>CM065738.1:7393869-7418869 GCA_033310375.1 Conus canariensis
CACAGATCAAGAGGGCAAATCAGTGGCCTCTTGATTAAAGAGCCAAGGCTAAAATACCTCTAGTCATCACTAGTAAATCAGTGGCACCTTGATTAAAGAGCCCAGGCTAAAATACCTATAGTCATCACTAGTAAATCAGTGGCACCTTGATTAAAGAGCCCAGGCTAAAATAGCTACAGTCGTTACTAGTGAATCAGTGGCATCCTGATTAAAGAGCCAAGGCTAAAACACCTGTAGTCAGTACTAGTAAATCAGTGGGATCCTAATTAAAGAGCCCAGGCTGAAATATGTATAGTCATTTCTAGTAAATCAGTGGGATCCTAATTAAAGAGCCCAGGCTGAAATATGTATAGTCATTTCTAGTAAATCAGTGGCAGCTCAAACCATGAACCAGACAAAAGTACACAGACCAAATGGGTGAGTCGCTGGCATCATAGGTAAAGAACCAGAGCCAAAACGTATCACTGGCACATAAATGGCAGCTTAACCAGGTGCCAAGACAAAAAAAAAAAAAAAAAAAAAAAAATTTGTTCCTTACAGGTATTTCAGTGGTGTCCAGAACAAAGAGCCAAGAGAAAACAAATACACAGACCTCCTGTGCAATAACCCAGGGCAATATTAAACTGGCAGGCATGGCAGATAGGTTAAAAAAAAAAAAAAATCAATATCATTCAGGATGTGTTGCCATCTAGGCAACTACAACCACCCTAGTCAGTCAAGTGCCTCCTTGTCCTCAGACATACCACATCAATGGAATCTGCCAAAATGGAGTGTGTCGTCCAGCCTGCTGCCAGACCCAAAGTCGGAGACCTTGATACTTTGCCAGGGGGCGCAACTGGTGGAAAGAGCCTGGACTTCATGTGCTCTTATGTCCGCTCTAGGGGGGAGCGGTTTCTGGTCATAGACATAGGCCTGGCAAATCACCTGGCTAAGCCAGGAGCTTATCACCTGGGGTTGTACAGCAGCGCTGTCTTGGCCACGCCACAGTAGGAAACTCACAGAGTCAGGCTCTGCTCTGTGAAGGTAACTTCATCAGCGCTTTCACAGGACAGTTAACCTGCTCCACCTTTGATCGTCTGGGCCTGGGTTTTGATGATGAAGGGGTCAGCGGAGGTAAGGTTACCATCAGGGACCGCCACTCTTCAGATTTAGCAGTCTTGGTTAGGAATGAAGGGCACATAGAGTGACCGAGCCATCATGGTGGCACTTCAGGGACTGGGGTCCCTGGGGAAGGCATGAACCTCACTAGCTCTACAAACCAAAGCCAGGATGACCCAAAAGCATGTCTTTAGTGTCAGGTTCTGGACAGAGCTTTCAGCAAGTGACTCAAAGTCACTGGAGGCTAGGTACTCTAGAATTAGTGGTAAGCTCCATTTAGGGCACCGACTTGGTCTAGTAGACCCAAAGCAACAGTGATTAACAAGCTCAGGTAAAAAAAACAGGTCATGGCTGATATCAGTATCTCTCCCAGTAATTTGTTTGTCCCTTTCATCCAGAGGAGTAGTATTTTTTTTCTTTTAACAGTAAACAAGTTGGGTATTTTTTGCTCCCATAAGAAAACCTAACACAGAGTAACTTTTATTCAAGACTGGCACAGCCTTTTAAACTTGAATAAAGTCAGACAAATACATAGACGAACAATCTAATAGTGGGGGGAAAAACAAGCGCAGGCCAACAACAGTTGACTCTATGTATTTGTCTGACTTTATTCAAGTTTAAAAGGCTGTGCCAGTCTTGAATAAAAGTTACTCTGTGTTAGGTTTTCTTATGGGAGCAAAAAATACCCAACTTGTTTACTGTTTATCGTTTACTGTTCCCTGCCTCATTTCATTTCCGATTTTTTCTTTTAATTTTGCTATTCATACAGTAATGAAAATGTAGCTACTAACTGACTAATGAATCAACTAAAGAACCTGGGGCTACTCAAAAAGACAAACAACGTGGGAATGGGATAGCACGTTCGAACAAGCATAACTTCAAAGACGGTGAGATGTTCAGGATTGAAAGTATACCATAAGCTGAGTATTTTTTATAGAAGCGAATGGACGCTTCCAGAATCTGGGGAACTTTCGGACAGCGGAGGTGAACGAAGTACTTTATCCGAAATGTAGTTGTTGGAAAAGGTCGACTTTGCATGTGCCCTTGGTGCAGGGGGGGGGGGGGGGGGGGGGGGGGGGGGAACAAAAAACAAGAGGGAAACACTGTCCTGAATCACTGACCAAGCACTATCAATAGCTCATTTAGCAAGTGAACTTTTTGAATTTGACACATGAAGGTCATCAAAACAGTCATCAGCAAACAGCTCTTCTTCATCATCCAAGACACGTTCTGTCAAACATACCTGCGTTAGGACAGTCAGGGAACATGCTGTTCTCCCAATCTGGACTGGGGCTCACCTTTTGCATCAGGAACCCCTGTTGGTTCAGCTCTCTGCTGGCAGCAACCCAGCCCTCTGCAATGTTGGGGGCACGTTTGTTTCAACAACAAATCCAAGTTATAGTTCACCAGCCACTTCTGTTTTGCTACAAGGTGCAGAGGGGTCGATACAGAGAGAAGATGGGGCAAGATGCCGGCCTGTCTCCACTGACCTTAGGACCCAAGGTATAATGGGTGTGGTTTGGAGAGGTGGCCGATTCCCTTGCCAGAGCTGGTGGACTGTCTGTGATATTAACTTGAATGTTGAAGTCATGTACCAAAAGCAAGTCAAACTGGACCAGATCACACATGAGCTGGACATTGCAAAAGGAAAATATTGTACAGAAAATGCAGGTCTCTTGCAAGTCTTCTGCGGAACACCACTTGGCAAACATGACAATAATCGAGAAGCCAAAGCAGACGATGATTTTGAAAGGGGCTTAGGAGAATTAGTGAACAAACGTAGTTTCTGGGAATTCTTGGCTGAAATTCCCCAAGACTGTCACCAAAAACAGTCTCCTCCATTAAGGGAAAGGCAAAATAGAACTGTCGTTTGTGGGAATCTGTAGGCAGATGAAAACACACGGCCACAAAAGGCCAGTTCCTTAACCATGAAAAGAGAAAACTGATCAAGTTGAGAAAGAGCTGAATATTGTGAACTCACTAGCAGAGATCACTCTACAACCTTTCCATAATTGAGGTGAAGTTACCTTCCCGCTGTCTCAATTTCTTTTAAGGTGATCCTGATGTTTGGTGATGTTCCATGCCGAGTAGGGATAAGGCATTTGTTTGGACATGTAAGTATGAGAAAAACACAGCAAGGCTTTAATCTTTCAGTAAATGCATGGTCCTTTGGAGACAATGACTCATGATTAGGCTTTAGTCCTTTAGAAAAGCATACCATACTCTTGGGCGAGGCTGTATTCCTAGACAGAAAGTAAGGGTCCCTGAAGACCTACTACACATGGCAAGCAGTATTTTAGGAGATGTACTGCAAATTAAATTCTGGTGCAGATATGGATCCAGTATCCATTCAGCCAGATTTAGGCAGGTGTGACGGAGTCAATTTGTGTAAATCTTGGTAGTAATATGGATTGTAGCCCAAGGAGGAACCCATCCCCATTTGGTAAAGATCCAAAGGCAGACCCAGGTTCCGTTCAGCCTTGGTAGAGATCTGTGCTCTGTCCAAGAGCCCTTCTCGATTTTTCTTAAGGGTGTGTTGTAGAGAGAAGGGTTTTATCGTGTCATTAAATGAACAGATGCTGTCCATCATTTTACGGTCTCAGAAGAGGTCAGAGGGGTCTTATCTAGACTTTATCGCATCTCAGAAATGACAGCTTTCTCCCCCCCCCCCACCCCCACCCCCACCCCCCCTCCCAGTGGGATGATTGAAACCATGCAATAAGAGTTCCATTTATTCCATGTGTCTCTGAAAATGCTGTTAAGATTTCCTGACCAACTCTGTAGGTGTCTGTATCTTTGGACCTGGTTGACACCAAGTTGTGAAAGTAAGCTTTAGAGTACAGCCCTGTCATATTGTCCAGCCCAGAGTGGAACTTCGTAGATTCATCCTCCTCCTCATCCATCAAAATAACAACAGCAGCAACAGAAGATGAATTGTGTGGCCCTTAATGTCCTGCTCAACTGTCTTAGTGAATTCAGTTTCAGTTTCCTGTCCATCTGCATGCCCTTGGTAAGTTCATGTGGAGGTTGTCATTATCAACTAGGTCATGGGGTCTTCTTTAGAGGGAGGTAATCCCACCTTCAGGAGGGGGATGCACACCCAAGTTGGTTCCTCTGCAAAGTATTGTCATCAGTAAGGGGTTTAGTATGTGGTATCCAGCATGTGTTGGATTAGAAGGGGCACCACTGAACACCACTGAAGTGACCTAGCAGCAGTGTGGTATTTCTTGTGATGCCTGGCCTCATGATGACCTAACATTAATGGCTCCTTGTGGACGGCTGGTGATGGGGTTATGATGTGACATTGTCGGGGTTTGTCTGTGGATTGCTGATGGGAATGAGTGGGGTGCAGTGCTACAGAGGAAGCACAGAAGTTTAGCCAGCAACAGTACAGAATTGTGTTTTTGTTTGTTTATTTGTTTTGAAAGTAAAAGACCAAGACAAAATATTAAGAAGAATTGTAGATGGTTATGATGATGTGAAGAAGACAGGATGGGCATGTTGCTGTTGAACTTTGGAATGGTTGTGCAGCCATTGTGTCCTGTGTAGTGAACTGCAGTTGTGCCTTAACTCTATTCTGTCATTTTGGCTTGTTTTCTGTCTTCCTTACAGAATGGGGAAGAAAAGACCGCTTGTTTTAAAGGTTTGCATATTGCAGCAGTAAGACATTGTTGGTCATAATAAGCTGCAATACTTTTTCTTTTTTTTTTTTTTTTTTTTTTAAATCTGGAATCTTGTAAATCTAGAATTGGTATCGCATTATTCAGCATACTTTTAAAGCTTTTTTTTTTCATAAGCAGATATAGATCACGTTTAACTGTGTTGATAGACATTGCAGAATGTTACAGAACATGTTAAAAAGTCTGTGACTTTAGAAAATTGATCAGTACCAGTTTTTTAAAGACCATATATGACATTAAGACACCATAGTCTTTAAAAAAAAATTTTTTTTTAAATGCTTTGCACTCCATGTGGCTGTCACACAACAATGGCCCAGTATTGATACTGACTATTGCAAACAGTAAACAGTGTTTCAGTTCAGGTTCACTTGAAATAAACGCATGTTTGCACAGTAGTTCATAAATGTCTATGTACAATGTAGCTGACCTGTGTCACCTGAAAATGCACTCTCCTCCTCACAGGAAATCAAGGAATGATGATGGGCAACATGGGTCAGAACATGATGAGCAGCGGGACGGCTCAAGGCATGATGGGAGGAGGCAGCAACACGCAGGGCATGATGGGAATGCCTGCAGGCATCATGGGAGGGCAAGGTATGCAGCAGGGCATGATGGGAGCCCCGGGAGCCATGATGGGGAACCAAGGCATGATGGGAAGTGGAGCAGGCATGGGCAGTCTGAACCAGGGCATGGCGTCCATGAATCTGCAGAGTCCTACCGGCAGCATGAACATGATGGGGCCACGACCCATGATGGGGCAGCAGATGGGTCAGTGTTTTCCTTTCATTTTTTTTGTTTAATGTTTTAGATTCTTGCATGCATTGTAAACAACATTTGAAATGAGAAAAGCAATGCCTAATTGGCTTGCATGCAGTGAATACTTGACATGCAACTGATGAAGATGAGGCGCAGAGGATGGGGGACAAATGGGGAAGCAGAGCATGAAGATTTCAATTGCAAACACATTCATTGTGTGGACTTGCACATCCATGCATCTGCACAGGTACACACACACACACATACATCTACACTAACACACACACGCACACGCATGCACGCACGCACACACACATTCACACATGCACACACACACATACACACACACACGCACGCATGCACGCACATGCACACACACACACACACACACACACACACACACACACACACACACATTCTACATCAATCATAAAACACCAAATGCACACTTAACAAGTTCTTGCTTCTGCATACATTGGCCACAGATTTAATCAGTACCCACAGGCAGTATCAACCCACTGCATTCACTGTTACCGCCAGCCCCAGCCCTCGCCCTTCCCCCTTCTTCAGTGAATCTGTTTCTGCCCCTAGCCAGCACTTTAACATACTCAAGGCTCATTGCTGTGATGAGTTGGTAAGAGAGAAGTTTGTGGGGAAAAAACGCTGATATCAAAAGGAATTGCATTTTGTGTTGATTGTGCAGAGGGATTTTGTTCGTTACTGCGTTCATAACTTTAGTGGTGGCATCTCTCATCACTAACTGTGTGCAGAGGGATTTTATTCATAAGTACGTTCATAACGTTAGTGGTGGTCTCTCTCATCACTAACAGTGTGCAGAGGGATTTTATTCATAAGTATGTTCATAACGTTAGTGGTGGTCTCTCTCATCACTAACAGTGTGCAGAGGGATTTTATTCATAAGTATGTTCATAACTTTAGTGGTGGCTTCTCTCATCACTGTGTGTAGAGGGTTGAAGTACATTCATAACTTTAGTGGTGGCTTCTCTCATCACTGTGTGTAGAGGGTTGAAGTACATTCATAACTTAAGTGGTGGCTTCTCTCATCACTGTGTGTAGAGGGTTGAAGTACATTCATAACTTTACTGGTGGTCTCTCTCATCACTAACTGTGTGTAGAGGGTTGAAGTACATTCATAACTTGACTGGTGGTCTTTCTCATCACTAACTGTGTGCAGAGGGTTGAAGTACATTCATAACTTTAGTGGTAGTCTCTCTCATCACTAACTGTGTGCAGAGGGTTGAAGTACATTCATAACTTTAGAGGTAGTCTCTCTCATCACTAACTGTGTGCAGAGGGATTTTGTTCATAAGTATGTTCATAACTTTAGTGGTGGTCTCTCTGACCACCAACTGTGTTCATAACCATGTCAGCTGCACAGCTGTATCAGCAATCCAGTGCACACACACACACACACACACACACACACACACACACACACACACACACACACACACACACAAATGCATTGGCAAACAAGACAACTGAAACAATGTGCTAAGTTACATAGACTCACTTGTTACACTCATGAGTCAAAACTTACTCGTAAGGAATAGTGTTCAGTGATGATTGGTGTGGCAACATTTTTCCACCATTTGTCTCTTTGGAATTAGGTGGGGGGGGGGGGGGGGGGGGGAGTGGGGGGTTGTATGCGATTAGCACATTCAATCCAAAAATACTGTTCAGATTCAGTTGTTCCCGGTGTGTCAGTCGTGTGTCTGGCATCGCACTGTCTGTTGCAGGCTATGGCATGGGCATGCAGCCGGGCATGATGGGGGCCATGAACACGGGGGCCATGGGGATGCAGAACACCAACGCCATGCAGTCCGCCTTCAAACAGCGCACAGACCAAGCTTTCTCTTCCTTTGGCAATGTCAAGCAATAAACAACGAAGGGAGAAGCAGGGAATGGTGAAGAGAATGAAGAAGACTGCAGTCTTGCCTGGAGAAAAGAAAAAAAAAGAACCATAAACAGGGAGAAAGGATTACCAGCAGCCAATCACACTGTTAAGGAAACGAATTTTTCATAGTGACAGAGGAAAATATTTTCAGGAGATGCACGAAATACAGAGCACTGTGTAATCTTGAGGACGTTTGCTGTGGGTTTTTTTTTCTCCTGTTCTTGCATTCCAAAGGACGATTTTTAAGTGGCCCTGAAATACCTGTACTTCTCCACCCCCAATTTCTCTACCTGCATACCCCTACCCTTGCCTTCCAAGGTCCCCTTCTGATGCTATCATGATACTGTCATATGTTGCTCACAAACATTTTTCAGAATCTGAAGGGAGAGTGAATTTCCACTTCACTTTCATATCACATTTCTTAGTGTGCTGTTCTTTTAAGTGTGATATTTTAATGTTTTTGTTTTTTTCTCTTTTTTTTTTCTGGAGGGTAAGTTTTTGTTTAATTCTGTTAATTGTGTTGTCATTTAAGCAAATCTTTAAGGGTATGCAATTTTCTTATTTGCCAGTAAGTGTATGAATGCGCATTGGAGTATGCTTTCATTTGGGCGTGTATGCTTTTTGACTGGTGTTTTGTTTTTAGTTGTTGTTTGTTTGTTTGCTTGATTATTGTGAGAGACAGGCAGGGCTATGGCTGTGTATATTTTTCACTCTGATATGCAGGGTATGCAACTTACTTTCTCTGACTCTAGAAATCATGTTTGGTTATAAGTTAATATTCTGCAGTACCTCAGAAAAGATTTTACATCTTGCTTTTCAACGGTCCCAAAGCACTTGTGCAATACATCTAATTTTTTTGTTGGTATCTTGCATAATATCCTTAATAAAACGTTATTTCTTCAGAAGCACTTTTCAGAGTTGTTCTTTGTCCAAAGTTGTAATTTTACATGGTGCAAATGTGATATCTTTGTCCCTGGCATATCACAGTGTTTTATTCAGATTCCTTGGTTGTGCTTACTTAATCAGGCTTGCCAATAGTCTGTTTTTCCAGTGATTTCTTCATGTGCATGGTTTTGTTTTGTTTTGTTTTGCTTTGTTATTGTGGTGTTTGTTTTGTCTTTTTAAAAATTTTATACAGATCTGAGGAAGAAAAAAGTTTTGAAAATGTTAGCCTGTTTATATGGAAGTTAAAAAGAAAGCGACTGATAGCTTTGTGGGAATATTGAAAATGTTTGCCTTTTTAACCTTTACCAGCCGAGTCATCCAGTACTGGACGACAGGATTTCTCTCCCTTGAGCCGAGTCGTCCAAGTCCGGACGACGGACAGACAGCAGTACAGTCTGCCGTGTCGTCCACAATCAGACAACGCGAACATAAAAAATTCCTACACTTTCCATGAAATGATCCAAGGGAAATAAGCTCTGTAACTAGTCTTGGGGATGTTGGAGCGAGTTGTAGACCATACTTTCAGTGGCCTATTGTGAACTTGGCTGACCCCAGGAGCTTTGAAACAAAGAAACTGGCGGCACCGGCACGCCGCGCGCGGCACGTATTTCCTGTGCCAGAAAAAATGTCGGTCAGGCGAAGGGGTGGTAGCGATTTCTCGCTCAATGAAGCGCTTGAAATCATATTACAAAGTGGATCTGGTGATGAGGGGAGTGATAGAGAGATAGAAAACTTTGAAAGAGAATAGGAAAGCGAATTGTTTGAAGATGCAGCCATCCCTTCATCTCCCGATTCGGTGTTGTAAAAGAACGGAATAGAATGCAAACAAAGCATTTTTTCTACTTGTCAGACATGTTTTTCAACGCACAGTCGTGTGTACACATTGAAAGTAAATGATTTGAAATTACTATGTTCAATTAGTTGAGTGTTTGTTCTTTCCTGTGACACCTAACACAAGACCGTCAGTTATTGTCTAGCTACCGTAAAAATAAATTAAAAAGTGGCCAAATATGCGCGTCAGCAGGGAATGAGCGCTGTGCGCGAGCGTGCGGCAGCAGGGAATCGTGCCGTCCGTACCGCTCTCGGCTGGATAGTATTAAATCAAAGGTAAAAAGAGGCCTGATTCAGTGATTGACAACTTTGTGGAAATAGTTGCGTTGTCAATGGGATCCAATGAAAAGCAGTCAGGACTCAGTTTTTATACCTCCACTTTGGCAATTGTTGGGTGCTTGACCCCGCGGCCTCTTCTATTCACTGCTTCTCTCTTTGACCCTGACCCCTCCTCTCCATACCTGCTCACCAACCCTGCATGCACACGTGTTCACATGCACACGCACTCACACACAGACGCATGCGCTTGCCCTTGCATACAACATTTTTTGCTCTTTTCTTTTTCTTTTGGCAAATGGCATGTCTGTTAATGTTTGTCCTGTTTATGTACTGTGTTGTGATTTTCTTGCACACTTTCCTTATTACTGGCTTGTTGAAGGTCAAGATTTAGTTTGCAATGCTTTTCTCCATTCCCGTTGAAAAATTAATGTTTGATGATTAATTCTTCTGATGATCATTTCTTCTTTGATGTTATTATTGTGATGTGTTTGATCTAAAATTGTATGTATTTCTTTTGTATTGTGATGTGTTTTAATTGAAATTGTTTGAACTCTAAGATGTTTTGCTGTTTTTGTTAGTCCCTTATTTGGTGTTAGCAAGAACTAGTCTAGAATAGTGAGTGGGACAGGATTGTTGGTGTGTCTTGAAAGCTTAGTTCTAGCTTCTGATACATTTTAGGTATGTAAATGATATGAACTTTTGCTTTGTACTTTATTGCCTTTTCCATGCAGTTCCCTATTGCATAGAATCTTGATTGGTTTGGAGCACTTTGGTTCCAGCTGTTGTCATAGAAATCAGAAGATATGTTGATGAGATCAGTTTTACACGTCTTTGGTCCACATGCTTGAATCTCCATCTGTCCGTCCTTCCTGTTATGGATGGGATTCAAGTTTTTTTTTTTTTCTCCACTTCTTTTATTCTTCTTTCATCAAACTTTTGTCTTCTCTTGCTCATTATTATTACTTTTGATCATTTGTTTACTTTCTTTGCTTTTCCACAATTGGTTTGATGATGAATTTGTGGTACAGTATCAGGGTTCTGTAACTTGGAACACTGATGTATTGTTACAGTGTGTCAAGCTATTAAAGATATCAAATGATAGTTCCTTGGCATGTGCAGAGCTCAGAGATTGTAACTTTTCCTCCAAGCTGGGTGTGGATATTAAACTAAATAGGCTGAACTGATTATTAAAGCTGTTAGGAAATTTTGTTTTGAATGGAATGGGGGAAAAAGATTGTTTTTCATAGTACTCAATTGAAGCTTGCATCCCTTTTTTTTCTTAATCTCCATTTGTTGGTGACCAAAACGCTGTTGTGTGTTACTTTTGACGCCGCATTTCATTTTCCTTCTCTTTGTGTTTCACTATGCATGCATATGTTCCTTGTTTGTTAACCTGTCTGCTTACATTGGGAAACTTAGATGTAGTGGACTTTTAATTCTTGTAGGCACTGAAAAGTTATGAGCTGTAGCCATTCATGCACAGGTTTTCCTGTCATCATCCGCAGAGTGAAATGCCTGGTGGTGGACACCAAGCACAGTGGCTAGTGGAGAAAACAAAAATTGTATGCGCAGTTTTCTTGGTCATTGAACAGTCGTACTTTTCGTCATTTCAAGCAAGCTGCTGACAAGTATCACTCTTGCTATCAGTATTTTAAGTATATGCCTCTGTGTTGCAAATGAAGTGAGACATGTGTTATTGTTTGTTTGTTTGTTAGTTTTGGATGAGGGGGAGATGTGTGTGTGTGTGGGGGGGGGGGGGGATGGTGTGGAGTGGAGTGAGGAAGATGCTGTTTGCTTCATTTGGCAAGCTGTTGAGGGAATGTGTGCGGTCATCAACCTACTTTGATGACCAGTCACATGACAGTGATGCTACAGACTTACTGATTCTGATGGCAGTCAAATGGTGAAACATTGGTGCTAAATGAACAGAGCAGACTGAAGGCCAGAGCAAGTGCTCACTAAGGGATCCTTGGGTCATTTTCTTTTTAGCCTCTACACTGGTACCTTAATTAAACAAGATTTGAAATATTTAAAAATTTGACTTTGATCATGAGTTTGTCATGATGAATCAGATTTGTTCATGAGGCGTCTAACAGTATAAAGCAATGTCTCAAGATGTTCTCATCATACATTGTCCTTTCCGGCCTTTAAGACTGCAAACAAGGTAGACTTCCTTGTTCGGAGGATATTCCCCCTCCTTCCTTTCCCACTTGGTTTTAGTGTGTGTTTGGCTGGTTTGAAAAACTCGGTTTACACGTTTTAATTCATGACATTTTGCTCCACATCTCATGATGACTGCACAATTGCAAATATCAAAAGAAGAAAATCATCTTACAGTCTTGTTTTCAGCATTTAGATCAGCATTAGAATCAGAGATTGAAAACGGTCAGACAGGTAAGGTTACACGCCCAGTGCTGCTGAGGTTTGCATTGTGGTGTCTTCTCAGGCATGGGATGCAGTGTTATAATGCTGGAACCATTCTCCACTTCTTTTTCTTTTTTGTAATAAACTGATAGACCTAAAGCTGCCTCTGCTCTCAGTTGGCTATCATAGAACCAGTTGTTACGGAGTACAGGCTTGTGTGCTCTTCAACTTTGGAGATGACAGTAAATTTGAAACTTATTGTGGTGCTGTTGTTTGGGTCTGATGATGTGACATGCAGTTTGCAGGTTCTGACTCTGTCAAATATATTATCACACTGGTTGTGGGGTCAGATCCTATCATAGACTTTATCTTTGTAGGACTTTCCAACTCCGACCAGCTCCTATCCATAGTTGATTGTGCTTTGGGGTTACATGGGAAATTTGGGACCTCGTTGTGCTTTAGGGTTACATGGGAAATACTGAGACATCATGATCAAGTCTCATCCACCTTGATTGTGCTTTGGGGTTACATGGGAAATACTGAGACATCGTGATCAAGTCTCATCCACCTAGCAGATGCATCTTCTGGCATTCTAAATGACACTTGCAAGGATTTGCTTTGGTTTTGTTATTTTTAACTTTGTTGATCATAGGTTATATTTTGGAAGAAGGTGTTGAATATGGTTCTTTTCCATTATCTCAGACCAAAATGGGCCTCCATAGCTTCTTTACCCAGACTGATAATGATAAAGTAATTTTATTCAGATGCTGCAGACTTCGATGCCTTACTTTCACAGTGATCTGGGTGTTTTTCTTCCCTTCCAGATGTGGTTGTGTCAAAGGCTTTGGTCTTGACATACTTGGGAACTGTCGTCAGGAAGACTTTCTGGTAGTCTCCATTGGAAAGGGGGTGAACGTACAGTCTGGCTCTGTGATCAAGCAGTTCTTGTCATCAGTAAGGGCCTTGAGACCTAGTGGGTCTCTGTGGTGAAGCAGTTCTTGTCATCAGTAAGGGCCTTGAGACCTAGTGGGTCTCTGTGGTGAAGCAGTTTTTTGTCATCAGTAAGGGCCTTGAGACCTAATGGGTCTCTGTGTGGCTCTGTGGTGAAGCAGTTCTTGTCATCAGTAAGGGCCTTGAGACCTAGTAGGTCTCTGTGGTGAAGCAGTTCTTGTCATCAGTAAGGGCCTTGAGACCTCATGGGTCTCTGTGGTGAAGCAGTTTTTGTCATCAGTAAGGGCCTTGAGACCTCATGGGTCTCTGTGGTGAAGCAGTTCTTGTCATCAGTAAGGGCCTTGAGACCTAGTGGGTCTCTGTGTGGCTCTGTGGTGGGATGTGTCAGAAATGCAGACACCGATTCCTGTGGGACTTTTGGACACAACATGCATGGATGTCATCTTGTGTAGGGTGATTTGGGATCAACTTTATAAAAGAAATGAAATTGAAATGATATTAAACAGGAAGAAAATCGTCTCTATTGTGATAGCAATACTGAAATGAAAAAGATGAATAAAAAGTGGTTGTTTTGGTGTTGCTGTTTACCTGGTTAAATGTCCATTTTGGTTCATGATTCGTTATTTTGAGGGGAGCTTGGCAGCTGAAGTTGATATGTACATATAAATGTGCTGTGTGCAAGAGATGAGGTGCATAGATGCATTGTATATATAATGTAGTCAACCCAGATTGGAGATTTTCAAGATTAAATAATTGACGCCATAGTATGAACCCTAACACTGAAAAAAAAAGATTACACAAGCATACATTTACAAAGTTTGTGTTATAGTGCTCGGATTCAACATATGGCAGTTGCTTTGTCTAGATGTGATGTTTAGAAAGTACTGAGTGTCAGAGAAGTGTTAGGTGTTGTTGATTTACTTCCACAATGCACTGCTCTTTATAGAACTGAATTGCGTGCACTGTGTTCCATGAAAATCAAATACAACTTGGAAATGAAGAGAGATGTTCATAAGGCTGTTGACTTTGTGTGTGTGTGTGTGGTGATACTTTCTGTGTGTGTGTGTGTGTGTGTGGTGATACTTTGTGTGTGTGTGTGGTGATACTTTGTGTGTGTGTGTGTGGTGATACTTTGTGTGTGTGTGTGCGTGTGTGTGGTGATACTGGTGCCTGGATGCCTATTGGATATTTCTGCTTGCCTGTGTGTTTGTTCCAATCAGTGTGTAGATTTAGATGTAATTTTTTTTACCACTAACCTGCACTGACTAGTGCTTGCACCCAGTCTACAACCTGGTGCAATGCAACTTGGCAACAATACTCTGTGACTTGGAAACATGTGATTTAATACTCTCCAATCTAGAATTCAATTTTGGCGTTACTCACATTTCCAAATCAACCGAGGGAGAACAGAGCACATGCCCATCATGGGTCTTGGACTGAACATGTATCTGTGCAGTGTCCTGGGTCTTGGACTGAACATGTATCTGTGCAGTGTCCTGGGTCTTGGACTGAACATGTATCTGTGCAGTGTCCTGGGTCTTGGACTGAACATGCATCTCTGCAGTGTCATGGGTCTTGGACTGAACATGTATCTGTGCAGTGTCCTGGGTCTTGGATTGAACATGCATCTGTGCAGTGTCCTGGGTCTTGGACTGAACATGTATCTGTGCAGTGTCCTGGGTCTTGGACTGAACATGCATCTGTGCAGTGTCCTGGGTCTTTGACTGAACATGCATCTCTGCAGAAGAATATCTTACCACAGTTGGCACGATTTCAGAACCAGAGAGACAAGAAGCCTTTTCCCCAGCAATGAAGCTGATGTGTAAACGGTGTCGTTAGACTAGAGATAAGCTTGCAGGAACATGGAGTGGAGCAGCTATTCTGAAGGGAAGAAGTGATAGCTTCTGGACAGAGACTCGACAGTTAAATCAAACTTTCCAGGAACGTGCCAGTAGAGTATCTGCAGATTGTGGAGTGTATCAGTTCGGAGAAAGAGAGGTGGTGAAAACGTTGGGAGAATGAAGACGGTGTTCCTCTGTGTGGATGTATTCTACGACTGGTGTTGAGAGCTCATATCTTCCATAACATACTGGGCCACTCGAATAAATCACTGCCAGATTTTCCACGTCCTGCAATGAGCTAGTATACTTTGGCCCTCAGCAATTATGGATAGAGGTGCACTTGGGAGCTTGTCGGTTCTGCCGATATCGTTTATTTTGATGCCTCATCTTCAATTCTGTGTTGTCTAAGAGACATCAGTCTTACACACAAGATCACCCATCAAGATTCACTGGTGCAAATCATTCACAAGAGACCAACATGTAATGATATTCAGGAAACCCAGTAAAATGTACACGCTTTATTTCAGTAAGTATTGTAATGCAGGCTTGTTCTGTGCTCTAGGTATAAGCATTGTTACAAGGACGGCATACCGATGATTGTTAGTTACAGTCATATTATAGCTCAGGGACCTCTCAGAGCTGGATACCACCTTCAGAGAGCTGGATACCACCTTCAGAGAGTTGGATACCACCTTCAGAGAGCTGGATACCACCTTCAGAGTTGGATACCACCTTCAGAGAGTTGGATACCACCTTCAGAGAGCTGGATACCACCTTCAGAGAGCTGGATGCCACCTTCAGAGAGTTGGATACCACCTTCAGAGAGCTGGATACCACCAGAGAAAGCCCGTCTCATATTGCACAGAATTAATGTAAAAGAACACTCTGACTTAACGCCATACCTGAACACATCAGACAGTGTGATCGAGTATATACAAACAAGATGCAGATAATGCTATGCATATATTGATTTATACAGATTGTACCACACACAGGTGTGGTATATATACTGATAACCCAACAGTTTGAATACAATGGTCCACAAAGCAGACTTCAGAGAATGTGCTTGCAAAAGAGATATTCCGAAGTACACACATCCAAAACTGATAATGTTCCTGTAAATAAATCAGTTGTAGCTCAAGTTTTCTCTCTCCAAAGCATTTATGCTCTTTCCCCTCAACATATTCAAACTGAATTCCCCTCAACATATTCAAACTGAATTTACACAAGATCAGCCAGCCATGTTGGTCAGTTCTATCATTATTTTTCCATGAGAAGTGGCGAGTTACCCAATGACAGTGAAGTGTTTGATGTTGCCGTCATTTCCTGCAGTAACAAATGAAGTGGTGTTTATCCAAGCAAGTCCGTTGACGTGGTTCTTGGCATGGGCTGCACACACACACACACAAACACACGCGCACACCGACACTCGCACACACATACACATTCATGCGCACACATACACACACACATACGCGCACACACATGCATGCACACATAGACACTTGCACACACACACACACATGCGGGCGCGTGCGTGCGCGCACACACACACACACACAACTTCTTTACTAAACAATAGAAACAAAGATGAATCAGCAACTAATGTTTAAAAAGCTCCCTTGTTTTGTTTGTTTGTTTTGTTGTCCGTCGAGACGACAAAGACCATCTAGTCATCCAGGGATGGAGGGGTGAGTGCGTACATGGCTGGTCAGGCCGATCTGCGCCTGGAAAGATCTATCACAGTACGGACAGGGGCTGGTGGCAGCAGCTGGAGATCTGTTGACACTGGTCTTCCTGGTTTTCCTGCGCTGCTCAGCTGCAGCAATTATGTTGCCTTCACAGGTTTCTGCACCTTTGCGGACAGCTGATCACCACCCATCTCTGTCCTGGGCAGTCTGCTCCCATGTTGTGTGGCTGATGTTGAAGGCCTTCAGGGAGGATTTGAGGCTGTCTTTGAAACGCTTCCTCTGGCCTCCATGAGAGCGTTTGCCCTGCTGCAGTTCGCCAAACAATAGTTTCTTTGGCAGCCGATGGTCTGGCATGCGAACTACGTGACATGCCCAGCGAAGCTGTGACTGCATCAGGATGGTGAAGATGCTAGGCAGGCCAGCACAAGTGAGGACTTCAGTGTCCGGAATCTTGTCTTGCCACTTAATGCCCATGAGTCTTCTGAGGCAGGTGGTGTGGAAATGGTTCAGTTTCCAGGCGTTTTGTTTGTTTGTAGTCTTGAGGAAATGGCTGATTTCTGCAGGTCTTGATTCGAAGGTCGAAGACCAGTGTAGTAGTGTAGTTTTTCTTTTTTTGTGCAATTGGTGGCAGTGGAAATCGAGGCTCTGTGTGTGCTGGAGAAAAGTTATAAATTCATCTATGTCGATCAATGGCTGTTCCGTTTTCAACTTGTGTAGGTTGGATTAGCCTGTGTCCAGCAGCACCCCACAACAACCAACTCCAGAACATGGTTGAAGATCCAGCTGAAACTCTTCCTGATGCCTCTGCCACTGTTCTTCAGTCTCTGGTCCGCTTTTTCCTAGGAATCGAGAGAGCTGCTGCACGAAAAACTAAGGTGGATGTGCACACAAAGCTCCTTACTCCAACCTCTACAGCCCGACTTTGGTTTGGAAGCCAGGTTCTCTCAAACTGTACGCTTAACGGGAATTCCTCCCAGTTTGGTTTGAGGTTCTCTCAAACTGTACGCTTAACGGGAATTCTTCCCAGTTTGGTTTGGTTTGGAAGCCAGGTTCATTCAAACTGTACTCTCAACGGGAATTCCTTCCAGTTTGGTTCGGAAGTCAGGTTCTCTCAAACCGTACACTTAACGGAAATTCCTCCCAGTTTGGTTTGGTTTGGAAGCCAGGTTCATTCAAACTGTACTCTCAACGGGAATTCCTTCCAGTTTGGTTTGGAAGCCAGGTTCTCTCAAACTGTACGCGTAACAGGAATTCCTTCCAGTTTGGTTCGGAAGTCAGGTTCTCTCAAACCGTACACTTAACGGAAATTCCTCCCAGTTTGGTTTGGTTTGGAAGCCAGGTTCATTCAAACTGTACGCTTAACGGGAATTCCTCCCAGTTTGGTTGGAAGCCAGGTTCATTCAAACTGTACGCTTAACGGAATTCCTTCCACTTTGGTTTGGTTTGGAAGCCAGGTTCATTCAAACTGTACGCTTAACGGGAATTCCTTCCAGTTTGGTTTGGAAGCCAGGTTCTCTCAAACTGTACGCGTAACAGGAATTCCTCCCAGTTTGGTTGGAAGCCAGGTTCTCTCAAACTGTACGCTTAACGGGAATTCTTCCCAGTTTGGTTTGGTTTGGAAGCCAGGTTCATTCAAACTGTACGCTTAACGGGAATCCCTTCCAGTTTGGTTTGGAAGCCAGGTTCTATCAAACTGTACGCTTAATGGGAATTCCTCCCAGTTTGGTTTGGAAGTCAGTTTCTCTCAAACTGTACGCTTAACGGGAATTCGTTTCAGTTTGGTTTGGAAGCCAGGTTCTCTCAAACTGTACGCTTAACGGGAATTCCTTCCAGTTTGGTTTGGAAGCCAGGTTCATTCAAACTGTACGCTTAACGGGAATCCCTTCCAGTTTGGTTTGGAAGCCAGGTTCTATCAAACTGTACGCTTAATGGGAATTCCTCCCAGTTTGGTTTGGAAGTCAGTTTCTCTCAAACTGTACGCTTAACGGGAATTCCTCCCAGTTTGGTTTGGAAGCCAGGTTCATTCAAACTGTACGCTTAACGGGAATTCCTCCCAGTTTGGTAGAAATGCATTTTTTTTCTCTCCATTCTGTTTTCATATGGCCCACTGAGTTGAAACAATCATTCAATGAACATGAGTACAGTACTATTTCAGTGTTCATGCCACTCTTGCCGATGATTTCTGCATGTGCGTGTGCGTGCGCGTGGTGTGTGTGTGTGTGTGTGTGCGTGCGTGCGTGCGTGTGTGTGTGTGTGTGTTACGGAGAGTGTGTGTGTGTGCGTGTGCGTGTGTGTGTGTGTGCTTGTGAGCGTGTGCAAGGGAGTGTGTGTGTGTGTGTGTGTGTGTGTGTGTGTGTGTGACGGGTGTGCGTGTGTGTGTGTGTGTGTTAGGGAGAAAGTGTGTGTGTGTGTATGTGTGTGTGTGTGTGTGTGTATGTGTGTGTGTGTGTGCACGCGCGCGTGTGTGCGTGCGTGCGTGTGTGTTCTCTCATCCATTCTGGAGGTCTGCTGTGCACTCCCAGTCATTTGCGCTCCAGATGTCTCGGCTGTTCCAGACCGTGACTGATTTCCTTTTACATTGTTCTTGGAGCGTCTGATGGCGCAGTGTTTTTTTTTTCCTGGCTGTTTTGATCGTGCCAACGATCTTTTTGTATCTGGCTGTGGACGTGTGCCTTCTTTGAGTTAGATTTGCTTTGCATGAGCTCAAGACATGTTCCACTGTTCTGATGTTTTCCCTGGCAGACTGGACACACAGGATTATCTGATTGGACACACAGGATTATCTGATTCCCTGCCTATCACCAGGCGGCATTTAAGGGCTGGTGGTCATATTATACACATGACCCTGAGTAAGGTCATGAAAGATGGGCGACGACGGGGAGGGAGAGAAGGGAGAGGCATGAGTAGTTCTGTTGGTTTGACGTGTGGAGTATGGACCGGGTATGTCTTTCGCCTGTGTGAACTATACTACACACAAAAAGTTAAGGATCGGTATGTGAAAACAGGTGCGTAATAAACTCAGTTCGCTACTGTTATTTATTTCTTAGTCCAGCCAAATTGTCATGAATTCTTGTTCAGCTGTAAGTGGGCGATGTTGTGTTAGTGCGAAAATTGCACGGGATTCTCTACTACTGAGCTGGGCCGCAAACGGAAAAGCGGAAACTTGCGAAAAATAACCTTGTTTTGGACCGTTTTGCCTGAACACATTGCACTTGCCAGATGGAAAAACCATTATGCACGTGCAAGCACTGCTGTTTATGTGTGAGATGCTGTCGCTGGCTTGGCTATATAAGAAGACATTCCACCAGTAGTAGGCCTGATCTGACAATGCCTCCACGACGAAAATTAAGCGAGTTGGATAGGGGACGAGCTGTTGCATGGTTCCAAGATGGTGTTCCCAAGCGAGAAGTGGCCAGGCGACTTCATGTGTCCATCTCGGTCATTGTCCGACTGATTCAACGCTTCACAGCCACTGGGATTGTCCATGAAAGACGCAGATCTGGTCGACCGAAGAAGACAACCCCACGTGACGATCGTCTCATTGAACGACAAGCCCTGCAGACAAGAACAGCCTCTTCCAGCATAATTCAAAGGCAGTTCAGGGTGGCTACTAACATCAACATCAGCCAGCAGACCATACGGAACCGCCTACATGGGTTTAATCTCCGTTCTCGTCGCCCAGCAGTATGGCCACGCTTAACTCCAGCCCATAGGGCAGCACGCCGCGCCTTCTGCGCACGTCACGTGAGGTGGACACGTCAGCAATGGTCCCAGGTCCTGTTCAGTGATGAATCACGCTTCACCCTTCACCACAACGACGGCCGACGGAGGGTCTGGAGGCGCCCAGGGCAACGCTTTACTGACGCCACTGTCCAAGAAAAGGTGGCCTTTGGTGGAGGTTCTGTAATGGTCTGGGGGGCCTTCAGCCTTCACCACAGAACACCCTTGTATCATGTACAGGGTAACCTGACTGGCATCCGATACCGGGATGAGATCCTTCAACCGCTGGCTGTGCCTACACTGCAGCAGATGGGACCGAGGGCTGTCTACCAGGATGACAATGCTCGCCCCCACAGGGCAAGGGTGGTCAACGACTTCCTGCAGCAGTCTGGAGTCAACAGAATGGAGTGGCCAGCATGCAGTCCCGATCTCAACCCGATTGAGAACCTCTGGGATGAGCTGGATCGCAAAGTGAGGAGCCACCCCCCTCCCAGGGATGCCCAACACCTCTACCTGATGCTGCAGGCTGAGAGGCAGGCGCTTCCACAGAGGATCTTCACCAACCTGGTCAACTCGATGAGGACTCGCTGCGTCGAGTGCCAGAACAGCCATGGTGGTTACACGCATTACTGAGCTTTTGGGAGCATCAGTATGCCCTGTCTTGTGATTTCAATGACTTTGGGAAATCAAATTTGGATACGTACCCACTTTAATCAAATGTACACACCAAACGATTGCTCGAGATTGAAGGCAATTGTGTATCGTTATCACTAAAGAATGGAATTACATGTTGGCCAAACTTCAACGCATTGACTTTCTTATTTTGACAGTTATGAATGTTTGTGAAAGTGATCCTTAACTTTTTGTGTGTAGCTTAGAATAAAGTATCACTGCATCTGTCCGGACAAGTTAAATCATAAAGGCACTAGTCATTCTTTGAGATGGTCAGTATATTTAAATTAAAACACACACACACACACACACACACACACACACACACACACACACACACACACACTCTGCCGATCCTTTGCTGAAGTGAATTGCAATGCACTGCAAAAAAAATTCACACTTTGATAAACCCTCAGCATCTGATTACTGATAATTTCCGGACTTTGAACAGTGTGAACAAAACCAGTGACATATTGAACTCCATAGAAACGCGCGCCCAGGTGAGCGCTATTCCACACCCTATACACATCCAACCGCCCGTGTCCTGTTTCGCACGAACGGGCGCGCGCGAGCGCGCGAGCGCACACTCGTGCGGATATAGCCACTCGCGAGCGCACACTCGTGCGGATGTAGGCACTCGCGAGCGCACAAGCCGACATCACCTTTATGCAGACTTTGTTTGTCAGTAGGTTGCCCCCAAGATGAGTAAACGAACCTTCCATTTTTATTAGTAATAGTAGGGTTTTTGTTGTTGTTGTTGTTGTTGTTGTTTTTATGGTCAGGTTTCTTTCTTCTCTATGATACTCTATTGCCTTTACATGTTGAGTATCAAGCTTTTCTTCTTCTCCTCCTCCTCCTCCTTCTTTTCTTCTTCTTCTACGCGCCTTTTGCTTGCCTGCGTTGGTCAAGTAATTTTTTATTCAAATCTACTTTTTAAATATTTTCTATTCGTACCGTCATCATACTACATATGTCTTGTTGGTATGGTTTTGTGTTATTTAGTGTTCGATTGTTTTCATATTTGCTTTTTGTCAGGATTTGCATTTTCTTTCTATCCTTTCGACTTTTTTTTTGCAAGGGATTTTCTTTTATTTTTACCTTTGTATGTTATCAGGCATAGATGGGATATGCTGAGTTCATGTCTTGTCTGTATGCATGACAATTTAACTGTTTTGCTTCAAGGAATACTATATATTCATGTACTCCTCTTCAACACATATTGTATACAGGCCCTGTCGTGGAGATTTTTGAATGCTAGTCGTGTCACTAAACAATTAAGTGTTGTTCAAACTTTTTTCTTTGCTCTTAAAAAACCTTTACAATGGACAGTATAACAATTGCTTCCTTAAATTGTCAGGGACTGGGAGATTCACATAAACGTAGGGACGTATTCCACAATTTAAAACAAAAAAGTTCTCTATTTATTGTCTGCAAGACACCCACTTTACTAAAAAAAATAGAAAAGTATGTAAATGCCGAATGGGGCTACAAATGTTTCTTTTCCTCCTTTCGATCCAACTCTAGGGCGTAGCTATTTTATTCTCAAACAATTTTGAGTTTCAGATAAAAAACGTACACCGTGATGAAAATGGAAACTTCATACTGGTGTCTTTTTCTTCATTTGAAAAAGAATTTCTCTTGGTGAACGTGTATGGACCCAATAAAGATGACCCCTTGTTTTACGGCATACTTAACAAGATCATAAAGAGTTATAACAATAACAACATTATTGCTGTAGGTGACTGGAATGTCGTGATGGATCCTAACTTAGACTGTTTTAACTATGTACAAGATAACAACCCTAGAGCCAGAGAAACACTGATAAATATGACTGAAGAAATAGGACTTGCTGACGTATGGAGAGAAGAGAACCCTGATTGTAAAAGGTATACCTGGCGAAGACCAACACCACTAAAACAAAGCCGATTAGACTATTTTCTGTTATCAGATTATCTTTATTTTGCTTTCGAAAATGCTGATATTTTACCAGGTTATCGGTCTGATCATTCCATAATTACTTTGTGTTTGAAATTCGGGAAAAGTGAAAAGTTTAAAAGTTTCTGGAAATTTAATGTGTCTATATTAAAAGATAAACAATATGTCGATGAAATAAACGAACTAATCCTAAATGTAATACGAGAATATGCAGTCGATCTTTCAGCAAAAGAAGACCAATCAATATACGAATTAGTAAAATTCTGCAAATTTAAGATTCCAGACAAACTATTTTTAGATTTCCTTTTGATGAAAATTAGTGAAAAATCAATAGCTTACTCGATTAGAAAAAAGAAAAAAACAACAGAGAAAGAAAACAATCTAATAGAAGATATAGAATCACTAGAAAAGATGGAAAATAAAACAGAAACAGAAATGAAACTACTTCAACAACAAAATCAGGAATTAAGATCACTCAGAGTGAAGAAGATGGAAGGAGTACTCCTAAGGTCCAAGGCAAGATGGGTTGCAGACGGTGAAAAAAATTCTAAGTATTTCTGTAACCTTGAGAAAAGGAATTATATTAGTAAACATATCGCAAAACTAGTAACCAAGGATGATGAAATAATAACCGAACAAAGAGATATTCTGAATGAAGTTAAAATCTGTTATGAAAAACTATGTAAGGAAAAAGAAACTCAAGACCGTAATATCGAAGATCTTGTAAAAACAATTCCCAAATTATCAGAAAATGAAAAAGAATTACTGGAAGGAGAAATCACATTAGAGGAAGCAGGCCTAGCCCTAAAAGACATGAAGCACGGAAAAAGCCCAGGCACAGATGGATTCGGCGCCGAATTCTTTAAGTTTTTTTTGAAACAGTTAGGACCCCTTGTGGTAAGATCCCTTAATGAAGCTTACAAAGATGAAGAACTTTCAACAACGCAAAAAGAAGGGATAATTATATGTGTCCCAAAAGGCGATAAGCCAAAGGAATTTGTAAAAAAATTGGCGCCCCATCTCTCTTTTAAATGTAGTATATAAGATAGGTTCTAAATGTATTTCCAACAGACTAAAAGACGTCTTGCCTTTACTCATTAGTGAAGATCAAACAGGCTTTATGACCGATCGGTACACTGGAGATAATATTAGACTGATTTACGATTTGATGAACTATTTAAACTTAAAAAAATCTCCCTGGCTTGTTGTTATGCATTGACTTTGAAAAAGCTTTCGATTCTTTAAATTGGAATTTTATGTTTAAGGTACTAAAAGCGTTTGGTTTTGGCGAAAGTATATACCAGTGGATAAAAACATTTTATAGGAATATTAAATCAACAGTTATTGTAAATGGACAGACTGCGCCATGGTTTGAGATAGAACAAGGATGTAGGCAAGGAGATCCCATTTCTCTGTATTTGTTTATACTCAGTGTAGAGATTTTAGCTATAATGATAAAGGAAGAAAAATTGATAAAAGGAATAAAAAAAAATAGGTGAGATGGACCATAAAATAGCTCAGTTTGCTGACGACACTCAGTTATTAAATAATGGTGATAGAGTTTCTTTTGAAAGTTCTATTCATATTCTCGACACATTTGGCAGAGCTTCAGGTTTACACATGAACAGTGAGAAAACGCAAGCTGTATGGCTCGGGTGTCAAAAGATGTCAAAGACAACATACTGCCCACATTTAAAAAATGATATGGAATACCCCGAAATTTAAAATACTTGGAATTTGGTTTACACAAGACTTAAAAGAATGTGAAATGATGACCTATAATGACAAATTTTCTGAAATCAAAATGTTATTCAAAATTTGGACTCAAAGAACTATTACACCTGTGGGAAGAGTCGCAGTTTTAAAGTCATTAGTCCTGTCGAAATTGATACATGTTTGGATTCTCTTGCCCGATCCACCTGACCCCTTTATTAAAAAACTTCAAAAAATGTGCTTCCACTTTGTGTGGAGTGGTAAACAAGATAAGATCAGCAGGAAGACAACGATCAAAACGGTAAAAGACGGTGGTCTAAACATACCTGACATTAGAAAATACATTTATGCTTTGAAAATCTCGTGGATAAGAAACATTAACACGTCTAATCATACATGGAAGAATATTATAAGGAAAACCCATCCATTTATTGAAAAACTTGAATGTTATGGATCAGCAGTTGCTTGTGTATGTACGAACTCAAATTTATTTTGGACTCATGTTTTTAAGGCTTACAAAGAATTTTGCATACGTGTAGAACCCCAGACAGTGAATGAACTACTGTCGGAACCTGTGTTTTACAATGATAAAATTAAAGTAGGTAA
>CM065738.1:7423869-7451369 GCA_033310375.1 Conus canariensis
CCCTGAATAACTTCCTTCTGGATAATCTTCCATCATTGTTTATCCCTGAATAATTCCCTTCTGGATCATCTTCCACCATGGATTCCCTGAATAACATTCTTCTGGATCATTTTCCACCATGGATTGTTATCCCTGAATAACTTCCTTCTGGATCATTTTCCACCATGGATTGTTATCCCTGAATAACTTCCTTCTAGATCATCTACCACCATGGATTGTTATCCCTGAATAACTCCCTTCTGGATCATATACCACCATGGATTGTTATCCCTGAATAACTCGCTTCATGATCATTTTCCAGCATTGATTGTTATCCCTGAATAACTACCTTCTGGATCATCTTCCACCATGGATTGTTATTCCTGAATAATTCCCTTCTGGATCATTTTCCACCGCGGATTGTTATCCCTGAATAACTCCCTTCTGGATCATCTACCATCATGGATTGCTATCCCTGAATAACTACCTTCTGGATAATCTTCCACCATGAATTGTTATCCCTGAATAAGTCCTTTCTGGATTATCGTCCATCATGGATTGTTATCCCTGAATAAGTCCCTTCTGGACCATCTTCTACCACGGATTGTTATCCCTGAATAAGTCCCTTCTGGACCATCTTCTACCACGGATTGTTATCCCTGAATAAGTCCCTTCTGGACCATCTTCCATCATGGATTGTTATCCCTGAATAATTACCTTCTGGATCATCTTCCAGCTTATATCTATCTCTGAACAATTCCTTCTGGATCATCTTCCAGTGTGTATTTCATCACTAAAGACTCTGTACTGAATCGTGTGTCAATGTATCTTGCCAAGTAACTCCTTTCTGGACCACCGTCTATCGTGTGTTACACTGAAGAGTGATGCTCTTCTGAATCATCTTCCAGTGTGTCTGTTATTGCCGAGTGACTCCTTTGTTGGATCACCTTTTGACATACATATGTGCATTCTGTCGCTGACGACTCTCGTCTGCTTCATCTTCTGATAGCAGTGATTATGGACTGCCACCAGGGAATGTCTCAGAATCAAACCTTCTCTTTTGTTATTCCTATAACATTTCCTACAATTTTCAGCTGCTAAATGACTGGGTCATCTTTCAGTGTGTATTATTGACGTAAATATGATCCCCTTCAAGAGATCTACAGATCAAGTGTGTGTGTGGACTGCTGAGTGACTCCTTTCTTGGTGATAGTTCAGTGTGTCACAGTATCACACTGCTGAGCGACCCCCGCGGGGATCATCTTTCAGTGTGTATTATATCGCTGAGCGACCCCCCGTCGGGATCATCTTTCAGTGTGTGTTATATTGCTGAGTGACTCCCGTCGGGATCGTCTTTCAGTGTGTGTTATATCGCTGAGTGACCCCTGTCAGGATATTTTTCAGTGTATTTTATTGCTGAGTGACCCCCGTCGGGATCATCTTTCAGTGTGTGTTATATTGCCGAGTGACCCCCGTCTTTCAGTGTGTATTATATCGCTGAGCGACCTCCGTCGGGATCATCTTTCAGTGTGTGTTATATTGCTGAGCGACCCCCGTCAAGATCGTCTTTCAATGTGAGTTATATTGCTGAGTGACCCCCGTCGGGATCATTTTTCAGTGTGTGTTATATTGCTGAGTGACTCCCGTCGGGATCATATTTTAGTGTGTATTATATCGCTGAGTGACTTCCGTCAGGATCATCTTTCAGTGTGTGTTATATTGCTGAGTGACTCCCGTCGGGATCATCTTTCAGTGTGTATTAAATCGCTGAGTGACTTCCGTCGGGATCATCTTTCAGTGTGTGTTATATCGTTGAGTGACCCCCGTCGGGATCATCTTTCAGTGTGTATTATATTGTTGAGTGACCCCCGTCTGGATCATCTTTCAGTGTATTTTATCGCTGAGTGACCCCCGTCGGGATCATCTTTCAGTGTGTATTATATCGCTGAGTGACCCCCGTCAGGATCATCTTTCGGTGTGTATTATATTGTTGAGCGACCCCCCATCGGGATCATCTTTCAGTGTGTGTTATATCGCTGAGTGACTCCCGTCGGGATCATATTTCAGTGTGTGTTATATTGCTGAGTGACTCCCGTCGGGATCATATTTCAGTGTGTGTTATATCGCTGAGTGACTCCCGTCGGATCATATTTCAGTGTGTGTTATATCGCTGAGTGACTCCCGTCGGGATCATATTTCAGTGTGTGTTATATCGCTGAGTGACTCCCGTCGGGATCATATTTCAGTGTGTGTTATATCGCTGAGTGACTCCCTTCTGGATGATCCTCTATGTATTGTGTTACTGAGTTTCTCACATCTGGACCATATTTCAGTGTGCATTGTATTTCAGTGTGACTTACTTTTGGGTCGTCATTCAGCATGTTTTACATTTCTGTGTGAAAGACGAAAAACATTGCCGGATGACTCCCTCCAGGACCACATTGCTGCCCAATGCCATTCTGAATCGTCTTCCAACGGTATTGCTGAGTAATTTTCTTCTGGGTCATATTCCACCCTGTACTGAATTGTTGAGCGACTCCTGGGTCATTTTCCAACAGGCTGTATTTCCGAGGGACTCCCTTAAGGCTCGTCTTCCAATATGAATTATGTCGATGAAGAACTCTCTTGTGGACTATCTTCCAGTATGTATCATCATGTTTCTGCTGTGTGACGCCTTCTGGGTCATCTTCCAATTTGTGTTACATCACCGAGTCATTCCCTTCCGTTTGTTTGTTTGTTTGTTTGTTTTTAGTTAATCAAGGTCCAATATAGTATTAGTCGGTAACACAACACACAGTCCATGAATTCCTCTCACATCATTTTGAACTGCTCCCACTGATCTTAGCCCCCCCCCCCCGCATAAAGCAGACTGACCGCGAATTAACACCATGTCAGGATGGAACGCTGCAACAAAGCACCTGGCTGTGGAATTATCGCCGGTTCCAGCAGATACTGGGCCAACAGTATTGTGTCAGTTAGTGACCCCGTTTGTGAACATGGAGGAAGTTCCAACTATTGTATTACCCATCCAACCCTGATTCATCTTTGATGGCTGGGTAAGACCAGGACTAGTGCGTGATGTGCAAGTCTGAAGAGCACACTATACACGTTATGCACCGGGACTCACAATAGTGCGTGCATGCGATTGTATCCCAAGTAAAAGCCCCTCTCCAAAGTTCGCAGGTGGACATAAAAAATCCATGGAAGTGGGTACATCTCCTTCATTCAAAAGAGGCAGTCAAAAGGAAGTGAGAGGAACGTATCCACTGTCAACTTTCACAGGGCATGAACAAAAATGATCCAACATATGAAGATGGGTACGTCACATTAAACGGACAACCAACAGAAGGTGACAGAAATCAAATGACCGCATCCCTTTGAAGAACACTGCATGTTTGCTCAATGGTTGTGCTACTTTTATCAGTTCTAGTGCGCGGTCTTTTTTTTGTTTGTTTCGCTGGCAATTGTTGGTCTGCCCCATATTCAACAGTGTTGAATGCACCACCACACATCAAGCTAAGGCCTTCCAACAAACACTGCGCGATGCTCATTGTCCCAGTAGTGTTTAAGTCACCAAATTTGAAGAAAGTTTGTGGTGAAAATAACCCCTATGTCCCCCCCCCCCCCCCCCCATCTTCTCCTCCTCCTCATCTCCCCTTCCCGTCCAAGTCACGCACAGAAAAAAACGAACAGAACAGAAGTGAGAACGTGGCCAAGACCAACCAACAGCTGTATCATAGAGCAGCGTATCAAGTCTGCTCCGTTTACCAGCTGCCGTGGCGAAGTGGTTAGCGTCACAGACTCCCGGCTGAGAGGTCGTGGGTTCGAATCCTATCAGAGTCATGTGGGTTTTTCTGCCCCGACCGGCTCCTACCCAGAGTTGAGTTTGCTGCGGACTCAGTTGGGAAGACTGGGACCACACAGTCGAGTTTCATCCACTTAATGGATGCGTTTCTGAGAGTGTTGCTCAAATTTCCTGACCAACACTGCAGGTGCTTGTATCTCTCGGGCCTGGTTGACGCCGGGATATATTATGAAAGGAAGCGTAGAGAACAGCCCTGTCATGAAGTCTCAGACCAAAAGGGAAATCCGTAGCATCATCTTAATCATCCTCATTCTCATCGATCAGCATAAAAAAAGATGTTTCAAATACTGTGGCCCTTCATGCCCTCCTCTAATGGTGACCTCATTTCGATGTCCTCTCCACGTCTGTGGTCTTGGTTTGGTTCCGTCGGGGTCACCGGTATCGGCGGGTCCATGGGGGTTGTCGATGGACGGACGTGGTGGCGCCCTCCGGAGGGAGAGCTCACTCACGCCGGCTCCGCAACTAAGCAATTATTGTCGTCAGTAGGGAGCTTAGTAGGTGGTGTCCTGCGTATGTTAGATCAGAACAGGCGCCACTGAACTCCACTGAAGTGACTCGGCAGCAGTGCAGTGTCTCCTCCGGTGGGTTGCTCTTGACGACTTGACATTGACTGCTCCCTGTGGTTTGCCGGTGCCGGGGCTGTGGCGGGGGCGACCGGGCTGAGGCTGTTGACGGGGTGTCGGAATGAGCGGCGTGGTGCACTGTCTCTGAGGTTGCGCAGAGGTTGGGACAGCAAAAAAAAAAAAAAAAAAAAAAGTCTGCTCCGTTTCCTGTACCGACCTAGAATGGAAGGTCTTTTCTTGTAGGAGTCATTGACGTCGTCCCACAGTATCACTGTGCCATCGTCGGCAGCCGTCACGAAGCACGAGCTGTCGGATGACCAGGCGATGCAACGGACCCGTTCACTGTGCATCTCCCCTTTGCTGAGCTCCTGCAGGTAGCACAGCAGTGCAGACTTCAGCCTTCACACTTTCGTTCGCTTCAATCAGGAACAATGTGACACGTGCCGTGGAAACTTGACAACATGATCACAATCACACACACACACACAAATCCACCACCACGTCTAAAAGTTACAGAGGAAGAATTGTTGGCTAAAATAAATGAATGTCAATCAATCAAAGACAGCGGCAACAAAAGTTACTCGAACCCATACAACAGAGAGTACGGAATAAAAATAAGAACCTTTTAGTATATAAAAAAAAAATTCAACCACAGTGACTGCATCGTTGTTGAAAGTTCAGTCTTATCAACAATTTCCCCCGCAGCAGAACTGCATGTATGAAAATACATGCACATCATAACAAAACAGTTGACATAAACACAAGAATCACATCCGCCCATCTCTCTCACACCCCCTAATCCCCTCTCCCCCACCCTTCTCTAGGCAAGCACACACACGCGCGCGCACACGCACACACACACACGCACGTGCGCACACACACACACACATGCACACACCATACACATGTAACCTGTCAGAATTCACAGGTTACTAAAGTTTTAAGCAATTTTAGTATGTTTAAAAAAATAAATAAATAAAATAAAAACTTTCATTAGTGATTGTATTATTTTGAGGTGAAGACATCTACTGCTTTCCACTAGTATTGTTGTTCTATACGTCTTGTTATTTAGCCGATTTTAGTATTAAGACACTTTTTTATTTTTACCTGTTGGCCACTTCCTGTTGCCTGGTCTCTTCCTGGAAATGTGTTGAGCCGGGCAGACAGGTTGTGGAGACGCAGGTTGTGGAGCTTGGGGGTGCTAATCCAGGTTAGTTACTCTAAGTATTAAAAATATGCTTCTAAAAGATACGAACTGATTCTGTTCCCTTAGAATTGCCATATATTTTCTATGCTGTCAGCTGGATGGCATTGATTTTTGGTGGATTTTCCTTATAAGAATTGCACTTGGCTTTAGCTGTTTTACTTTCAGTTGCTAGAATTTTAGGCCCACATGTTGAATTAAGTTTAAACCTAACTGTATTATTCGAAGATGAGTTCAGGTTATTATTCACTGTTGCTTTAGAATGTGGTTCACACCACATTGTTTCAGAAATATTTTTGAGAGATTGTGTTTTAGACCCCATGGTCCTAAATAAATCTCATTTTCCCTTGTCCTTTGCAGAAAATGTTAATAGCACCACATGGTCCTAGACATACTTTTGTAAGAATGGAATCTTGGCCTCATGGTCCCAAATGTATCTTACCTCTTTGTTCTTGCAGTAAAATAGTGTTTGTCACATCACATGGTTTTAGTAGAGGAAATGTTTACATCACATGGTTCTTTGTGTTTTGATCACAGCACATGTGTTAAGTTTGGTATATGGTTCTTTGTGTTTTAATCATGGCACATGTGTTAAGTTTGGAGAAGTTTTCCTTAAATTTCAGAGGATGTTTGTATTTTTGCCTTCTCAGTTGAAAAGAAAAAATACTTGCTTTTAAGGATTACAGTTATCCTTAAGATTATTTTATTAATGTCAATTTAGAGACTGATTTTAATCAAAATGGCTATGGTAGTATGAAACTGGTTTTATGGGAACATCTGTTGGAAACCTGGGAGAGGAATGATTGATCTGGCTTGCTGCCTAGTGGTTCAGTTAGATAACTGATAAAGGATGTAAAATTGTAAGCAGATTTGCCGCCATGGTCAGGTGGCCAATTGATAGCAAAAAGCTTTCAGTATATTGGCATGCAACTCACTGTATTCACAGTAAACAAGTTGGGTATTTTTTGCTCCCATAAGAAAACCTAACACAGAGTAACTTTTATTCAAGACTGGCACAGCCTTTTAAACTTGAATAAAGTCAGACAAATACATAGACGAACAATCTAATAGTGGGGGAAAAAACAAGCGCAGGCCAACAACTGAACTATCTTCATAGTAATGACTTGGCAAAGATTTGGACTTAAGGAGGGGGGAGGAGGGGGGGGGGGGGGGATTTGAAGATGGAGAAACTGGGAACATGAAATTAAGAAAATATGTTACAGATATGAAAACTCTTCACTAGCTGCATAAGGGAACCATCGCAATCCCCTTTGAAGGCAGATATATTTGTATTGCCTGCTCCGAGGCCTTTCGTCCGCTGGGTCGGACTCATCAGGGAGACACGGCTGGTTGTGTCTGCGCTCCTGGCGTCAAATAGAGACACACCACAGTCCATAATACTGTGGTGTTCTCACCACCAAGGGTGCAAAAAAGAATCCAATAGCACCCCCAAAGCAGCCAGCGAAGAGTAGTAAATAAAGCCAAACGAAAGTGTGGGGAGGGAAAAAAGTTGCTGAAAAACTAAAGACATTATGCAAATAGTACCTTTGCATAATGTCTTTAGTTTTTCAGCAACTTTTTTCCCTCCCCACACTTTCGTTTGGCTTTATTTACTACTCTTCACTGGCTGCTTTGGGGGTGCTATTGGATTCTTTTTTGCACCCTTGGTGGTGAGAACACCACAGTATTATGGACTGTGGTGTGTCTCTATTTGACGCCAGGAGCGCAGACACAACCAGCCGTGTCTCCCTGATGAGTCCGACCCAGCGGACGAAAGGCCTCGGAGCAGGCAATACAAATATATCTGCCTTCAAAGGGGATTGCGATGGTTCCCTTATGCAGCTAGTGAAGAGTTTTCATATCTGTAACATATTTTCTTAATTTCATGTTCCCAGTTTCTCCATCTTCAAATCCCCCCCCCCCCCTCCTCCCCCCCTCCTTAAGTCCAAATCTTTGCCAAGTCATTACTATGAAGATAGTTCAGTTGTTGGCCTGCGCTTGTTTTTTCCCCCACTATTAGATTGTTCGTCTATGTATTTGTCTGACTTTATTCAAGTTTAAAAGGCTGTGCCAGTCTTGAATAAAAGTTACTCTGTGTTAGGTTTTCTTATGGGAGCAAAAAATACCCAACTTGTTTACTGTTTATCGTTTACTGTTCCCTGCCTCATTTCATTTCCGATTTTGTTTTGATTAAATTGAGGTTATTTGTATTTGTTTCTGTCCGTTTGTGTGTTTGTCTTTTGATCTCCCTTGCATCTTTGGGTGGATCCTCAAGCGTAGGCTCAAAGATTGTCCCCTACATTTTATACTATTTGCATAATGTCTTTAGTTTTTCAGCAACTTTTTTCCCTCCCCACACTTTCGTTTGGCTTTATTTACTACTCTTTGCTGGCTGCTTTGGGGGTGCTATTGGATTCTTTTTTGCACCCTTGGTGGTGAGAACACCACAGTATTATGGACTGTGGTGTGTCTCTATTTGACGCCAGGAGCGCAGACACAACCAGCCGTGTCTCCCTGATGAGTCCGACCCAGCGGACGAAAGGCCTCGGAGCAGGCAATACAAATATATCTGCCTTCAAAGGGGATTGCGATGGTTCCCTTATGCAGCTAGTGAAGAGTTTTCATATCTGTAACATATTTTCTTAATTTCATGTTCCCAGTTTCTCCATCTTCAAATCCCCCCCCCCCCCCCCTCCTCCCCCTCCTTAAGTCCAAATCTTTGCCAAGCCATTACTATGAAGATAGTTCAGTTGTTGGCCTGCGCTTGTTTTTTCCCCCACTATTAGATTGTTCGTCTATGTATTTGTCTGACTTTATTCAAGTTTAAAAGGCTGTGCCAGTCTTGAATAAAAGTTACTCTGTGTTAGGTTTTCTTATGGGAGCAAAAAATACCCAACTTGTTTACTGTTTATCGTTTACTGTTCCCTGCCTCATTTCATTTCCGATTTCACTGTATTCTGTTTAACACTGGATCGGATCAAAGTGTGTTTGGCATTACCATAACCAGGGTCAAGTGGATTTGAACTTGATAAGATCACTACTACTTTATTAGTGATGCATTGTCCCTCATTGTGTGTTTCCCAGTTGAGATGTTTGCTGAAGGTCTTTGATGGCTTTTGGTTTGGCCATTGTTATTATTTGTGCTTTTTCGCACATAGTCCTGTGCAGATTTTTATGTTTTGTATTCTTTTGCAGTGCCCCTTTTGAGTTTTCCACTCCTTTCTTTTTCTCTCTGTCACAACCCTACAGTTCTTTGTCATTAATCATCAGAAAATTGAATCAGCCCATGTTTTAGGTTAATACTGTTGTTTGGGTTTTTGTCTATTTACAGAATTAATAAAAAATTGGAAGAGTAATCGTACAGTCAGAGTTTTGGTTATTTGTGGTCTGGGTCTGTGCGTTAGGAACCTGGGTTACACACATAAAGACTGAGTGAAACAGAAAGAAGAGAAAGAATAGGGGATGGGGTGTATGAAATGAAATGAGAGAGAGAGACAGAGAGAGAGACAGAGACAGACAGACAGACAGAGAGAGAGAGAGACAGCGCAGAAAGCCAACAAGACCAGAAAATGTATAAGCATCACCGACAGCCACAGTCCCTATTCCTTGATGATTCTGTCCCTGATGTAAGCTACACCATCAGTTTTAATACAAAACATGCCATGGTTTGTCTTTAAGTCGGTGGTATCGGCAAAAATCATGGGTACTGTCATTTCATTGTGAACGAACACGGTTTTGCATTCTGGTGGACGATACTGGCTCCGCGATTAAACAGTTGTTGCCAGATCCGGGACCTTTGCAGGTCATGTTCTGCGCATGCTCAATTATATAGCATGCACTGATATTAACTCACTGAACATAGCCTTTTGTTTTTCTTGAAGATGTGTCATCTCAAAATATATCGCCAACAGTGTCATTCAATCAGAGCGTTAAAACTTATCTTGTTAAAGATACTGCCAGTTGTTTGGGTGTTTCGTTGTAAATTCTGTTGCAGAAACGACGAACACTAGTCATGTGAATTGTAACTTATCTAGCAGAAAGCAGTTCCAATAACTGAATAAATCATACTGTTTGCAATAGAATTTGAGGTTGAAATTGGTAATAGAATTTAAGCTAAAAACAGTTTCATCTTAAATTTGCCACAATGTTAACACTGTCAATTATTCATGCATTTTGCCTGAAAGTAAAATATATGACCGTTATTCGAAGGTTGTTCATCTTCAGCTCTACCCTGACATTTTCAATTGCTTAGATGCGTCAAAGAAATCATTTTGTTGTGTGTTTTCTTCAAGTTTTTATCGGAATGTGTTACGTTTTATCCTAACGCCGATATCTGTTCTTGTATTTATGCCTAAATTCATAACCAAGCTGCCTTTTGTTTAGGGGATTCATCTGAATAAAGTGTACACTATCAATGATTTCTTCACTTTTTTTACATTTAAAGAAAAAGGCATTCTACTTGTTTTTTTTTTTATACTTTCTTCTTTTTTTGCCGTCTCATCTTCATGACAGGGTTGTAACTCTACTTCCCTTAATCGTATATCCTGGCATCAGAGATACGGACATACGGCCTGGAAATCAGAGCAACTGTTTCAGAGACGCGTGTGATGAACGGATGGAAATCGACTGTGTGGATCCAACCCTTCATATTAAAGCACATTTACACACTCGCACATCCTTGGCTTAAGGCTGTGTCAGGCCAACTGACATTGGCTAGAACACCAAGGCTACCTCAAAATGTTGTTATGCTCTGCATAGTTATGCGGGTATTGTCTTCAGTTGTGACAAGCTCCTAGCATAACATGATCAGTCTTCAAAATCCCTCGAAGTCAGAGTGTGGCCGCCCATGTGGCGGGGTAATCAAAAACGGTCACACACGCTATGTTCTCATCCCCAGCTGATGCATGTGTATCACAGTGTTCAAGTACTTCGGATGATCCCTGGAGTCTTTTAGCCAGAGTACGACAACAACAACAACAACACACTGAGCAGAAGCAGGTTAGGACTAAATAAATCCCACACGTTAACGTTGTAATGGGACTCGAACCTAGCACACCAGTCTGCGATGTTAACCACAGCACGACGGCGGCTGGGTGGATTTTTTTTAAACCTTAACCTCCGTAGTGAATACTGTTGACTGTAGTCAAGTACTTTACATAAGAAGTGGCTCGGATCAATTGCAAGATGGCTAGTGATGCTTTCTGGTGTCAGTTTGGTGTACAACAACCACCTGAAATTTTTGTGGCCATTGGCATTGCTCAGGTGTTTTATTCTGTGTATAAATATCGTTTTTTACGCAGTTTGGCTCAATATTTATTGTAAACTTTTTTTTTCTTTTTACTGTTTTTGTTGCTGTTATTGCTGTATGGACTTTTGGTAAAGAGGACAACGTTATCAAATGCGAGGTGGCTTACATTACACTTTCTTTCAGTCTCTGTCGTTTTCGCTCGAGCTGGACTTTTTTACCCTGTAGTCTGTGGCAGATAAAGCTGACACGTTTTTTACCTGTAGTCTGTGATAAGTGCAGCTTTTTTACCCTGTAGTCTGTGGCAGATAAAGCTGACATGCGTTTTTTTTTTACCCTGTAGTCTGTGGCAGATAAAGCTGACATGCGTGTTTTTACCCTGTAGTCTGTGGCAGATAAAGCTGACATGCGTTTTTTTTTTACCCTGTAGTCTGTGGCAGATAAAGCTGACACGCGTGTTTTTACCCTGTAGTCTGTGGCAGATAAAGCTGACACACGTGTTTTTACCCTGTAGTCTGTGGCAGATAAAGCTGACACACGTTTTTTTTACCCTGTAGTCTGTGGCAGATAAAGCTGACATGCGTGTTTTTACCCTGTAGTCTGTGGCAGATAAAGCTGACACACGTTTTTTTACCCTGTAGTCTGTGGCAGATAAAGCTGACACGCGTGTTTTTACCGTGTAGTCTGTGGCAGATAAAGCTGACACGCGTGTTTTTTTTACCCTGTAGTCTGTGGCAGATAAAGCTGACACGCGTGTTTCGGCCCCCACTGCAATGTACACCCCGCAGGGAGCGTAGGCCACGACACTGACTTCACTGTGCATCCCCACGATCCTGCTCTCACGTAGGACACCGCCATACAGGGAGTAGATCCTCACCGTATTGTCCTGCAAAACACACAGTGGACGCGTGACGATTTTTTTTTTATCATAGTGGCCATTTTCTTTCTTTTTTTCTTTTTAAACAATGTGAAGCATTATATACCCGTTATCTTCTTAAGGTCCGTTCCTCTTGTATCACGTTTACAGCGTGTATTATCCCTGTATTCCACTTCGATTTACCTTCAGACACATTTGTGATGGACTACTGCTTTGCTGATCAACACCGTCGATGTCTATGGACAGTGAATACTGTGCAAAACACAAACACCTGGATCCCCTGTCGAAGACTTTCAGAGCAAAAAGAACGCCCTGCGCCCAGCGCCAGATGAGATGATGTGGAGCTCTCCTGTCCTGGGGTTCTTTTGAGCAACACACCAGCATCGTGGTCATCAAACCAGTACCGTACCATCTTTTTGCATGCCTTAAGCTACTACCAACGCCAGATCAGTTTCTACCATGTCATGTTGCTGACCAACATTCCATTGGTCCATTTTTCAACATAACTGATAGATTCTGATTCAAGTCATGTTGATTATAGCCCAGTTGACCTTTAGGGAAGGGGGGGGGGGGGTAAAAAAAAGGATAGGGTGGGGCTGGGGAGGGGTGAGGAGCGATATCAGAACTGTCATTTGGCAGAGTCAGTTCCTTACCTAGATGATAATAAAGCAGAAAGGGAAAACCCAACAACAAAAATAAACCAGATCTTTTTTCAACACGCAAAATTTGCTTAAAAAGCTTTCCACCATGAAACCTTAGATCTCATGAAAAATGTTTATTCCTCACTGTCAGCGCCCCCCCCCCCCCCCCCCCCCCCAAAAAAAAAAAAAAAAAAAAATCAGATCTGATGGAACAAGTCAGAACTGGGTTTTCAAGTTTAAGTCTGACATCTTGTGGGTCCCAGCACTCAATAGAGAGTGATGCTGGACGACCTTCCAACATATTTTACGGTACTGTTCAACACAACAGGAAAATCGTTTAACGTGCTTCATATTACAGAACCATCTTCCAGCATTTCTTATGTCACTATGCAGCTTTACTACACCATCATGCAGATGCATGGACGCATGGATGCACAACGCAACGCATGCACGCACACACACATCCCACACACGCGCGCCAACACACACACACACACACACACACACACACACACACACACACGTGCGCATCAGTGACAGCAAAAGTAGGAAATGAAATATGAATTGATGCTGATACCTTGTGTCCCACAGCCGCAGTGGCAGCCTCTGGGTGAATACTAACACATGTGGCTTCTGATTTTACCGCTAAAGATGCCTCCTTCTTTTGACTTCTCAGCAATGTCACCTGCACATGCCAAAGAAGACCCATGTTAAATCAAGTGTACAACAATACCATTGTCGCCGCGATGTTCCATTTGCAATCGGAATGCTAACTGCAAACTTATCAACAGATTACATGAACTTGAAGAAATAAACAACACACGGTCTCTTTGGATTCATCCACCAACAATCCTGCGTGTCGTTTATAGTGACTCATCACTGAAAGGATGTCCAATGGTAAACTGAAACATAACAACAACAAGAACAAGAACACTAATGATAATGATGAGAATAATCATAGTATACTGTAGTATACATAGTATACTGTTATCGTGTGCCATCGTGTACCGGTGGAAATAGAGGACACGTATAAACATCGCATGCATCCTATGTGAGAAACTGGAGGGATAAATGAAAATGAGTGACTGATATTTGAATGGTACGGGAAACGACTGAATGAGTGCCAGTAGGCTGCTCTTTGGTCGGCTTTACCTGGGTAGGCAGCCCGTTGAGTGAGTGAGGTAGTGTGTTTATTGTAAAGCGCTTAGAGCCTGGTCTGTGACTGAGGATAGGCGCTATATAAATACCCAATATAATAATAATAATAGTAAAATTAGTAAAAATAAAACCATTAATGAAAATGAGGACAATTTCTTTGGCGCCCATACTAACAACATAGGCTACAGGGTACTTTACATTTTAACAAATCAATCTAAGATACACACACACACACACACACACACACACACACACACACACACACACACACACTGTATAAAACGGTGAACAGCTCATTTGTACACGAGCAAGCGTGCATATGACATAGGCCATTCAGTAATATTTCAGGTGGTACTCTGCCACTGGCGTTTAAACAGGCAAGTTTTAGGAACTTGAATTCAAGATACCTTCCTGGGTGAAAGTTGGAGAATTGCTCGCCGTTGTGTGACAGAAGTGACCATCCCAAAGTAAGGGTGACGAAGATCATACTGCCTCAGTGAAAAAGACATGATCACCAGACAGCAAAGACATTGCAGGTTCTAGTCCCACCAAGTGAAAAACGACCATCAGATTGTGAGGATGTTGGGGAATCTTTCGCCGCCTTCAAAGAGAAATGTACCGTATGACAGTAGATGTGTCGCCGATTCTATTGCCACCATCAGATATAAAGGATCATCAGACTCTTAACGTGTTGAAATTTTCATTGCTTTCACCTGAGAGACATGGCCACCAGACAGCAATGGTGTTTGTGATTGTATTCCCACCATGAGAGAAATGACCATGTAACACCAAAAGTGCAGGAGAGTACAATGCCACGAGGAGAAAGAAATGGCCACCTGACAATATTGCCACAATAATAAAGAAATGATCACCTGACAATATTGCCACAACAATAAAGAAATGATCACCATACAATATTGCCACAACAATAAAGAAATGATCACCATACAATATTGCCACAACAATAAAGAAATGGCCACCATACAATATTGCCACAACAATAAAGAAATGAGCACCATACAATATTGCCACAACAATAAAGAAATGAGCACCATACAATATTGCCACAACAATAAAGAAATGAGCACCATACAATATTGCCACAACAATAAAGAAATGAGCACCATACAATATTGCCACAACAATAAAGAAATGAGCACCATACAATATTGCCACAACAATAAAGAAATGAGCACCATACAAATTGCCACAACAATAAAGAAATGATCACCATACAACATTGCCACAACAATAAAGAAATGACCACCATACAATATATTGCCACAACAATAAAGAAATGATCACCATACAATATTGCCACAACAATAAAGAAATGGGCCACCATGACAATATTGCCACAACAATAAAGAAATGACCACCTGACAATATTGCCACAACAATAAAGAAATGATCACCATACAACATTGCCACAACAATAAAGAAATGATCACTATACAATATTGCCACAACAATAAAGAAATGGCCACCTGACAATATTGCCACAACAATAAAGAAATGGCCACTGACAATATTGCCACAGCAATAAAGAAATGATCACCATACAATATTGCCACAACAATAAAGAAATGGCCACATGACATATTGCCACAACAATAAAGAAATGGCCACCTGAACAATATTGCCACAACAATAAAGAAATGGCCACCTGACAATATTGCCACAACAGTAAAGAAATGGCCACATGACAATATTGCCACAACAATAAAGAAATGCCACCTGACAATATTGCCACAACAATAAAGAAATGGCCACATGACAATATTGCCACAACAATAAAGAAATGATCACCAATACAATATTGCCACAACAAAAAGAAATGCACCTGACAATATTGCCACAACATAAAGAAATGACCCTGACAATATTGCCACAACAATAAAGAAATGATCACCTGACAATATTGCCACAACAATAAAGAAATGACCACCATGACAATATTGCCACAACAATAAAGAAATGATCACCATACAATATTGCCACAACAAAAAGAAATGATCACCATACAATATTGCCACAACAATAAAGAAATGATCACCTGACAAATTGCCACAACAATAAAGAAATGATCACCATACAATATTGCCACAACAATAAAGAAATGGCCACACTGACAATATTGCCACAACAATAAAGAAATGGCACCATGACAATATTGCCACAACATAAAGAAATGGCCACTGACAATATTGCCACAACAATAAAGAAATGGCCACTGACAATATTGCCACAACAATAAAGAAATGGCCACTGACAATATTGCCACAACAGTAAAGAAATGGCCACCTGACAATATTGCCACAAACATAAAGAAATGGCCACCTGACAATATTGCCACAACAATAAAGAAATGGCCCATACAATATTGCCACACAATAAAGAATGGCACTGACAATATGCACAACAATAAAGAAATGGCCACATGACAATATTGCCACAACAATAAAGAAATGGCACCTGACAATATTGTCACAACAATAAGGAAATGATCACCATACAATATTGCCACAACAATATAGAAATGATCACCATACAATATTGCCACAACAGTAAAGAAATAGCCACTGACAATATTGCTACAACAATAAAGAAATGATCACCTGACAATATTGCCACAACAATAAAGAAATGATTACCAGACTGTGCACTGAGCGAAAGGGTTTCTGATTATTTGCGAAAGTATTGGAATAACCATCTCAAATATCACTCTGAAGTTAGATGATCATATCATACTCTACTGTGCTGTCAACTGTGACAAATGTGGTCTGATAACTACGTCTGTGATGGTGTGGAGTAGTAGAGAATGCATTCAAAGACAGAAGGATGGTGGAAAGTTTAGAAACCAAGTAGGAACTACAGCCTAGCTGCCAACGTGAGCTTTTGATACAATTTTCGATTAGATAATATTCTGTCGCAACGGACTGCTCGATGATCATTTTTGCGCAGCTTTAGTTGTGTTTATCCTACATGTTGAATGATTAATAGGATTTAAAAGAAAAAGTCAGAATTTCGTAAAAAGATAAAATTTGTCAGTCTCCAACAATAACAAAGAGTGATAAGAAGGTGACAGTTTGGGAGTGTATCGGTCGACCCCCCTCCCCCCCCACCCCCCTGCTCGATATTCCCTCGCCCAATATTCCCCCTGCTCGATACTTCTAATCACTGTACGATACTCTCCCTTCTAGATACTCCCTCTGGCCAATATACCCCCTGCTTGACATTCCCCCTGCTCGATACTCCCCCGCCCACAACAGAAAGAAGCTCTTGTTCCGAGGGAGGAGGACACGAAAAGAAATCTGTCCTATTCCACAGCTAAAGGCTATGCGCGCATACATAAAAGGACACACATGCCATAGGCAAGCAAGGGGAGTATCTGGCATGGGGAGTATCAACCAGGGGAAGCGGTGAGCAAGGAGGACATTAAGCAGGGGCTCTATCGACACGGTGGAAATGATACAGCTGACCCCATCAGTTTAAGTGAGGTCGGCATTGTCACAGTCAGTTCATTTAGTCGCAAGCTTGGACGGAAAATATCCTGCGCACGCGATATATGAAACGAATGCTTACAAACTTCAGTTATAAAGTACGTTTTTGGATTCTACGTCTTTTCCCTTTTTTTTCCCTTTTTGTATGAAATCAAGAAATATTCAAGATTTTCCCGGCGGGGATTTGAAAAAAGCGCCGAAATTTAACAAAGTGCAAAGTATCAATGTAAAGAAAATATGCGTTGTTGTAACGAATAAAGCATTCATTCTTGTAACTTCAGTGATGCATTTATGACAATTTTAAAGGTTCCAAAGCATTCACATTTGAAACAATTTCCGCAAAGTGAGCAATGACCTCCATCAATCAAGGGAGATAAGGAGGAAGGTAAATCTAGAGCAAAAACATTTCGTCTGAAAAAGATGACGAAGACGTCTGTGCACACTGAAGCACCTGGCTACACTCACATGCTTAGCACAGGCCACAACAACAAATCCGTTGTGAGCGTCCACAGCCTTGGGTGGGGAATCCAGCTTCACCAGGATTTCACCGGCTGAATGCACCTCTGTATTGGAACTGCAAAAAGACACAGTGTCTGGAACACGAACAATTCCTTGGTACTTGTATACATTATAGAGTAGTCTGTGGACATCTCATCTTATCTGGTCCCAAATTCACATGTCTGTCCTTATCGACAATACTGGGTTCTGTCTGATTGACAGCACCTCCATACTGGATCCACAGGAGCTTCTGCAACTGCAAGACACAGAGTGTCTGGAACACGAACAATTCCTTGACACATGTCTATATTATAGAGTAGTCTGCGGATATCTCATCTTATCTGGTCCCAAATGACTGATTGAGAGCACCTCCATACGGGATCCACAGGAGCTTTTGGATCTGCAAAACATAGTTTCTGGACCACAAAGGTCAGTTTCCAGGAACATGTATCTTGTATCATGCAGATGTCTCATTTAGTAAGGTACCAAATGCCCGTAATTGCGTTTCATCTTAAAAAAAAAAGTTCTGAAACCAGCCATTCTTTAACCATGGTCAATTTTAAAACCGTGTTTTACTTTTCACCAGCGCTTCTGGCACTTTACCGATTTTTTTTTTAGGGTGGTAAGTGAATCGGTCTTGACCTATTTGTTAATAGATAATAAATGAGTCGAGTGACTGGCCCCTCCATCACTCTGCTTATTTGCTCGGAGGTGATGAATGAAGTGGAATGACCAGCGTCCATGCTATACCTACACGCCTAGAGGTGATGAATGAAGTGGAATGACCACGTCCCAGTGCTATACCTACACGCCTAGAGGTGATGAATGAAGTGGAATGACCAGCGTCCCAGTGCTATACCTACACGTCTAGAGGTGATGAATGAAGTGGAATGACCAGCGTCCCAGTGCTATACCTACAGCCTAGAGGTGATGAATGAGTGGAATGACCAGCGTCCCAGTGCTATACCTACACGCCTAGAGGTGATGAATGAAGTGGAATGACCAGCGTCCCAGTGCTATACCTACACGCCTAGAGGTGATGAATGAAGTGAATGACCACGTCCCAGTGCTATACCTACAGCCTAGAGGTGATGAATGAAGCCATGTGGCTGATGCCTCCAGCACTATTCCTTCTGCCTGAAAGGTATAAAACGAAGCGGTGTGGCCCATACCTCCAGTGCTATACTATATCTGTCAACACGGAGGTGATAAATGAAGCCACGTGGCTGATGCTTGCGGCAGTTTATCTCCCTGCTTGGAGATAATAAATGAAATAGAGTGGCTGGTGCCTCCAGTACTGCATCTACTTGCCTGGAGGTAATAAACGAAGCCGTGTGGTTGATACCTAAAGCACTGTACCGATCTGCTTGGAATTGATAAATCAAGCCATGTAACTGGTGTTGCCGTATCTGTCTGCCTAAAAGTGGTCATTGAAACACCGTGCCTATAGCTCCAGTGCCAAGTCTGGATTTGCTCCTTTACAGAGGAAAATATTGACCCCCCCCCCCATGGTAGCAAGCTCAGATTTAAGAGCACGAACAAGTCAATGACAGCACTCTGCAGTGCTGTCCTCAAGGAAAATGAAGAGCAGGCGTCTTTTAAACGAGTATTCAAACCAAAGTGCTTTGACAGCAGACTTTACGCGATGTGACGCATTGATTAAAGACTGGCAACATTCACAAAGTGAAGTATTTGAAATTTGATAAGAGCAGCAAAGTTAACCAGTCCCTAAGACAGGCAGCTCAAAAAAAAAAAATTCGATATTTTAAAACGCTCCTGGCGGTTGATGCGGTCAGTCAGTCTTGATTTTCATTGGAAAAAAAAAAAACACGTGCAAAAACAAAGAAGCAACAAGGAAATCTGTTGAACATGATCAACCCCAAACACAACAGACCCAGTCTTGGACTTGTGCGGGACAAACTTGAGGACCTGACTCCCACACACGTAGATCAGATGGTCCCCATCCAGGGCCATGTCCACCAGGTCACCGGGCTGTCGGGTCCCCCTCACCTCTTCATTGCTGCCAGTCTCCACGTCCCATTGGAATGACCCAGGGTCAAGGGAAACGACCGTCAAAATCACAGTCTTACGGGCGAGACATACACCGAGGCATAGTGTGTGGAATGTATTTGGAGAGCATGCAACAAGGAAACAACGGGGCATTGTGCAGAAAATCCCGGTTGAGGAGACAAACAAAAACACGTGCAAACAGAAATTTATAGAGGAAAATACGGTTAGTGATAGTCCCGTGCGATTGCGATGTCAACTCTCCGGAAGGGCAATCAACCAAAGTTCGCACAGATACATCTGCTGTGACAAGAAAACAGTGCATTCAAAATACAATATTAAAAAAAGACAAAAGAACACAATATGATCATCAAACCATACTAATGATTTGGGCTTTTAGCCCACTAAGCTCCAAACGGACGAGACTAGTTACAACTCTATCCTGTTGTGCATGACCGTGGACACACAACTGTGGATAGCCCCTACTGCCCTAGCGTCCGTCATGGTCCCCAGAGCCACACACTGTCAGGGGACACTGAGCTAACAGACGAGTTATATAAAGAAAGAATATAACAGCATGGGAAAAGCACAACCATGCATATTTTTTCAACGCTGGACAACCAGAAGATCATGATGCTTTTGGTGTTTCAGTCCATCAAGTGACCGTTATCAAGTTCATAACATGAAAGCGAATGTCTTGGACATATAGTTTGTCATCATTTTGCAGATTGATATTTGTCAACAACAAAACAAAAGAAAAAGAAAAAAAAATCGAGCCAAGTCTGGTTGTAAAGAAACACCCCCTATACCCCACTACCATCTCCCCTGAAATGAATTGATAAATAAACACGGGAGAGGAAATACCAGCAACTGATTCTTTGACTTCGAAAAAGGATTTTTGACGTCAACACGGACCACCTAGACAAGTCATGTCGTTTATTGCCCTGGCAAGTTGAACTAGAACTACGCCTAAATCAAAACGTGAAGACTAAAATCCTATTTCAAGTCTCCGAACTAAAAAAACATATCCATAAGAAAATTTATCACAGACTATGGTACAATCAGATCACATGAAAAATATCGATCTTTCAAAAACATCACATCATGCGAAACATCTCAGGACAAGGTCTTCATAGAAGCTGTAGTAAAATACTCGTTCAGCTGTCATATACAACCATGCACTCTTTGAGACTATCTTTAGTGCTGAGCTGTTTATGACACCGTAAATCACGGGGTCTCCTCATCCTTTGGAAGGTAAGAATGTGTGAGGTAAGCCTGACCAGTGTAGTATGTTGCTATTCAGCGCCAGGACATATGGGGGGAGGAGAGGCGGTGGTGGTGGTGGTGGTGGGGAGGGGGGGGGAAGTGAAGGATGTGTGTGTCTTATGTGCATGATTACTTCTACTAAGGATGTTTTGTTTTCCACCTTATCTGTTGGTAGGTTTGTTTACTTGTGTGTCAGTTAGTAAGGTTACAAAAGTGAAAGAAGAAAATCGCTGAACAATGAAAGTTGGTGAAAAGTTGTAGTACAGCCTGAGGACAAACCTCTTCAGTTTTCATGTCCATCCAGATCAACGGCCTACCCAGGATCTTTCCAACCTTTGCGGAGGTCTGTGCTCTCCCTTCTAGTTATCATAACCGTGTTGATGTGCTGCCCCGCACAGTCACTATGTTCCACTTGTCTTACGTTCTGTGCTGTAGATGAAGAGATTTGGTTCAGGTTTTAACGTCCACTCCCGCCAAAAGTGATCAAGTAGGCAGCCATAATTAACAGTGGTGGATTGAGGAAATAAGCGGTGGGGGGGGAGGGGGGGGGGGGGGGGGGGGGGGGGGAGGGGGGGGGGAGAGGGAAACGAATTCTCTCTCTCGTATTGCACTAACACAATCAGAACATCACGTTCAGATTGGCAGCAGCAGTGCCTCGTTTTGTGTTATCTGTTGTGCCTGCTGATTTCTAACTCGCAAACTCTGATGGCAAGCTTGGTTTTCTACCACTGTGCCAACCAGGCAGTCTGGGTGCAGAAAAGCCGTCTGGAGCATTCATTCTAGGACAGCTGAATTCTTTTTTCAGTGCGAGACCTGTTGTCACTTTCCAGCGGCCCTTGCATTCACAGGTTAGAACAGACCCAACAGGCTTGATGTGATCCACTTCTTCCAGTATCTGTCCAATCAACCCTGATGTTGATCGCTGCTTGTTGTCTGCATCTTTTGAGCGCGTTTTGCTTTTTTTCAGGGTTCAGCTCCATTTGTTATACGTTACTGATGTTTCCTCTTATCTGATGATGAGTTCCTCAGATTTTTTCGCTTGTCCATATTGTTTGTCCTTCGCAGGCAAAGATGAGCTCGACTTGTGTGATCACTGGCTGGTGGTGTGTGTACGAAGACGGCTGATCAGGCTGATCCTCGCACTGAATAGTCTGTTACAGTGTGGACAGGGCAGATCTGGAGTTGATCCAGGCTGACAGGTGGTGTTTGCTCTGTTTTTCCGAAGCTGACGTTTTTGCTCCTGTGCCTCCACTCGCGTCGTTTCAAAGTCTTTCACTCCGGATCTGATCATGGCGCCAGGTTGAGCGATCTTGCGCAGCTTCTTCCCAGCGATAAGTGATATGGGGATACTAAAATCTATATGTTGCTTTATTTTCCGGTTTGAAATGAAATTAACTAGGGGAAAAATCCGGTCTTGAACAGACATCAAGGTAAAAATGGCCTGTCATAATCTCCATGTTTGGCTTCATTTTCTCGTTTTGGCTTAAACTGAAGCTGCACAGTTTGTTTGTTTCTTTGTTTGTTGTTTTTGTTCTATGCTGTTGAAAGTGACGTTCTATATTCCATCAGATGGGCGGCCTTTGATGCCAGTAAAGCTGCGAACTGTATGGTATCATTTTGTTATCACACACACACACACACACACACACACACACACACACACACAACGCGCGCGCGCGCGCACACACACACACACACACACACACACACAGCTTCTCCATTAAAAAAGGATACTGATGCCTTCCTGGTTGCCGGTGAAGATAGTAGTTCCGTCTTCGGATACTGACATGGCCGTGATGGGCTCCATGTGGCCCTGGTAACACACAGACAGGCACAAGCAGCGCTCATGCACACTTGCAGGCACACATATGTGATCACCACGAATGTTAAAATGTCTCCACCCTCCCTCCGGAAGGCCTGCTCAAGAGACCGAAGCGCCCCAGCATCCTCACCATGGTGATGGGTACATGTGTACCAACTAACGAATCCCTCTGTATGTGTACTAACTGATGAATCCCTCTAAGTGATCTTGCTATCCCCACCTCCACTACCACTCTCCCTTCCTCCTCTGTATACCCCACTTGTGCAAGCTGATTCTCCCCGTTTTCACATGGCCTTTGTTTGAAAACAAACAGATCTCTCTCTCTCTCTTCTCTCTCTCTCTCTCTCTCTCTCTTTCTCTCTCTCTCTCCTCTTCCAGTAATTTTGGATGCATTCGATTCATGGAGCACCCAACTTTCTAATGACGCAGGTTCGTCAATGGCGCTCTCTCTGTCTCTATCTCTCTCTGTCTTCTCTCTCTCTCTGTGTCTTCTATCTCTCTCTGTCTTCTCTCTCTCTCTGTCTTCTATCTCTGTCTTCTCTCTCTCTCTCTGTCTTCTATCTCTCTCTGTCTTCTATCTCTGTCTTCTCTCTCTCTCTCTCTGTCTTCTATCTCTCTCTGTCTTCTCTCTCTCTCTCTGTCTTCTATCTCTCTCTGTCTTCTCTCTCTCTGACTTCTCTCTCTCTCTCTGTCTTCATTCTCTCTCTCTCTCTGTCTTCATTCTCTCTCTGTTTCTCTCTCTCCTCTCTTCTCTCTCTGTCTTCTCTCTCTCTCCTGTCTTCTCTCTCCTGTCTTCTCTCTCTCTCTGTCTTCTCTCTCTCTCTGTCTTCTATTTCTGTCTTCTCTCTCTGTCTCTCTCTCTCTCTCTGTCTTCTCTCTCTCTCTTCTCTCTCTCTCTGTCTTCTCTCTCTCTCTCTGTCTTCTCTCTCTCTCTCTGTCTTCTCTCTCTCTGTCTTCTCTCTCTCTCTGTCTTCTCTCTCTCTCTGTCTTCTCTCTCTCTCTCTCTCTGTCTTCTATCTCTCTCTGTCTTCTATTTCTCTCTGTCTTCTATCTCTCTCTGTCTTCAATCTCTCTCTGTCTTCTCTCTCTCTCTGTCTTCTATTTCTCTCTGTCTTCAATCTCTCTCTGTCTTCAATCTCTGTCTTCTCTCTCTCTGTCTTCTCTCTCTCTCTCTCTCTCTCTCTCTTCCAGTAATTTTGGATGCATTCGATTCATGGAGCACCCAACTTTCTAATGACGCAGGTTCGTCAATGGAGCTCTCTCTGTCTTCTCTCTCTCTCTCTCTGTCTTCTCTCTCTCTCTGTCTTCTATCTCTCTCTGTCTTCTCTCTCTCTCTCTGTCTCTCTCTCTCTCTCTCTCTCTGTCTTCTCTCTCTCTCTCTCTCTGTCTTCTCTCTCTGTCTTCTCTCTCTCTCTGTCTTCTCTCTCTCTGTCTTCTATCTCTCTCTGTCTTCTCTCTCTCTCTGTCTTCTCTCTCTCTCTCTGTCTTCTCTCTCTCTCTCTGTCTTCTATCTCTCTCTGTCTTCTATCTCTGTCTTCTCTCTCTCTCTGTCTTCTCTCTCCTCTGTCTTCTCATCTCTCTCTCTGTCTTCTATCTGTCTTCTCTCTCTCTCTCTGTCTTCTCTCTCTCTCTGTCTTCTTCTCTTCTCTCTCTCTCTCTCTGTCTTCTATCTCTCTGTCTTCTATCTCTCTCTGTCTTCTCTCCTCTCTCTCTGTCTTCTATCTCTTTCTTCTCTCTCTGTCTTCTCTCTCTCTCTCTCTGTCTTTCTCTCTGCTCTCTCTCTCTCTGTCTCTCTCTCTCTCTCTGTCTCTTCTCTCTCTTCTCTGCTTCTCTCTGTCTTCTCTCTCTCTCTGTCTTCTCTCTCTGTCTTCTATCTCTCTCTTCTTCTCTCTCTCTCTCTCTGTCGCTTCTCTCTCTCTCTCTGTCTTCTATCTCTCTCTCGCTTCTATCTCTCTCTGCCTTCTATCTCTGCTCTGACTTTTGTCGAGGCTCCCTTTCCCTTCACTCGATCTTCTATTCCCCCTCTCTTACAACCCCAACCACCCTGACATACACCCCGCTCTACCTCCAACACACATTTATATTTCTTGTGTGTGTGTGTGTGTGTGTGTGTGTGTGTGTGTGTGCGTGCTGCGTGCGATGCGTGCGTGCGTGCATGGGTGCGTGCATGTATTGACGTTGTAGTGTAATGAAATGAATACTAACGTATATAAAAGCTGAGGATAAATTTCCAAATAGAACGACTCAATGTTGTAAATATGAAATGAAGGAAACAAACGTATGTAAATATAAACAACTGAAGGCTCTGCATGACACAGTATGGAAAAGCATGCATATGACACAAGAGGACGTCTGTGTTGTTCATCCTGAAAGGCAAACCATCATCTTCATGAAAAAGCATTCATATGACTCAAGAGGACGTCAGTGTTGTTCATCCTGAAAGGCAAACCGTCATCTTCATGACTGTGCTGGGTTGTGGCGACGATTGCACACAATGGCAAAGGAGATAATGTACATTCTGATGACCTCGATGAGCTGAAGTGACGTACTCTGTCTATAGTAGAGGAGAAATCACCCAAAAAGACCACCATGGGAAGTCAAGACATGTCCAGGGTATAAAAGGGCAGACCTTATCTTTTTCTTTTTTTTTCTGCTGTCCTATCTTCTGTGCCACCTCAGTGGCATTGCACCCACGCCTCTCATTCCGACCCCCACCCCCACCCCCTCCACAACTGCCTTTGGAATGAGGCCCGACCCCACCCGTGGCAGCCCCAGCACCGGCGAGCCACAGGGAGTAGTCAACGTCAAACCGTCAGGAGGCAACCCACCGGAGGAGACACTGCACTGCTGCTGAGTCACTTCGGGTGGGTCAGCCTGTTCTGATCTAACATACACAGGACACCTCCTACCAAGTTTAAAGAGAAGAGATCAATCACGTTAATGATTATGATGGGCAGTAGTCAGGTGCCCAGGCTGTAACAGAGGCGTCTTGTCACTCATCTCCTCAACCACGACAGGCAAGACTGAGGTGTCCGAAGTATAACAGAGGAGACATCACCCACCTTAATAACATGATGGGCAGTCGTGACAAGTCCAGGGTATGAAAAGGGGAGACATCACCCAGCTAAAAGACCTCGAAGGGCAGGGCAGTGGCAATACGCCCAGACCGTAACAGAATAAACAGCTACTTCACGGACCATGATGGACGTCAGTAAGTAAGTAATACTGCTTATAGCCCAGCCGACCGCAAAGGACCATATTAAGGCTGTCACTGCGTTGAAGTCAACTCACAAGTCATTCATCAACACAACCCTTGAAAAGACATCTAAAAACACACCGGAAATGTTAAAAATCTTCCCACTGTAAAATCTCAGATCAGATGAAAAATGTCAATCTCTTTCAGAAATCCAAAGATCGCATCAGGCGGAACATCTCTGAACAAAGGTTTGCATGGAGTCTGCTGTAACATGTTTATGTCTCATGTCATGCAAGTCCCAACACTCTAAAAGAACATGTATCACCGTGAGTGGTACATGGCACGGAATGCACCATGGAGCTTCTTCACTCTTTAAAAGCTACGAATGAGTTAAAAATGAATGGCCAGTGTGCAGCCGGCATAAAACTGTTTCTTCTTTGTAACCCTGATGGACAGTAGTGACGTGTCCAGGAGATAACAGAAGAGACAACACCCACCTTGATGACCCTCATGGACAGTAGTGACGTGTCCGAGAGATAATAGAAGAGACGCCACCCACCTTGATGACCCTGGTGGACTGTAGTGACGTGTCCAGGAGATAACAGAAGAGACGCCACCCACAACTTGGAATGACCACCTGGTGGGACTGTAGTGACGTGTCCAGGAGATAACAGAAGAGACGCCACCCACCTTGATGACCCTGGTGGACAGTAGTGACGTGTCCAGAGATAACAGAAGAGACACCACCCACCTTGATGACCCTGTGGACAGTAGTGACGTGTCCAGGAGATAACAGAAGAGCCCACCCACCTTGATGACCCTGATGGACTGTAGTGACGTGTCCGGAGGTAACAGAAGAGACACCACCCACCTTGATGACCCTGGTGGACAGTAGTGACGTGTCCGGAGGTAAAGAAGAGACACCACCCACCTTGATGACCCTTGGACAGTAGTGACGGGTCCGGGAGTAACAGAAGAGACACCACCCACCTTGATGACCTCTGACAGTAGGCGGTCGGGATAAAGACACACCACTGATGACCGAGGTAGTGACGGTCCAGGCTGTGGTAAAGGAGGTATCCCCGAGCGTTTACCGTCACCAGATACTCCTGCTGCCACAGACAGCCCAGCTGCATGTCGTGCCAGTCTGCGGAGCCGTCGTTGCCAGAGACGAACTCCCTGCAGGCAGGCGGTCTTGGCGATACAACAGGGAAACAACTGGGGAAGTGTGCAACGGGTAAAACAACAGGCAATTCCATTGGAATGTGAATCACGTGCAACTGGCGTCTTCCTTCCGTACAGCTGACCAGAATGTTTTGGAAGATGTATCCAAGACATACAGGCATACGCATGCGAGTGCACACTCTCACAGTCACATATTCTCTCTCTCTCTCTCTCTCTCTCTCTCTCACGCACACACACACACACATACACGCACGCACACACACCACACACACACACACACACCACACACACAACACATACACATGCACACAAACGCATACACACATGTGTACAGGCAAAATTAGACATGCATATACGCAAACATTCACTTTCTTATAAAATGGAGACGCAAACACACACACACACACACACACACACACACACACACAACCGACTATGCAAACGCCCGTGCGCTTTCGTACGTACCACACAAGACTTCCAGACTGCACGTC
>CM065738.1:7456369-7601369 GCA_033310375.1 Conus canariensis
TGGCCAGAACCATGCCAGCCCATGTTTGTAGCATTGTGTAGCCAGTGCTGCCGTGACACCGCCTTGCGTACAATATGCATGTCGCCAGTATGCTATGTTTTTTCGTCAATGCATTCACCGCTCAGATTTTATACTGCATGTTGCCAGCCCCCGTCAGAACATTTATGACAGTCGACCCTTGTTCGTTGCGTTATGCTGCCAGCCAGGGCGTTCAGACCACCACGTCCTCAGCGAGAGGTCATACCGCACATCACCAGCTGGCACTTGTACCACCACATGTTGCCCGCCCTCCTGTGTACTGCTTTAGAGACGAACATGTTGCCAGCCAGCGCGTTCGTATCGCCAGACCAGCAGCTAGAGTTCATACTGCAGAGTATAAACTGGCATTGGTTTTGCTGCTGTGTCGCCAACCCTTGTTTGTATTGAATCTTTAGATGTGTTGTAGATAACTCCGCCAAACCCTTACGTTTTCCTCAGGCAAGATAAACAACACTCAGGATAACGATGATGAAGAACGAGCAATCGCTTCAACACCCATCTTGCGCCGAATTTGACAAGAAACATGATCGCTCGTTCTTCATTTTCGTTGTCCTGAGTGTTGTTTATCTTGCCTGAAGAAGACCTAAGAAATCGGAACGCGTCGTGTTTTGTCTTGTGATTCGTTTGTCCATATTGTTTGGCGGAGTTCTTTCAAACACTTTTTAAGATTTGTTTAGATTTCCGCCTGCAGTCGCCTCACTTTGCAACTAACCTCGTCTGTATAGTTACGCTGTCAGCCTGAACGTTGCTAGCCAGTTGTCATACCGAACGTAGCCAGCCCATGTTCATATTACTGTGTTGCTGGCGGTCCAGAAAGCCCCGAACAAGGGGTCCCTGAGTCAAGGTTAAAGATTACACATCGAGTCACACACCCACCGACAAATTACGCACAGTCCAGCACAGCTCCCGTTTTGAACCTCCTTTCTCACATCATGGCTATTTCTGTGACCTTGTCGATGTTGCTGCTATCACTTGCCCGTTGACTTTTCTCATTAATTAAGCATTTTAGGCTTATAGCAAGACCTGCGGCAGTTCAAAATTTCATCAACGGTTGAATTATCACAAGGAGATATACAATTCTTTTTCAAATGTCATTGTTACACAGGTAACATTGATCTGAAGATCTCCCCCCTTCATAAGGAGAACCATTAGAGATGTAGGCTATTTCATATTCCATACTGTGAAAGTTATGTCATGCGATCAGTACCTGGGACATTGGCAGGCCAGCAACATGCAGCGGCTTGGCGTCATAGGCTGGTAACTTATAGCGGGTCGGTGACAACTGGGTTAGCTGGCAGCGTGAATTAGTAGTTTTTCTTCATTACATAAAATCAGTGAGAATTACATTGGAATACAGGCCTATCCTGAACATCTGTTTTCCATGAATGCGCCGAATTAAAATAGAAAAGTCAAGACCCACGCAATATCGGTAAATGCACAGAGGTTGTTCCTTTTACATTCATTGTCATGTAGCACCCTCCCTTCCCTTCCCTCGGTGAAACGTTACACTACACCAAAGCCCACCTAAAAAAAAACAACAAAAAAAAAAACAAACAAGCATGACGGATCGACAGCGAAGATGGCAATCTCTATTCGGGCGCAGAATGATGGCGAACTGGCTACATTTGACCACAAACGCGGCGCTCTCGGCAACTGAAAACCAATCAGACACCCAGTGGTTGTTCCTCACCTTTTGTGTCCCCTTCAGCTTGAAGGAGGGTTCCCGGTAAAAGGCGACAGTGTTGTCTTGACTGGCGGTGACGATGGCGAAGGGTCGCACTTGGCGGTAGGAGCAGGTGTTGACCAGCTTGCTGTGGCCCTCCAGAATGCCACAACAACTGCCATTGTCCACGCTGAACATACTGACGAACCTGACAATAGGTGTGGACATAGCTGTAACGGTTTTCTTTGAGGATGTCCAGGAACAGAGCCAAAATTTTAGCTGGATAACTGTTTCATACATGGCTACTGCTGCGACAGACGAGATCTTTTTTGTGATCTGTGGAATATGTGAATGTACATGCATGTACGCGCACACATATACACACTTGAAAGAGAAGCAAGTGCACTCACACTCACGTAAGCAGTGTCTGTGCGCACTGTGGGCATGTATCCACATATGTTTGCATGTTGGTGTGGATGCACATGCGTACGTGCATGCAATGCGAATGCGTATGCGTGTATGTGTATGTGTATATGAGTGCGAGTGGTTGTGTGTGTGTATTTGTGTTTGTGGACGCCTGGGGTCGGGGGTGGGGGGAAGGGGTAACTTGTGGGTATATAGTTGTCTATGCGTGTATGTTTAATTCAAGAATCATGTCAGACTGATACCGTTACCATGACGTACGAAGAACCACGTCAGACCGATATTGTTACATTCTATATCCATGTCATGAGTACGTTCCAGCTGATATTTAACAATAATCCAGTGTCCTAGTGCGTCGCAAAACCAATTTATGGCCTCCACTCCTCCGACATCAATCCTTCGTGTACAGTCTCCATCGTTGCTTTCTTCTGTATGACTATGATCAATGTTGCTACTGGTATCTATTAGTAATGCAGCTTTCTTTTTCTTTTTCTTTTTTTTTTTTTGGTGCTAATGTTTTGGTTTCGTTTCGTTTTGTTTTGTTTTGTTTGTTTGCTTTTTTTTTTTTTAACCATCCAGTCTTCTGCATCATCTCGCTCTCCATTCGACAGTTGTTGCGGCCTGAATGAACAGAATTCTATCGTCATGCAACAGCTGCCGATTTGACTGCTGCTGACTGCGGGTTTTTTTCCCCTTGTTGTGTTGCTTGCTACAGCGACTGCACCGTTTTGCCTAACAGCCATTGCTTTGACCTACGTCCAAACCGAATGTGGTGTGGTGCTATTGCACCATCAACCTTAATGAACTTAACATTTGCTAACAGTCTGTAAATGGATTTTGTTAAATGCGAAGAACAAAACAAAACAAAACCCAGAGCACCTTCGTATTAAAGTTATGTATTCTCCCCTCTCACTTCCGTTTACCCCCCCCCCCCCCCCTCCTCTTCTCTGTCATAGTTCACACTGCTTCTCTCTCTCTCTCTCTCTCTCTCTCTCTCTCTCTCTCTCTCACACACACACACACACACACCACACACACACACACACACACACACACACCTGTCCTTGCCGTTGCCACAGACGACAATCCGGTGGCTGTCAGACGACCAGTCCAGATCCTGAACCAAGCCCCCTAAAGCCTGGTACTGAGCTCTTAAACCATGCTCAGGACTCGCTGCGTTCCAGATGAGAATCTTGCCAGTCACATCTGTCACGTCAAATCAGGCTGTCTGGAGTACAGCCGAGCGCGGAGGCAACAGCAGGGTCGCAAACAAGTAAAAAAAACAACAACAACACACGATTAATCTGAGAGAAAAGAAGGAACAAGAATAGGAGAAAAAAGCTGTGAGAACCGAGCGACTGGACGCAGGAGAAAGAGGAAGAGGATTCTTCTCTGGTTGTTACTGACTGTATGAACCCGTTAGGTCTCTGGCGTGCAGGGCAACAACAAAGGTCGTCCAGGCTGCTTTGTTCTGCATGCTACCCCAGGGTAAGTTCCAAGGCCTTCACTTCTCCCTCCACTGTTCGTCGCCTGCTGTTCTCAGGTCCTCTTCTCTTGCCTTTTCCTGCAGGTGTCCAGTGAAGGGCAGTTCGGCAGATGTCGTCCTGCTGTAATTGGATCAGATGCTATCCAGCGAAGGGCAGTTCGGCTGATGTCGTCCTGCTGTAATTGGATCAGATGCTATCCAGCGAAGGGCAGTTCGGCAGATGTCGTCCTGCTGTAATTGGATCAGATGCTATCCAGTGAAGGGCAGTTCGGCAGATGTCGTCCTGCTGTAATTGGATCAGATGCTATCCAGTGAAGGGCAGTTCGGCAGATGTCGTCCTGCTGTTTTTGGACAAGATGGTGTCCAGTAAAGGGCAGTTCGGCAGATGTCGTCCTGCTGTAATTGGATCAGATGCTATCCAGTGAAGGGCAGTTTGGCAGATGTCGTCCTGCTGTAATTGGATCAGATGCTATCCAGTGAAGGGCAGTTCGGCAGATGTCGTCCTGCTGTAATTGGATCAGATGCTATCCAGTGAAGGGCAGTTCGGCAGATGTCGTCCTGCTGTAATTGGATCAGATGCTATCCAGTGAAGGGCAGTTCGGCAGATGTCGTCCTGCTGTAATTGGATCAGATGCTATCCAGTGAAGGGCAGTTCGGCAGATGTCGTCCTGCTGTAATTGGATCAGATGCTATCCAGTGAAGGGCAGTTCGGCAGATGTCGTCCTGCTGTTTTTGGACAAGATGGTGTCCAGTAAAGGGCAGTTCGGTAGATGTCGTCCTGCTGTAATTGGATCAGATGCTATCCAGTGAAGGGCAGTTCGGCAGATGTCGTCCTGCTGTAATTGGATCAGATGCTATCCAGTGAAGGGCAGTTCGGCAGATGTCGTCCTGCTGTAATTGGATCAGATGCTATCCAGTGAAGGGCAGTTCGGCAGATGTCGTCCTGCTGTAATTGGATCAGATGCTATCCAGTGAAGGGCAGTTCGGCAGATGTCGTCCTGCTGTAATTGGATCAGATGCTATCCAGTGAAGGGCAGTTCGGCAGATGTCCTGCTGTAAGTGGATCAGATGGTATCTAGTGAAGGGCAGTTCGGCAGATGTTGTCCTGCTGTAAGTGGATCAGATGGTATCCAGTGAAGGGCAGTTCGGCAGATGTCGTCCTGCTGTAATTGGATCAGATGCTATCCAGTGAAGGGCAGTTCGGCAGATGTCGTCCTGCTGTTTTTGGATGAGATGGTATCCAGTAAAAGGCAGTTCGGTAGATGTCGTCCTGCTGTAATTGGATGAGATGGTATCTAAAGAAGGCATTTCGGTAGATGTCGTCCCGATGTTTTTGGATGACATTTGTGCCCATGACAGGGCTGTCTGGGTGATGCTGTCCTGCTCTTCTTAAAGGATGTGCCTAATCCATCTCCATTGCCTCCTCAGAATGATGGTTCCCATTTTTCTTTTCTTGCTTGCGCTTGATGAGTAGTTGTTGATTGGAGGTGGTGCTGCGCCAGAATATTGGCAGAATTCTTAGATGGTTCTTTATGTGGAAGGTTTACAACTTGGTAAGGTCGTTCTCTCCTCATTCTCCAGCATTCTGAGCCACATAGCAGGGTGGAAACAGCTCTAGTATAATCTCGGCTTGGTGTTGGTGATGTACTGCAGTAATCCCCAAACACTGGTCAACATGCTGGAAGTGTTCCTAGCCTTACTGAGTTAGTTATTACCGCCCGCTCCTCCATTATATCTGATAGTACTGCCCAGGTAGATGAATTGTCCAGTTGTGGGCTATCGGACTCATGCTCTTGAGTAGGTACGGGGTTTGGGTTGTTTAGGATCATCACTTTTGTCTTCAGGGTGATGTTCTGGTGTACTTGCCGTGCGAAGGTGTTGTGCCGGTACGTTGTCTCTAGCGTATGTTGGTGGAGTGAGAGAACAGTGTTAGGTCATCCACTTTGTCGTTGTGTGCGGCACTGTTAACATACTGTGTTGCCACAGAACCTGGGAGTTTCAGCCTCCTTGATTAAAAGACGAATCGCAAATGACCAGTGGGAAAACTACACATCCTGGAAATCTAGAAGCTTAAATGACAGCATCAGTGAAAAAAATAAATAAACAAATAAAAAAAAGAGACTAAGTGTGGAGCTGTAACTACTTTTTGCTTTCCATCCACAGTTCCGTTTTACAAGACGGGGGAGAAGAAATAAAGAAAGAAGAGAGAGAGAGAGAGAGTTTCATTCATGTTGTCTATACCTAGCCAACCATAAGCCGGTTATATTAGGGCCGTGATAGGAGGGAGAGTGGGGGGGGGGGGGGGGTGTGCTGTGTGTGTGTGTGTGTGTGTGTGTGTGTGTGTGTGTGTGTGTGTGTGTGTGCGCGTTCGTGCGTGCATGACTGAATGAGAGAGACAGACAGATAGACAGGGACAATGACAGAGAGATATCCGTGTAATAAAATCTTTAAAAAAAAAGAAAAAAGACTACAGCTTTTGCGCCTGACATCATACCAAAATTGGATTGTTTTGGGTTTCAAATATCATACAGTTTAAAAAGTTAAGCCTACTTCAGATTATTCACGCGAATTACGGCTGCCATTACAAACCTGAACGAAAACTGTAAGCAGGCCTACCTGCGGATGCAATATACATCCTTGAAGGGGAGTACCGAGCAACTGTGGTCCGTTTTGAATGTCCTGAATACATGTCCGCATCTGACGGGTTCTGGAACAAAGATCTCATTTAAAAAGAAAACAAACAAACAAACAAAAACAGCATCAGAAAGTGAATGCAAACCAAATCAAACATACAATGATAAAAATGGCACAACCAGTGTTAGGTAGGTATTCAAGGTCTGACCAGCGCATTGGGCTAATGCGTAGGTCAGACATCTGCTAACTCGTAGCCACGAGACCCTCTTCTTAAATTCTCTCATCTTAGTTATTTATTCATTTATCCATCAGCTTTACATCAAGCACAGTGTGGTCTCAAAACTTACTGGATGTGGTGTAGCGTATATGGACTAGTCCGCACGCAATGACGCCTCCTAGATGAAAATGAAAATGAAATGAAATGAAAGTAAACCCTATGCAATGACACCTTTTCTGCACAGAAGAAGTCTGTGTCATATGATCACATGATCACTCGTTTGGGGCTTTTTGTCAGTGCTCACTTGCCTGTTTGCGAACGGTTTTCCTTCGGCATTCTCATAGTTAGGATGAAGAGACCCCCAGGTATGACGGTTACTAAGATACCTACGACACACTGATGCTATCACCAGTTTGGTAACATCTTAAGAGATGTCGCTGCTTTACTTTATTCTGCGGAGCGACAGTCAGACTGACAGATACGACCCACAAAAAAAAAAAAATGAAATGAAATGAAATAACCTGCTTTGCTGTGCTCCGCCAACACGGACTGTAGTATCCTTATACATATGATCATAACTACTCTAATGAAACTCCATTCTTGACAAATCCGTCTCACTGCTACACCAAAATATTAGATGCTTGTGAGCTTGGATAGGATAAGGATAACAATAACAATCTTTATTTGTCCAAAAGATGGAAAATTCATTTTCGACAGCACAGCAACCATATACCAGGACAACAACACACACACACACACACACACACACACACACACACACACACACACACACACCACAGGCGTAAACTGCCTGTGTAAGAATCCATAGTAAATCAATCCCATCAGTAAAATATCTTCATGCAAGCACAAACACTCTTCCCACACACACCCCACCCCCACCCCTTCCACACACAGACACATCACATTGATTAAAGCATTGTTACTGCTTGATTCTATTGTGACTGCTTGATTCTAATTTAGGAAAACACTTTTTTTTTGACTGCTTGATTCTAATTTAGGAAAACACTTTTTTTTTTTTTTTGAATACACTTCTTGTATATCTTAACTTGCATATGATGCTTTAAATTTGCACCCTGAAAGCATGATTAAACATAGTCTACGTTTGGTCAATTGTTGCATGATTTCGAATGTTCATCATACTTTAATTGCTGCTGATTGATGGACAGTTCTGTATGATCTTACGCGGGTACCATCAGCAACGAAGATGTATGAGAAGTCCTTTTCGTGGAATAAAATGGACAGGAGAAGTAAATAAACAATGTGATATAACCCTCAACTGATGAATTTATAGATTCACATATTCTTACCACTGCATGGTTGAAGATGTAATGAAAACCACATTCCGATCTTCGTAATGGGTTTAAAACTTTCATTTTTTGAATCTACACCTTTCGTAAGCAGTGAGTGTAGCCTTTCGGTTACTACTTTCAAATTCCACATGTAGGCCAAAGCATTTGGGCCACTGTGACATAAAACATGGATGGGCCATGTCCAAATCATCTGTAGCCTACCAATCATGAGCATTGTTGAGCGTACCTTCAAGTTACGAATGTAGACATTGCGACCATTGCAGTACAGCACATTTCCCCCTGCCGGGTCCCCGGATAACCGCACTGACTTGCCTCTCTCTGCTTGAGGGAGAGCGGCAAACACCTTTTCTGGGAAAACACACACACACACACAAACATTCATTGGAGAAAAAAAAATCGTCACAGCTTAGTATTCCATCTTTGCACATGTTCTGCAGCAAAATGATGAACAGCTTAGTTTCTGGGCATTTTTTTCTGTTTTGCTTTGTTTTGTTTTCTGTTGTTTGTTGGTTTGTTTGTTTGTTGGTTTGTGTTTTGCTTTGTTTTGTTTTCTGTTGTTTGTTGGTTTGTTTGTTGGTTGGTTTGATTGTTTTTACATAAACTTGTTTGTTGGTTTGTTTCTTTGCTTGTTTGTTTCTTAATAAAACAATTCAATCAGTAACAAAACAGTACATCGGATTTTCGTGCACTTTGTGTGTCACTCTTTTTCAGCCTTGTATTAATTTTGTTGTTGTCGTGCTTTTGTTGTTGTTGTTGCTATTGTCACCTGTTCATGTTATACCAAAGTTTTTTTGTTTTTTTTTATACACAGTAAAGATTTTTCCGTACGACTTTCTGTTTTCTTTTTCTCACCAGCACGCACCACAACACTACCCTGACGTACCAGGACATTTTCTCACCGCACATGTTCAAGCCCACTTTTGTGTTACCTCGCATCTGCCTGTCAGTTTCATCTACAATTGTCCTACTTGTTAGGATCTGGATCCGGATCTGCTACATGTACACATGTTCGTTTTGGATGTCGGGTCTGCCAGACAAAATTCAATGCGCTGTAGAAACTTTGTTAGAATGTTTACCGTTGATGAAAAGATATATACTAAAACTAACGAACAATTGTAGGTAATTAATTGTTCATCCTGTGCGAAAGGAAACTAAAATGTTAAAGAATCTCTCTCTCTCTCTCTCTCTCTCTCTCTCTCTCTCACTCGCTCACACCGCACACACACACACACACACACACACACACACACACACATACACACACACGCGCGCGCACGCGCACAGCGGCAAAGATAAGAGGAAGGAGAGAGAGGAGGGTGGGAGTCCGCGTAGCCACCAATTCTGAACGCTCCTTAAGTTTAAGTGATCGTTGGAGGAAAAGAAAAAAGTATAAAATAACCACACACAAAAAAAGAAGAAAACGACACATTTGCACTGAAACGTGTCATCGGCGAAACAATCTAGACCGTGTGACTCCCCTTCTTCTTCCCCCGTCCCCTTATTCTCACTCACACCCACACAAACACAGGACCCCTTCTTTACCCGTGCGAAACGACCAACTACATCTCATCGCTAGACGAGAATCAGGGACAGTAGGGGTGGGGTTAGGGAGTGGGCGAGCGCGAAGGGAATCTAGGGAATTTGTTCCCCAGTGGTATCAAGATTGTGTCGTTCTTGAGGCTTGCGGGCTGTGGATGAACTCTGGAGTGTATTCTGTTCTGCTGCTATGTATCCTAGCAGCCGGCGTTGCCCCCTGTTATAGCGTTATGGCAGGATGGCGTGTTTACGCGATAGAAATGGAAAATTTGATTTTTTTTTTTTTTAACCCGAAGAGTCTTCAATTCCAGAAGGCATGATCCTAATTTCTATTGACCTAATCAGACCTTGATCCTACCCAAACCCTCCTCATCCGAACAGTACCAAACTTCACGAAAAAGGACCCATTATCGATAAACTGTGCTTGGAATGTGGGAGTAGTTGGAGCTGTCTTCTCGTTTCGTTATCGATAGACCGATACAACAGCAACCCAGCTCTTTTTCTGAGCCACCCTCGTCACTCCACGTGACCTTACACGAGTTGGACGTTTGTGGCACCTTTTTACATTTGCGACATTTGCTACGTCTGCGTTTGGGGCACATTGTTTCCTTTGCTTTTGTTTGTTTGTTAGTTCGGTTGATGAGTGAAATCTATTCGATTTGGGGTAGCTTTTTTGTTGTTGTTGTTGTTGTTTTTTTCCTTTTTATTTAGGTAAACCGAATCCAGTAGAAAATTTTGATTGTCACGTTCAGCGTCTCGTGAGATCAGTTTTTTTTTTTTTTTTTTCTGACTTCAACCACGTCTGACAGCTGCTTTTTAAAAATCATTTGCGTGATTTCACACGTAAAACTAAGAATGGAAACTTGTGAACTGAGGAATAATTCTTCACAATCAGAGAGAAGAAATGTTTTTGTGGAATGGCCGCAACGCAAGCGAATGGAAAAAAAAAAAAAGTTAGAAGACTTCCTGACTGTGGAGATGTACGATGGAATCGTGTCATGTCAGATTCACAGCTGAATCAAGAAACTCACAAAACATGCTTTCCTTGGTATCACTACGTTGAGAGCATAACCATGAGCCAGTGAACAAGTGACAGCTGGAGCGGCCAAGTGTCAGGATGGTTTGCAAATGAATGGCAACAAAAATAATTCATGAAGTATTGAGAGGCCTGGAGGAGTCGATCGCTCTTGGCGAGGCAAGCTGATTTCAAAGGGCTTCCTTTGTCCCCCCCCCCCCCCCCACCCTCCCCCTCCCCCTCGCTCTCCCGCGTCCTTCGACTTGCCCTCAACAAAAATCATGTTGGGGCAAGAAAATCCCTCTATCCAACAGGTTTATGGGACAGAACACCACCACGACCATCCTGCTCCTGCTTAGTAAAAAAGCAAGACCCTCTCCCCAGAAACTTTTTCTTCAACCTTCAACTTCTTCGTCCGTGCACCTTCCTTTTGAAGTTGCATGTTTTCCTTACATAATTTCACGTTTCATCCTTTTACGCCTACATTTCCTTGCTCAGATCCTTTATTTTCATCCGAGGTCTTTATTGAACAGTTTCTTAGCCGCTTGCTTTGGTAGGCCTCACAAATATATGCTCGGCCCATTTAGGCTAAACATCTAAATAAACAAACATTCAACAGTACAAGAACTAGACGGTTGGTAGTATTTATTTCCGTTATAATTTTTTTTTTTTTTTTTACATTATCTTGGAAACCATCCAGAACGAGTAAAAATGTAAGCCTTGTAACAAAACACTAGAACAGTTATCTTGAATTCTAGGGAATGAAATCACACACACACACACACACACACACACGCGCGCGCGCGCGCGCGCGCGCGCGAACCTTTGAACCCCTTGCAGATTGAAATATGGATACACGAACTTGATGTCGTGAGGAATAGACGGGAAACGAAGGGGGGGGGGGGGGGGGGGGGGGGGGGGGAGTGGAAATTATTTTACACGTAAGTCTTACTTGACTGATCGTACCCAGACTGCCTGCATCAAGAGCAGGTAGTTAAAAGCCTTGTTTTTCGTCTGATGTTTAACAGGGTTTCGAGCTGGGCCCCATTCTCTGTGCTGTATGCCTCTCTTGTGACAGATGTTACTGGCAGCATGCACTGTCAAACTAATGTTCTGTTGATGACACAAAACTTCATCGGGCAAAATCTCTTTCCGATGCCGACAGGACGGTATCGTAGGCGCAGGAATGCATTGCAGACCTTAAAATATAGATGATCCGCAATATACTACGATTACATGACGATGAGACTGAAGCAACTTTGATATATCCAAAAAAATTACTGAATCTTCCCATTCCGTCAGACCCTGTAACAATCAACAACACTTCTGTCTCCTTATCCTTTTCCGTCCGTCGACTTGATGTCATCTTCGGAACAGCATATCTCTGACAGCTGTAGATCTGCCTATTTTCAGCTTCGCAAAACATATATCTGCAGGTTATCATCTCTCGGCAGATGCTGCCAAGAGTTTGTTCCGACCAGCCGCCGTGGCGAAGTGGTTAGCGTCGCGGACTCCTGGCTGGGAGGTCGTGGGTTCGAATCCCATCAGAGTCATGTGGGTTTTTCTGCTCCGACCGGCTCCTACCCAGAGTTGAGTTTGCTGCGGACTCAGTTGGGAAGACTGGGACCACACAGTCGAGTTTCATCCACTTAATGGATGCGTTTCTGAGAGTGTTGTTCAAATTTCCTGACCAACACTGCAGGTGCCTGTATCTCTCGGGCCTGGCTGACGCCGGGATATATTATGAAAGGAAGCGTTGAGTACAGCTCTGTCATGTAGTCTCAGACCGAAATGGAAATCCGTAGCATCATCTTAATCATCCTCATTCTCATCGATCAGCATTAAAAAAAAAAAAGTCTCAAATCGGTGGCCCTTCATGCCCTGCTCTCATGGTGACCTCAATTTCGATGTCCTCTCCACGTCTGTGGCCTTGGTTTGGTTCCGTCGGGGTCACCAGTATCGGCGAGTCCATGGGGGCTGTCGTTGGACGGACGTGGTGGCGCCCTCCGGAGGGAGAGCTCACTCACACCGGCTCCGCGACTAAGCAATTATTGTCGTCAGTAGGGGGCTTAGTAGGTGGTGTCCTGCGTATGTTAGATCAGAACAGGCGCCACTGAACACCACCGAAGTGACTCGGCAGCAGTACAGTGTCTCCTCCGGTGGGTTGCCTCTTGACGACTTGACATTGACTGCTCCCTGTGGATTGCCGGTGCCGGGGCTGCGGCGGGGCCGACCGGGCTGTGGCTGTGGACGGGGTGTCGGAATGAGCGGCGTGGGTGCACTGCCTCTGAGGTGGCGCAGAGGTTGGGACAGAAAAAAAAAAAAAGTTTGTTCCGTGTCTCTGTCTTTTCTAAACTTGATTATCGGAACTCTCTTCTCGCCCACCTTCCTAAGTACCTTCTCAACAGACGTCAAGGGATTCAAAACAACACTGCTCGACTTGTAGTCAGATCCTCCGATGTCGAATATGTGACTCCACTTCTGCGTGTTCTGCACCGGCCGCCCAGCTCTGACAGGGCTGACTACAAACTTTCCACACTTTTTGCTGTCGTATCCAGTTCTACGCCCCACTAAACCTATCTACTGAAGTGCTTCGCACGCACACATTTTCTCGTTTAGTCCACTTGTCTGACATACTATTCTTCGATCGCCCACATTCAACAAGGCCTTTAATGAGAGACAGTTCCTTCCTACGCCAACTACGTGGAACAAACTAACTCTGAATCAGACACTTAGATTCTTCTACTACTGTCTTAAATTCAATAGGAACATGACGTGTGTGTAATGCTGGGATGCATATTTATAGAGTATGAAGGCCTATGGATAAGCGCAGGACTATTTGCGTAGATTACGCTTCTGTAGGCCTGCATGTGAAACATGGGCTAATGCACGAAAGTCATAAGCATATTGTAATTTTGTAAAGCCAGCGCCGTGAGTAGATATCTAGAAGATGCACTATATACATGTAAGAGATGATGATGATAATGATGATGATGATGATTATCGTCATCATCATCATCATCCAGATTAATATCATTATTATTGTTATTATCATTATTATTATTATCACTATATTATTATTTTTGTTTTTCTGGTTTTCGTCATATTCAGAAGTCAATTAATTCATGTTAGGAATATGAATAATGCTGACATGAATATGTATAGAGTATGTAAGCCTATGGATAGGTGCAGGATTGTTTGTAGTATAGATTATGCCACTGTACATGTGAAGCGTTAAGTGGCGAATATCACTGAGCAAGTCATAAGCTTAATGCAGTTTTGTAAAGCGCAGTGAGTAGGTATCTAGAACATGCGCTACACAGATGTCCAATATTGCTGTTGTTTGGTGTCATTGTTGTTGCTGCTTATAAAGTTGAAGTAGTAGTAGTAGAAGTAATGGTTGTTTATTATTACTGTATAATGTTATTTATTATTATTAATGTTATTGTTAGCTTTGTCAGTGGTATGATCAGATCCATCTCGATTTTCAAAACAAGTACGAAGGCCTACTGTCAGGTGAGTGTGTACGGAAGATTTCAAATCCCATGGTTGATTTTGTTTCACACTAGTTACATAGACAACGGCGAGACATCTAAACCGTTCCCAGTCTCAAACGGAGTGAAGCAGGGTTGTGTTCTTGCTCCCACTCTGTTCAGCCTCATGTTCTCGGCTATGTTGACTGATGCATTCAGTGACGCGGAGATAGGCATCGTCATCAAGTACCGCACAGATGGATCAGTCTTCAATCTCTGGAGACTTCAAGCGAAAACCAGTGTCTCGACGGACACTGTCAATGACTTGCTCTTCGCGGACGCCTGTGCCCTCGACGCTGTCTCAGAAGCCACAATGCAACACAGTGTTGACAAGTTCTCTGCTGCTTGCAACAACTTCGGCTTGACAATCAATACGAGAAAGACTGAAGTGATGCACTAGCCAGCCCCGGGAAAGCCACACGTTGAACCAGTCATCACCATCACTGGACAGCAACTGAGTGCGGTGGATAAGTTCACCTGTCCAGGCAGTACTCTGTCCAGAAACGTTGTCATCGACGATGAGGTGAATGCCAGGCTCGCCAAAGCTAGTGCCGCTTTTGGCAGACTCCACAAGAACGTATGGAACAGGAGAGGCACCACCCTAGAGACCAAGATCAAGGTTTATCAGGCCATAGTTCTCACCACACTACTCTATGGCTGTGAAACATGGACGGTTTACCAGCGTCACGCCAGGAAACTGAACCATTTCCACACCACCTGCTTCAGAAGACTCATGGGCATTAAGTGGCAAGATAAGATTCCGGACAATGAAGTCCTCACTTGTGCTGGCCTGCCTAGCATCTTCACCATCCTGATGCAGTCACAGCTTCGCTAGGCAGGTCATGTAGTTCGCATGCCAGACCATTGGCTGTCAAAAAAAAAAACTATTGTTTGGCGAACTACAACAAGGAAAACGCTCTCATGGAGGCCAGAAGAAACGTTGCAAAGACAACCTCAAATCTTCCTGAAGGCCTTGAACATCAGCCAAACAACATGAGAGCAGACTGCCCAGGACAGAGACGGGTGGCGATCAGTTGTCCGCAAAGGTGCAGAAACCTGTGAAAGTAACAGAATTGCTGCAGCTGAGCAGCGCAGGGTGATCAGGAAGACCAGTGTCAACAGATCTCCAACTGTCGCCGCCATCCCCTGTCCATACTGTGATAGGTCTTTCCGGGCGCAGATCGGCCTGACCAGCCATCTACGCACTCACCCCGATCCCAGGATGACTAGATGGTCTTCGTCGTCTCGACGGACAAACAACAACACAGTTACACAGTGGCTTGAAGACCTAGTATGTTGCGCTTGGGCATAAGTCTAGAGAGTACGGTTTGGCTCATAACATCGCCTCTATCCTATCGCGTATGACCGGGGACAGATGCACGAGTGGAAACCTCTGAATGCCTTTGTGGCGGCCACAGCTCCCCGAAAGTCTACCATCATCTGATAGCATTAGCTTCTGCTTTAATTAAACAATGGAGTATTTTGGGCTTTCAGCTTTTGCGAATAATAGGCTAGATCTATCCTGTCGGAAAATGATTAATTCTGTTAGTGTTACAAAGGCAAGAACGCTTGTTATATGCACACATTTAACTAAATTAGCTATGTGTCGAGCACATATCAGTGTAGACTGGAATTATCCAACATTTGCTCAGTTTGAAATCTACTAGAGAGAGACAGAGACAGAGACAGCGAGAGAGAGAGAGAGAGAGAGAGAGAGAGAGAGAGGGGAGGGAGAGAGAGAGGGGAGAGAGAGAGGGGAGAGAGAGAGAGAGAGAGAGAGAGAGAGAGAGAGCATCAACATAATGTTTCAATATTCATTTTGCAACGAAGAACGAGTTCTTTACAAATGCAAAGGCTTCATTTTCAGGTTAGAGGCCGTTAAAGCATCAAAACACTGTTTCAATATTCTTCATAACGAGGACAATGGCAACGTACGAGTTCTTTACAAAACTATTCCACAGGGTTCATTTTCTGTTTACGGATGAAGCGCAGGCAGACAGCGAGATGCAATCTAAACGTAAACATCCGCCTCTTGACTTTCACTAGCTTAGAAAATTCAGCTTTCGGGCCTATATAGATCTCATATTTACTCACTCAGAACGATAGATCTAGTAGTCATTTCGATGCCTTCAATTTCTTCCGTAGCTTCGCAAACTTAATTTTTCATAATATTAATCAGGCGATTTTTCAACGTTGTTGTGACATGACCAAAATGCCCCTTTTTCCCCAACATGCAAAGAGTTCAGATCTACCGGAAGATCATGAGACTTCCCTTTCGTGGCTTGTCCCAAATGCGCATGCGTCTCAGTTAGTTGTATTGCTTTCATGGAAACAACATAACACATACAGCTCAGGGGAGAGGAGGGGGGTAGGGGTGGAGAGGCGTCCTGCAATAGACTGTCTATTCAAATCTTTGACAAACATTTAGAAAAGAAAAAAAAATTAAAAGAATTCAATGAATTGCGACGTTCAGAGATCTGCAGGGGAGATAATCTGTGTTGGAGCTCGCGTTCAGCGCGAGTGACTTCGCCGTTTTTGTAGGAGGAATGCCACTCGTGAGCATGGCTACAACAATTTAGCTCCATCAGTCAGATTAGTAGTTCCATTAGAGAGACAAAAATGCAAAAACATGGGTGCAGAACAATGCGCATGAAATGCAGACGATGAATTATTTCGCCGTTCGTTATCCTGCAGTGCGTTTCAAATCAAATACTTGACTCTCAAAATCTGTTTTCTTTGACGTAAATAGTAACCTGAAAAAAAAAATATCTGCAACTGAAAGAAATGCGCTATCTTCCTATGATTTTTCTTTCTCAGGAACTGGTCTAATGCTAAAACATAGGTGTGAAACAGTGTGCCTGTAATGAAGACGCTGTGTTACAAACAGTTCGACTTCACTTATTGTCATCATCATCATCGATCGATTCGGGTCTATATGAATTGGGTCTTCTGATATGACGCTTGTTTTACCAAATGACGCATGCACAAATTGCGTAGTGATCTTGACCCACAAACTGAGATAAGGTAATTCTGTTTGCAACAGAAAGACTGGTTTTATCTGCACTTTCATTCGGAACAGATCTGTTGAAATGAGTTATCAACCAAATGAATACATATTAGACAAAATAAAACTACATATTTTTCCACGTAAAACGAGGCAACAACAACAACAAAATTTAAAAGAAAATAATCATAATAGTAACAATACTACCAGTAATAATAATAATAATGATAATAATGATGATGATAATAATAATAATGATGATGATAATAATAATAATAATAATAAAGAAGAATGATAATAATAAAGACAACAACAACAATAACAGTAAGATAAAAGGAAACCATCAATGACGATATTAGGAAGGAAGGCAGTTGTGGGAAAAAAAAGGGGGAGAAAATCAGAGGGAAGGTGGGAGGGAGGGGAGCGTCTCATTTCAGATGACAAACAAAAATTAGGTTCCTGATCGACCGATGCCGCATGCTATTCAGGAATTACTTAAAATCTCACCTATGGAAGACTCAAGTGAAAGCAGGGGGGGGGGGGGGGGGGGGGGGGGGGGGATTTGGAGTATTTTTGTCACATATCCAGTTTACTTTTTTGTAGATTTTTAAAAAATATATGTTAGCATTACATTCAGATCCATAAATCAAATAGGTTACAGACCTTGACTGCATCCATCTGTCTCGAGAGACAATGGTGTTGCGCCATGGACACTGGTGTGCCTCCGGGACACTCTGTGGTGTGGCTTGGTGGGGAAGAAGGTGTTCGTGATACAGAGGTCGTGGAAGGAGCAAAGCTCAAGTAGCCACTGTCCATTCTCGTTTAGTTTGCCAATGCCAAAACGGCCGATGCAACGGGGCCAGGAGCTGCAGTCTGCACCAATCCGGGCGTTGAAGTCCTCGAGCAAGAACAGGTGTTCCTTTGCAGGTACCTCTCTGATCTTGGCTTCCAGTTTCTCATAGAACTCATCCTTAGCCTCGGCTGTGGAGCAGAGCGTGGGTGCGTAGGCGCTAAGGATGTTTGTTGGTCCAGGAGAGGTCTTGAGCTGGAGAGAGGATTCGCGCTGTCCCATTGGAGGGTGGTTCAACTGAGGATAGGAGAGAGTTTCGCACTGCGAATCCGACGCCATACAGTCGGTGCTTCTCTGGCTCCAGTCCTTGCCAAAAGAACGCGTACTCCTCCCTGAGGCTGCCGTTGGAGGAGTCTTGTCTCTTGCAGCACGGCAATGTCGATATTGAACCTCCTCAGCTCGCCGAACGCTTTCTTCATGCCTTCGTTACAGACTTTACACTGTATACAACATAACAAAACTGAGTTCTTCACATATCAAACCATTTGCTGGATGGGATAGGTCGTGCAAAGTGTAGCTGCTTTTCGTTTCCTCCTAAACTATTTCAAGTATGCATTTTGTAATAAGCTGCTTTTTTCCGTCAGAAACAGTGGAATATTCAAATTACATGCATTGTTACTATTTTTGGTCCTACTTTCTGTCGGTCAACTACTTCGTTAAAATGGATGCCCAGATGTTAAACCGCCCAACAGAATGTAATATTGCTACAGTGTATTAAGCATAAGAGATTGATTTCATTAGAAAAGATATAGTCTCACTGTAAAATTTGAATTGCTTAAAAGCAAACACGAGACATGAACATGTAGCCTACTTGCAATAAATTTGGGAGCTGGATCAGACCCACTGGTGCATGGGAAAGGGATTAAGTAAGTTGTGCTCGACGGTAAATACAATCAGCTCCGCACGAGATCGAGTGTGTGTGTGTGTGTGTGTGTGTGTGTGTGTGTGTGTGTATCAGGAAAAGTTAATCCAAAAACTGTGAAGTATTATCATGTAGTTCTTACGGGATATTTCACATTCATTTGTGTTTTCGAAGTATTTGCCATGAACTTGAAAAAGCCTGGATGACAGAATGGAACTCCCTGTGAACATTGTATTCATAACACTTGTAACCAGGTGTTTATTCCTGGGGCGTCCGAACTACTCCGATCCGATAGGTAATTGCTCAGATCGGTTATTGATTTGCAGTTTCCTGTTCGCTGGTAAAAGTCTTCCACCAAAACTAGTTCTAGATATTTATAACTATTAGTAAAACAACAAAACTGACTCTAATATTTCAGTTTTTCAATCTAACCTTTTCCGTTGACATAGATTTGTTTTCCCACAGATAAGGTCTGAAAGATCATCTCAGATGACCAGTCTTCTAGAAGTTGTTTACTAGAACTTCTTGTATTCTGCCTGTCTTACTTTGACTCTGCCTTTTTGAAAGAAAATTCAGTATGTGTTGTTTTCTCTTTCTTCACAGTTGTCTACCGTTCTTCTGCCTTTGTGGATCATTGTCTGTCTTTGTTCCGAAAAGTCTGGTACATTTTTTTCTATTACAGTTTATGACATGCTAGCTTATTTAAACAGTTTTTGAGATTTTTGCATTTTGCGAAACGGATGTTCTTTTTTCGTAACACTCTGCGCATTATTTGTAAAATAATAATTTTTTTGTGTGATACATGTGTCTATTTTGGTTTTTTTTTTAGGCGATATATTGCTTCAGACAACAAAAATGTTGTTTTAACTACCATTTCCAGGAAGAAAACCGTCGATCACCGGTGATCGAAATTCAAGGGAAAGAACTGAAGAGAGTTAAATACATTTTTGTAGCAATTTATAACATGCCCGCGTTTTCTGTAAACTGGCAATTGGCAAAAGAAATGTGAACACACTGTTCAGAATGGACATTGGGTGTCCATTCTGCGGTGTCTATACACTCATTTTGGCTTTTTAAAAAATGCATTTTTGGTGGCATTGAAATGTTTTTCATTATTGTTTCTCGATATATTTTTTTTTTTTTAATCTGGGAGTGTGAATTTGAGGGATATGCACGATGCTGCCAGCACAACTCAATAGTTCAGCTGCCACATCATTAACTACTTTTGTTGTTTGTTTCTTTTTCACAACAAAACCTTTATTATGATTTGACCTGCTCAGGATATGACATGTTTTTTTCCCGTATGACTTTGACAGCCCTGAAACAGTTCTGTGTGATCGGCTGAGATAGATTTATAAAAACTTGAAAACTCCATCTCTGTAATTCACTCCCTCCAGTAAATTCGGCTTCCATGCTCTGGATGTCACAGCTGTTCCAGACCATGATGTTTTGCCTTCTACCATGCAGCATACGTTGTTTACCTCTTCTTCGCACTTGAATGTATTTCATGTGTGCCTTTCTCAGAGTCAGTGCATGAGCTCAGGACGTGTCACACAGCTTGCTTGCCCTGAGGGAGTGGACATGGTGGTTCATGTGATTCCCCCCCCCCCCCCCCCCCCCCCAGTTCAGCCAGTGGGTTTGAGTTCAAGGGCAGGCCAGGAGGTCATTATACTGATCTGAGGATGAAGCTGATCCTGAGAGGGGCTATATATGAGGTTTCACTCCAGCTGAGAATTGGAATGTGCTTTCCCATGTAGTCGATCGCCCTTGTAGGACTAGCTCGACTGCCTTCTGGGTTCTTTTGTCATCCTCTTCTTTCTTCATCTCCTGTGTTTCCATGTTTTTCTTTGTTTTCCCTTTGCCTTTGACTACCTCTTGGTTTCTCTTGATCATAGTCCCTACCTTTTGGTGTGTGTGTGTGTGTGTTGTGTGTGTGTGTGTGTGTGTGTGTGTGTGTGTGTGTGTGTCCTACAATATATCTGATCCAGGAGCTTTCCATTGCTACATCTATTGCCTTCTGAACTTTCTATTTTTAAATGTCTTCAGATTGGATGAGATAAATCTCAACACTTTGTCTCCCGGGTCTTCGAGCATGGCTAATAAATTTGCTTTTCCCACTTGCTCCTCCACGACTAAGTATCTGTTGACTTAGGCCTCAGTTGATTCCACGGTGTTGTACTGATGTGCTATGCCAGTAGAGGCCAGAGGAGCTTTGGGGTTGGCATGGACTTTACGCGTCAGACTGTGTGTTTGCCAGGAGGTCGACACTGGTCTGTTACTTGCAGTCTCTCTCCTGCCATTTGCTGGCTTTTGTTTCTCCTTTCAGTATCTTTCAACCGGCCATCTTACCGTTTCCTGAGGCTGTCGATTTCTTCTGATGTTTTCTTTATTTCGTTTCTCCTTTGAGTATCTATTAAAGAGACATCATAGCATTCCTAAGGCTGTAGACTGGTTCTTAACATAATTGTTAGAATGGCCTTGTTGGCTACAGAGAATGTGAATGTTGTGGATACTTTTTCTCCTGTCATTGAGAAACCCCATGATTTCTTTGTTGTTGTTTTCCGTTTACGCAGGCTGATACTCTTGCGGACACTCCCTGTACAGACAGGCAAGGATTAATCCCATCTACCCAACAAAGGGAGTGTGGGGTTTTGTGTGTATGACCTTTTTTATCCCGCCATTAAGGCAGCGATACTCCAACTTCGGAGAAATTTCTTTGGTATAAGACTCGTCTTAGATGAGGAGACTTATTCGTCTGGTTGTCTGAGTTAAGTGTGATGTATTAGTCAGGCTTAACATACCAAGGTTATCACTGCATTCATACATGCATTTGTGCGCTCATGCACCCACCGAACATCCCACTGTCTCTGGGAATACGGTGTCACGCATTCCCTTATCCTCTGACATGGCTGAGAACAAGAAAGATGGTTTCAACTCTACTTATAATATACACATGAAAATTCAAAATTATATATATACATATGTGTGTGTGTGTGTGTGTGTGTGTGTGTGTGTGTGTGTGTGTGTGTGTGTGTATGTGGAGAGAGAGAGAGAGAGAGAGAGAGAGAGAGAGAGAGAGAGATTAAAGTCCCCTGAGGAACCGAGGAAGACCAAAGAGGTCGAAATATCAGGAAAACATCAACGTGGTTGTTGTTTGGTTATATATATTATGATACAAACACAAGAAATCAATGCTTTCTAACCCCTGGTCATAGATAGAATGGCTTATGAACTGGCCAGGTTTCCACACACACACACACACACACACACACACACACACACACACACACACACACACACTTGCACACCACACCAGTTCTCAAATATGCCACGGCAAAATGCCTCAGTACCAGCTGATGGCGACGCCTTGGGTCGTCTGGCACCAGGTTCCAGGACTCTGTCTCCGTGGTCGTCTCTGGGGAACTCTTCTTTGACGTACAAATCTTCTTCTTGTTTTCTTCTTTCCTCTGGGGGACTCTTCTTTGACGTAGAAGTCTTCTTCTTCTTTTCTTCTTCCCCCACCTCTGGGTTCTGGACTTTGTTTCTCAGTTTGTCTTTGACGTCTAACCCCTGCGTTAGAGATCTTGCTTGCATTTCAGGCGCCTGGATCATGTTCTTTCGAACCCCAGCCAGTCCTTCTCACCCTTCTCTCTCCTTCGTGTCGTGCTGGTGTTCTTCGTTTCGTTCTTTCTCATTCTCCCTTCTAATTTTCTCCCCAACACCTTGCTTACATAGGGATTTGAACGAAGAATCTCCCTTTTGGTCATGCCCTTATCCACGTCGCCTCTCTGCCACCATGTTTACATCCACAGTGAATCGCTCTCGTCCATACTCCAGCATTCATACACATTACCTACATGCTAGCCCAACAAACAACCACTTCTCATCCAATCCAATCCAATCCAAGCAACTTTATTGTCCATCGGAAATTTTTCTTCTGTTCCACATCCTTTCACAAGTACATAAGACATTACTAAAAGATATTATAAATCGTTACATAAAAGCCTGTGTTATTATATGTATTTGTATTACGTCAACAGTCACACCCCTCTCCCCCCCTCCCCCCCCCCCCCCCCCCCACACACAACATGCACACGCACACACACACACACATACACACACGCGTGTACGCGCGCGCGGGCGCGCGCGCGCCTACACACATGAAATAAACATGAAATCCATAAGATATAGAACATTACATAGATTATAAAAACAATACATAAAAACACAAACTCATCTGCACCATGCCCAAACACTAAAACACACACACACACACACACACACACACACACACACACACACACACACACATGTATACACACACCCACACCCACGCACACAAATACACACACACACACACACACACACACACACACACACACACACACACACACACATTGAAAACAGCCAACGATTTCTATGATCACATCACACAGAAAGCAACGACAAGGTCGTCTGCGAGCATTCAAACCAGCTTAACAAGAGCATCAGCATAGTTCCTTACTTCAGAACCAGCTGATGAGCAAGCAGAAAACTACTTTTCAATTGTTATAGGCTCGGTCTGTTTACCGTTATTAAATAAACGAACTTCATCTGACCGAGCCTTGAGCACCACACTTTATGATTCGAGGTCCGAGTGAGTAAGTTGTCTCCCCTTGACTATTCAAGAAACGGGTTGTAACTCGGGAATACTACCTGCCCTCGATGATCACTGTCATCTGCTACTAATTACCCGTCAACTTCGACCTCCTTCACGTAAAGGATCTGAGCTAGTTGAGAGCTTTGGCGCTAATTGGCCGAATATCCACTTCTCTTCCACGCCCTAATTCGTTATCAATTAAAGCGCTCAAAGCCCTCTGTGAGAGGTTTTGCTACCTTGACAGTGTGTGTGTGTGTTGTGTGTGTGTGTGTGTGTGTGTGTGTGTGTGTGTGTGTGTGTGTGTGTGCGTGCTTGCATGCAGTGTGCGCGAACACGTAAGGAGAAGTCTGAGGCCTTTACTGAATACCGAATAGTTTTGTCTTGTTTACTAATCATGTGTTTGGTGGCCTAGTCAAAAATTAGCGTTGCTAGTCCTGGTCGGGACTCGCTGTTTTCATCTGTTTGAGCCCTACTCCACCTCCTTCCTTGCTTGACCTGCAGTTAAAATACCCCCCCCCCCCCCTCTCTATCATCTGTCTGTCTGTCCGTCTATTGTATTTGTTGTTGTTGTTGTTGTTGTTGTTCTTCTTCTTCTTCTTCTTCTTGTTCTTCTTCTCATTATATTATTATTATTATTTATTATTATTATTATTATTATCATTATTATTATTATTATTATCACCATCATTGCGAGCATTATTATGAGCACTATTACTATTATGATTATTATTGCTTCCGTTGGAATTTTCATCTCAGTTTGTACTCATCATCATTATCATCATCATCATCATCGTTATTGTTGTTGTTATTGCTGCTGCTGTTGTTCTTCTTCTTCATGTTGTTATTACTGATCAATAAAAAAAAAAAACACACACACACTACATGTCACACAACTATATGTCATTTATTGAACATTCGTTTCTCACAAATAACCACACACATACACACACACACACACACACACACGTGCGCACGTGCATCACGTGCACACATACATCCACAAGCACACATACGCACATACACACAAAGACATGCACGGACACATGGACACAAACACACACACAGATGCACACACACATACACACACATATGTACACAGATATGCACATGCTTACACACAGGAGCAAGCTAACACAATGCCACAAATCACACACACATGCATACATATGCACATGTACGCATGGACATGCACACGCACGTACACACACACACACACACACACACACACACCCATGTCCACCTACCTATGCACACACATACATAAACACATGTGTGTACTCACCCGTTGGGCTAATGCACAGGTCAGACAATTATTGCTAAGTCGTAGCTATGAAACCCTCCTCTTAAATTCTCTCATCTTAGACCTTAATTCATTTATCTATCAGCTGTAAATCGTGCGCAGATGTGGCATAGCGTATATGGACTAGTCCGCACGTAGTGACACCTCCTTGATGAAACTGAAACTGGAAAACTAATACTAACTCAGATTTGTACAAGATGTCCATAGTTTCAAGATTATTCTGGACAAAATTCTGTAGTTTGAAGCTCTTTTTCTTCTCTTTTAAGGATGTTGACATTATTGATTAACACAAATTTTAAAGATAAATCATGATTCTTCCGCCAAACAAAAGGGGCAAACAAATTACAAGACAAAACAGTTACAAAACATCTTGTCTTGTAGTTCATTTGTCCCTTTTGTTCGGCCGAATGATTATAAATTTCTCTTTAAGATTTGTTTCAATTTCCGCCTGCGGTCACCCCACTTTGAAACTAATTATCAATGATTGATTTAGATGATGAATGTGACCAGACCCCAATTTCATTTCAAGTGGAATGATAAATGAGGGGTCGTTTTTACAGGCCACAAGACCCAGGCTAATAGAATTCAGTCACTACTACTACTACTACTACTACTACTACTACTATACTACCACCACCACCACCCCACCACCACCACCACTACTACTACTACTACTACTACTACTACTACTACTACTACTACTACTACTACTACTATACATTATGTCTCAAAGTTGGCGACCGTGTTCACTTATGGGAAGGAAAGAGAAGAGGAAGGATCGGTTTATACTCATTTCTTGTCCGGGAGAAAGGGGTGGGAGTGGGAGTAGGGGTGGGGGTGGGGGTGGCGAGGGAAGAGGGGAAGCGGGGAGAGGAGGGGTGGGGTGGGGTAGGGGGTGGGGGGGAGGTATTTTTCAGTTATGTATAGTAATGATCTATTGAAAAGCTCGAGGTAAAGCTTATCTTAGACTGAACGATTGAAATAGTTATTGTGATTATGGGCGTAGTCAGTGGTAATCGTACGTAAGAGTTGTATTTGTGGATTACTTAAAAAAACAACAACAACAAAAAAACAAACAACAACAACCAAAAAAACCCACCCCACCCTCTTCCTTTCCCTGCAGCTTTCTTTCCCATCATCTGACACTCACTCAGTGAGAATTTTTCAGCATCACTGTGTCTCTTTGTGATACTTTCTGATGTTTTGCAATATTCGTATAGTCAATTGTATTGCCTATTTATTCTTTTTCGCGAAGACAAGTATGATAATGCAATTGTAACAAACCACACATTAGATGATGATTATGTCCCCATTCTACACTCTTTCCCTTTTGTGGTAGATTTCTGATGGCGCGAAACAAAGGCTAATGTTATCTCTTTTGTGATTGGTTATTTGTCTGTGAGCGAAACGTCGATTGGTTGCTTCCCTCGTGTAACCTTTTGTGTATCTTAGCATCTAGCGGTGTTGATCAATCATGGAAGGCCTGACGACTATCTGTTGGCGTTCTCGGTAACGGCGCTGTGCCGGAAGAGCAATGGCGATAAGCCAGGTGTGTGAAGACTCATCTAATATTTATTTACGGCCAGGCTCAATATTTCAGAAGAAAAGTGGTGTTGTTAACTATACGTAATTTTGTCTTGTCACGATTCTGGTCTGCCTGGGTAGTAGTACGTGTTTCAACCAGTGGTGAGTATGTCGGTCGTAGTGCATTACTTCTTCAAACTTGGCTAGAACGGGATATCTCGTCGATCACATGTTGAGCATTCTTATTCAGATAAGCTATGTTCACTCTACTTAGACAAAGCAGAAGAGACAGTGTGCACTGTTGGGATTGTTTAGATACAGTGTGCTCTGTTAGGATTGTTTGGTTTGAATCACGGTCTTCTCGTTCTCTTAACATGATTCTAAAATTCAAATTGATAGCATCGTATGTGTCTCACAGTCAAAGTGATATTGATATAATACATCTGACAGTGTGATTTCAGGAAATTTTATTTACAGGTCAGTGTTAATGATCATGTTAGTCCCTTAATACAGGTGCAGAGAGACAACACACGGAGTTATACCAGAAGTTTAATAATCTTTGTAGAAGCCAAAGCCTGCAGTTTAACCTACAGCTGCACCTTTTTTTCACAGTTTTTTTTTTTTGTCTTATTTGATTCCCAGTTCACTCAACTGATTGCCATCCATGTTGAGATGATCATTGTAGCTATCAATATCTGAAAGAAGAAAAACATTGTAGTTTTTTAAAATAAGTTTGTAGTGACTGTATGTTATTGCACTTGTTTTAATTAAACAGAATGTTTTTTTTTTCTGTTTTATTGAAATAAATTGTGTAGCTTTCCATTCAAGCTAGTCAATGTTTACTTTGGCTTTCTTTTGTTAATTTCATTTTGTTGGTTGTGTTGTTTGGTTATAAGCATCAACAGTCATACAATGGTGCATTAAACAGTACAATTCTTGGCAGATTTAAAGTTTCAGACTTCTAACATTGCTAGTCAATGTTGTAATGTGATAAGTAAGCTTTTTCTGTGTTATTATTGTCAAGTTTTGTTTAAAATGTTAATGATATGACTGTTATTAATATTTTTTTGTAAGTGAAGATGTACCGTATTACTTAAATATGATTGCATCAACATATAGAGTAAGTTCAGAATTTTAGCTCATGATTGGATCCATTAGAGATAATAAAGTGTACAAAGCATAGTACTTTGAAATGTCACTCTGAAACAAAGTACTGTTCGTTGCACTTGTAGTTTGTGTTCACGTTTCCTCAGACAGTAAGAAATAAAGAAGCCCCTGTGTACATGTGTTTGCATGTGCGTGTGTGTCTACATGGACTTGTGCATGCATGTGTGTGTGTGTGTGTGTGTGTGAGAGAGAGAGAGAGAGAGAGAGAGGGGGGGGGGAGAGAGAGAGAGAGAGAGAGAGAGAATTTACAGTGAGAATGTTTTAATTTGTATAATTACTGTGGATGTTACATTAAAGAATGGAAGTTTAAGAAAGAAGCCATTTCATCAGAACTTTTTAAACATGGATATTAAGAAAGCTGCCATTTCACCTGAACTTTTTAAACGTAATTTAAAACATACACTGGACAGGATTCCCAATTCATTGCTGTTATAAGGGGTGGGCTTACCATTTCTGAGACATTGTAAAAGGTATTTTTACCTCAGCACAGACTTTTAAAAGGTATCAAGATTTGCAAAGTTTTCCCTTTCAATTCGGTTAGCCTTTAAAAAGCTGAGTTCAATGTTGATTTTCAAGGGGACATCCAGTTCTCTCTCTGATTTATCCTTAGAGACCACACACGCACACAGACACACAGACACACACACACACACACACACACACACACACACATACATACATACATGTGCTTACACACCACACACACACACACACACAGATAGATAGATGAACAGACACACAACACACACACACACACACACACACACACACACACACACACACACACACACACACCACATACACACATGCACAGAGTGATAGAGAGAGAGAGAGAGAGAGGAGAAGAAATTGTTTCAAAAAAGGATCATTTTGATGAATACAGAATCCTGATCGGCTTATGTTTGATACTGGTATAACTTAAAGAACAGAAAAAGACATCTGTGTTTTCAGATTTTTGATTTACTGAATATGCACTGCAGTGGTCGTTGGTTGCTTCATGGCTAGTTACGGTTGATATTACTTTATTAAGAAATTTTGGGATTCCTTGCTGGCATCTTGTTACTTGACAAGATTTCAAATTAATGCCAGTGAACAGACAGCTCCTCATAGCCAGGTTCTCATCGTCAAAATAGATTGAATAATATTCATAACCACACAGTCCAAAACCGCAATTACTCAAGCTTCCTCTTTTTTCTTCTTGCAGAAGAATCTGCATTCGTTACCTCCTTTTTACTTTCAAAAAGGATGGAAAGTTTTACCTGCAAATCAAAGAGAACAAGTTGCACTTTTTGACAAAGCATGAAATGCTGTTTAGAAGAGGCCATCTCATGGGGCTCAAGTTCTGACAATATGAATCACCCAGTCAAATGCTTGTTTGTAAAACTTCTTTTTTGGCTCAGGGGAACATAGTATGAAGATCTGTTGTGTGTTGTCTGCTTTCAAAACAGTGTTTGTCTGTGGCAGAAGAAGGAACCCAAGCCACTTGCAAATTTCTAACACCACCTCTTTCAAGCAAGCTTTGGTGATGTGAAAGGGTGTTTGCATCACAGATGGCAAAGGGCAAAAGTCATACAGTCCAAATGTTTTCAGAAGGTGTTTTGGAGTCATTGAGCATGAACTGCACACATCTGTGCGTGAAGAAGGAGCCCTGTAGAATTGAAAGGTACACTGCCTGCTGGGCTATGTGTGTTTGGCTGTTTTAAGAAATTAATGGCTTCTCTTGATTTTTATGCTTGACTGGAAACCCACTAAATGACTTGCAGGCTCATGCAGCAAACTTTCATCTATTGTTGTTACATGTTGTGGTGAGTTGTAAAGGATTAAGTGACTGCTATTTTTCAAATTTCAAGCTTTGACTAGAGTATGTTTTTAAACTGTATTCTGTGCATCATGATGCCCGAAATACACATTAACAGGAACCCTGAGGACATCTGGTACTTTGACTGCTGTGTCTGATTGATCAGCAGAAATCAGAACCATTGTGATGATTCACTGTTATTATTTCATGCAATCAGAGCTTGCAGCTAATAAACAAGAAACCTTTCCAGTTGAAACAAGAGCATCAGATCATGTGTTTCTAACATTAATAAATTATTGTTTACAAACAAATCATTCCATGCCTTGAAGAAGTAGCAAAGTTTAGCAGCAGTGCCAGCAGCTGTGACATAGTGGTTTGGATCGCAGACACCTGTCTAGGAGGTTGTGGATTTGATTCCTATCAGAACCATTTTTGTGGGAATTTTCTTCTCCAATCAGCTCCTACTCAGAGTGGAATTTGCTGGGCTCAACTTGGACGACTGGGACCACAGAGTCGAGTATCTTCCACTCAGTGGGTGCATCTCTAAGAGCGTTGCTCAGATTTCTAGAACAACACTGCAGGTGTCAGTATCCCATGAGTCTGGTTGACGCCAGGATATATTGCAATAGTGTGCGTAAAGTATTGCCCTATCAATAGTATCATGCAGCCTGAGACCAGAATGGATCATCCGTAGCATCACTTCATCCTCATCCTTATTCATCAGCATTTTAAAAAAGTCTCAAATTCTCTCACCCTTCTTGCCTTGCTTTCATGAAGAGAAAAGAAGGCACACAGTAGATATAAAAGCATTATCCCATACATAGGAAAGAAATCCTAAGATGTTAGGAAGGAATCCCCAGATTTTTTGGACATAAGTTCAGTGGTGCGGAAGAGAAGGAAATCAGGAATGTTGAACAGTTAAAGAGTTAAAACAGTGGACACAAGTTAAGGGGGCAAGCTTTGAACAACAAGTGGAGGGAGGCCGAGTAAAACTCTGGATTCAGTAGTGAAAAAAAAAAAAAACAAAGGAGATTGTGTGTTTCTTTGGTTTGGGGGGGGGGGGGGGGGGGGGGGTTTGGGAAGATCAGGGCAGGGTGAATTAACTGTGTGCATGTGCGAGGAAGCTGTGGGGATGTGCGCATGGTTTATGTACATGGGTACATGACGACACATACGCTTCCCAACATCTTTCCTCACACAGAGGAAAATTTGTCACATACCATTTTTTGCTTCTGCTCTTTAGGGAAACATCTCTCAATGATTGAAAATTTTAGTTGATCATGACAAGTACATTCAGTGGTTATTTTTGTCCAGTGTATGATCAGTTGATTGCATGGAGAATTTTTTTTTTTTAATCATGCTTCTCTTAGTTAGCAAGTCATGTAAATTGCAAGAGAAACTTTAGTTTCATATCTTGCCCCAGTGATGACATATTTTGTTGAAGTTTGTTGGATTTTTTTTTTCTTTTCATGAGAAAAAGCTGTAGTAAGAAACCAGGTGTGAAAATAAGAAATTGATAAAGAATTACCAGTCACACCTAAAAAAGAAAGGAAATCACAGGTTCTTGTACCTGAGGGTGTGGGAGTAGGTATATTTTACACATTAAAGTTGTGCAGCATGAATGCTGTATTTCAAATTGATTCTTGAGACCAGTCACTACATTAGTGAATGACTAAAGAGCTATCATAGATAAAGTTTATACTTTTGCCAAAATAGAAAATACTGATCACTTTTTTTTTAGGCTTCAGTTTTAATATTACTGCATAAATTTGAAATCTTACATCTAAAAGTAATTCATTGACAGTCAGTCCTGAACATGATCTCTTGCCGCTGTAGACTGCCTTCATTTTTAAGTTTCCTCATTCTGTATAGGTGTGCTAAGTAATTACAAGAACACTCAAGCATGAAACACGGCAGTGTTTGGCAGTTTGCCCTCATGAAGACTGTACAGTGGTAATGGAGTTGTGCCAATCCCTAGGAAGAGAGCCTGTAAAAGATATTGATCTTTGCTGTGGCAGGTGACTCTACTTCTGAAGAACAACCTGACCTTAGGTTGTTTTTTTTTCAAATCTCTCAAGTCTTGGCCATCCCAAGTAAAACTTTAAACTTTGATTGTGTTCAGGCATGCTCTCTGCATGCTTTGTCAGTTTCAGTTTCCCATTGATGTTGGTTATGAGTAATTCTCAACAAAAAAAGGAAAAAGAAAGATAAAAAAAAAAGAAGAAGGGAGAGGATTGTATGTGTGGAAAAAGAAATGAAAAAGGAATGCAGTTGTGTGTGTTGTGTGTGTGTGTGTGTGTTGTGGTGCGTGCGTGGTGTGTGTGTGTGTGTGTGTGGTGTGTGTGTGTGTGTGTGCGTGTGTGGTGTGTGTGCGTGTGGTGTGTGTGTGCGTGTGGTGTGTGCGTGTGTGTGTGTGTGTGTGGGAAGGGGAGGAAGGGACCCGGGAGATCAAATGAAAAAAAAGATATTGAATGCTAAATGATTCGCCCTTTCAGTTTGATGTCATGTGTTTTGAAAATGAACAGTAACACTCGTTAGTCACCAAAATCTCAAAGAAAATTACTTCAATGAGATGGGACTACAGTTCAAAAGATTTTGCATTGAGCCAACAATGATTAGGTATAGTGGTCTGTCTTCTTTTCCTTTTTTTCCTGCTTCTTTTTAAGAATAAATTATTGCATTGAGCCAACAATGATTAGGTATAGTGGTCTGTCTTCTTTTCCTTTTGTTTCCTGCTTCTTTTTAAGAATGAATCATTGACACGTAAACTACACAGATTTTTTTTTTTTCCAGTCTGATTGTTCCTTTCTGTCAGTCTCTTCCATCCCATTACATCTACAGAGTGAGAGCCTGACTAAGTGAGAGTGAAAGAGTTTGTGTGGGATGTTGGGGTATGTGAAATGCTTGAATGCCTTAACTCTGAATTGCCTGAAACTGTGAAAGAAGTGTAGGCCTTTTTTCCTGCAGAGTTGACGGGTACCTTTGTAGACCTGCTATCCCATGCATCCACCTGGTCAATAAAAATTTCACTGAACAAGATTCTTGCAAGAAAGAGGGCACTTGAGTTTTTCAACTTGAAACCTTTTGTTTTCTGGTCTAAGTCATGTCAGTTTAGTTCAAACATATTAAGAGCTTAGATCTTACTGCTTTATCAGTTTATGGTTTTATTTGCTGATCCTATCTGACAAAAGCCATGGATCTTAATCAAGAATTAGGACTGATGTGTGTGTGTGTGTGAGTGTGAGTGTGTGTGTGAGTGAGTCTTTGTGTGTGTGTGTGTGTGTGTGTTTGTGTGTGTGTGTGTGTGTGTGTGTGTGTGGTGTGTGGTGTGTGTGTGTGTGTGTGTGAGTGAGTGAGTGTGTGTGTGTTTGTGCATGGTGTGTGGTGTGTGTGTGTGGGGGGGGATATTTATACACACACATGCTGTATCACCTTCCGTGCCTTGTTACTTACATTATTGTCAGACAGCTCATTCTGTCTCTCCCATATATACAGCCATAGTCAAGTCAGTCATGCTGTGCCCATGAAAAACTCATCAGTTTCAGGTCATTTTTGAGGTTACTCACCAGTGGAGGCATTAGCTGCTGCTGTATTACTGTGGTGGCTTTCAGTGGTGCTAGTTCTGATCGCAGGACACTCACCTGCCAGATACCTTACCACTGCAAATTACTGTTCAGTTGTGGAGCAGCCTGCTCTGTGAAGCACCACTAGCTCAATGCAATGACTCTCTCCATGGATTGGCTACATCCAAACATTTTGACACGAACTCACCATACCATGACTGTGGAGAGAAAATCAGACCTTATGTTACCACAAGAGCAAGCATAAAAAAGCAAAGAATTTGTGACTTTTTTGGTGTTGGTAAAACGATTTTCAGCGAACAAAGGAAGATGATGAATGTAGAGGATTAATTAGTCACAGCAGTGAGAGATTGCTGTATAAGTGTGTCTAATGAACAAAAAGAAAACGAGCTACTAGTATTGATTACCGATAGGATTTTGACAGGACCAGCTGGCATGAAGGGGTTTTTGATTTTGTTTGCTTGTATGTTTATCTTTGACCCATAAATGTAACATTGTTACAGTGGGACAGTTGACATCAACATTGTTGTTTTGGTAGCAATCCCTCCATGATGAGTAATGAGTTTCTCTCTCCCTGTCACTAGTGTCAGGTGAGATGAGGTCACGGAAGACCAGTGTGACCTAGCACTTACTTCCTGTTGTGTTCAAATATAGCACAGTTTTCTCTCTTCACTGTACAGTCTGTAATTTCATCATTGCCAGATTTTAACTGACTTTCCTAGTGTCTTAGGCGTGGGCATTCTGTGTGTTTTTTTTTTTTTATTTCACTGCATTCAACTTGTCGGGGAAATTACAACAATAGACAGGACACTGGTGGTGGTGCTTAGTAGGTCATGATCTGATAAGACTGTGGCACATACTAAATTATGTGTTTTTCTCTCTGTTTTAGAAAGGGTGGTGGGAGGAAGGTGCTACCTGAATTTTGTTGCTGGTATTAATTGGAGTGGTAACACTTTCAGGTTGAAGCAGCTGGCAAAATCCAGTGCTGTCACTGTGGATATGATGAGCACTGTGGGCAACAGTTCGTTTTGGTGTGCGTCTACATGATACGGCTGCAATCTCTATTTCCTTTTACGATTTATCCCTACATCAGCTGGGTCCGAGTGACAGAGACACCAGCAGTGCTTGGCAGGAAATTTTATCAGCCAGTCCCCGAGTCGCATACCATGAAAGATGAAACTTGACTGTGTGGTTTCAGTATTTCCATTCAAGTCCATATTGCTCTTAGAATTTTTGAAAGGTACCGATTTGGTCTGAAATATCCTACAGATTTATATATGTCTCTGATGAGGCTCAAACCTGCTATCTCCAAGCCAGCATTCTATGATGATAACCATGGCACCATCACAGCTGGTCATGATAATACTCTTGTTTTTGGTATGAAGTTTGTTGCTGCTCTTCGGGAACAATGTAATCAGTGCGAACATTTCAGGGGTGATATAGATAGTCCACTGACACACGTTCACATACAGACACATTCGAGGGTTGACTGCCAGAACCCAGTATCTCACATATGTAAGGGAGATACTATGTTCTGGCAGTCAACCCTCGAATGCTCGCTCACACACACCACACACACACACACACACACACACACACACACACACACACACACACACACAACACACACACACACTCACACAAGCACACACACATGCATAACTTTTTATGAGCTCAAATCTCTGGTCTTGGCAATTTTCTCTCAAGTTATTTGTAAGGACTCCTGCACCAAGCTTTTTTTTGCCATAGTCTGACATTTCCTGTGCCATCCTGCAGAAATGACAACTTTGCTACTGTTGAAAACTACACACAAGCAGAAAGCTATGAAATGTTGTTTAACAAATGTACATGAAGGCAAACTGAACATCCACCAAGAACCTGTAGACAAATCAAAACAACGGTTCATGTATTTAGCAAACCAGGGAAGGGGAAACACATTCCATCTCTTGAGAAAGTTATGTATACGTCATGGTAAACAGTGTAGATACTTGGCATTTCCAGATTGATTTATCATGGTGTATTTCACTGCAGCTTTGAATCTCAGTGCTCATGTGCAACTTTGTCACAGGTTGTAGTGATTTTTCTTTAATCAGTGTATATCAATTTATAATGGGAAAAGTCTGGTAAAATTGGATGTGTTCACTCATAAACTGACTTTGAAATCTAGAAGAACTTAACCCTAATTTTCAGTCATCTAAGAGCAGTAACATCAAAAAACAAAACATCCGTTGAATTTTAACTTGCCTGTTTGAATCATTTGAAGGAGTAGACAAAAGAGCACCCACCCAGTTTTTCAAAGAGGGTAACGTTTCTTTTTGTTCAGTGTGTTTCAGATGGTGATGTAATGGTGAATGGTTCTTGTAAATGTCAATGAAAAGAAGAGTAACTTTTACATTTGTTTGATCCATTTCAGATAATGTTGCTGCGGGGGAATGTGCGTACTTTATTCTCATGATGCTCTCGAAGAAAATTTAATTAAAATTCAGCATGATAAGTGGATCCTAAGTCATATACTGATATAGATGGGGTGTTGAGGTGGTTGATTGTTATGCAAAAAAAGCTTGAGAAAATCCTTTTATAATTTTAAACAAACTCATCTGGCTCCATACAGTGGTTTTAAACTTCTAATTAACAAGTATATGAAAGACTTTGGCAGGAGGATTGGGGTGAGAAAACTGACAATGGCAATAAACTCCATGAGACAGAACCTGTTTTTGTTGGGGAAAAAAAAAATTTGCTTCTGCCTGTCAAGACAGAAAAGAAGAGATAATTCTTCCTTGTTTCTATATTGTACATATTTGGTTGACACATTCATTTCTTCAACAACAACAACAACAACAAAAACAAAACAAAAAAACGAAGAAAAGAAAGAAAGAACAATTGTTTTATTTTACTAGTGATTTTTTTTTAACAGTTGAACATGGTTGTGTTTGTGTGTGTCTGTGTGTGTCTGTGTCTGTCTGTGTCTGTCTGTGTGTTTTGTTTTGTTTTTTAAGATTTCCTCAGTATTAACTTTTCTGAGATATTGATTGCACAGAATGCAGTCTTTTGAAATAGTGTGTGTGTGTGTGTGTGTGTGTGTGTGTGTGTGTGTGTGTGTGTGTGTGTGTGTGTGTGGTAGTGAAAATTCCAACTTCTTTTTCACTTGACTTTATCTAATGCAGAAAACCAATGATTAGCTCTGATGGCATTTTTCAGGGTGGATAGGACTTGCTTCTACCTTTCTGAACAAGAAAACTATTCTTTCCATTGTTTCTCTTGTGATGAACACCCACCTGCCATACGGGATAACTTTTGTTTTCTCCATTCCATTTCAGATGGTGATTCTGACATCAGAACGTGCATTGTGTGGTGCTTGCCTGATACGACAGCTTTTCTTTCCCTATGTTGGTTTTGTTTCAGAGCGATGCTCAACTATGTCACAAAACAGTTACTGTATTTAAGCCTTTACGTTGGTTCTAATGAAGATGGTGATACTAATATTAAAGTATTAAAATTTTTTTTTTTTCTGTTGGAGTATCTCAGACGGTGATACTGGCATATTAAAAAAAAAATAGTGCAGATACTGTGATCAGCCAAACAAAATATGTTTTTCATTTTTTTTCAGTTCTGTTTCAGTAGGTGACACTGACAGCAAAACGGCTGTTGATTGTGATACTATTAATAGCCTGCTCAACAGGGTGAGATTTTTCTTCCATTGTTTGTATTTAATTATATTTCAGATGGTGAAATTGACATCAGCCATTCACTGGAATCGGGAAGAAAAAACAGAGCAGGAAGTATCCACCCCAAGCCGATGATGTCTGCCATGAATCAGCATGCAGACCTGGAGAGGGTGCGCAGCACAATGGAGGAGCTGTCTCTGAAGAAGCAGCTGCCACTGCGACAACAGGCTGACAAGCCCATTCTCAGGTATGACACGTCACTAACCAAGCCCATCCAGCTCTTTAACCAGGCAGATACATTGCCACGGCGTGACATCCGCAACCAGCCAGTCACATCCACGGGGTCAGTGACCAGCCCAGCAGCTCCACACAGCACATCACATCATGACTCATCCACTGGACAGACCAAAGTCAGAGCTGCTGGCTATGGTTCCAGACTTTCTAGTCCAGGCAGAGGTGTCCGTAACCCATACAACCGCCCAGTCAGTGCCAAAGAAGTGATTGAAGATGTTCACCTGAAGCATCGACACCGAAAGTTTCAGTCTCATTCGGGTGGTGGTCAGAGTGTGGTGTCAGGCTGTCACTCTGCAGCTCAGCATGGCGATCCTGATCCAGGGAGTGTTGCATTGCAGCTCAACTCATTTTTGCGGCCACAGAGTGGTGCATGTCATGATACCAGTGCTACTAAAAAAGCCTCTAAACATAAAGAGCAGAAGAATCCTGTAGGACATACAAGTCAAACAGAATTTTCCTCTCAAATGTCCAGTGGAAAACAGACATCTGAAGAAAGCAGGGGTCGCAAAGAATCAATAAGTTCCGTGTCGTCAACACAATCAGCCAAAGCCACTCTGCAACAGGCCTTTGTTTTAGCCTCCACCACAAGCGCTGCTGCTGCTAGTCATCCTGCTGTTTCTGGTCTACCTCCTCGTCCAAAAGAAACGCAAGTTAGGGAAGGCAGAGCTGATGTATCTGCCCGACGCCAGGTCACCTCTGTGCGCAACCCTTACTACACTCCCAATAAGCCGTACAGGGACATCAGCAACCCTGTGACAGGCAGCTCAGATAGGAAGCACGTTTCTGATGACTCCACCAACAGTAAACATTCTGCACCATCTCATGGAACCCAGACTCCTCCGACCATGCTCAGTCTTGTCAAAGGGGGAAATAAGAAAGCTGCACCTGCCAAGCTACCAGCCAACGGTCCTCACGGAGATTCATTCTTCCTCACCCAAGAAGCAGCCTGCAAGGCGGGCATGGAGGATAGCGGTGTGCCTTTTCATACCGTGACAGCCAGCACTTTGCTCAACAGCCAAGTGGGCATGCTTCGTAAAATGCCAGTAACAAACACTTTGACGGGGACTCTGTACTATAAGAAAAGCTTTCGTGAGGCCACCAGGCTAGTGGAACAGAAGCAGAACTCTGCCCTGCTGGAACACCGGCCAGTAGGTGACGGCGCCCCGTCCAAGCTTTCCCGCCTGTCTGCTGAGGAGAAGGGGGGATCCAATGCTGATGAGGCTGAGGAGGAGGAAGATGATGACGTTTCAACCCCCTCTGGGTGAGCCTGGTTCTGTTCTCCTGCCTGCCTTTTGTTCGTTGGTCTGTTGTGTTTGTCCTTGTCTGACTGTCTGTCTGTCTGTCAATCTCTGGTTGTATTTGTCATGTATCTGGGGAAAAAGAGTCAGTAACACTTAGCACAGTTCTGCATAGAAGTTGGCATGTATTGTCTTCATTGAAAAAAAAAGAAATTGGTTATTCCATGGGAGAGTGGGGGGGGGGGGGGGGGGGGGGACTGGAGTTGGGAGGAGGGAGTGGAGAGACATCGAAGATTTCATGCTGAAAAGGTGAACACCACACATGTATGCAGACAGACAAATCCCAGCACAACACACACATGCACTTACACACATGCACACACACGCACACACACGTATGCAGACAGATCATAACAAACGCACACATGCATGCACACACACACACACACACACACACACACACACACACACACACACACACACACACACACACACTCCCTCATTCTCTCTCTCTTTATTTTCATTTCTCTGTCCTACCCCACTTGCTCTTGTCCCCACAAGCACACAAACACAAGCTAAATCTAAGTCATCAATTGGAGCCACCGCGTCAGATGTAGTGGGTACCTGATTCATTTCAGGGAGGATTAAGTCAGTGAAAGGAGAGAGATGGGCTTGCCCAAAGTTCCATGATGCCATGCACAGACATAGTGAAACTCTGACAGTTCGCTGCCCCTGCAAACCATTAGGCTCTGGGACTTTCACTTTTTGTGCGACATACTGTGCGATGGTTACACCAACTCAGTTGACCCGTTCACAAGAGCCATTCCATGGTTACAGCAATGCTGCTACACTCCCTGGACGAGCCGTAGCGCGTTCCACCACAACTACAAAAAAAAAAAAAAAACACGCCATGTTCTATTGTCTATGGTGTAAGGAATCAGCTGCCCTAAATATTTAGGACAGGGTTCTAGCCATTGGCAAGAGTAAGTATGCATTCTCTAGCGATGACCTTTGTGACCCAGAGTAGCCCGAACAAAGAGATACCAACCAAACAAATGTAAACAAGAATGTGTTCTACTATGTTTTAGTGATGTTGTTTCTGCAACTGTAGCACTGCTGTTTTACCTAAGATATATCTGAAGTTGATGCTCATTGCACAGTTTGCGTTTGACCCTTTCTGTTGTTATACAACAACAGGTTGTTTTGAATATATTAGGGGACGTACAATAAAATCAAAAAGTGCGAGAACAGGCGTCTGGAACGGTTGTAAGCATGTGCAGAGCATGCGGCGGCATGGAAGTGACGTTGCGCTGCTGCGTCCATAACGGAACAGTCCACCAAAATACTTTTTAACCTGTCATGTTGGTGACTAAGACCTGCACTGCCACACCTTAGTGACAGTTGACCAGGATGGAGTTGAGATGTCACACTACACTTGGATGCTCTTGATTTGTTGATCGGTCAGTCTGTTTTAGTGGCAGACCTCTTCCTTTTTAGTCATTTGGCCCCAGTTAGCCCCTCCTCCTCCTCCTCCTCCATCTTACCCCAGGTCACCATCGTGTATGCATTAATTCATGCAAACACACTCATGCATGTTGTGTACAGATGCTTACTCACCTGATTGTGCATATGTGTACAGTCACTTTAGGAGTTGATTGTCCGACAATGACTCGCTTAATAAGGAAGTTACAAAAAGAAAAGATCGCCGAAACAAAAAAACCCCAAAACTCAACAAGAAAGAAAAAAAGAATTTTGAGTGTGTGTGTGGGTGCGCACGTGCGTGCGCGCGTGCGGGCGCGCACACACACACACACACACACACACACACACACACACACACACACACACAAGCATGCATGGGCACATGCATGGTGCACACATACACTCGCGCACATGCATGTGTGCTCATGTGCACACACACTGACTCAGTGTGACTTACACACACACACACACACACACACACCACACACATACGCATACGCACACAGAGTCCACACACACCACACACACACACACAGAGAATACTATATAAAATACAGACCCTTTTCCTTCCCCTTCTCTCTCTTTCTTTCTCTCTCCTCTCTCTCTCTCCTCCCCTCCCCCCTCCCCCCTCTCCTCCTCTCTCTCTCTCTCTCTCTCTCTCTCTCTCTCTCTCTCTCAGGAAGCCTCACAGTTGTTAAGAACTGTGTGTGCATGAACAGAGGGATGTTAATGTTAAAAGTGAGTGAGTCTGGAGACCTGCTCCCAGTTCACTGACTGCATGAACAGAGGGATGTTAATGTTAAAAGTGAGTGAGTCTGGAGACCTGCTCCCAGTTCACTGACTGCATGAACAGAGGGATGTTAATGTTAAAAGTGAGTGAGTCTGGAGACCTGCTGCCAGTTCACTGACTGCATGAACAGAGGGATGTTAATGTTAAAAGTGAGCGAGTCTGGAGACCTGCTGCCAGTTCACTGACTGCATGAACAGAGGGATGTTAATGTTAAAAGTGAGCGAGTCTGGAGACCTGCTGCCAGTTCACTGACTGCATGAACAGAGGGATGTTAATGTTAAAAGTGAGCGAGTCTGGAGACCTGCTCCCAGTTCACTGACTGCATGAACAGAGGGATGTTAATGTTAAAAGTGAGTGAATCTGGAAACCTGCTGCCAGTTCACTGACTGCATGAACAGAGGGATGTTAATGTTAAAAGTGAGCGAGTCTGGAGACCTGCTCCCAGTTCACTGACTGCATGAACAGAGGGATGTTAATGTTAAAGTAGGATTGGAAACCTGCTCCAGTCACTGACTGCATGAACAGAGGATGTTATGTTAAAAGTGAGGATTGGAAACCTGCTCCCAGTTCACTGACTGCATGAACAGAGGGATGTTAATGTTAAAAGTGAGTGAATCTGGAGACCTGCTCCCAGTTCACTGACTGCATGAACAGAGGGATGTTAATGTTAAAAGTGAGTGAATCTGGAAACCTGCTCCCAGTTCACTGACTGCATGAACAGAGGGATGTTAATGTTAAAAGTGAGTGAATCTGGAAACCTGCTCCCAGTTCACTGACTGCATGAACAGAGGGATGTTAATGTTAAAAGTGAGTGAATCTGGAAACCTGCTCCCAGTTCACTGACTGCATGAACAGAGGGATGTTAATGTTAAAAGTGAGTGAATCTGGAAACCTGCTGCCAGTTCACTGACTGCATGAACAGAGGGATGTTAATGTTAAAAGTGAGTGAATCTGGAAACCTGCTGCCAGTTCACTGACTGCATGAACAGAGGGATGTTAATGTTAAAAGTGAGTGAATCTGGAGACCTGCTGCCAGTTCACTGACTGCATGAACAGAGGGATGTTAATGTTAAAAGTGAGTGATCTGGAGACCTGCTCCCAGTTCACTGACTGCATGAACAGAGGGATGTTAATGTTAAAAGTGAGTGAGTCTGGAGACCTGCTCCCAGTTCACTGACTGCTGAACAGAAGGGATGTTAATGTTAAAAGTGAGTGATCTGGAACCTGCTCCCAGTTCACTGACTGCATGAACAAAGTGGTCACACAGAAAAGCACACATTTTCCTAACTTCTTTTCTAAAAAAAAAAAAAAAGTCTTCGTCTCAGTTATATGTCTGTCTCTGTCTTTCTAGAATATAGATATCTCTTCTTCATCTGTTGGTCTGCCTCACTCTCAGTGAGTTACACATAAACACAAGTATATACAATCTTTACACACACACACACACACACACACACACACACACACGCACATTCTATCACATTCACTCACACAAACACTCACTCAAAGAGTATAACGGTTAATACACGCTTGACTAAAGGAGTCTTAACAATGTTTTTAATGGTGTAGTAGTCTAGTCACTGGCAAATGTATCTGGCTGTTTCAGTTCATGCACTGTTGACATCTGTCTTTTCAGCAAAGATGTAAGTGTACAGATACACTGTACATTTGCTTTCACCTTTCAGTTGTCATGACAGACCGTTCCGTCTCTGAAAATCATCTTAAGGCCCATTCTGCCTCAACGCTCAAGCAATCGATAAACCTGATTTTATTGTGATCAATACATTTCTTTTTTGTGGTTGAGGTGTGCTCCTGGCCGTGCCCTGTGTGAAGTCGATAAATAGCAGGCATGTTGACTTCAGGAAACCTTTGTGGATACTTGGCGACAAAGAAATCCTGAGCCAGATTGGGGAGGGTTGTGTGTACACTCGACTGTCAGTCACTGGGTGTCGATGGAGGGCTAAGAGTAAAGAGAGAAAGGACTGGACTTGCGGACAGCCAGCTGTGTTGACCACTTGTGGGTTGTAGTGAAGAAGGCTGTATTGTTGTCCACAGGCTTTTAGTGGAGCTGCTTTGTCAACTGGCAGATTTTTTTTTTCCCTCTCTCTTCTTTTCATTTTTTTGTGTTTTTTGTTTTGGTTCATACACATTTGATCTTGTCATTTATTCAGTCTCTTTCTTAACCTGTGAACCCATAGCCATTCGTATGCCGTCTGAAAGGTCTCTGATCGGAAAGTCTCCCACCTTTGTCCCCTTTTTCTTGTACATGCCAAATATTTGTATGTAAGTGCACACACACTCATGCACGCATACACGTATACACAGACATGCATGCACGTACGTGTGCGCATGTGCACACACACATACACATGCATGCATGCATACACACACGTGTATGCACACACATGCGCGCACACACACACTTACTCTTTGTCTCTGTCTCTGTCTCTGTCTGTCTGTCTGTCACTTTCTCTCTCTCTCTCTCTCTCTCTCTCCTCTCTCTCTCTCTGTCTCAAATATACACATAAGCACTCAGGTGTGCACTCATATATGCGCACACACACACACACACACAGTGACACATAAACATAAAAACACACACACACCCACCACACACACACACACACACACATACACACACACACACACACACACACACACACACACAACAAACACATTCAGTGCATGATGTTAAAACTGTTAAGTTGGTAGCTGAGTTGCTGTGCAAACCTATAGCTGCCTTTGATATATAATGGTACTGACAAAGATGTCATACATTTTGTATTACGTACGCTCGGGTGCACCCCTTGTAGGATCAGTTGTAATGGCAGAGCTTTTGTTCCCTGAAGGTGCCCTCAGTCATAGGGGCCTCCTTCACTACAGCTCCACACAATCAATAAACCTGATCTAGAACGTGGGGATCAATACATTATTTTTTTTTGTGTGTGTGTGCTTCTGGTCATGACATAAACTGGATAAAGGGCAGGGGTCGTTAACTTCAGGAAACCCTTGAGAGTCCTTGGTGGACAGAGAAATCATGAGGGTCGTCTTGGGGTAACTGGGGTTGGTGTGCCAGGAGCCATGTGTACATTTGTCACCTGGTAATGGCTGTTCAGGGATAGACAGAAGGAATAGGACTTGTCTGTCAAGAAAGGGATATTGCCCATAAAGTTTCATATGTTTGTTTGTTTTTTTATTGAACTCTAAGGGTTTAAGCTCAGGTTGGGAGGAAGGGATATTGCCCATAAAGTTTCATATGTTTGTTTGTTTGTTTGTTATTGAACTCTAAGGGTTTAAGCTCAGGTTGGGAGGAAGGGATATTGCCCATAAAGTTTCATATGTTTGTTTGTTATTGAACTCTAAGGGTTTAAGCTCAGGTTGGGAGGAAGGGATATTGCCCATAAAGTTTCATATGTTTGTTTGTTATTGAACTCTAAGGGTTTAAGCTCAGGTTGGGAGGAAGGGATATTGCCCATAAAGTTTCATATGTTTGTTTTGTTATTGAACTCTAAGGGTTTAAGCTCAGGTTGGGAGGAAGGGATATTGCCCATAAAGTTTCATATGTTTGTTTGTTTGTTTGTTATTGAACTCTAAGGGTTTAAGCTCAGGTTGGGAGGAAGGGATATTGCCCATAAAGTTTCATATGTATGTTTGTTTGTTTGTTATTGAACTCTAAGGGTTTAAGCTCAGGTTGGGAGGAAGGGATATTGCCCATAAAGTTTCATATGTTTGTTTGTTTGTTATTGAACTCTAAGGGTTTAAGCTGAGGTTGGGAGGAAGGGATATTGCCCATAAAGTTTCATATGTTTGTTTGTTTGTTATTGAACTCTAAGGGTTTAAGCTCAGGTTGGGAGGAAGGGATATTGCCCATAAAGTTTTATATGTTTGTTTGTTTGTTATTGAACTCTAAGGGTTTAAGCTCAGGTTGGGAGGAAGGGATATTGCCCATAAAGTTTCATATGTTTGTTTGTTTGTTATTGAACTCTAAGGGTTTAAGCTCAGGTTGGGAGGAAGGGATATTGCCCATAAAGTTTCATATGTTTGTTTGTTTGTTATTGAACTCTAAGGGTTTAAGCTCAGGTTGGGAGGAAGGGATATTGCCCATAAAGTTTCATATGTTTGTTTGTTATTGAACTCTAAGGGTTTAAGCTCAGGTTGGGAGGAAGGGATAAGGAGAAAGAAGACTTGCTGACATGTGAAAATCAAAAGTTGTTCAAATTTCAACAGTAAATGATGTGTGAATTGTTTTCAGCAGAAGATAAGGATTTCAATGCATTTGTGACAAAAATGAAAAAAAAATGAGCAAGATTGTTCAAAAGAAACAGCATATATTTATTGAGCCATAGGCCTGGCATGATTTCAACGTTTTTTTTGTGTTTTTTTTTCCATTTTTGATGGAAGCATGCTATTTTTGCACAGTTCTATCGGCACATTGATAAATCACTGGAATGCAGCAGATTGTAAGAAGCAGCATTTTTGTATTGGATGCATTATCAAACATTTCAAGGTTGTTATATTGATGAAACCAGCTGTCCTCACAGAGTTTTCATGTTTAGCAGTTGGGGTAGTCCTATATTGATCTGACAAACTGAACACTCCCATCTGGGATGCTCTTTCCAGTTTCTTCCCCTGCTTTCTGAAATCAGTGCTTGTTTCTGGTTCTGGTCCCTCATAATACATCGCTACCAAAAATACTTGAAAGAAAGGAGAAAGAGGTGAAATCTTGTTTGTGTGTGTGTGTGTGTGTGTGTGTGTGTGTGTGTGTGGTGTGTGTGTGTGTGTTTATGTGCAGGTGTGTGTGTGTACAAGCTCAAGCCTGTGTGTGTGTGTGGTGTGTGTGTGTGTGTGTGTGTGTGTGTGTGTTTATGTGCAGGTGTGTGTGTGTGTACAAGCTCAAGCCTGTGTGTGTGTGTGTGTGTGTGTGTTGTGTGTGTGTTGTGTGTGTTGAGAGAGAGAGAGAGAGAGAGAGAGAGAGAGAGAGAGAGAGATGAAGAGAATTTGAATCAACGTAAAAATACAAGTTTTTGTACATTTCCTCAGCCCCTTTGACAACGTGTTCCTTTCAGAATGATGGATAAGGATCCTGTTCATACATGCTTTATCTTGGCTGGGCGAATGGCTTTGGCGTGTATTGACAAGCTGTTGGCAATAAATACTGGCACCCTTCTTTTTTTTTTTTTTGCAAGCAGACGATAAGTGATTTTCACTTGTGAACAGCAGTGGTTAGGTTCTAGAGTGAGAGCTGGGTGGTCAGCAGTCATTCTCTTTACCGTTGTCAGTGTGTGTGTGAGTGGAAGTGGATATGCTGGGGTTGTGAGTATTTGTATTTCTTTCTTATCATTTAGATTCATCCAGTAATGTCTGGAACATATATGTTTGTTTAAAAAAAGATTTTTTTAGACAGTGTGATCATGTAATTCAGATAGGAGAATAATGTTGCCATTGCAGGATGATTATGGCGGAGAAGGAGCTATTCCACTCCTTCTTCCCCACCAAAGAAAAAAAAAAGACAAAAAGGGGGGTGGGGGGAACGGGATTGTTGTATTAACAGCTAAAATCGGAAAGTTTTAATATGGCTGTACCAGTATGTGTGTAGTGTGTGTGTGTGTGTGTGTGTGTGTGTGTGTGTGTGTGTTGTGTGTGTGTGTTGTGCGTGTGTTGTGTGTGTGTGTGTGTGTGTGTGTGTGTGTGTGTGTGTATAAACAAGTGATTAACTTATTTTGCTGATAATTATAGTGGGTTTTTTTTTTGGCAGCTGCCTTTTCCTTTCCTCTGCCTCCCCACCCCCCTCCCCCGTCTTCTTTCCTCAACCTCCATTCCAATCCCTTCTCTCCCCCTCCTGCCTCGTCTCCTTACCCCTCCCCCCTTTTCAGTCATCTCACTTACTCCCTCCCACCTTGTCTCCAGGTCACCAGTGTTTCTATGGCCAGGACAGGTCAGTTTTGGAGTCCATGACTGATCTGATGATGTTTTGGCTCATTCTTCCCTTGCTCATCTCTGTCTTCCATGAACTTTTTCCAAATGATTCGCACACAGGCTGTAAGTGGGCCCCGTAATCTGATTTGATGTGTTACTTCGCTGCTACTGCTGATGGACTGCAGTTCCAACTTGTTTTGAATGAAGTCAGAAAATGGGCTTAAGAAAAAATTCTTAGGTTCTTTCTGCTCTCCCATGCGTTGAGATGAAGGCAGCTCGACCCAATCTTTGGGAGTGTTCAGGTGTTGAAAATGTTTTTTAAAATTTAGGAATGGATACTTTTGTATGAATGATAATCCAGACTGAATGTAGAGCAAAAAGAGGGTATTTTGTTAGGAATCATTGTGAAACTGATCATGGTGTTGTCATTCTGATCCTTTTGTGTTCACCAGGGAGAGACTACCAGGTGATGGGGAAGCCAGCATTGAAGACCTGGACGATGATGGCCATGAAGCGGATGACGATGATGATGATGATGATGGCATTGATGACATCTATGAGGACTCAGAGATTGATGCAAATGATGGTATGGTGAAAATAATGTTTCGGTGAATTTCAGTTTCAGTTCTGTCCAAGAGGAGTCAGCGACATGTTGGACAATATTATGACTTTGATGCAAGAATAGACATACATTTCTTTTTATTAGAGGATTACATTGGAGAAAAAAAAATCATGTGAAGGAAAGAAACCAAAACAGAATCAACAAGATGTAAAAGAAAAGGTGTATAGTAATTCTTTATGGGTTAAAGGAAAAAATCTTGGTCAGGATGCTGTTGATTCTAAAAACACCATTGCTGTGGTCATGCATATCACAAATCACTTTAAAGTCTCAGGATTTGATTTAAAGTAAACTCGATGAAGGAACAAGATGTATGAGATTGACTTGGAAGTACAAGTGTGTGTGCCTGAATGTATGCACATCTGTCTGATCAATGTCTGTATGCAGTTTTAAAAAGAAAAAGTACATTTTTTTTTTCAAAACAAATTAGTGTTAAAAAGAAAAAGTACATTTTTTTTTTCAAAACAAATTATTGTGTATGTGTGTGTCGTGACTTGTTGCTGTGTGTGTGTTGTGACTTGGTTGTTAAATCCTTGAATGGCTTAGCTCCTTCCAACCTTTCGGATCTCCTTAATCTCTCTGTTCCTTCTAGGCAGTTGCGTTCTTCTACCGACAGCACTCTGCTCAAAATCCCTCGATTTCAAACTAAAACTTATGGCGGTTGTTCTTTTTCTTTTCAGGGTCCAGTTTCTTTGAATAAACTCCCAGTACCTTTACATAGTTCAAACTCTCTGTCTTCCTTCAAGGCATCTCTTAAAACAACCCTCTTCACCTGTCAATAGCAGTTCTTTCTTCCCTTCCCTTGCCCATCAAACTGATTCTGCGACTAATATGTGTGTGTGTGTGTGCGTGACTATGTGTGTGTGTTTGGGGGGGAGGTGTGCGCATGTGTGTGTGTGTGTGTTGTGTGTGTGTGTGTGTGTGTGTGTGTGTGTGTGTGTGCGTGCATGCTGTTGTGTCTGTTGTTGTGCGACAGTGTGTGTGGGATCATGTGTTGTGTGTGTGTGTGTGTGTGTGTGTGTGTGTGTGTGTGTGTGAGTATGCACCTCTGTTTGTAGATGCATGGTACTTACTGAAATATTCATCTTGATTTCATCTATGTTTTCTTTAACCTTTTATGTATTTGTAAGCGCTTAGGGGTTATGATGTAAGATTAAGCGCCATAAATAATCATTTTTATTATTATTATCATATTGCATGTGTTTGTGGATGATAGCCCTGATATGGCCTCCAACTGTTAACTTGGCTGTAAATGACTTTAATTGAAATGGAAAAAGTGTGTGTATATGCATGAGTATTAACAGAAAATGATACCATAAATTCTTGCAGTCTCATCTGAGTGGTGCCTTTTATTTTGGTCTAACAAATAATGTAAATTTGTGATAAAATGGTTAATTTCTATACTATAGATTTTCCGTAAGATTTACCCCAGAGAAACTGGGAAGAGTGTTTCAAACATATAGTAGAAGTTTTCCAGCCAGGAGAAGCGGTAGTGCGCTGTATATCTTCAAGTCCTTGAGTGTGATCCAAATTGTCCATGGATTGAAGTTACTCTGGTCAATCTTTAGTCAGGGCTTCCATTGCCAGCTGACCCATATTAACTGTCATCTTGCCATAAATCACCTGTTCACTATTGCCAGGTATCATTCCGCCTTGTGCTGCCTGCTCAGGGTGAACTAATATTTCTGTCCTATACAGATTGATGGGGAAGCTTCAAGTGTTAGGACACACCATTTTAGGATGATGGCTGTTGCAGAATGTCTGCTATTCGCAGGGTGCTTTAATTTGACTCAAAAAGATTTCAGAATGCTGTATATTAGCTTTTGCTTTGTATGACTATTCAGCCCCCCAGGTGGATTTAAGGAATGAAGCTGTATGACTGCAATGGTCAGTTAGAAGGTGCAACAACATCCAGATACACATCAAACTGGATTCACTTCTAGATATTTTCTACAAAATTGAGTGTGGTTTGGATCTACATTTTTACATGATTTTAAAAAGAAATGAGCTTTAGGTATGTTCGTGCTCTAAAAGGTGTTGCAAGAATGTTCTAAAAAAAAGGTATTTCAAAAGTGAGTAAGAAAAAGCTATCCAGGCAAACTCCAAACATAAACAAACCCGTGGCTCAGTGAAGAGTTAACTCATCTTTCCAGGGGACTCGGACGACTACACCATCAGCAGTAACGTGTCACAAAGTTCGGCATCCACCGTGCGGCTGCGTTCGGTGGATAGCCGCTCCTCCACCACCCAGCCTGTTCGCAGTCGGCCGGCAGGAGCAGGGGAAGAACGCATCCGATCTTTTGTGCGACCTGTAACGTCGTCAGGAGAGACGGTGGCGCAGCCGGCACTTCGCCAGAGTTTGTTTCCCGCTATCCCACCCACCATCAACTTTGTGCCGGAAGGGGAGAAAGGTACGAAGCGAATGGAAATAGTTGTAGCTTTGTCCACCAGCTAATTGATAGTTGAATATCACTGGAAATGGTTACAGAAAATCAGTCCACCATCTGATGAAACAGTACTTGCAGTATGACTGGAAATAGTTGAAAGACAGTCCACCATCTGATGAAACAGTACTTGCAGTATGACTGGAAATAGTTGAAAGACAGTCCACCATCTGATGAAACAGTACTTGCAGTATGACTGGAAATAGTTGAAAAGCACCATCTGATGAACGTTGCAGTACTGGAAATATGAAAGACGTCCATCTGATGAAACAGTACTTGCAGTATGACTGGAAATAGTTGAAAGACAGTCACCATCTGATGAAACAGTACTTGCAGTATCATGGAAATAGTTGACAGACAGTCAACCATCTGATCGAACAGTACTTGCAGTATCACGGAAATAGTTGACATACAGTCAACCATCTGATCAAACAGTACTTGCAGTATCGCTGGAAATAGTTGCAACACAGTCAACCATCTGATTAAACAGTACTTGCAGTATCGCTGGAAATAGTTGCAACACAGTCAACCATCTGATTAAACAGTACTTGCAGTATCGACTGGAAATAGTTGCAACACAGTCAACCATCTGATTAAACAGTACTTGCAGTATCACTGGAAACAGTTGCAACACAGTCAACCATCTGATTAAACAGTACTTGCAGTATCACTGGAAATAGTTGCAACACAGTCAACCATCTGATTAAACAGTACTTGCAGTATCACTGGAAATAGTTGCAAACAGTCAACCATCTGATTAAACAGTACTTGCAGTATCACTGGAAATAGTTGCAATACAGTCAACCATCTGATTAAACAGTACTTGCAGTATGACTGGAAATAGTTCAAAGACAGTCAACCATCTGATTAAACAGTACTTGCAGTATCGCTGGAAATAGTTGAAGGACAGCCAATCATCTGATTGAACAGTACGTGCAGTATCACAGGAAATAGTTGCAATACAGTCAGCTGGTTATCTGATTAAACAGTACTTGCAGTATCACTGGAAATAGTTGCAACACAGTCAACCATCTGATTAAACAGTACTTGCAGTATCACTGGAAATAGTTGAAAGACAGTCAACCATCTGATTAAACAGTACTGGAGAGTATCACTGGAAATAGTTGAAAGACAGTCAACCATCTGATTAAACAGTACTTGCAGTATCACTGGAAATAGTTGAAGGACAATCAACCATCTGATTAAACAGTACTGGAGAGTATCACTGGAAATAGTTGAAAGACAGTCAACCATCTGATTAAACAGTACTGGAGAGTATCACTGGAAATAGTTGAAAGACAGTCAACCATCTGATTAAACAGTACTGGAGAGTATCACTGGAAATAGTTGAAGGATAGTCAACCATCTGATTAAACAGTACTGGAGAGTATCACTGGAAATAGTTGAAAGACAGTCAACCATCTGATTAAACAGTACTGGAGAGTATCACTGGAAATAGTTGAAGGACAGTCAACCATCTGATTAAACAGTACCTGCAGTATCACTGGAAATAGTTGAAGGACAGTCAACCATCTGATTAAACAGTACTTGCAGCATCACTGGAAATAGTTGAAGAACAGTCAACCATCTGATTAAACAGTACCTGCAGTATCGCTGGAAATAGTTGCAGAAAATCAGTCAACCAGGTGATTAAACAGTACTGAAGAGTGTCATTGGAAATAGTAGTAGCACAGTTAAGCCAACCAGTTGATTAACCAGTTGTTGGAGTATCACTGGAAGTAGTTGTTGCAGAATCAGTCATCACCACATTAACCAGTTCTTGAGTATCACTTTAAATAGTTGCAGTCACAGCTGAGTGTCCAGTACTTAAGATTATCACTGAAAATAACTGTACAGTCAGTTAACCAGTTGATTCACCAGTACTTGAAATATACTGGAAAGAGTTGTAATACAATTAGTCAAACAGCTGACTGACCTGTAGTTGTAGTACAGTAAGTCAACCAGCTGATTACCAAATACTTGGAATATTACTGGAAATAGTTGTGGTACAGTCCGTTAGTACTTTGCCCTTTCAGCCCTCCAATGGTTAAAAGAAAATGTCCTGTTAATGTGCTTATATTCATACAAGATTTTTGGTGAGTTGAGTCAGGAGACATTGGACATGCACACTATTGTCAGCATTTTCTCTGTCTCTCTCACAGTCACCCTCTCACACACAGATGTACATGCACCTCATAGACTCTTTTCTCTCTCTGTCACTCTCTCTCTCTCATTGTTTCACATGCAATAGATGCTGATATATTATTTTCTTCTCCACAGTGGAACAGTTGCCCTGGGAGATACGGAAGTTACTGAAATGGCGAATGAGTCCCATTACCCCCAACATTGTCAAGTCAGCTTTGGGCAGAATCCACTTCAGAGTCACCAAAAGTAAGTGACAGCTGGTTTGGTAGGTTTCTTTATCAGGTCATGGCCAGTTTGCTGTCATTGCACTGGGACTGGCTAGTATTGTAATAATTACTACAATTGGTGTGTCAAGTCGGTGAAGACTAAAAGTAAAGATGTTAGTTTGAAAAACATGGAACTCTTAAATCAAGGAAAAAAATGGAAATCAATGTGTACATCAATATTGTCTGAAAACAAACACATGACTATTAGGGTTGAGTGAAAGAATTCACATATCCCTTTTTTCACTTCTACTATAACCACTGACTTTGTGTTTCAGTGGTCTGTACATTGCACCTGGTTATTCTTACTGACAATGCAGCTGATTCTCAACAGCTTTCTTGTGGGTCAATTCCTATGTTTCATAGTTTGTTTGTTTTTTTCAGTTTTTCATCATTAAAAAAGGAGGTCAAGGTTTCCAGTGCCATGAACAATATGCACAAGTTTTTGTGAGCATGAATATGTGCCCTTGAATTGTGATCGTTTTTGATCCGTTGCTGTAGATGTGACCAGTGTTCTTTTTTTTCAGAAAACAATGAGTGGCTTGGCTGCTTTGGGAAACACATGAAGGCAAATGGATTCAAGTCATTGCGAGAATATCAGAAGGTGTGTTATTATCTTGATGAGTCGTTTTTCTTCTTTAGTTAATGATCTGATGAGGCACCAGTTTATGTGAGTGTTGAAAGCATTGTGGGAGTATAACAGAAGATGTGTCATTGTCTTGAGAGGGCTGTTTTTCTGCTAAGGCACCATTGTGTGTGCATTTCATAGGGATGGTGGTTGAAAGTATTTTTGCTGTGTGTGTGTGTGTGTGTGTGTGTGTGTGGTGTGTGTGTGTGTGTGTGTGTGTGTGTGTGTGTGTGTGTGTGTGTGTGTGTGTTGTTTTTGCTGTGTATGTGATGTGTGTGTGTGTGTGTGTGTGTGTGTGTGTGTGTGTGTGTGTGGCTATATGCTGTCAAGTTTGTCAGTCAATGTAGCTATCTGTCTGTCACTCTCTTTCCTCTCTCTATCTCTCTCTCTGTCTCTCTCACTTGGCATGGTCTGCTTACAGCATACTCAAGTTACAAACAGCTTATTTGAAAAATGTCATCATTTTGTTGTTGTTTGTTTAAACCTGAATCACTCATGTGTCACTATTTCACATTTTTTTCCCTGCTTTCTTTTTTTGTCCAGCTGAATCACTTCCCAGGCTCTTTCCAACTGGGCCGTAAGGACCGTCTGTGGCGCAACTTGTCCAAGATGCAGGTGGGGTTTGGGAAGAAGGAGTTTGGCTTCTTCCCTCAGACCTACGTTCTGCCCCAGGACCTGAAGCTGTTGAAGAGAACCTGGGAAGACTGCAGCGCCCGCCAGAAGTGGATCATCAAGCCCGTGAGGATGGAGGAAGGAACTTGCATGTGTTCTCATTGTTTTTTGGGGTTTTTTTTTTTCACTTTAAATGGGGGAAGGGGGTGAGGAGAAGAGGGGAGGACTGGAAGAGAGGAATGTGGGGGGATGAGTGGGATGTTGCCAGCTGTCCACCAGCTCTACTCTCCCCCCTCCCCCACTGGCCTCCATCCCCTCGTGATACAGGCCTGACAGAGTCATCAGTGAACGAAAAGGGAGAGATGCGACATGGGAGAGAATGCAACAAGCAGATTTTCTTTCTTTCTTCCATTGACATGAAGTGGATTGATTTTTAGCGCTTTGACAAAAAAGGTCTGAGTACAGTGGACAAAGCAGGATGATTGGCATATTCTGCAGGGTCATGTTTAAGGCATCAGAAGGTTGTTTTTGTTTTTTTAACATTTGAACTGATATTTCATAAATTGTGTTTGATTAAAATTGTGATAGCTCTGAAAGGGCTCTGTTGTCGGCCGTGTTAGGATGAAACTGAAACTGAAAATATAGAGTCGGTATCTATGAGTGAGTGAATGTTGATATATCCTCAATACAAGATTGTCAAGATAAAAGAACTGCTGACTCTACACGAAACACCATGATACTGCTGAATGCAACTGGCAGCTAAAAATAACTCTATATAGATAGGTTCTAAAGTAACACATAAAGACAACGGCCAAAGAAGTTTTAAAACACACATTCTGTGGCTGGCATTCCATTGGAACCCATATTCTTGTGAAGGATAGTGTTGGAAAGTGGTAATTATGTTTGTGAAATGATTTCAGTGGTAGTATGTTTCAATGATAGGACGCATGGAATTGATGTAGATGATGCTTTGTTGTTGTTATTGTCGTTGTTGTAATTTTAGCATTCTGTTTCTTTAATTAAAGTGAGTTCAAGATGAGAAGGTTCTGGAATAATTGAATATAGGATGTGAAATATTTGGGAAAAATATGTTACCTTTTTATCCATATAATTACACCAATTGCAACAGGCTTAGTTACTTAAGATTTGTTATGTCAGGGAAAAATTCACGTTTGTTATTCTACTGTGTGAATGCATTTTTTTTTTTTTTTAAATGACTGTTAGAGTGTATGTTAAAAATTGATGGAAATGTTCTGTGTAGCCTGCATCAGCTCGTGGCATTGGCATCAAAGTGATTAACAAGTGGAGTCAGATTCCTCGTAGGAGGCCTGTCATTGTTCAGAAGTAAGCTCTGTGTGTGTGTATGTGTGTGTGTGTATGTGTGTGTGTGTATGTGTGTGTGTGTGTGTGTATGTGTGTATATATGTGTGTGTGTGTATGTGTGTATGTTTATGTATGCATGCCCATGTGCCTTTGTGTTTAGTATTATGACCTGAACGTTGGAATCGTGAAAATCTTCAGAGAAAAATGGAGACAGCATTTGAATGGGAAAAAGGACAAAAATAGCTCCCAATCCACAAAAGTGATTGGAGTGAAAGGTCATTAAAATGACCTTTCACTGCAAACTGTAAAGCTTTTTCGTTTGTTTGTTTATTAACCTTCATTCTTCTGTCATGAACTGTTAGCAGCCCAAAATACTTTATAAATAGGCGAACGATAGTTTGCCTGAACACGCTGTGGACACTATGGTCATGTATGTACCAACTCAGAGAAACATGAAAGGCATGTAATGCTGTGTTTCGTCATGTGCAAAAGTAATTTTTCAGCCAATTTTTTGTATGGTTCATTTCTGTGTGCATAGACAATAAAGATCATCACTTATCTAGCCAAATGTTGTAAGCTGGACTTCAGCAAAGCCTTCCATATGGTGCGGCTCTGGGAAACTGCTGTATATCCATAAGCTTTCAGACTATGGTGTCAATGGTTTTGCTCACCAGTGGATGAACTATTCCTGACCAGCCGAAAGTTACGGTCATTGTTGGTGGAGAAGAATCAAAGGGAATCCCATAAAACATGGTGTTGTGGTGGCTGCTCTTCCTGTTTCATCAACACTGTATCAGAGGCCTACTCTATTACCGGATTAACCACTCTACCATCACATCAAGACTGTATCAGAGGCCTACTCTATTATCGGATTAACCACTCTACCATCACATCAAGACTCGTAGGCCACATTGCCCACCAGGATGACCTCAGAATACTCCAGGAGCTATGGTGTGACGGGTGTGTGACTCGGTGCCAGAAATTGCAGTATCATCAGTTATAGAAAGAAGTCTGACTCCAGGTACCAGCTCTTTAGTGAGCTCATTTCTCTCAGTGTGACAGCAGTCATGCCAGGTGCACGACCATGCAGCACCCATAGCCAAAAGAAGCTAACGCCCCTCTGTAGGCTTCTGCAAAAATTTAGTCACCTGTTGACAAAACAAAACATAAAACAAAAAATGTGTTTGTGGTCAAAGTGTGACATACCTTTGAGTATGCCCTGGTAACCCGGGACACTCATCTGGAGTTCAGGAAAAATCATACTGCCAGATTCCTTGTGAGGAGTGTGGAACTGAAGAATCGGGAAGCATCAGAGGTGATGCTGAAAGGCTTCTAGTTCCAGGCCTGTCAAGAGAGATGCTGTGAGTGCTACCAGCGCCTCTCGTTTCAAGTTGTGGAGAGGTTGGTGTCAATTGGCTTTGCCACCTGGTCACTTTCTCAAGCCCCAGAAGGAAGGACAGACTTTGTTTCTGACTCACTGATCGTCGGTCACCTGTTTTCAGTAGTGAGGAATGTGTTGTCCAGGTTCCACACACCCAAAATTAGATCTGTGGCCTGCTTGCATGGTGGTCCCCAGTCTGCACATGTCTCGACCTTCCATGATACGAAGAATGTTCTCAGACTAAACAATGTAATAGTGATTGATGCAAATACAGTGTAAGTATTATAATATATTAAAAAGAATGAGCAAAAAAAAAAAAAAAAAGCAATGTGCCCCATGTGCTACTGATTTAATGTCTGTGATCTGAGACATTTATGTAGCAGATGTTAGTCTAGTTCATTTGAAATGATGCTTTTTCATTAATTGCTACTTTGTAAGGCAAGTGCAGTTGAATTGCAGTATGTGTATAGTCTGTGCAAAGAAGTATACATTATATGGTGTTCAGGGCTCAAGTTTTCAGTTCCACCAATGCTTAATAAATCAAGGGAGATAATGCTAGTATGTAGCGAGTTTTCAGAATATTATTAGGTCAAAACTGTAGGGAAAAGGTTCATCCATCTGTTTAATCCTAATCAGTTTTGATTGTTGTTAAAATGTGATGCATCTGAAAAATGTTCCATTTAAGCAAAACAGAATGTGACATTGTTTGTAAACTGGAAAAAGTGCCATCTTTTATAGTTTAGCAGGTATATTGTTATCGTCTTTCAGTTTGTTACTTCATCCAGTTTGCTTTTATTGCTGTTGTTAAGTGAGATCTCCAGCCTGTCTCTCTCCCATTTTGTTTGAACTTAGGTTTTGATTTGTTTTGTTTTTCTCACTAAGAATAATTTTGTTGTTCACAGTAGGCATCCCTTCTTTTTCATTCCATTTTCTTTCCTCATTTCCTCAGCTCAATACAAAAATAAACTAATGCAGAATGCTTTTCTGTCCATTTCTTAATGAAGTAATTCTGGAAACATTTCTATCTGTACAAAAATAAACTAGCACGAAAGGCTTTTCTGTCCCTTTCTTAAAAACTGAATTCTGGAAACATTTACTTGAGCCTAGATTAATTGTTGCTATAGTGTCCTTTTCTTGTGTTTAGTTCTGGCTGCTAAGTTGCTTGCGAATGATTACAGTCTTTCATTATGCGCAAATATCCATGGGGTTAATTTTGTCCTCCTATAAATGTCTGAGTTTGGGGGCTGTCAGGTGTTTATGAGAACTTACATGTGATTGTTTTGTTCAACCTCATGCTGAAGATGGATTTAATTTCAATCTGCTTTACTTCCTTTAAATCGATGTGATTTCTTCATTATTACAAAGAAAAAGAAACCAGAGAACAAGACCATTAGCACTGGATATCATTGGGGTGGTTTGTGTGTGTAGGTACCTTGCAAAGCCATTTCTGATCAACGACAGCAAGTTTGACATGCGCGTCTATGTCTACGTTACTTCTTACGACCCTCTGAGAGCTTATGTATTTGAAGATGGCTTGGCAAGATTTGCATCCTGCAAGTAAGTATCAACACTGAAATTAAATGGGTATCATGTCAACTACTCTGTCTCTCTCTTTCTCTCTGTTTCTCTGTTTTAATATGTGTGTGTGTGTGTGTGTGTGTGTGTGTGTGTGTGTGTGTGTGTGTACATTTCTGTGTTTGTATATAAGATTGCACTATGCACATAAATGCTGGAACTGGCCTTATCCTTGGGCTGTATTTTTTTGGCACAAGAGAAATGTGAATTGCCTCTTAACTGTTTTTGTTGTTGTTGTTGTTGGTTTTTTTTTAACCTGAAGAGTGCCTATAAGCCGTCAGCTGACGCCAAAGTAAAAATGCTTTCCCAGTGCCTATGGGCCGTCCACTGACGTCATGCATTTTTCTTGAATTTTCATTCGTTACCATTTCTATTAACGGACTTAAATAGAGTGTGCGTAGTAAGCCTTATATGTCTGTAGTATTAAAATGATATGCAAATGACCACACGTGAGGGGAAAGCCCATTTATTCTCATCACTGACTGGATGACCAGCCAGCACTTCGTCTCGCTTGCAAAGATGGCGGCGCAACCTTCGACAAGGGTAGCGACCAAATCAACGTATTTACACAGCTGAGCAGGCTCTGCTAATCATTTTTGACAAAGACAATAATCTTTTATTCAACAACTTACTCGAGCATGAAGGTGAGATGATGATTGTGATGGAATTGCTGACCGTATTCGTCAGTTACTGAGTCGGGCTGTGTGACCTCAGTGTGTGTTTAGCTGACTGGTTTGCCAGCGTTGAACGAGCTCGCCTTGTGTGTACTCTGCACTGCGTGCCAGTGGCCAGTGATGTGATAGTCAGCGCGAGAGGGGAGCGTGGCCTGCTCGCGGCGTGACATGGGGCAGAAGAGAAGAGGAGGAGTGAAAGAGAGGGTTGAAGTCCAGCAAGGGGGCGTGGTGGGGGGAGGGGGGTGTGGTCGTGGACTGACCTGTCTGCATAGAGTGCGAGCGTCTTGACAGACTTCTAAACTGTTTTACTTTCATTTACGTGTGTAGTGTGACAATACAAACTTTATTTTCAACTTTTTTGCTTTGTGTTCTTTTTGGATGTGAAGCTGTAGTGGTAAATATATATGTTTTTGATCGTGCAAAAAAATCTATCCAAATCTAAATGCCTAAATATTTTTTTATTATCAAAATTAAAACAAAAGAAGCCCAGATTCAAAATCTTCATTCAATTTCCTTCAAAAATCATATATATTTCATTGTTATATCTTTTGTAGTTTCTGAGCTAGAATTTTTTGTTAATCATTACCCCCAAATCATTAGATTTCCCTGGCACTGGGAAAGCCTTTGTTTGTAACATTTTCAAGCAGCGAACGGGTTAAGTTTATGATGTTTAATCGTCTTATGAGAGACCCATGGAATCAGCAACACAAACAACACTTTAGGTTTACAGGTCAGTAACACTATGGTTGAGTTAGATTTTGCTGTTGTTATTGTTCTGGCTAGAGAGGAGGGTTTCAGTGACTCTGCTTGATGACATGTTGTTGGCTTAGATGTTAAGCAGTGGTTTTAGATCTGATGTGGTCTGAATGGTTGGCTGGGTTGTAAAGTGAAGGTGAATGGGCTGTCACTGGGCTTGTGAAGCTTAGTGTTGTATAAAACGATTTTTACAGAAAAATTCTCTGTGAAAAATTCTAGCTGTTCTCCTCAGGGAGACCATGCTACTGTTTTACAGTGTCCTGGTGGTATTATTTGTACACTTGTCTTCTGTTTACTTATCATTTTTGCAATATATGTGTTCAAATGGCTGGCAGTCAAACGGTTTGAGTGCTCGGCTCTAGAGTGGACATCTAGGAATCAGAGACATTTTGAGGGTTGGGTTTTTACAGCTTGAAAATCCTCTTTGTCCACCCCACAGTTTTGTACTTCCGTCAGAGAAGGTGAACGTGGTGGAAGAAGGGAGTTGGGCTCAACCTTGATATGGTAATCTAGGGCAATATACTGCCCCTGTAGGCCACTAAGGACATCAGAATGGATTTTTCTAAAGAATTATGTCGAGAGAGCATCCCCATATTATTGAGAGTTCTAGCAGCATCAGGTGAATACTGTAGCAGAACTCCATCTCTTTCAAAAGACAGTATGCAGTCCACTTCCTAAGTTGTAGTGATGAAGGATTGAGGGGAAGGGAGAACCCTGCCCAGATGAGATTAAAATCACATCTTGCTTCTGAGATGATTGCATAATTCACTAGACCACCAGTACCAACTCTACCCTCACCCCCGCTCTGCCCTCCCTCCCCCCCCCCCACCTCCACTTGGCCATGGATGCTGATAGACTAACAGGTGTGATGTGTGCTCTGTGGCAGATACTCTTCCTCTATGAAGAATCTAAACAACAAGTTCATGCACCTGACCAACTACAGCATCAACAAACGCAACAGCGAATACCAGAGCAACACGGATGACAGCATCTGCCAGGGGCACAAGTGGTCAGTCTCTCTTTTCTCTCTTCTCTCAGGATTTTCGTTGGTGTGGGTAGAAAGATATATTCAAGGAGGGAGGAGATGGGGGGGGGGGGGGGGGTGCGATGTATGTGACATGGATTCAGGTTCTTGTTTGTAGGGATTCAAGACAGCAGGCTGGTGCACAAACTTTGGTGCCACAAGATTGCGATTGCTGATTCAGTGGCCACATTTTTAATGTTAAAGTTCTATTCAGTGGCTACATTTTGAATGTCAAAGTTCTATTCAGTAGCTACATTTTGAATGTCAAAGTTCTATTCAGTGGCTACATTTTGAATGTCAAAGTTCTATTCAGTGGCTACATTTTGAATGTCAAAGTTCTATTCAGTGGCTACATTTTGAATGTCAAAGTTCTATTCAGTGGCTACATTTTGAATGTCAAAGTTCTCTTCAGTGGCTACATTTTGAATGTCAATGTTCTCTTCAGTGGCTACATTTTGAATGTCAAAGTTCTGTTCAGTGGCTACATTTTTAATGTCAAAGTTCTGTTCAGTGGCTACATTTTTAATGTCAGAGTTCAGTTCTGATGAGATAGAAAATGTTGAATTCTCAAGCAAATGATTCAGTTTACATCAAACCATGTGCTTTGGATATCTGCATTGTGAAGCTTGAGTGGGCCAATGCAACTATATCAGCAAGATCAAAAGCATTTTTTTTTTTCTTGGCTTAACACTGTTTATTATGCACTGTTAGTAGAGAGAGTAAAATCCGAGCTGTCTGTAATTGTATTGTATCATTGAAGTTTGTTAAGGGGTTAAAAGTAATTTTTTTTTAATAGTTGATGGTTCTACAAACCTGATCCTCTAGTGCAAGCATTTAGGAACATATAATATTTAAATGATTTGGAGCTTTATGATGATGAGGTGCCAGAAAATAATTTCAGAATTGTATTTTGCTTCATTAGAACTTTCAGGATTGCAAGGATGGCCACAATTTAATGTCAGTGTTGACAGAATGGCCAAATTTGATTTCAGTATCACAAATTCTGTCCTTTTTGCACTCATGTGTTTGTGTGCTGGTAATTGTGTATGTTTCATTGAATTTGTGAAAGGGAAGTGTGTGTGTGCGCGTGTGTGTGAGCGCGTGAGTGTGTGTCCAATTCAGTGTGAAAGAGGGGTATTTTTCTGTCTCAATAAAACAAGGGTTTGTGTTCATGTATGTTTGTGTGCAAAAGAGCAAGAAATGGTGTATTGTACATATTTCAGCGTGCGTGCTTGGTGGTTTTAAATGTTGCTGTGTGTTGTGTGGCAAATGATAGATTTGTTTGGCTGTGAATGGCAGGAGCCTGAAGTCCTTGTGGAACTACCTGAAGAAACAAGGAATCAACACACAGGCCGTGTGGGACAGTGTTAAGGACATAGTGGTGAAGACCCTCATCAGGTCAGTCAGGTTCATCTGTGCAAGACTGTGTACACAACTTGCTTGTGTGTGTGTGTGTGTGTGTGTGTGTGTGTGTGTGATCCCATTGAGTGTACGCTTGTGTATATGTTGTGCAAGGCTGGTTGTGTGTATGTGCATGTACATTTTTTTCTTGGCAGATGGTGTTGTGTGATTTTTTTTCTTTCTTTTGGTTATACTTATCTTGTCATACTGAAGCCATAATATGACTTGGTATGAACATCCCCATGGCAACATCCCATGTTAATAACCAAAACTTTAAAGGAGACCAACGTTTAGCGGTCCCTCCATTTGCAGACTTGCTTCCCTTAATGTGTTATTTATGTGTTCTCCTAGCTCACTTGGTTCTGGCAGTTTTCTCCCTTTACTTTCCGGAGGGACAGACCATTTGTAAGGGTTATTAAAAAAAAATCACTAAAAAAAGAGAACCTTGGAGCAAGGACATGAAACTTTCAGCACTGGGTAGAAACATATTAAGTTAGTAAGGGTTAAAATATCAAACTTTGTACCGTTATCTATATCTTCTAGATAAACTTTTTTTTTTCAACCTGATTAATACATGCAGATGTCTAGCATATGTATCCAGGGAAGCACAATGTCTTTGAAACAAGAAACCAAGAAATGTCCTAATATGATTTTTGATTCATAGTAAAACCCATAGGGAACTTTATGATCCACTAATATTGACACCAGCACAAGTTTGAGTTCAGAATCTGAACTTCTATCACCTCCACTTTCAAGAAAATCCTCATTACTGTCGTCAGTCTTCCTCAATGTCCACATCTTCAGTTTGAAGTAATTCTTACACTTCTAATGCCATAAAATGCTAACTACAACAACTTCTCTCTTTGCTGCCGTGTTGTTCTGAGTTGAGACGCCATTGTTAATATGCATTGAACATGTCGGACAGCGGCTTGCAAACAACTCATTGACTTGCTTGCCCGGCAAAAATTTGTGCAACCATTGGCTGCTGTTGAAAGGGGAGAGGTCAAGGAATATTCTAATTAGATTATCATGTCAGTTGAGAAGCATGTGCCATTTCAAATATTCAGATCGTACAAAAGCCCTGATCGGGGCCCCTCATCCAAAATATGCGGGAGAGTTGGGGCCTCGATCGAGGCCCTTTGTCCGAAGAGAGTTAAGCATCAGTTTGTCTCTTTTCCGTGGCTGATGCAGTATTCACTAAGGACATGCTGTTTTATATTTAAAAAGTTTCAGAAGTACAACAGCACTCCCAACGCCTTTCCATGGTGGAATTACTCTGGCTAGTATTCAGAAACCTTTGCCTACACTTTTAAAAAATTGAACTGGAGGTTCTGAAATTCTTTTTTTTTTTTTTTTGTCGTCAGTGTTTTCAGCCATGCCATCATGGATTTATTGATTTTGTCTTTGAGCTTGACCACGCCTGTCCTTTTCATTATGTTTTTGTCACAAAGACGTGCACCTTCTCTAGACTGTAGTTCCGAGCTATGTTTTTCTTAATTATGTTTATTGTAGGCACTTAATGGGCGTGCATTCTGCGCTTCCTGTCAGTGCACCAGTGTAGTAGTTATGTGCACAGAATTTAGTTTAATCTGTTCAGAAACTGGTTTCATCACCATTTGTTTATCAAAAATATATTGATTTTGATCACCATTTGTTTCTTAAAAGTGTATTTCAAGAAAAAGAAAAAAACCCTGTAGTTTTTGTTGTTATTTATTATAAATGTAATGACCTACACCTTCATGGTTTGCTTGCAGTGCTGAAGGAGCCATCAACAGCATGGTCAAATCCAACGTTCGCAGTCGTTATGTTGTGCATGAACTATTTGGCTTTGACATACTCCTTGATGACCAGCTGCGGCCTTGGATCTTGGAGGTCAACATCTCCCCAAGGTAAGTCATAAAGCACTGCGGCATGGAGGAAAGGGCTCATGATATGACCATTTGTGATGGACGTGATTTTGAAATTGATGATAAATGATGTTGGTCACAGAGTCTGCTTGAAGCCGCTTCATTTATGGGTCTGCATATCATTTGTTTGCAACAGGGCTAAGATCACTTGTGCTTCTAGATTTGGTTTGCAGTGGCACCCATTAAAGAGAAAAGATGTTTTCTGACTTGGGTAAGATGGAAAAAGTTGTCTCCTGAATGCAAACAAGAAGTGAAACCACCTTTTATGGAGTCTTCTGTATTAACCTCTTATTAACTGACACTGATTGTCCAGTGTGTCACAGGAAAAATGTTCACCTCTTTGAAGAAAGAATGGGAAAGTATGTAAAGCTGAATGATTGTGCTTTGTCATGACTTCTTCTGTGGGGAACTGCACCATGTCATCCAAACAAGGCAATGCCATCTGATAAAAGTGCCCCATCATGCTGATCAGGTGTCACTGGATTTCGTCTGTAAGGTAGTTAACACCCAGGACTAACTGCTCCTGAAAAGACTACAAGACAGAGATGACAACTTGTAAGAATTAGAGTAGCTAATTCCTGAGGAGACTTGCTAGAATGCCGTTTGTTCATTGGTATAAAGTCTCAAAGGCAAGATCTGGATTACTGATCAAGTGAAAATAAATTAAGTCTAATACAATATGTGCAAGATAAATGTGAAATTTCCCTTTACCACAACCAAATTCAGTTTGACCTCGGGGGGGGTGGGGGGGGGGGGGGTCATATGTATTAGATGTGCTGTATTTTTTATTTACATGTATTCTGTGGTTGTTTTTTTTTTTTTTTGCTGTAGTTTTCCCGACATACAGGACATGAGGTTATGCCACCCTCTGTGGTTGATATTTTACACAGGTGGACCAGGAGGTTGTGGGTTAGAGTCACATCAGAAGCCCTTATTTCTGGGACCTTTCAGACCTGACTGGCTTCTACCTAGAGTACAGTGTGTCACAGGCTCAAGGGGGCAGACTGCAAATACACAATTGAGTTTCATCCAGTGAATGGATGCATCCCTGAGAGTGTTACTCCAATTTTGGGACCAATACTGCGGATGTCTGTAAATGTTGGGCGTGGTTGTGTCTGGGATATGTTGTGATGGGAAGTGTCAAGTACAACCCTGACATGTCTTTAACCAGAACAGAACACCATAGCATCATTGTCATCATTTTCGTCATCATTGTTCATTAAAAAAAAGCGCTAACTTCTGTGGCCATCCATGCGTTGCTCTCTTGGTGACCTCATTGTTTATTTCCTCTCCACGTCTGTGCCTGTGGTGTTTTTATATTGACATCTTTAGTGTGGGCACGTTCATGAGGACTATCACTGGTTGGATGGGAGGTGCTGTGCAGAGGGAGACTTCCTCATGCTGGCTCTGTGACTAAGCGATTATTGTTGTCAGTAAGTGGACATAGAAGGCAGCGTCCTGCTTCTGTTATGTCTGGCTGGCCCTAGTGAACTCCTGTGAAGTGACTTGGCATCAGTGCTGTGTCTCCTCTGGTGGGTTGCCTGAGGATTACTTGATATTGATTGCTTCCTGTTGACTGCCATGCTGGAGCTGTGATGGGATGAAGCAAAGTGTGGTTATGTACAAGGGAGCTGGAGTAAGTGATGTGGGGTTAACACCACTGTGGAAGGCATGGAAGATGAGAAAGCAAAAAAAAAAAAAAAAAAGAAAGGAAAAAAAAAAAGAAAAAAAAAAAAAAGGGTTGGATGTGTGACAAACTGATGAAGATGTTTATGATCATCTTTCCCCAGCCTTCACTCCAACTCCCAGCTGGACATCAACATCAAGGGTCAGATGATCAAGGACATGATGAATTTGGCAGGCTTCCGTGTGCCAGACAAAAATGATCTGCACCCTCATGCATCCAGTTCTGCTGTGGACCTCAGGTGAGATGGCTTATTTTCATAGTGTGTTACATTGATGTTGAAGCCTGTTTTGTCTTTTTGTTTCGTAAAGACAGACAAAGATGCATGGACTTGTATGACTGGCCTTTGATGCAAAGAGGTAATGCAGAATTTTATGAGTTTTTTTTTTTTTTAACTTTTGGAAAGTTGATATTTACTTGCATGCTATCATGTTAGAGTTTTCTGGTTTATTGTCTGAACTTTTCTCAGCAGTCACTGGGTAATTCACATTGTTTGCTTCTAAACTGCCCTTGACAAGTTAAACCTGAATAGCAATTTACCAGTTTTATGCTGAGAGCAAAACTAATGTTACTGCGCAAAAGAGAGTTTTTTTTTTTTTTTTTTTGCTGTCCCAACCTCTGCGCCACCTCAGAGGCAGTGCACCCACGCCACTCATTCCGACGCCCCATCCACAGCCACAGCCTGGTCGGCCCTGCCACAGCCCCGGCGCCGGCAATCCACAGGGAGCAGTAAATGTCAGGCCGTCAAGAGGCAACCCACCGGAGGAGACACTGCACTGCTGCCGAGTCACTTTGGTGCTGTTCTGATCTAACATACGCAGGAACCACCTACTAAGTCCCCTACTGATAACAATAATTGCTTAGTCGCGGAGCCAGCGTGAGTGAGCTCTCCCTCCAGAGGGCGCCACCACGTCCGTCCAACGACAGCCCCCATGGACTCGCCGATACCGATGACCCCAACGGAACCAAACCAAGGCCCTAGATGTGAGAGAGGACATCGAAATTGAGGTCACCATGAGAGCAGGGCATGAAGGGCCACATAATTTGAGACATTTTTTTTTATGCTGATCGATGAGAATGAGGATGATTAAGATGATGCTACGGATTTCCATTTCGGTCTGAGACTTCATGACAGGGCTGTACTCTATGCTTCCTTTCATAATATATCCCGGCGTCAACCAGGCCTGAGAGATACAGGCACCTGCAGTGTTGGTCATGAAATTCGAGCAACACTCTCAGAAACGCATCCATTAAGTGGATGAAACTCGACTGTGTGGTCCCAGTCTTCCCAACTGACTCCGCAGCAAACTCAACTCTGGGTAGGAGCTGGTCGGGGCAGAAAAACCCACATGACTGATGGGATTCGAACCCGCGACCTCCCAGCCAGGAGTCCGCAACGCTAACCACTTCGCCACGGCGGCTGGTAATGGGGAGGTTTCTGATTACAATTAGAAAAAAAAAAAAATGAAAAGAAACCAGGGAGTGGAATCTACCATTTTCTGGCAAATATCCACCAAAAACAAATTTAAAGGCTGATTTTTTTTTCACTTTCCACAAAAGTATTAAATGAAGTAAGATTGATTTGGATGTCTGCATATTATTAAAGTAGCACTCATCTCACTTTTCATAAGGATTTTTTCCACCTTTGAGGACAATCATACAGTTTTGAGACTTGCATCTCCTCATATGTGTAGGTAATCATACAGTACTGTGACTTTTTTTTTCCACCCCAGTGAATAATCTCAAAGTGTCAGCCCCAAGCTCCTTGTCTTACTGGCTCCTGTCTCCGTATAGATAGAGGACAGTTCAGTGATTTGTTTTTAACTCCAGTGAGTGACCCCCCCCCCCCCAAACCCCCTTCACCTTTCCCCATCCTGCTCCCCCTTTTTTTGAGCGGTTAAGATCCGGTGATTCCATTGACTTGCTTTTCCTCCCCTCTCACCAGTGCTGTCACACTCACATCCACCCCACATCAGTAATGATCAAACAGCAGCAATGATTTCTTTTTCCCTCCAGTGAAGAGTATCCATTTCAGTAACTTCTTTCTATCCCCCCCCCCCCCCCCCCCCGCAGTAAAGGTCATATAGTTACAAAGACTCTTTTATTTCTCTCCCAGTGCCCACACCCCTCCTAATGACTACTGCATGGACAAGCGTTTGTTCACCAACCAGTTGGCCCCTGATGAACGAGCCAAGCATGCCTATTTCTGTCACAAACACCTGGACGAGGTGAGTAGCAGCAGTTCTTTTTAACCTTTGTTATGTTACTCTTACTTTTTAATATTTACATATATATCATTAAAGACTCCCATATGTTTCTGTGATCGTTGTCAAGTCCATAAAGTGTAACGTCCAGTTGTTTTCCGCCTTTAGTCAGTGGTGTGATTGTGTTTCAGCAAGTTTTGCAGACAATCCTTGACACTTTGACTCCAGACGACGTTCGCATCCTGACAGAATCCATTGACGAGGACAGTCGGAAAGGTGGGTTCATCCGGGTGTTCCCAACCCCCTCCACCAAGAAGTACCTGCGCTTCTTTGAGCAGCCTCGCTACTACAACCTGCTGCTGGATCAGTGGGTCACACGCTTCAATCGTATGGAACAGAGGGGTGAGTACATTGGAAGTACAATTTAGATGGCTGGGTGCAAATCTTTGGGGACTTTTGTGTGTGTGTGTGTGTGTGTGTGTGTGTGTGTGTGTGTGCATGTGTGTGTGTGTGTGTGTGCATAAGTTGTTTTTTTTTTGGGGGGGGTGGTAAACTGTTTTTTTAATCAAACAGTTTGAGCTTACAGGTGTGCAAAAAGGGGACAGTGCGCAAAGTCAATACATGAGCAGCATTTCTGTAAGTCTCGCCTATAAACATTTGTTGTGCGAAGTAAAACGGGAAAAGAGAAAACATCGAAGCAAAAAAGCAAATTCAGCTTAAGCTAAAACATGTCCTTTGTTCATTAATTCATATTTATTTCATTTTACTTTATTGACCAACCTTTATCCAGATCTTGACATGATTTCAGTATAACCTTAAACTGACCACAGTTTTATATTGAATCTCATCCAGTTCCTTATATGAAGAAGACTTGAAACTGCCTTTTGTTCTAAGTAAATTTTGTTTTGTTTTGTTTTCATTTTTTTCTTATATGTAATGGTCCCTTCTCCTTTTCTTCCTCTTTTTTTTTTTAAACAAAGAAGAATCTTAAAAAGAATCTTATAGGACCTAGTTGGTCACATGCTTGACTCTGAGATTGTAGTTCTGATGTACAAGCGTGTGACCAGTCTCAGGGGACCTAGTTGGTCACATGCTTGACTCTGAGATTGTAGTTCTGATGTACAAGCGTGTGACCAGTCTCAGGGGACTTAGTTGGTCACATGCTTGAATCTGAGATTGTAGTTCTGATGTACTGGCATGTGACCAGTCTCAGGGGACTTAGTTGGTTACATGCTTGACTCTGAGATTGTAGTTCTGATGTACTGGCATGTGACCAGTCTCAGGGGACTTAGTTGGTTACATGCTTGACTCTGAGATTGTAGTTCTGATGTACTGGCGTGTGACCAGTCTCAGGGGACTTAGTTGGTTACAATCTCGAGCAGACCCGCTGGAGCCTTGTGAATGCCAGGGTGAAAAAGACTCCGTCTTTTGCTCAGTTTCTTCCGTCTCAGTCTGCATCTCCTGGCAGTCTTCAAATATGATTGGAGTTGTCTCCCCATTTGTGGAGCTCATCCCTCTAAGTGGTGTCCGTCTCCATCACCTTTAGTGAACCCAGAGTGAAGCCTTGATCAGTTGTCATCCTGTGGGGACGTCTTGCCGTCCATGACCCAGACATTCATGTCATCCTCCAGCATTGGTGCAACCTGGCTTGATTTGAAGTCTGGGATGTCACTTCTCCCTCCATCATCGCACACAGTTTGTACCAACGTTAGCTAGGGCTGCACACCTTTCTCCCCTCTTCCTGGAGACCAGTTGTACTTGGTCACAGCAGAGCGCATCAGTCTACTCTGCAGAGATTTCCTCAAGTTGAAAGCAGTTTTCCACACTCTGAATAACTGGTTTCAGATAATGGAAAGCAGTGATTGTTACTGTTATTTGAAGAAAAGCGAGAAAAAGAAAAAGGGAAAATCTGAGAGAGAAACAACAACACTCATTTGCCTTCTACAATGGACAAAGAGCTGGATCAATCTCCTGCTCATTCTGCCGGTTAAGTTCCCATTCCCCTTCCTGAGAGTGTGGACTAGGTGTCTCAGCGCAGGTCGGTGAAGTCGCATTCACACTCTGTGTCCCTTTCTCTCCACCAGCAAGATATCAGGTGATACTGTTCTACAGAGAGTTGTGTAAAGCCCTTCATGTGTGCAAAAGAAAAAAGAAGAAAAAGTCATGGCTGATCAGAGATAGACTACCTTGTAGAAATATGACAGCAATGGAAGGTGTTTGCCAGAGGTGTAGTCAGGCTGCTTAAAGTGAAGATGCAGCTCTTTTTGTTTTTGAAAAGGGAAGGGTTGCAAGTACTGTTTGGGAATTCAGGTCATCCATTGCTAAAACCTTCAGGCTTATCAAGAGAGACCTTCATGTTATGATATTATCAGTTATGATTCTTCTTTTCAGAGTTAATTGTTCACTGCTCTTGCGGCTCGGTAGGATTCAGTCCTAGTCCCAAGTGGAGTCTACCACTGATCATGGAAAATCTGGCCTGCAGTAACTTTGAGCCTCTCACCGATCACTCGGTCAGGAACCTCACTTTTAAAAGTTAAATCCTGTTTCCTGGTCACCTTGGCTTCAGCCTGTAGGGTGAGTGAGGTTCAGGCCTTCTCAGGGAACCTGCAGTCGCTGAAGTGACACAGTGATGGCTCTGTCACATTCTTCATCTTCGTGTCCTTTCTTAGCCAAAACAGCAAGCTAGAAGAACATCCCCTAACGATAAACTGACCTCTGCTGGTCATCCAGTCCCAGGCCCAGACAGGTGGAGCAGGTTCATAGTCAAGTCAGAGTGCTGAAGAAATATCTTCAGAAGATAGAGTCCGGGCCCCTTGTACTCCCTTCTACGGCGCAGCCAGGTGGTTGCTGCTGTGGAACTTTAGACATTATGCTCCTGACATTGGCACGTCTTTAGTCAAGCATACATGACTTAGGCACGTTTTTCACCAGGCTTATGTCTGTGGCAGAAACTGCTTTCCCCTAGACTGATTATAAGAGCACCTGAAGTCTGGGCTCTCTCTGCCATTTGCACCCACTGACAAGCCATTACAGCGGCTGACTTTTGTCTTGCAGCAGGCCGAAAGTCACAGACATCCTTTGTCATGTTTTACCTTTGATACATGATGACTGAAGACCACTGATGCACTTGACTTCCTCAAGGGGACAGTCGTTGCCCAGGTGGCAGCTATGTAAACTACAATATATTCAAGTTATCATTGGGGTTTATGTGATTCAGGTGCAAATAGGTTGCGCTATGTCTTTGAAAGGGTATGTGAAGTGGCTCAATTTTCACTTTCCCAGATGTCTTTGGAGAGGGTCTTCTCTTTTTCCTAATGTTAAGTTTGAGAAATTCTTTTTCTTTGACATATGCTTAATTCTTGTGTGTGTTGTGTTTTGTCCTGTACTTTGTTTGTCTGTGTACTTGGCGGTAACTAACCCCCTCTTTTTCTAATTTTTTCTTGTCACTTTGTGCCTTTATTTAAGGGAGAGCGGAGACTAGATTAAGTAGGCAGACCATCATGTAGGGTCCTTAATAGCCACAGATGCAGAGCTCTAGGCTTTAAGAACTGTACAGCAACTTTCTCATGTGGGTTCAGTGTCTCCTCACCAGGTGAGCGTGCTTTTCACCATCTCTAGGTAAAGTATGAGAAAAAGGGATTTTACAACCACAGGTAGTTTTATGAAATACTTACCTCTCCAGACACTGGGATACCTTCTCACCTCCCAGCTTTATCGGGAAAAGGTGCAAAAACTGAATTAGTCCAAATATGTTTGAATGAATTGAACTCAGTGAGAGGATCATTCTCGCTACCTAAGTAGGAATGGAGCCGAGGTTGGCTCCTTGCTGTCCCTAGTTTTGTTTTGGGGGGGTCCTGATGGTACGGCAGTATTCCACAAAAAATGGGGTTAAGGTGTGTGTTTGGACAGGTAAGTATTTCCCAAAACTGCTTTTAGTAATAGAATTCCATTTTCTTTCTAGCCAGTGGTTTTCTACATACACAACTCATAAAGCAGCAGAGGAATCAATTTGTTGATTGCGGTTGTCGAATGGATGAAGATGATGACTGGTATAAGAAAAAATAAAGATTCTTAGCCTGTGATGGTGACTTTGACAGCATTTGTGCTCACTCACTTTTTTAATGATTTGCAGGCATCACACTGCTGCAGGGGTTATGTGAGGAAGGTCTGCATTTGGAGAACCCTACCTTTAGTACCAGACATCAAGTAAGTCATTGATAACTTCCCTACACCTGGAGAACACCACTGACAAATACCAACAGGTGAGTAATTGATAACTTTCCTACACTCTGAGAACCATACACACAGGTTAACTTTCTTACACCTGGAATATCCTGCAGGCAATACCAGACATTAGGTAAGTTGCTGATGTCTTTCCTAACTCTGGAAACCCCCACAGACAATATCAGCATCAGATGATTTATTGGTATCTTTCTAACACCTGAACCCTGCAGATGGTACCTGGCATGAGGTGACTTTTCATCACTTTCAGACCCCTGGGGATCCTCAAGACAATACCAGACAGTCAGGTGAGTTGTTGGTAACCTTTCAACACCTTAAGATCCCCAGAGACCACACCAGACATTAGGTAAATTGTTACCCCCCCCCCCCTCCCCTTTTTTTTTCAACACCCAAAGAACTTCACAGATAATGTCAGACTTCATGTGAGTTGTTTGGTAAATTTCTTCTACGCAGAATGCCATGCAAGACATCATGTGAGTCTTTGTCAACTTTCCAATGCTTGGAAAACCACACCAGCAGTATCAGGCATCAAGTGAATTGCCATTTTCAGTTCTGGAAAACACCATAGTCCCAGACATCAGGTGAGTTGTTAGCAACTTTCCTACAGTTTGAAAATCACACACACACTACCAGGTGGAATGAACTGCCTTTTTGCACCTGAAGAATGCCATAGACATAGCAAGGCACCAGTTGTGTTGCTGGTAGCTTTGCTCTACCTGGTGAGTTCCCCAGACAGTCTTAGAAACTGAAGGAGTCATCGGAAATGTTCTTATATCTGGTAATTCTCACAGAATGTGTCAGTTGTTGGAAACATTCTTACTCCATCCTGATGGATCTCACTGATAGTGTCAGATGTTAAAAACTTTCTTACACCTGAGGAATCCTCCAAGCCATGTCAGTGTCTGTGTGCATTCTTATTGTCAGTGAACGTCATGACAATATCAGACATATTTTTTAAACAGTCTGTGAGGGGTTGGAGTGAAAGAGACTTGCCATTTCTAAGCCAGAAGAATTCTGCCCACATCAGCCATTTATAGGAATGCTGTCAGTCTCCAGATGTTTTCATGTGTTATACTGTCTAGATCAGAAATTGCAATGATCCTGTCAGTCAGTTGCGAGTGTTCTGTTCTGTGGGACTTAAACATTCACAACAGATTTCACTGTATGAAACTCAGTACAAGTTAATGGTTGAAATTCCCACACCTTATCGGCCCTAGGGGCAGTGAACTGTTGGAGGTTCATCAGGTGTAGGGCACAGCATGGTGGAAGGCAGAGGCCATCTATCTCCCTCCGCCTTCTTTAACCTTCCCTGAATCGAATCAGGTACCCATTTACTGCTGGGTGGACAGAGAGGGTTTGAAGCTGAAAAAATCCAATCCCATGTGTGGTTTGAACTCGTGACTGTCGGCTCCTCAGTCAAACATTTTCATTAATGAAAGGTTCATAGCATTTCCGCACAGAAAGAACACCAGCAGAAGCCATAATTACAAGAGATAAGTGTTTCGCTGTTTTGTATCGATAATGGAGTTGCTTTAGATACAGGGTAAGAGATGGCTGAGTTGTGCTTTTTTTTGTTACATTGGTATATGAAGAATTTGGTGAGCAAGGGAATAAGATAATAAAAAGTATCATGTGGTTCGTGATTTTGTGAATATCTGGACAAAACCGTTAACTTCTCGACTTGTTTTTCTTGTGTGCATTTACTCTTTTCATTAATGCTGATTTCTAGGTCTTTCCAACAGTTTTGTACAGTGTCACACTGCAGAAAATGAATGGGGAATGGTTTCATTTTCCACTTCACAAAAACTGCATTTCTGTACATTATTAATGCCTATCCTTTTAAGGCATAGATTTGCTGCAGTGATTCTGTGAATTACCTGACGTGGAACCATTTAGTTTTGCTTCTTTCATTGCATGTATTCTGTGAATTACCCTGACGTGGAACCATTTAGTTTTGCTTCTTTCATTGTATGTATTCTGTGAATTACCCTGACGTGGAACCATTTAGTTTTGCTTCTTTCATTGCATGTATTCTGTGAAAAATAGCGTTCCAGTTTAAATTTACAGTTGGTGTATTATTCCATGTTCGACTGCATTTAGATTGCCCATTCATCATCATTGAGAGAATCATAATACCATTTTGCCCCATATCAAGATTATATCAAGCACTTTTATGTTCCCTTTGGCTTTATTGGATTGAACAATAATGCCATGTTCCTTGATATATTTCTTCACTTTATTTACACATCTTGTGAAAGTCAGAAAATCTGTCTTTACATCATATTTTAGTCTGAATTCCTCCAAGGTAAGAAAGGTACCATTCTCACGTAAGAGTTGGTGCATGCGATGTGCACCTCTGTCAATCCAATGTTTGTAAGAAATGGCCAGATTTCCTATTTTGATCTTATCATTGTGAAACAGAGGTTTCGCAGTGATTTCATAGCTCCTTTAAAACGCGTCTTTCATGAAAATTCTCAATACATTTAAAAAGTATGCTTCCAGAACTGATTTATATAGGCAGTTATTGTTAAAGATGCTCTGAATATGTCCATGCTATCTACGACTGGGAACAAAGTAGGTATAATGCCTTTCCACTGTTGTGTATTCTGCATCAGTCTGTGTATCCAAATCAGTGTTGGGCCACTTGTAAACTTTTTGATATCAAGTAAGCCTAATCCTCCACTTTTTACACTCTTTATAGCCGTTTTTCTACTGAATCTGCCCAGTCTTCCTTTTCCAGATGAATTAAAGCACATACTTTGCAAACCATTTATAAAGATTTGGCAAGAATAACCATAGTTGGGTTATTTTTAAGGGATTAAACTTTTCAGTACAGCGATTCTACCCAATGGTGTTGTAATCTTAAACCAGATGTTAAATAACCTTTTTATTTCTGATAATTTTTCATTATAATTCAATAACTGATTCCTGTGGTGCATGTTGCACTACCTTTATATTTACTTTTTCTTTTAGAATCTATTTTAAGAATAAAAGGTCAAGTTTGTGCAGTTTGTATGTGGGTGTATATGCGACATGGTAAATACATCTTTTTCTACTTTATAGTCTTTTTTCCATGCATTTTAGACTCCATAGAAACCCACATTTCTGTAAAAGCTGAGGCAGACTGGCATTAGGTATAACCCAGTAACAGATTTTTTCATGTCACATCTGTCCATCATTTTTTTTCTCTCTCCCCCCCCCCCCCCCCCCCCCCCCCCCAACCACTGCTTTGGTATGGGAAAGCATGTATGAATACGTGTGTGTGTGTTAGTGTGTATGTGTGAGAGGATGGAATGTGAGTGGGAATGTGTGGATGTTGTGTCTTTCTTTCTTTATCTGTTTTTTTGTTTGTTTGTTTCTGCTTTTCCTTGTCAGTGTATGTAATTTCTTGGTAGACGCTTATGTACTTGTTCACTTGACTATAGTATGGCCTTACTGGTTGGTTTTTGTCTGTTTTCTTGCTTGTGTAATAAATTGTAATTAAAAAAAGGTCAAGAAGAAAGGAAAAACATTCTAGCCAAATGGCTGTAGGCCCATTGCTGCAGTACTGTCAGCTGGGCAAGCAAATGCACTAACCATTGGATTACAGGCCCCTTGATGTGATAAATCACCTTTTTATAATTTTTCTTTTATTTATACAGGTTTGTATAGTTCTGTTTACCCATCAAAGGGATTTTCTGTTGAATTTTGCCAAGGATAACTCCTTTGTTGCTATGGGTTCTGTACACATAGTCCATGGTACGCAGAGAACCTGGGTTGACCATTTCATCTGGAAAAAAACAACTAGCACTCGGACTACTTAGCAGAGTCTAGTGGAAGGGGTAGAAAAAAACCCCTGCCCTTATCAGATTTGAACCAAGGACCAGGAATCCTCTTGGTCCATAGGTGACTAGACTGTGTGATCCAGTAGGCCATCTTTCCACCTGTGTGTCTGTGTCAGTGTTTGTTTGTGTTAGAGTGTGTGTGTTTGCTCACATGTCTGTGTGAGTGTTTGTCTGTCATCTTACCAGTGCTTCTGTGCTAGTTTTTGCATGTGTGTCAGTGTGCTGTTTCTCTTCTGTGCCTTTGTAATTGTTGTTATTCTGGATGCTGACTGCTCATCTTGCATGAACTGACCGATCATTGAACGACGGAACTTGTTTCAGTGGTGTCCACCAAGCTCATCCCTCATGATGTCAGCAAGAGACAAGACCACATCCCCTCTGAAAAAGGAGGGCCTGGGTCACGTCAGGTCCAGGTGGGGCAATTCATGCTGATGTCAAGGAAATAGATGGTGTGTGAATGTTTCTGTATGGATGTAGGTGAAAGAGAAAATGTGTCCGTATGATGTTGAGGTCAACAGTTAACTGAATACATAATGAAAGGAAGTTTAAGGTGTACTTTTTTTTTCAGTTTTATATTGTTTATAATAATCCTTGAAAAGAAGAAGTATGAAGAGGGTAAAGCTGAATCAAAGTGGCTTTAAAAAAATTGATAACACTTGACTGGGTCTTTTTCAGAACAACTATATAATTTGAAGATTGGTGGTAAAGACCGAAACTAAAAGGGGGGTCAAAGAGAAAACAAAAACAATACACAACGTTTCGACTCTTAGAGTCTTTTTCAAGTGACATGAAACTGAGGACACAGGAATTGTTTCAACAAATTTGAAGTGACAAGAACTCAAAACACACACACACACACACAAAAAGTGAAAAAAAAACAACACACACACACACACATATGCACACTCCCCGCCCTCCCGGCATCACCCACCCCCACACACCTACCATTATAGAGAGGGAGAGAGAAAGGGGGGGAGGGGAAAGAAGCACGTTTATAAATCATAAAGATATGCATACCTTAGGGTGTCTAGGCATATATATGATATATACATGTACAACCGCAAACAATTTTTTTCAACCTCAAAAAACTTTTTGAAAAACAACAACAAGGGTAGGGTAGTGCTGAAGACCACAAACAAGCTATGTACCCTATCCCGGCTGCCGGCATGTTGCAAAAAAAAAAAAAAAAAACTGTTCAGGCAGTCCACATTGTATAGCTAAAATGGCGACTCCATCACCTCAGTCCTTGATGTTCAGTCCATGGGGAGTGAGCGTCCCTAGCCTAGAGGTCAGAGATGATTCAAGGAATTTACGGTGTATGGCATCTGAGTGGTTTTGGTGAACAGCAGAGACTGACACATTCACATTCACTGACACATGTGTTTCATATGTCAGTCTCTGCTGTTCACCAAAACCACTCGGATGCCATACATCGTAAATTCCTTGAATCATCTCTGATCTCTAGGCTAGGGACGCTCACTCCCCATGGACTGGACATCAAGGACTGAGGTGATGGAGTCGTCATTTTAGCTGTACAATGTGGACTGCCTGAACATTTTTTTTTTTTTGCAACATGCCGGCAGCTGGGATAGGGTACATAGCTTGTTTGTGGTCTTCAGCACTACCCTACCCTTGTTGTTTTTCAAAAAATTTTTTGAGGTTGAAAAAAATTGTTTGCGGTTGTACATGTATATATCATATATATGCCTAGACACCCTAAGGTATGCATATCTTTATGAGTTATAAACGTGCTTCTTCCTCCCCCCCCCTTCCTCCCCCCTCCCCCCTCTTTCTCTCCCTCTCTATAATGGTAGGTGTGTGGGGGTGGGTGATGCCGGGAGGGCGCGGAGCGCGCATGTGTGTATGTGTGTGTGTGTTTTTTTCTCCCCTTTTTGTGTGTGTGTGTGTGTGTTTTGAGTTCTTGTCACTTCAGATTTGTTGAAACAATTCCTGTGTCCTCAGTTTCATGTCACTTGAAAAAGACTCTAAGAGTCGAAACGTTGTGTATTGTTTTTGTTTTCTCTTTGACCCCCCTTTTAGTTTTGGTCTTTACCACCAATCTTCAAATTACATAGTTGGCTTTAAAAAGAAATTGTTTTACCTACAGTGTAAAAACTTTTTTGAATGTTGTTTTTGTTTGCATGCTGATTGGATGGTTTTATAAGAGAAGCTGACAGTGACAAGTTTGATAGAGATACCAGAGCAAGATTCCGTCAGCCTGTGTCATGAATGTTCTGAGTCCATTGCAGCCCAAACCTGTCACGACTGCCCAAAGTGCGGAGTGGGACGGGCGCGCCACACCCCCCTGTGACTGTATCCCACACTACCTCTGTCACTGCCCTCAGCTCCTCACCTATAGGGCAGCGAATGCCCAAACCGCTGGACTCGTCCCGGTGACTAGCTATCCGCCTGCCTCCTCTGAGCGACGCCTTTTCCAAGCCAGGTCCAGTATTGGTGGCTCAGCGGCATCGAAACAAATTCAGTCACCGTGGTCGTGTGTCCAGTGAGCGTGTACCCCACAGAAGACTACTGCATTGGGCAGCCATGTCTTATGACGAAGCATTCCAGACTGGTTTTAGAGACTGACTGCATCTGAATGCACATTAAGTTTTTTTTTTTCAGACTCTGTAGGTTTTTAGACAGATCAGACTTTAAACGAGAGAGGAAAGTAAGGATACTTATATTACAATTAAAACAAAAAACAAAAAAAACACACACACACACACACACACAAAAGGAAGTTGAGAGTAGTTGTATGTGGATAACAAGACAGTCTGTATTTATTGTTAAATTGATATTACTGCTTGCTCTCTGTGGTAACTTTTTGTTGAACTACATTTTTTTTTTCTGTTTTATACTGCCCCTGACTTGTCTCCCAGCATTGTTGCACAGATCTGTCGATGCCCATGTTTCGGACTGTGGACATGCTGAGTGTCTGTCAGTGAACGACTTATCACACAGGCACTGGATGCCATCGTGTGGCAGCTGGGGGACCATTGTACTCAGGACGAACATCAAGCAACTGTGATACTATGAAGAACTGTCGTAATTTATTAGCAAACTGTGCATATTGGTATACTTTTCCCAGGGTTTGGTGGTGATGTCAGTCAACATTGTGTTGTGGCTAACTAGAAGGCCCATAGATTTATATGTGTGCCTTGACCTTGTGGTAAGTGTTCGGAGTGTTTGTCTTTATGTCTTCCTTCATAGCCTGCTGATGTTTTGTTCTCTTTCCGTCATTTTTCAAAGAACAACAGCTCCACCACCAGCAAATCACAGAAACCGTGCCATCCTTAGGGGGTAAAGGGGAATGACACAGTACAGACAATGAACGACACAGTACAGACGACATCTTTGTTACCTCCTAGATTGATTGCTATGCACACAGTGGATGTGCAAAGTCAATACACACACTCACTCCCACACTCAAACAATATATGAATGTGCACAAACACAACCATGTACACACACACACACATACACGTAACACACACACACACACACACACACACACACACACACACACACACACACACACACAGACTGATACAAATTCACACTTTCATGAAGACATGTACATTTATCCTTTAACCTGAGCATTCACATACTTGTTTCATTCTGACATGTGTTATATGAGAAGCCAGTCTGAAATTACAGTGACTTATGTGCCTGTGGTAGAAAAGGAACATTTGAGAGCATGGAATGAATTTTGTGGCTGACCATAAACATTTTGGTTTAGTATCAAAACACATTACAAAGCATCCTGGGCTTCTCTTGTTTTGCTGTACAAATGCAAAAAGACAGAAGTTGCTCTCTCTCTCTCTCTGTATCTCTCTCACACACACACACACACACACACACACACACACACGCACACACACTTACACTCACACATACACACACACACACTCACACACACTTACATACACTTACACACACACACACACACACACACACTCACACACACACACACACACACACACACACACTTACATACACTTACACACACACACACACACACACACACACACATTAACAGCAACAGAGTTATCAGGATGCTCCATCTAGAACCATGAAGCATGCTTGATGTCAAAATGTGATCCCATCATGGAAAGCATTGGCTCTGGATGAATTTCTGACAGTGCTCCAGGAACAAGTGACTTCTCTCCAACAGGAATGCACAGAATGATATAGTCTCAAACAAAAGGAGAATGTGATGTCGTGATTTCAAATAATGGGCATACCAATGCTCTCCGTTTTGCAGATTTCCTCTTGTCTGTCTATGAAAAAAACAAACAAGCAAACAAACAACATACATACAACAATAAAGAAAACAGAAACAGGTGTGACAGAAATTGACAAGTTCATAAAAACATACATCTCTTGTTTGTTCTTGTTTGTTTTTTCATTCGATGAAATCTATGGAGCATTCAAAGAATGGCAGGTAGCATACATGATTTTGTCCTCCCCACCCCACCCCCTTCTCTGACATATCTAAATGACTTGTCTGTGATAAATCAGTAGCTGTTCAGAGTTCTTGAGAAGAATATTTAAGTGTGTGTCAGAGAGAGAGTTTAGATTGCTTGTTTGTTTTAGTTGTATGGTTGTGGTCAAATTTTCCATACTTTGCATGATATTAATGTATTATGGGTGTAAGTCTGATATTTCTGACATAAACTGCTGAGTGTATGTACCGATGGAATGTGGAATACATTGTACACAAAAACAGTTGTACTGAATTCATGTGGCATGAAACTGCACTTTTGCACAGAAATGTGTGTGTGAGCATGTATTTATTCATGGAGACTTTCAGCCACATGCAAAATGCCCACGGATGTACGGTAAGAAATGTAAGGAATCAGAGATCATAACTAGCACTGCTGCCAATAATCCTAAACTTTGGGAATATGTGTTTGTTTTGAACAAAAAATTTGAAAACATTAGACCGGCCAGCCCGACTCCTTAATGATGAGTTCAGGAAACAGGCCAGTAAACTAGGCTGCAGTCAGTGTATAGAGTTACAATGGCACATGACACTTGCCACACTTCTTTCAAGCACACAGATGCCTATGTAAGGATTTCTTTGCTTACAAGCACCCCCACCACCCTCCATCTGCACCCTCATGTTCTGCATCCTCTTTTCCCTTCATCCTCTATATACTTACTTACTTAGATGCTCCCACGTCTTGCAACGCATGAGGCAGTCAAGGCGCTCCACTGTACATGGTCCTCAGCCAGTTCAGTAGTGTCACTCCATCCTCCATCATCGAGTCTGAGGTCTCTCTCCACTGTCTGTCGCCAGCTCATCCGGGGTCGTCCTCTTTTTCTCTGGCCTGCTGGGGTCCATTTAATGGCTTGGTTTGCAGGTCTTGAAGAGGGTAATCTTAAGAAAATGACCCAGCCAGTAGAGGCGCCGTCTGCAGACGATAGTTGACACGGGGAGCTGTTTGGACCTCTCCCTCTATAGCATTGTTAATTAAGGGTGGGGGGGGAGGGGGTCTTTTCTGCACAGTCATAAGAATATCGGTCAATAAAAACAAGAAGATGAGAAGATCCTGAGATTAAACCATAAGAGTAATACAGTGGTATTCATCCTGGGGGCATTTCATCAGGTTGTTGATATGGAGCTAGTTGCAAAAACAGCTTAATGAAGTTCCTAAGGACTGAAACGTCACTGTTGCTCGTTTGTTTTCACTGCAAGATCAGCTTGCAACATTTGTTTTGTTTTGTTTTGTTTGTTTGTTTCATTGAGTGGGAAACTGATTATGTGAAATCTAAAATTTGAAAAGAGAGGGTTAGTTACCGCCAAGGACACAGACAAACAAGAGTACAGGACTAGACACAATGCATTTTGACCTCTTGGGTCTTCTTCAGGCGAAAACACACAATACATATGACAGTGACAAGAAGAACATGTAGACACTTAGCTGTTTTTGCCTGAAGAAGACCCAAGAGGTCGAAATGCATTGTGTCTAGTCCTGTACTCTTGTTTGACTGTGTCCTTGGTGGTAACTAACCCCTCTCTTTTCAAATTTTGCTTCATTTTCCGCCCTCAGTCATTGTTTTGATTATGTGAGTTTGAAAGATCCTTGTTTCTGTGAGTTTGGAATGTTTGGTAGAGGGCTTACATTAACCCTGTTGAAAAACTTCAGGGTGTGTTTCAATGGTGCATTATGCAAATCTGTCGCAGTTTTGTTTTTGTGTTTGTATATAATTTAAACATGTCTTTTAAACAGGCACATAAGACATGTGATAAGACATAGACAGTATTCTGAACCTTTGCACACATGTTCATAAATGCAAGTTAATATAACATGTTATGTTTGCTCAGAGATGGTAGAACACACATGCTCTGTCTCACTCACTCACTGAATGCACACATACATACAAACTGTCTCCCACTTTTAAGGAAAGAACAGCTTAACACCATGGACCTTTTTCCATGGATTTGCAGTCGCTGTATTTGTAGCCTCTGCATATTCCGTTATATACCATGGCAAACTATAGGTTTGTGCTGAAAGTAACAAACAGTATGGGATGAGTTAGGGGTATGGAATAAGTTAATGGCACAGATTGAAAGACTTCTCAGACAGCTTGCATTCCATTTTATGTTGTCTTCCTTTCTTTGTATACAAATCATCATAATTGTTTTGAGCTTATGTAGTAGACTTAGTCTAGACTTTTTTTTTTAATCGTTGTTTGTTTTGATTTGTGGGGGACTACTGAATAAATGCATGTGCCTGAAGGTGTTACATCATCATACATGTGCCTCTCTTCAAACCTTTTGTTTGAATTCTTGCCCTTCTTTTATTCTGTTCATTGCCAGCTGTTGGAACGCAACAGATACAAGTGATGGCTGAGTTGACAGCCATTTTCCTAAAGGCCTGTATTTTTACCACTTCTCAATCTGTACTGTCACTATCTTTTGTAACGTAGAGGAAACTGATGGAAGTTTTTACACTATCATGTATTTCGTCTTCTTCCCACATACTGTTGTCCATTAGTGTGCTGTAAGTTGGTAACACCAGCTCTGCTCTTTGCCTTGCTTTTGCTTTAATTCAACACATGCACTTCAAAGGTTAATCAGGCTAATTTATTGCCTCAGTTTAACTTTATACTTCTTTGGACACATTTATTTTTCTGACTCTTTTCTTTTCTTCTTCTTTTGTTTGGTGTTGCATTGTGTACTGCTGTTAATGAAAGAATCCATGAATGATTTTCTGGTTTTGGCGGAATCATTTTTGTTTTCTACTCTTCCTTTTTGCTTAGTGAAGTACGTGTTTGATTCATGTTTGATGACCTGATGTGATAATGCATGGGCAGATACATGGCAAGTGGGAAACAGCAGTATCGAGTGTTCTTGCTTTTTCCATGAGAAAAGTAACCTGCCACTTCAACGGTTTTAGTTATGACATTTTGGTTGATGTTTTATCTGTTGTAGTATTCTGATTAATAGGGCATTTATTACTGTTATATTATTTAATAGCAGAGATGACATGAACATTTTACGGTTTTGTTCTGAAAGGTTGTGGGGTGTGTGTGTGGTGTGTGTGTTGTGTGTGTGTGTAATTTTTTTTTTTTTTTTTTGGTTATCTATGGTAAACCCAGAAAAAAAAAAATTGGGATGATTTTAAATATGTATTTTTGAGGAACAAGACATAGATTACACCACCAAAAGTGGCTAAACCATGGCACCCTGAAGGAACAGGATTACCAGCACGAAAGCAAAAGAAACACTGGAAAGAAGCAGCCAAACAGAAAATGCCTTGCTTTCTAACATAACATTGATATAAAGTTGTCATAAATAATGGTTTCTACTTTTTCAGCATGAAAAAAAACAAAACTGAAACATGATGTTGGAAGAAAAGTTGTCAACTTTTCATGCCGTTTCTTCCTTTGATTTAATTAATCACATTTATCCGTTACACTTCTGGTGATTGAGAGTTGATGAAAGCAATTTGGAAACGAGATTGGGGTCAAGACCAGTCTGGGTCCAGGCAGGGTGCAAGGGATGGAGAAAGGGCCAAAACTGTTCTGTTTACGTATTTATTTCAACAGTAACGCAACTTTAGAATTTTCCTTTTCTTTTTGTTATTTTTGCTTCATGTTTTAGTGCCATTTTCCCTCCCAAGAATTTTTGTTCCGGCTGGTTTGGAAAATTTTCTGAAATGCTGGGAAAATGTCCGTACATGCTGTCATAGAGTATGAAGACAAGAAAGATCATCCACCTGTCTGCATTATTGTTTTTAAATCTATTATTATCATGAGACTGTGAATGACTGCAGAATGATGATAATGTGGAGATGGTCAGAATGCAACTGATCCAAAGCTTGATTTTGAAAAGGAAAACAGTTTCGTGCAGAGCCTGTCTTTATAGATCTCACCTGTAACCAGAGCTGTAAGTAAGCTTGAATCCAGAAGAGAGAAGACAGGACAAAGGTTTCAACAACAGTTTCCAAAGATGCGCAGTGTTTTGTGGAAGTGGGCAAGTTGGGTCTGGCCGAGGAGATGTGAAGATGGAGAGGATGGCTGGTGACACTCATGTAACATACCGCAGGTGATTTTCTTTCCCTTATAACCTGTGTGATAGGGTAATGACACTTGAAATGAGGCCAAAAATGAAGGTAATGGTCAAGTCTGTTGATTTTACACTTGCTGTGTCCATATAATATTCCAGAACCATCTGATGGTAAATGCTGCATGTTGATGACTGCTAGCCTCAGACTTCTTATGCTGATAATGCATGGCAGGACAAATGGAGCATAGCTGAAAATTAGAGGTGATAAATGCTGTGTTAAATTTGAATTTTTTTTTTTTTAGCATTTTCTCTTGAATTTTTTTTTACTTGATTTCTTTTTTGTGTGTTGTTTTACAGTTACCATGTTTTGTGGTATGTTACTGGTTTTGGGTCTGTCTTGTTGAGAATCGGGAAGGATTCTTGATGTAGTTGCACAATTGATTGATTTAAGGTGGATTACGCTGCATTGCCGCACAGTCATCAAAACGAACGTTGAGATGCTGCCCACCAGCACTTCAGACTGTAGGAAAAAGAAAGAGACACGACTGTCGCTATAAACCTGTACATGCAGTACTGCATGCTGGTAACATAAGCTGACTAAGCAATCAAGAGCATGACACTGCATCAACCTTTTTCATACATATAAATGTTAGAGAGTAGGTTGTGGCTTGGGTCACAGTCTGCAATTCCCTGTATACAGGCACCAGTGAGTGACTGCAGAATTGTCTGCAGTCTTTTCGTTTAGGCTATTCGTTACCCTTTGTCCCCACCATATTTGGTCATCTCAGTTTGACTGTACAGGGGACTTAAGCTCAGGTGACATAAATTTTGCCATGGTCACATAAGCAAATAGGTATCATTTTGAAACAAGCCAACCAACAAAAAATTATACTGATGAAAGATATGTTAAGAATAAACTTGTTTGTGATAGTCAGTTGCCATTCCAGTATGTATGCATAGATTTTTTTTTTCCACAGATGAAACATCTGTATATTTTTATGTTTATATTGGTCAGAGGGATTCCACATTGAACCTGTGATTAAAGAATGCATGGAGAAAAGTGTCATCCAGTTCCTTTTCATGAGCACCAAATTGAATGCTTTTAGTTACAAAGATGTTTGACTACATGTGCAAAATGTGAGTTATGGAAAGAACGTGTAGTTTTATGTAGACAGAATGATGTACATGCTGACAAATACTTTTATGAAGACAGAATAATGTACATGGTGAGGTGGACAGTAAGTGCAGCTTTTGCAGTATTTTGTGCTTGTAATGTGTTGGGAATGTGATAACGTGTAACGTCATATGACTTTCTGTTGCCAAACTAGGAGACTCTTTGTGTCTGTCCAGTCAATATAGTAACTGTATTCACCACAGATGCTGAATGTCTGAAGAAAGCACTGAACTTATTATCAGCATGTGCAATATAATTTCGTGTGATATATGCATGATCACCGGTATATCAGATTGTCCAGCCATTGTGTTACCCCTTGCAAGACAAGGTTGTAGCAGCTTCACTGTTTTAAAAGGCAGCTGCATGGGTGATAGAGTGGAAACTATTGAACTTGAAAGAAAAAAAGACTCCTCAGTTTAACCAGGAATAGCCTATCGGTTTTTGATGCAGGAGCCATGAGATTTCATTTTTATCAGCATCTGAAAAACAGCTGAACAGATTTTCCCATAGACAGTTGAACAGATATTTCCTATTTTCCAAAATGAGATGGATGGCTGAAACAGTGTCCCAGTTTCCGAAATGAGTGCGATAGATAGCGGAACAGATTTTCCCATTTTCCAAAATGAGACAGATGGCTAAAAGATATTCCCAGTTTCCGAATGAGATAGATGGCTGAACAGATTTTCTCAGTTTCTGAAATGAGATAGATGGCTGAACAGATTTTCCTATTTTCCAAAATGAGACAGATGGCTAAAAAGATTTTCCTGTTTTCCAAAATGAGATAGATGGCTGAACAGATATTCCGCTTTCCAGAATGAGATAGATGGCTGAACAGATTTTCTGAAATGAGATAGATGGCAAAACAGATTTACCAAAATGAGATGGATGGTTCAAAAGATTTTCTCAGTTTCTGAAATGAGAGAGATGGTGAACAGATTTCCCCATTTTCTGAAATGAGATAGATGGCTGAACAGATTTTCCCAGTGTCTAAATGAGATAGATGGCTGAACAGATTTTCCCAGCGTCCAAATGAGATAGATGATTGAATAGATTTTCCCAGTGTCCGAAATATGTGTTGACCTGCTGGTGACCAAAACACTTTTGCCTATGTGTGCATGCAAGTGATTAATGTGCGTCTTAAAGATCCTGTGATGCCTGTCAGTCTGGACGTTCATCTGAATTGAGCTGCAAAAGTGGTGTGATAATACAACCACAATACAGAAGCCTGCTCATAGGATCATGTGAAAATCTGAGTTCCAGATAATGTGTACAGAAAAGTAAGATTCCTTAGTATAGCATCAGTTTTCCAACATGTATTTCATGGAATGTCCATGCATTCATTTGTATTCATTTTAGTTTTAAAAGGATTTTTTATTTTTTTTTTGCTTACTGAAGATGCACAGGCTGTGATAATTATGAAAATTATATTTTGAATCTATACTTTTAAAAGAAAATTTATTCTGATAATACAGCTTGCCAAAAAAAAAAAAAAAAGGAAGCAGGGGGTGGGGTGGGATGGTGGTGGCTAAATGAAGCCTATGCATAAACCTGTGGCTTCAGAAATCATATTCATTCAACAGTGACTGTTATTTATCAACTTTTGCTTATTTTTTATTTGTATTTCGTCATTAACTTATTCTTGGACACCATGACTGACATTCTTTTTTGTGATTTAACTAGATGAAGTGGGTTCATTTTTAGTGGTAAGTGGGAGTTCATTTTAATGTTTGATATTAATCATGAATATTTATAAAAGATGTAGTTCTGGTGTATCCTGTTCGATATAATCCTGCCTGTCCTGTCATAAAATACAGGTTTTTGATAATGTTATACATGGAAACAAAACAAAACAAAAACATCTTGCTTACATGCATTTGTATTTCACTCAATTCTTTGGAAATTAGATTTTGAAATTAAACAGTTATTAGAGACAACTACAGTGTGTTTGTTGTGAGGTGTTCTGGTCTTGTGTTAAACTATGAGTGATCAAAAATGGTGTATAGGAAGTGTGAGGCACTTCTGGGAACAAGATCAACCATGAGCTAATTTTCCAATAGTCATGTGATCCGGAAACTTCTTGCCTTCAAAGACTGAATGATGGAGCACTTTTTTTTTCTTTTTTCTCTTTTTTTCCCCCTTTTTTGTGTGCATACAACTGACACTACCCTAAACATGGACTGAGACTTGGCTTCAGTTTTGTAGGCGTACTGATACTCTAGCACATTTATTTAGAAAGTCACAAGCATTAAATACCAAGTGTGAGGGGATGGCAAACAAAATTGTGTGAAGGTCGACTTATGTTTCTGGGTTGGCAAGATTTCATTCTTACCTGTGAATTTGGACTGTGGCATATTCTCTAGACTTGGGTTTGCATATGCATTTAGCTGGCAGTGTTTGTATAGTCTCTTATAACTCAGACTACACATTGCCATTGCCCTAATCATTGAGAGGGGGTGTGTCATATCATCATTCGACCTGCGAAGATCCCTTTCTTCCATTAAGAAAGGGAGAACACCGTAGTCGCACCTTCTCGCCACGTTAATGTGGGTGTTTCCTCAGGGGGACATGGGGCAGGTTGTTTTCACTAACGCGGCACGGGAGCGGAATACTGGCGCTATATCAAAACTAGATCCCGGCCTCTCCAATCAAGGAAAGCCGCAGGCTAGACCAGTCCAGATGGAGGAGTAAGGCCCCCACCAAAATGGAAGGAATTGAGTGAAGGCCCACCGGCGTGTGGATACGCCCTGACACTGCTCCAAGCCTTACCCCAGCCATGGGTTAAATGGCAAAAGCATCCAGCCTGCCGAAGACGGAGTGTGTCAGCTACGGCGCAGGTCCTGGGGATAAATTAGGACACACACGCATCAACGATTATGGTCATGCGTCAGACTACCTTGTTGTCATGGCGTCGTCCCTATCAGCGACAACCGGGGAGGGACGGAGCCGGGTCCTTAGCCTCAAAGGGGCCCACCCAAGCGACCGGTGCCTCTGTTAACCTGACGGTCGGGGGAAGGCAGAGTAGAGCGACTGACCAGACTACCCAGCCTCCTACCACCCGTACAGTGGCTCAGTGGAATGCAGAAGGACTAGGGAACAAGAAGCCAGAACTGCAAAAGTTTCTCAGCAAAAACAACATCGATGTCATCTGCATCCAAGAAACACACTTGAAAGATCATCGACGTTTCTTCGTAAGAGGCTACGAGACATTTCGCCAAGACCGCGAAGACAGACACAAGGGAGGAATCATTACCCTTGTCAGAAACTCCATCCCTGCAGTAGAGACAAACAGATCAAGAAGACAAGAACTAGAACACCTGACTGTCAAGCTCTTGCTGCCCAGTGGAGACCTACGGATCACCAACTGCTACAGCCCATCAACCTCATCTCTTACGCTACACAACGTGAAGCTAGAAGCTTACAGACACCTGGTGGTCGGAGACTTCAACAGCCACTCGCAAAGCTGGGGATATGAGGAAATGGATGCCCGTGGTGAGGAAGTGGAAGATTGGATGATGGAAAATAATCTAGTACTCATCAACCAGGCGGACGACAAACCAACGTACTTCTCCAGAGCCTGGAAAACCACCTCCACACCAGACCTGGCAGTAGCTACTGAGGACATTCACAAGCTCACGTCCAGAGAAGTCAGCACCCAGCTTGGAGGGAGTGACCACCTGCCAGTCATTCTCAACATCTCCAGCTTAGGATGTACTGAGCGCAACATGCAACCAAGTTGGAACTTCAAACAAGCCAACTGGACCCTCTTTGCAGAAAAGGCTGACCACCACCAAAAACATTTGCTGTGCAAATGACCTGAACAAGAACGTCCAGAATTTCACTGATGCAGTTCTTCAGGCAGCAAAGCAGGCAATCCCAAGGGGCAAAAGAAGACATTACCTGCCATACTGGAGTGACACACTGGAACAGCTTCACACTGAAATGGACAATGCCAGAGAAGCTATGGAGCAAACCCCCACTCCAGAGAACCTAGTGAGGCACAACAACGCCAAAGAAGCTTTCAACCAACAGAAGAAAGCTGAACTCCAAAAGAGCTGGAACGAGAAGACCAGCAGCCTCAACATGGAGAAGGACACCAGCAAGCTGTGGAATCTGACAAAAGCCCTGAATGAAGACACCAGAGCGGGACACAGCAAAACCGTCATCGAGGAAAATGGTACACACCACACGGGAAGGAAAGCAGCAAACATCCTGGCAGAATTTTACAAAGAGGAAAGCAAAGCAACAATACCCATTGCCCGAGTGCAGGAAGTCAGCAAGGAAACCAGGGAGAAGCTGAAACACCAGAACCCTGCACCGTCCATGATGTCAGCCTTCTCCATGACTGAACTCAATGCAGCCTTTAAAAAACTAAAGCCAAAGAAAGCCCCAGGGAAAGATGGTGTTACCAATGACATGATCAGGAGACTTGGAACCACAGCAAAACAGAAGCTCCTTCTGATCATCAACCAGTCATGGAGCTCAGGGAAATTCCCAGACCGATGGAGAGAAGCAGTCATCATCCCCATCAGAAAGAAACAAAAAGACAAAACCAAGAAATCCAGCTACCGACCAATCAGCCTCCTCAGTTGTCTGGGCAAGGTGATGGAAAGAATGGTGAACACAAGACTGCTGAAACACCTGGAAGAAAATCACCTGCTCAGCAACACACAGTCAGCATACAGGAAAAACCACAGTACGGAAGACCAGCTTGTGTACCTCGCCCAACAGATCGAAAACGCCTTTCAGGAGAAGAAAAAGGTACTCGCTGTCTTTGTGGACCTGACCAAAGCCTTCGACAAGGTATGGAAGGAAGGACTTCTTCTGAAGCTGCTAAACAAGAAAGTGGAAGGGAATATGTACCGCTGGATACGCAACTTCCTCCAGTACCGCACAGCAAGAGTTCAGCTTGATGGGAAAATTAGCCACCGAATCACTCTACAACAAGGTGTACCACAAGGAGGAGTCATCTCCCCTACACTCTTTCTCATCTTCATTGATGACATCGCTGAGAAGCTCACCAAGCACATCTCCAGAGCTCTCCACGCCGACGATTTTGCTGCCTGGAGTGCTGCAGAACATTTAACCACAGCCAGCTACAGGATGCAGGAAGCACTGGAACACGTCGGAAGATGGGCCTCTGACTGGGGCGTAGAAGTCAATGCCACCAAGACAGTGGCCACAGTCTTCTCGCTGTCGCCACTGCAAGAAACCATCAGCCTGAAAATAAATGGAAGAGAGCTAAAACAAGAAGACAACCCAACATACCTAGGCATCAAGCTGGACAAGCGGCTTACTTGGAATCCGCACCTCAAGAACATTGAAAACGAAGCAGTCAGGAAGCTCGCCATCATGAAGAAGCTGGCCGGTACATCCTGGGGCGCAAACAGCAGCATCCTGCAGAAGGTGTATGTGGGTACCGTCAGACCAACCCTGGAGTATGGCAGTTCTGCATGGGCCACTGCATCCAAGACCAACACCAGTCGCCTGAACAAAGTGCAGAATGCAGGATTGCGACTGATCACTGGTGGGATGAAGACTACCCCAATCCAAGCCATGGAGAAGCTTACTAGTCTACATTCCCTCGAAGACAGACGCGAGGAGAAGGTTTTCATCCACAGTGAAAAGTTACTGCGTATGCCTACCCACCCCATGCACACCGAGATGCAGAACCCCACCAAAAACAGGCTAAAGAGAACAAGTTTCAACCACCTGTCTAAGAGCCTGCATCGCAGCAATGAAGACCTGCTGCCTGTTTCACCAGCCGAAATGGAGATGCTTCCAAATTTTGAGGAACCAGACAATCACCTGGAAGATGTCGCAATCATCACCGAAGTTCCTGGCATTAAAAGAATGGACCGTCAAGCCCCTCAAGTAATGAAAGCTCTAGCACAGGAGATGATCGCCAACCAATACAACCCCAGTGAGTGGACCCACGTCTTCACAGATGGATCCTCAGAAGGAGCAGTCAAGAATGGAGGAGCAGGGTTCTTCATCAGACACACCAATGGAAGATTGACACACAAGGCCTTCCCTACTGGAAAGATCTCCTCCAACTACAGAGCGGAGGCAATAGCACTGCTCCACGCAGTGAAGATCTTTCTGGAACCAGCCAGCCCATCACAGAAGGTTGTCTTCTTCACAGACTGCCGATCTCTGCTGCAGGGACTTCAGAACACAAGAAATGAACAACATACGCAAGACATCAAGGCTGCCCTCCATGAACTCTCAAAACAGTCTGTCATTACGCTTCAGTGGATTCCGTCTCATTGTGGGATCATGGGCAACGAAAAAGCTGATGCTCTCTCCAAAGCAGGCAGCAAAATGGAGCAGTTCAGCCACCCCGTGACCTACAGGGAGGCCAAGACCATCATCCACAACCAGTTTCAGTCCCAGTGGAAGAGAAGGCTGGGTGCAGAGAGTGGTGCTGACCCGATCCACCAGCTCCAAAGGCACCAGCAGACAATCCTCTTCAGACTGAGGACCGGCCACTGCAGACTGCTGAGCCACCTTAACCGCCTGAAGATCACCTACACTGACCAGTGTCCATGTGGCACTGGACCCCAGACCCCTGAACATGTCCTCCTGCGCTGTCCTACTCACGCAGCTCTACGACACAAAACTTGGCCGGGGGGAGCGGAGTTACAGGCGCAGCTTTGGGGAGCCCGTTCTGACCTGGAGAAGACCGCGGGCTTCATCATGGCGGCCGGGTTACAAGTCTGACGCATCCAGCTTCAATCGAACGCAGAAGAAGAAGAATATCATCATTCCAGTTCTGAAGGGCAAAGCTTGACAGAGATTGTTACCATACAGGATTTGCTGGCAACAGCAGTAATCCAGGATTAGTATGACAGGCACCATTGCATCAATGTTTTGTTTCACAGGAGCTTTGGAATCAAATTTGTGTATGCTGGTGGAAGTGTGAGATAATGATATTAATTGCTCCCCCTCTGGTAAAAGTGGGCAGTGTTTGTCCAAACCTAGAGTGCATTGTTTCCCTAGGTGGTAGGCCTGTGTTTGACCTTCAGTGTAGTCAGTTCAGTGTCAACTGTCAGTTCTTTTATGACGGCCTTTTCACAAAAAGTGTTTGTCATTCTTCAACACAAAATATCTAATGTCACTATTTTGTCATTTTTGACTTTTTAAGTTTCTTACAAAAAACAAAAATATTACCTTTCCTACACTGCAATTTAGTTTCAAATCAAACTGTAATCAATCAAGAAGGCGCCCTCGTCACAAATTACACAAATCATATAGAAAAAAAAACTGTGTGAAGTTTTCAGATGTCCTCAAAGAAACTTTCCATAAGAAGTATTTAGTAGTAGTTATTAAAGAAAATGTGTAAAATTTGTATGTTTTCATGGTAACATCATATGGGTAGGGGGGTGGGGGAGAGTCACATTGTTAGAATGTTCCGTTCTGGAGCTGATGGTGGTAAGTGAACCACTCATGATGTCACATTTTTACAGCTTGGATCTCTGTGTGTCCACCCATCAGTAATGGCACCTGGTCCAGGTCAGGGAAGGTCAAGGCGATGGAAGGATGAAAGCACTGATCCCGTCTTCCATGAAACTGTACCCTTGACTGGAGAACCTTTGTTGTACACGACACCTACGACCATGAGGCTGATGGGTTTTAATTGACTTTAACCAGAAAGAAGACTCACAAGTAGTGTACTGACTATTTAACAAGTAATAGGTGCCTTCTTTACATTACAAACGAAAATGACTTCCAATTAAAACATTGTCAACGCAGAAATTCAGATGCTGGTAGAAGACCTTCGCACAAAAAATGATATTTTAATATACACTGACGGTTCTGTCACCAAAGGTAGGTCAGGCTGGGGATACACAGTGAAGCAAAATGGCCGAACTATTCAGGAAGACAATGGTGCACACAGTTTAGCAACTTCACAAGCACTCCACTGGCTTACATCCATAAGCCAGTTTCAAACTCAACAAGCCATGATACTGACTGACCTCCATGAACCTACTTCAGAAAGTGAAAAGTGGAATGGGAAGCCCTGCTTGGAATGAACTGATGCGCAGCCTTCCATTGGAGAGACTCGTATGGATGTACTGCCCTGGACATGCTGGAGTTAAAGGAAGCGAGAGAGCAGACACACTGGCTGGCAAGGCAACAATAAGAACTGGATTACTGCTTGGCCAATCTGATGTGATAAGAAATCTGAAGAATCACTTAAGCAAACAAGAGCAAAGCCACTATACCATAGACCATCTTTCAGATCTGAATGTTGAGAGAGGAAGTGGCCGCACATCCTGACTTCAGGGAAGAGCAAGAAACATCACCAACCAAACAAACATTGCAATAATTTCAAGGCCAACATTGTGAAGACTCCTAGAGATTGGGGCAAACTCATACTGGGCCTTTCCAATAACAGACACAAAGATGAAACACATGTCAACTGAGATAAGACTTTGAATTTCTCAGGGTCCCCAGCGTATACTGTAGACGTGTGTGCACTGGTGTGTGTTCATCAGTGGGGTGATGCCAGCATGTTAATTAGAGTGTCCAAGGACGTCATGAGTGTGCAAGTGTTGGTGTGTGAGTGTGTGTGGGAGAGAGTGTGTGAGTGTGTGTGCGTGTGTGTGTGTGTTTTCATCAGTGGGGTAATGCCAGCGAGTTAATTATAGAGTCCACAGACGTGTGTGTGGAAACGTTGGTGTGTGAGTGTGTGTGTGAAACAGAGTGTGAGTGTGTATGTGTGCGCGTGTTTGTGTGTGTGCGTGGGATGTGTTTGAGGGGGAGGAGTTGTTCTTATTGTTATGTGTATGTATGTGTGTGCGCGAGAGTGCGCGTGCACTTATATGCTGTATTTGATGGTCTTGTTCTTGTTCCCAAGTCATCTGAAGAACATTCACGCACACAGTCACAACACACACACACACACATACACGCACGTGCGTGCACTCACACACACACACACACACACATACGAACGTGTGTGCGTACATTCGCTCGCTCTTATCCACACACATATACACATGTGTGCATGTGTACGGCCACACTGACACACGCGCACACACATGCATACACATAAGCGCACAAATGCACAAACACATGCACATGCACACACACCCATATACAAAGACACACTCATACATACAGATATGTACACATATAGCCAATATGCATATACGTGTGCTCACACAAACCCACAAATTACACACACATATGCACACGCACTTCTGCACACACACACACACACACACACACGTGCACACACACACACGTGCACACACACATACACACACACGCACACACATGCCTGCGCGCGCACGCACACACACACACACACACATGCGCCCATGCCCACACATCATACACACGTGTACATACAAAAAAAAAAAAAAATGGTAGGTAGGCACTCAAGGTCTGACCGGCGCGTTGGGCTAATGCGTAGGTCTGACATCCGCTGAGTCGTAGCCACGAAACCGTCTTCTTCTATTCTCTCATCTTTGTTGTTGATTCATATATCCGTCAGCTTCAAATCATGCGTAGTGTGGTCTCAAAACTTAGCGGATGTGGTGCAGCGTATATGGACTAGTCCGCACGCAGTGACGCCTCCTTGATGAAACTGAAACTGGAACTGAAACATTGTCCATTGTTCTGATGCCAAGACGAAAGACGATCATCACCTTTGCAACTATTGGCATTGCTGGATGTGGACAGGGAGCCTGAATGAGTGGCGTGAGTGCAGTGCCACTGAGGTGGCACAGAAAATGTGAGAGGTGATTTACTGATTTTCACCCTGGAAGATAAAAACCAGATTTTTCCGTGTAGCCTATGCCATTGTATGTGTGATGAAGTGGTGTCTGGGTATAAATCCATTCTTACGTAAATTTAGTTGGCTTAGAGGGGAGGGGAAGTCATGCAGAACATTATAATCCTAAAACAGCGTTGCTCGCTCACAGATGCACGCTGATGGAAAGGGGATAGTGGGATAGAGAAAACGGGAGGAAAATGTGCTTCATTCTGTGATATACAACAAAGGGGATTATGATGCTATGCGAAAACACTTTGCAAAGATAGATTGGTCGCAAACTCAAAGCCAGGGGGTCGAGGAAACATGGTGCCTAATAAAAGAAAAAAATATTAGAAGGGGTGGAAAAGTTCGTACCAAAAAGAACAACAATTCATGATACCAGAAAACCAGGATGGATGACAACAGAACTGCTTATAAAAATTAAGAACAAAAATAGAGCGTATAAGAAATACTTAAAAACACAAAAGGAGTATGATAAGAGAAGATATATAGAAATTCGAAATAAAACAAATAGTGAAATCAGAAAGACGAAACGTAATTTTGAGAAACGTATAGCACAGGAAAGCAAAGAAAATCCAAAGGCTTTTTGGAAATACGTCCGCTCAAAAACAGGAGTTAGGGATGGAACTGGCAAACTGAGATCCAAGGATGGTTATGCAGAAACGGACCTAGAGAAAGCCCAGATCCTAAATGATTTCTTCTGTGGAGTATTTACACAGGAGGACTGCACAAATGTCCCTAACGTAGAAGAAGTGATTGTAGGGGAATATTTAAATGAGATTCTAGTTACACCAGAAGCTGTGAAACAAAAATTGGGAAAATTAAATCAGAATAAATCCAAAGGCCCCGATGATATACACCCAAGAGTCCTTAAAGAGCTATCAAATGAATTAGCTCACCCATTGTGCATATTATTTAATAATGTTTTAGTACTGGAAAGGTACCAGAAGACTGGAGGAAGGCAAACATTACTTGTATCTTTAAAAAAGGGGAGCGTAGCCAGCCGGGAAACTATAGACCTGTCAGTCTAACATGTGTACTTTGCAAAGTGGCAGAAAGCTTTGTTAAGGAACATGTATACTCTTTCTTGGAAGAGAAGAATTACTTCAATGATTGCCAGCATGGCTTTAGAAAAGGTAGATCGTGCGTAACACAACTACTACAAGTAACAGAAATCTTATCCAGTAGAGAGGACATGGGAGAGAGTACAGATATTTTATACCTTGACTTTCAAAAGGCTTTTGATAAAGTTCCACATAAAAGGCTAATGATGAAAATAAAAGCAGCTGGAATCAGTGGCCCACTTCTTGATTTTATTAAGGATTTCTTAGCAGATAGACAACAAAGGGTAAGGGTTGAGGGGGCATACTCGGACTGGGCAAAGGTGAGGAGCGGCATACCTCAAGGTAGTATCTTAGGTCCATTGCTGTTTATCATTTTTATAAATGGTCTGCCGGACAGTATTAAAAGTTACTGTAAAATTTTTGCCGATGACACAAAGATATTTGGTAAACCAGGTATTGAACTACAAGAGGATCTTGGAAAAGCTGTGGAATGGTCAAAAAAGTGGCAAATGAGTTTTAATGCACGAAAATGTAAGGTATTACATATGGGAAGTAAAAACCCAAAAGTGATATATAATATGAGAGATAATAAAGGAGACTTGGTTGATGTGACAGAGACTGATGCTGAAAAGGACATCGGTGTGACATTCAATTCGGACTTAAAGTTTGATACCCATATACAAAACATTGCCCAAAAAGCAAACATGATGATTGGACTAATAAGATCTTTTTCATACATGGATGAGGATATGTTTAGAACATTATATGCAACATTGGTCAGACCAATACTGGAATATGCACAAATAATCTGGGCACCATGGTTAAAGAAACATATAACAACCCTAGAGGCAGTACAGAGAAGAGCGACAAGACTAGTGTCATACATAAAGAACTTAACATATGAAGACAGACTGAGACATTTGAATTTGTTTTCACTAAGCTACCGAAGAAGAAGAGGGACCTGATTCAGATGTACAGACTTATCAAGGGAAAGGACAACATTGACATAAACGAATTAGTGACCTTTAATAAAGGTAACAGAACACGTGGACACACCTTTAAGTTAAAAAAATTAAATGGAATAAAAAATTGTAGAAAGTATCATTTCTCTAGAAGAGTCTTTCAAGACTGGAATAGGCTTAGTGATGATATAGTCCTGAGTACCAGCTTGGATGATTTCAAAGGCAAAATAGACAAATTTTTTTCAAGCACACATTGGTGCACAAAATAGACCACATTTGCCAACGACTGGAAGCAAGTGAGGGAGCCCATAATAAGCCGCGAGGCTTAGGGCCCATACCTGATACCTGATACCTGATACAGGTCTCGGCTGGGATTGAGAGATTTTGGTCTGGATATGAACGCACAGAGCAGGTAATCTGCTCCCCCGTGGATGGGGGTCTGAGTGCTAGTTTTTCGAATTAGATGGTGAACCGAGGTTCGTTGTGCACCATGCACGTAGTATCATCATGTAGAAAGACCCGTGGCCCTAGAGGAGTTGTCCCATGCAAAATTCGTAGATCCCGCAAACAGAAAAAAAAGTATCTTTATACTTGCATGAAGTGCTGTCTGCTGGAAGAGGCAACCCACATTTCACACAGAGAAATGTCCTAATTGCACGATAAGAGTAACACACAAAAGACTGTACTTTCTGGCGATACTGATCAGAACATGCTGTAAGTACGAATAATCAAACGGTGCCAAGATGCCCAGCTGCTGATTCAAGAGCAAGCATGTTTAACTGGCCACATTTCATGTTGAAACGAGCTGGCAGATACTCTGTGCAAGATCTCAGAAAGTGAGACTGTCGCCCCAGGGTCCACAGTTTTTGCATGGAGAGCACGAGTCCCAGACATGACATTTACCCTGAAGTCGACCACACAGACTAACAGATGCAGATCCATGCCTTTTTTTTCTCTCTCCCAAGGTGCATTCATCTAGAACAGGGTGTTGGCCTGCGGAGCAGATGGTCGCGAGTTCTACACTCTCGTGGGGTCAGATGTTTGCGTCTTGTAAACCCATGCTGTCAGCCCAGCTGTAAGTGGGTACCTTAGTCAGGTGAGGAAGGATTAACGTGGCGTAAGCAGATGAATGGGCTTCACCTTCCTCGGTCAGTTCACTGCTCCTACGGCCGTCGGGCTATGGGACTTCAATCCTGATCCATCTTGATTGTTGCGTTTGCTTTCACGAGGTGGAGAGTTTGATCATCAACAATTATCTTGATTGTTACGTTTGCTTTCTCGAGGTGGAGAGTTTGATCGTCAACAACTACCCATGGATCTGAATTCTCGACTGCCCAGCCTGCTATGGTAGTGTTCTGATGTTAGTGCTATTTATAGCTCACCCCACCCCTTCATTCCCACTCCTCACCTCCCCCCCCCCCCTTCCCCTATCTTTACTTCTCCCTCTCTTCAATTCAGCTCATCTAGAATGGATGATCTCCTTTAGCGGTATCAGGTAAGTGTCGATGTTGAATCTGAATAGAATCAACGTAGAAAACTACTAAGGTAAAAAAAAAAAAAAAAGGTAAAAAAACAAAAACAAAAACAAGCACACACACACACACACACACATACACGCGCGCGCGCGCAAAAACAACAACAACAACAACAACCCAAAAACAAAAACAAAACAAAAAAACCGGGCAGCGCATTTGCAGTTACCTTCTCATCCTAAAGCACTCTGCAACGTGGCTGGGAACGGGACAGGGGTGACGAACCCCCACAGTGACGGATACCATCACCGCTGCACTCTGCAACGTGGCTGGGAACCGGACAGGGATGACGAACCCCCACAGTGACGGATACCATCACCGCTGCACTCTGCAACGTGGCTGGGAACCGGACAGGGGTGACGAACCCCCACAGTGACGGATACCATCACCGCTGCACTCTGCAACGTGGCTGGGAACCGGACAGGGGTGACGAACCCACAGTGACGGATACCATCACGCTGCACTCTGCAACGTGGCTGGGAACCGGACAGGTGACGAACCCCACAGTGACAGATACCATCACCGCTGGAAAACAAGCTGGATTATGAAAGAAGCAAGAGTACCATCGAAAACATTTTTAACGTGTGTACCCTTTCAGAAAAAAAAAACAAACCATCTCCAGCACCAGAGGGAGTTCTAGTGCGTCTTTATAGTCTTCAATAAGAAGTTAAACAGGGTCTTGCAGGAGGCACTATTGGCCAAAACGAGAAAAAGTAACATCGGGTAGAAGCTCATAAATACCAGCCAGCAATTGTACTGCAATGCGACCTGTGCGGTGCTCATACAGGGTGTTATTGGAGAATGGCTCCTACTTCACTCGGAGTTCTTTAGGTGTGTCTCAATCCCTTTTTAACATATTCCTGGAACGTATTATGTCTGATGCACTTGAAGATCACACCAGCACTAAAAGAAGAACCATCGTAAATCTTTGATGTGCAGATCGTATCAGCATTAGAAGACCCATCGTAAATCTTCGATTTGCAGATCACATCAGCATTAGAAGAAGAACCACCACAAATCTTTGATTTGCAGATGGCATCGATGACCTGGCAGGTAGTAAAGAAAAACCTGCAATGCTTGTAGAACGATTGGATGAAACGTCAAAAAGATCTCGCCTTGAAATCAGCTTTGAGAAGACCAAGTTGATGACCAGCACAACACCACCAACAATGGTGATAAAACTCCTCAACATCACCATCAGTGATGATAAAACTGTCCACAACACCACCATCAATGATGATAAAACTGTCCTCAACACCACCATCAACGATGATAAAACTGTCCTCAACACCACCATCAACGATGATAAAACTGTCCTCAACACCACCATCGATGATGATAAAACTGTCCTCAACACCACCATCGATGATGATAACACTGTCCTCAACACCACCATCAACGATGATAACACTGTCCTCAACACCACCATCAACGATGATAACACTGTCCTCAACACCACCATCATCAATGATAACACTGTCCACAACAACACCATCAGTTATGATAACACTGTCCTCAACACCACCATCAATGATTATAAAACTGTCCTCAACACCACCATCAACGATGATAAAACTGTCCACAACACCACCATCAACGATAATAACACTGTCCTCAACACCACCATCGATGATGAGATAACACTGTCCTCAACACCACTATCGGTGATGATAACACTGTCCTCAACACCACCATCACCGATGATAACACTGTCCACAACAACACCATCATTATTATAACACTGTCCTCAACACCACCATCATGATGATAAAACTGTCCACAACACACCATCATATGATAAAATTGTCTTCAACACCACCATCAATGATGATAAACTATCCTCAACACCACCATCAATGATGATAAAACTGTCCTCGACACCACCATCAGTGATGATAAAACGTTTCACAACACCACCATAAATGATGATAAAACGATCCACAACACCACCATCAATGATGATAAAACTGTCCTTAACACCACCATCAATGATGATAAAACTGTCCTCAACACCACCATCAATGATGATAAAACTGTCCTCCACACCACCATCAATGATGATAAAACTGACCTCAACACCACCATCAATGATGATAAAACTGTCCTCAACGCCACCATCAATGATGATAACACTGTCCTAAACACCACCATCAATGATGATAAAACGGTCCACAACACCACCATCAATGATGATAAAACTGTCCTCAACACCACCATCAATGATGATAAAACGGTCCACAACACCACCATCAACGATGATAAACCTGTCCTCAACACCACCATCAACGATGATAAAACTGTCCTCAACACCACCATCAACGATGATAAAACTGTCCTCAACTCCACCATCAATGATGATAAAACTGTCCTCAACGCCACCATCAATGATGATAACACTGTCCTAAACACCACCATCACTGATGATAAAACGGTCCACAACACCACCATCAACAATGATAAAACTGTCCTCAACACCACCATCAACGATGATAAAACTGTCCTCAACACCACCATCAATGATGATAAAACGGTCCTCAACACCACCATCAACGATGATAAAACTGTCCTCAACACCACCATCAACGATGATAAAACTGTCCTCAACACCACCATCAACGATGATAAAACTGTCCTCAACACCACCATCACGATGATAAACTGTCCTCAACACCACCATCAACGATGATAAAACTGTCCTCAACACCACCATCAATGACGTAAAACGGTCCTCAACACCACCATCAACGATAATAAAACTGTCCTCAACACCACCATCAACGATGAAAAAACTGTCCTCAACACCACCATCAACGATGATAAAACTGTCCTAATCACCACCATCAACAATGATAACACTGTCCTCAACACCACCATCAATGATGATAAAACTGTCCTCAACACCACCATCAATGATGATAAAACTGTCCTCAACACCACCATCAATGATGATAAAACTGTCCTCGGCTAGAAGCTAAGATCTGTTTAGTTATTCACTTATCTGGGATCCATCATTAGCAGTGAGGGACCAAACTAGAAATCCTCTCAAGGGCAGCAAAGACAACCACAGCACTGTCCAGATTCGAACCTGTGTTGAAGGACAACAGCATCTCTGTGACGCACGAGATTAGGTTCCTGTGTGCACTGGTACAGTCCATCGTTCTGTCTGCATACATGTAATACATAGATCCTCACAACTAATCAGGAAAGAAGAATACGAGCCATGGAAATGACGTGTTACTGCAAGACATTTAAACACCAGATACACTGCTCACATCACCATCAGTAAGTGTGTCTAATCATCAGGCGGCGCATAGGACCGTACAAAGATCTGACCTGCGTCAGGAGACGAAAACTATGTGAATATGGTCATGTAACAAAACCCTATGGTCATGTAACAAAACCCTATGGTCATGTAACAAAACCCAGTGGCCTTGCTGAAACAGTCCTCCACGGAACTGTAGCTGGAGGAAGATGCAGAGGAAGACAGAGAAAACGGTGGACTGGCTTCATTGCAGAGTGGACAGGGAAACTTTAGCAGGGATCCAAGCCTTGGGACAATACCGATGGAAGAACCTGGTGAACTGTTTTTCAGTGTGATGCACTAGTGGCTCCCCATGTAGTTAAGGGAGAACGAGGTGTATCTCTAGGACATTGGCGCTTACCAGACTGTCTCCAAAAGACAGATTAAGTGGCACAAAACACACTATAAACATAATCGGAGTATGATGTCATTTTGTTAAGCTAATGACTTTATGGAAACTAAAGTTAACACTCGTTTGAGCCTTCCCAGGAGTTCAGGGTCCCTTAATATTCAAAACCCAGCAGTAAACTTCCCTTTGCTTCTTCCAGTCAAATAGTAAGGCTTAACAGTAAAATGCCAACTTGTGTTTTCATTTTGAATTTGTAGAACATTTTGCATGTTTTCCTAGTTAAACTGAAGCTTATCTTTGATGGCAACAGTAGTGAGATAGGGACGTTTAAAGACAAGTGAGCATCAAAAGTAGTTGAGGGGTGGACACTCCATATCTACATCCATTGCATATTGCATAGATTCGGTTGTTGACATTGCAGTTATTTAACGAACATGTATTGCTTAGATTGAGACTTTGACATTGCGAAGTAATGAACAGATGTATATTGTTTACATTGAAGACGCTGACATTGGTCTGCTGACATTTTCCAGCATTTTGCCCAAATCACTGATCATGACAAGAGAGGATAAATATCTTCACTTTTCGTTACTTGCAGTTTCCTTGGGCATGTTGAAAGCCTTCACTACCTCCTGTCGATCGCACTGACTCTGCCATCTGATCACCGGTTTTCTGTTTGTTTACCACGCTCCTTAGATGATTATATCAGACTGTCAAGTTTGAAGCACAGACGTAGAAGCTGAGGCGTGTGCAGTGGACCAACCTCGCTGAACAATGGACTAGAAGAAGCTGGTGTGCATGAGTGCCTGAGAAGGTGGCCCAGACAGTTGAACAATTCTATTGCAGCACATGCTAACTGTGAGGCCCGGAAGTCAAGAGTGACCTGCATGAGGTAACGGGACTCCAAAAAGGGAAATAGTTGGAAAGGAAAGCGAGATACCTATCCCCTGTTTCTCGAATGTATGCTGAGATCGAAGACTTTTGACATGACACAGTTATTACCATTGTCAAACATGTTGCTCAAATCGAAGACTTTAACATGACACAATTACTAGCATTGTCAAACATAGTGCTTAGATCAAAGACTTAGACGTGGCATAGTTGTTAGCATTGTCAAACATACATTTGACACGGCACAGTTATTAACGAAATTAAACACAGTGCTTAGATCGAAGACTTTGACATGGCACAGTTATTACCATTGTCAAACAAACTGCTCATGTTTAAAACTAACCTGACGTATGTATTGACAATGTCAAACAATGCTCAGACTGAATGATGTTCGTATGGTTGTGCACCGATCATAAACGCATGAAGACAGACGAGTTGATCGTGTTCGGTGCAAGGTCTCACCAAAACACATGACCATCATTACCAGAAAGAGTTGGAAGCAGCCGTATCCCGATGACAGTCCAACTAACAGCTCCCTCTGTCTGGGCAGGGCCCTTCTGTTGACCTGTACAGACTGAAAACGGGAAATATAAACAACAGAGGAGTGAACCAAAGGTCTATGACAAAAAGTACGGTACAGTGTGAAAACTGGAAATATGAACAACAAAATGGAGACCAGGGTGAGGTGCCCTTATGACCTTGTTGCCAATTGTTATAGTGCACCTGCGACGCAAAACAGCATGACCAGACCTTATCCCACTGTGGAATAGATTCTACAGAAACCTGGAGGTCGTTCAGAGTACTGCTACGTTCAGGGCGGTGACGGGCATTTCCATACAATAGTTGTCAAATAAGAGAGTATTGACATTTGTATGGGGCATTCCCTCGTTGCATCTCCTTCTCCCTTGTAATTTCTGTTTTCCCCCACTGTTAACGCCACAGTGCAATTCTAAAAAGAAGAACGCAGCACAGACACACATGCACACATATAGAGATACAGAGATTCAGATTCAGGTGATTCATTCATTTGAGGACATAGCCCCATATGAAAAGGACGATAACAATATTATTACAGGAATATTACTATAAAGGCTGTTGTTGTTTTGTCCTTCGCATGCGAAGGTGATTACGACTTCAGCTATCACTGGGTCGTGGCGTGTGTACAAGGATGGCTGATCAGGCCAATCGTTGCATTGAATAGACTGTTGCAGTGTGGACATGGCGGACTTGGAGATGGGCCAGGTGGAAAGGTGATGCCTGCTCTTATAAAAGCAGCAGTATCACGAGTCCTTACAATTACAGCATGCAAACATTCATGCATAAAATTAAAGAGAGAGAGAGAGAGGAGAGAGAGAGAGAGAGAGGTGAGGGGATGGGGGGGGGGGGGGGGGGGGGGGGGGGCAGATGTCAGTATGAGTCTTCGCCCAGGTGCATGTGCTCACCTGTTTCTGCATGAATGTGTCTGCGTAAGCGTGTGTGTGTGTGTGTGTGTGTGTGTGTGTGTGTGTGTGTGTGTGTGTGTGTGTGTGTGTGTGTGTGTGTGTGTGAGAGAGAGAGAGAGAGAGAGAGAGAGAGAGAGAGAGAGAGAGAGAAGACAAAATTCTTTATTTACAAGGATATTAGATAAGCATTGACGCGCTTTTTTTTACATCCAGTCCTTGCCCTGAGTACGGACTACAACATGCAGTGAAATGAAATAATGTAAGAAAGAAAACAAGCAAAAAAAAAAAGCGGTCACGCAATAATAATGGAGCATCAAATGAAAATAGAAGAGAAATGAAAAAGAAATAACAATAATAAACAAACAAAAAATGAAAATGAAAAATAAAAATAATGAAGGGGAAGGAGAGAGTGGGAGTGGGGGTGGGATGGGCTGGGGGAACATATGGAAATGTACTACAACGTACAAGAATCAGCATGTATAAAAACAGACAGTAAAATGAATAAGACAAAGTACGTACAGAGAGAGAGAGAGAGAGAGAGAGAGAGAGAGAGAGAGAGAGAGAGAGAGAGAGAGAGAGAGAGAGTCTGAAATAAGAAACACGCTGATACAAATAGCGTTTCAAGTAAACTGACGTACAGCGTATGCTCGTGAACTAGCCAGAAAACATGGAAGGACTGACAAGCAAACACACACCACTCTGACCCCCTGTCAGAGGGCATGTCATCCGTAGTAGTCCAGTCGTTGACTCAAAGTGATTAACGTTAATTAGCCAAATCTGAAACGTTTTCACAGTTAGGTAGCGAAGATCACGTGCAGTCAGTTTCAGGCCATGGGTCACTTGTGGTTTCCATGGGGTGTTGGATGTAATTTTCCCCTATGTAAGTCCCGCTAGAATGGACAGCTCGATTAAATTAAACCAAAGTGGTTTTCTGATTATTCCTAAGCCTAACTCATGGTCGACTGGGGATCACCAACCCTCTACATTTGAGGCATTTGCTAAAATCACCAAAATGACTTTAAAAAGAATTGTTAGTGATTCCACAAGACCACATGGAAAAACAGATTACAAGACAAAACACGACACGTTTTGACCTCTTATGTATTCTTCAGGTTAATCAAACAACATTCGCGACAATGACAACGAAGAACGAGCAATCACTTCTCTTCTCATATTCGACACCCATCTTGCCCCGAATACGAGAAGATAAGTGATTCTTCTTCTTCTTCTTCTTCTTCTTCCATACGACCAACATCATTTTGCTGATGGTTTTGTCGTAGTTTGGGGAGATTGCCGAAGATTGCGCTATTGTGAGGATTTGGAGAAAAAAAAAAGTGTGAGGGGGGGGGGGGGGGGGGGGTGTATGGTGAATAAGTAGTAGGGAGAAGTGGGGGGGGGGGGGGGGCAGGAGTAGAAAAGTGACTGGGAAGGATGGCAGGGGGGGGGGGGGGGGGGGGGGATTGTAGGGAATAGTGGTCAGGAGGAGGGGAAGGGGGAAGGGGTGTGTGTGGTTGTTTCAGGTTCTAAAGATGGGAGGCCAGCCTGGACTTGAAGCAGTCAAGTGACTCAGCTGTCACAACTTCCTGAGACAACTTGTTCCAGTCTGGTATGGTCCTCGGAAAGCACGTCATATGCCTGTACCGTGTCGTGCAGGTGGGAATGTCGTAGCTCAGGTCGTTGTTTGTCCTAGAGCTCAGCCTGCTGTCAGATGGTTTGGGCAGGTACGTGGAGTTAATGGAGATGAGACCATGATGGAACTTGTAAAACATCTCCAAGTGGGTTTTCTTACGATAGTGTTGCAGGGAAGGCCACTTAAGAGAGTCAAGGATGGAGTCCACGCATGATGTTTGGCGGTGGCTATTGGAGACCCATCTTGCTGCTCTTCGTTGGATCTTCTCGAGGGCCTCAATCTCATTTGCAGTGTAGGGATCCCAGACAGTGGCTGTGTACTCAAGAAGCGGGCGAACAAGGGCTTTGTACGCAGTTTCCTTTGTTTTCTTGTTGCCAATCTTGAGGTTGCGCCGGATGAAGCCTTGGGTCTTGCTGGCTTTCTTTGTGACGGAGTTAATGTGAAATTCCCACTGCGTGTTGTCCTGGATGTTGACACCAAGGTACTTAGTGGTGTTGACGTTTTCAAGATTCTGTCCATGTAGCTCATACACAGGGGCAATCTTGTTCCGCTTCCGAAAGACTCAGCGTTGAGCACTTCTGTGGATGGAACTCCATGGACCACTTTTCCTCCCAGGTGGTAAGAGAGTGTAGATCTTCTACTGATTGCTCGTTCTTCGTTTTCGTTGTCCTGAATGTTGTTTGTTTTACCTCAAGAGGATCTGAGAGGTCGAAACGCGTCGTGTTTCGTGTTGTAATCTATTTGTCCATATTGTCTTGTGGAATCACGAGTCATTCTTTCAAAGATTTGTTTCAATTTCCGCCTTCAGTCGCCTCATTTCGAAACTAACAAAAGAATGACTTTAAACGGTTAAGCATGCTCTGGGAATTGAACTTTTAACCTGAAGAACATGAAGTGGGTGTTGTTTTATTCATTTACCTCTTTTTTTCTTCTTCTTCTTTTGATCATGTTGCTGATAATTCACATCAATTCGTTCACATATGGATTGGTTAATTGGTTTATTTCATATCCATGGGAGAGAATCACGGCAGACAAATTAATGAAAGACAACTCTTGCTTAGTTACCAAACAAAGATGGTGGCATACTGAGGGTAAGAGTGTGTGCACTACTTTTAGATGTCTCCGACGTTGGGCTGTGTCCTAGTTTAGAGGTCTGATGTCGATCTCATTGATTAAAATTCTGTGTTCAACCGATTTTGTGCTTTAAAACATTGGTTCTATGACTTCAATTTGTTTTCTTTTCCATTTTGGGGGGTTATGTTGTTTTTGTTTTTTAACGATTTCAACTCTCTCTCTGTCTCTCTCTCTCTGTCTCTCTCTCTCTCTCTCTGTCTCTCTCTCTCTGTCTCTCTCTCTCTCTCTCTCTCTCTCTCTCTCTCTCTCTCTCTCTTTTAACAAAGGAATGTTCTGACAGTTTTTGATTACATCGACGTATCGTTGTTGTTTAACCGCAGTAGCTTAGTGGACGAAGGAGTGGATGTCTGCGAATATGTTATGTTTGAGGTGAAGACGAGCAGTGTCGTATACACGGTCCGTTTCAATGTTTGTAGCCATTACTACTAGTATTAGCAATACTAGAAAAACAACAACTGACGTTTTCATCTTCTCTCTCTCTCTCTCTCTCTCTCTCTCTCTCTCTCTCTCTCTCTCTCTCTCTCTCTTCCATATGATTAATGTTCTTTATTCTAGATTTTATTTCAGTGTTTAGGAGAAATTTTTTGTGTGTTTTCTTTTCACTAATGATGATTACATTTTTGGTCTTCTTCTTTGAGTTAATGTTGACAAAGAATTAAATCTGGCAACAGTTCCAGTGTTTTCTGCTATTATAAATGTTTATTAAATTTGCACCACTTAATCTTGATAGTTGCTGTAAGTCCCTTTCCCGGGAAAAGGCAGGATGACAAAAGAAACAAGACAAAGCAAACATATACAAAACTGGCTTATCAGTTACCCTTGGAAACTAAGATTATCATCATCATCATTGTCGTATTTGAAACTTTTTAATCTACATTTTCCATTGAATTTAGGACAGGATGAAAAGCATTACTGTTTATTTGCTGTCTGTCTGTCTGTCTGTCTCTCTCTCTGTGTATGTGTGTCTGTCTGTCTCATGCATGAATTCACTTTTTCTCAATGAATTTTCTGGTAACTTGCATTATGTGCTTAAAAATTTTCTTATAAGTTGTATTGATAATTATTCGTAAATGCAGTTTGCAGTTTCTGAGTGGATGTGAAAATAGGTCTTTCTGCTACTTTCATTTCTCTCTCTCTCTCTATATATATATATATATCGACTGAGAGCTGAATAACAAAAGCCAACATACTTTTGTTACACATTTTGTTTTCTTGTATCTTCTGTCTCAAGCTGAATCCGGTTTTCTGTCCTTGTTCCCTATTTTGCATGATCTTCTTCTTTATTATGACAATTATCATTGTAAATAATTTTGATGCAAGCACAGAACTCTAGGAGAGGGAGTTTGCAGAAGGAGATAATGTGAGGGAAGGGGAAAGGGAAGGTGAGTTGGGTGAGCAGTCAGAAGGCAATGGTTGGGTGAGCAGTCAGAAGGCAATGGTTGGGTGAGCAGTCAGAAGGCAATGGTTGGGTGAGCAGTCAGAAGGCAATGGTTGGGTGAGCAGTCAGAAGGCAATGGTTGGGTGAGCAGTCAGAAGGCAATGGTTGGGTGAGCAGTCAGAAGGCAATGGTTGGGTGAGCAGTCAGAAGGCAATGGTTGGGTGAGCAGTCAGAAGGCAATGGTTGGGTGAGTAGTCAGAAGGCAATGGTTGGGTGAGCAGTCAGAAGGCAATGGTTGGGTGAGCAGTCAGAAGGCAATGGTTGGGTGAGCAGTCAGAAGGCAATGGTTGGGTGAGCAGTCAGAAGGCAATGGTTGGGTGAGCAGTCAGAAGGCAATGGTTGGGTGAGCAGTCAGAAGGCAGTGATCAGTGAGAGGAAAAAGAAGCTGGTAGCTGGAATGAAAAGGGGAAGCAGGAAAAGAATACATACACATGCGCGCGCACACACACACACACACACACACACACACACACACACACACACACACACACACACACACACGGAGGATACACACACATGTTCACACAATCACACCCATTTACACACACACGCATATGTTTACACCCACCCACCTATTTACACACACACACACATGCATGCACACACACACACACACACACGCACACACACACACACACACACACACACACACACACACACACACATGTTTACACCCACCCACCTATTTACACACACACACACATGCATGCACACACACACACACACACACACACACACACACCACACACACACACACACACACACACACACACACACGCGCGCGCGCGCGCACATGCTCAAATTCACACACACACTTTCTCTCTCTCTCTCTCTCTCTCTCTCTCTCTCTCTCTCTCTGTCTCTCTCTCACAGACACATGCTCAAATTCACACACACACACACACACACTCTTACTCACACACACACACACACACACACACACACACACACACACACACACACACACACACATACACAAACACTCTACACAGACAGGTGCACACACACACACACACACACACACACACACACACACACACACACACACAACACACACAACACACACACACACTCTCTCACACACACACACACAAATCACTCATTCTTGTATGCATTATAGGTAGATGAACACACACAAACAAGCTGTGGTGGGAATGGGGGACAGATGGTATGGGAAATGTATGGGAAATGTATGGGAAATGTATGGGAAATGTATGGGAAATGTATGGGAAATGTATGGGAAATGTATGGGAAATGTATGGGAAATGTATGGGAAGAAAAAGAGGCACAGAGGTGGGGGACAAAAAAGAAGAAAGAAATAGAGATCTAACAAGATGCAACACAAGACAAGAGTCAACAACACTTTGACGTGTTTAATGTGTGAGCAAAAGGTAAGGGTGGAGGAGGGGAAAAGAAAGATGGTGGGGTGGGTATGGTAGGCTGGTAGAGGTTTAGGGAGGAGGTGAAAGAGGTGTATGGGTGGGGAATGACAGAGACAGAATAAAGTATCAAATGAAAAATGAGAGGACATTGTTAAAAAAAACAGATTCTCAAACTTCTGTCACACACGTTTCGTTTCCTGACTTCAGCACTGGTTCGACACGGAATTTAACAACACCTGAACAGATCTTCAGCGCACACCTGGACGAGAGCACACGAAGAAGACGGAAACATGGCCAGTTCAGTGGAGGAAACCCCGCGCGTGCAGGCGACCCCTAGGGGTCAGGAGCCTGCCATGTACCTGCAGCGCCCCTCGACCGGTCGCTCACAGGATGTCCGCCACATTTTAGCACGAGCCTTCCGGGACCTGTACACTCGAGAAGCTGTCCGTCCTGAGACTGTGAAGAATCTGCAGGTCTCAAAAGGAGGAGATGATCCTTACCATGAACGTTACGTCGACAGACTGCAGAAAGTGAGTTGTTCTTGTTCTCTAACTTGCTGTGCTGGTTGTAAAGATCCATGAGAAAAATACATGTAGGTCATTCATTCTTAATGTAGGTAATTCATCCATGACTTTGAAACAGATTATGGATGATTTATGGATTAAAAAAAAACCTCATGAAACAGATGTATGCCATACGGCTTTAAGAAAAGTATGAACCAACAGGCTGGATCATGGACAGCATCTTGCCTCCACTCTCCACGCACCTCCCCACCCCTTCCACACTCCTCCTCATGTCCCCTGCCCCCCAAACCCATGACGTCTGCTCCATTCCCACACTCAGTGTCCTATCCATCCATTTTTCCTTCAACTGTCTCTTCCCCTGCCTCCTTCCTTCCTCCCAATCTGCACACACACACACACGCACACACACACACACACATGTACACACACATGCACGCGCACACACACACACACACACACACACACACACACACACACACACACACACACACACACACACACACACACCCTCTGTTAGCATGTGTTTGGTTGTGAATGTTTTATACAGTTGAAATAGGACATGGAACATAGACAACAATGCACTTGATGTCAATTTGTGATTATGTATTTTCTTGGTTTCAATTGTGTAGTTTAGATGTTTAGAAAAAAAAAACAACAACGGTATGATTTACTGATTCTTCTGTGAGCTGTAAAGTATGATATGAAAAGAAGTATAAATGTGTGAGACCCCATATGACCTGAAAATGACATGTGGCTTATTTAAAACAGAGTATTGTGACTAAGCATTTTTTGCTCATTATTGTGATTATTGTCTGTGGCATAAGGTGTATGATGAATGGAAGAGGCGGATGGAAGAAGCAGCCATGTTGGAACGACACATCATGCAGGCACAGGCCCGCGCTATGTCAGCTGATGAGCGTGACATTCACCGCACCTCCAAGTCTTGTGAAGACTATGGCAAGCTTGGTCTTCCACCAGGTGAGATTGTCGTGTTTGAGAGAGAGAGAGAGAGAGAGAGTGTGTGTATGTGTGTGTGCACGTGTGTGTGTGTGTGTGTGTGTGTGTGTGTGTGTGTGTGTGTAAGATAAGATAATGTTGCTTATAGCCCAGCCGACCGCAAAGGGCCACATCAGGGCTGTGTGTGTGTGTGTGTGTGTGTGCATTGTACATACATATGTGTATATGAGTGTGTGTGTGTTTGTGTGTGTGTGTGTTTGTGTGTGTGTGTGCATGCGTTGTACATACATGTGTTTATATGTGTATGTGTGTGTGTGCATGTATTGTGTGTGTGTGTGTATGTGTGTGTGTGTGTGTGTGTGTGTGTGTGTGTGTGTGTGTGTGTGTGATCTCAGAAAACAGCTGTTTCCAAATCACTGGATTTATGGGCTGTGTATTGCATTCAACAAAAATCAACAATTAATGTGTAATGAATCTCAGACACCTGACGATTACAGAGTGATGGTTTCAAGGCAGCTTTCTTCAGGGATGTAATAGGAATTTGTAATGTAGATGAAAGATTGATGAGTTGCCTGATTGTTAGATAGTGAACTGCCTCCCCCACTCCTCATGCCCATCCCCTTCCTCTTACTTCTATACAAACACCCACACACACACACACACATACACACACACATACACACACACACACACACACATACACACACACACACACACACAGAGGCACACATGCACATACACACAGAGTGCAGTGTTGTGACCAGTTATGTTCCAAACAGATTGTAATCAGTAGCACGGATCAGATGACAGTAAAAATTCAGCTGTTGCAAAGGCAGCCGTGAATACAACTGAAACAATCATGCATGTTTTTTTTAAATGGGGGGGGGGGGGGGGGGGGGGGGGAACAAAATCAGTATTTTGCCATGTTCTTTTCTTTTTAAAATTTTGCGCTCCTCAAGTGAGTTTGTAGATGAAAACATTTTCTAATCATTTTGCACGTACTGGGATTTTGACATTTTCCCTTTCAACATCCTAAACCTGCTGAAAAAAAATCAGCCAGAGGAGCTACTGGGCCTAACTACAGTCTGATTTAGAGGACACCCTCTCCCCAAAGCATGTTGAGAAAAAAAGAAAAAGAGAAAAGAAATCTTCATTGATGAAGAGGAAATGCTATACAGGGAATATCTATCAAAGAAGGATCACCATGGGAGCAGGTGTTATTGTCATTGTCAGTTCTTCACAGTTTTGAAAAAGAAAGGTTTTGTCAAGCTTTTTTTCAATGCTGTCAGAGTTTCCACATAAAGGCATTTCTCATTTCTGTGTGTCCTTTCATTGTGCAGCACGAAGATAGATAAATGACATGAGGATCAACGTTTGCCAATATCTCACATCTCATCATGTATATCATATGACTATATTTTTGCCCTGCGTGACAGATGGTGACAATAGGCTTTACCAACAATTCAGTGGTCTGGAAGACAGAAGAGTGACATGATGGTAACCTGTGTGATTCTCTCACTGATGCCGCGATGACCAGGAGATGACAGGCTCTTTGGATCATCATTGCAGCGTTCCTTGCGCTTTAATGTTTTCAGCACCATTTTGGCAATATCACATTACAGCAAGACTCGGCATTTCTGCATCAACTCAAAAATTGCTATAGTAAGATTGACAGGGTTTTTTTTTCATTGTAAACAGAAGAAGAAACATTTGCAGGTTTTGAACTACAAATATCATACTTCAGTTCTTCAAAGGAGTGAAAAGACTACTTCAGAAATGATGAGTTTGCTTGTATTCACTTGAAGAGAGTGAATAGAATTAGCCAATGCTGGGAAATGTTATTCCAGAACTGCTGGGGTTGAAATGGTTAACTCAGCGCTGCATGTCAACTCAGGTCACATCATGTCTGTTCCCCATCTTGACGAAAGTCTTTAATAATTCTAATGAAATATCCTGTTCCAAAATCAAACCGAGTTTGATGGTACGTAAGTGCTCATTGAAAGGCTGGACATTGAAATGAACTATGAAATTATGCATGTCACGCAGGTCGTGCCCACTTCAAGTCCTGCATCGACACAAAGTTACTGCGAGACCATTACCTGTTGACACCTGAGGACTACTCCACAGAGGAACCAGCATCGGTACCACCTCCTTCAGGTGAAAAGACCCTCTGACACATGCATTTCACTTCCACTTTGTCTACACCTTTCAACAACCTGTCACATCTCATTACAAGGAATGCATTGAGTTAAAGGACTGTCAGTAAGCTGCCACTTCAGATGATAAGACTGACGTTATGCTAGCTTGTCCCCTAAATTTCTTCATCACCCTTCTCTTCCTTAAATGTGTATTCATTGTGCTTGTTTGTTTGTTTGTTTGTTTGTTTTTCAGTTTTATGTGCATAGTTTGTTAAGTGCATTTTTGTGTGTATCATTGACATACATGTTATGAGGAATTGTCTGTATTATATACATGTCTTGTTTTTTATTATTATTAATATTACTGTTACTGTTATTATGATTGTAAAGCACCTTGAGCTGTTTGCTGTTTAAGAATCCATAAGTAGTAGTAGTAATAGCAGTTTTAGTGCTAAGTTACATCCATGATCAGTTTATCTCTGGTTTTGTGAGTTTGTCTGTCTGTCTGTCTGTCTGTCTCTGTGCAAGTTCAGATGAGCATGTTCTTGTTTATATGTTGCCCTTAGAAATAAATGTTACTATTTTCATCATCATCATCATCAACATCATGGTCATCGTCATCTTTATCATTTCTCTCTCGCTGTGTGTCTCTTTTTGTCTTTCTGTTTGTTTCTGTCTGTCTGTCTGTCTGTCTCAGTCTTTCTGTCTGTCTGATATTTTTGTTGCTTTGGTGCTCATGGTGAAAATGCCATGCTGCTGTTCTAAGATTCCCTCATGCATGGTGCATTAGTTGCTACACACTTGATAACATCTGTTTGAGTTCTCCGGCAATGTGAGAAGATTCATCTGAGATTTAGGTACATAACAGAAACTGAATGACCAAGACAGAGCAATAAATGGAAAGAGATCACTGTCTCATGCTGATTGAGAGTCTAGAAGTACTCACTGCCTAGGAAAGCTATCTTTGTAGATGTTATTTTGTGTTTGTGTGTGTGTGTGTGTGTGTGTGTGTGTGTGTGTGTTGTGTGTGTGCACGTGCGTGCGCACACGCACGCGCGTGCACGCGCGAGTGTGTATGTGTGTGTGTGTGTGTGTGTGTGTGTGTGTGTGTGTGTGTGCATGTGTGTGTGTGTGCATGTGTGTGTGTGTGTGCATGTGTTTGTGTGTATGTGTACATGTTTGTGTGTGTGTATGTGCATGTGTATGTGTGTGTGTTCATGTGTGTGTGTGTGTTCATGTGAGTGTGTGTGTTCATGTGGTGTGTGTGTTCATGTGGTGTGTGTGTTCATGTGATGTGTGTGTGTTCATGTTGTGTGTGTGTTCATGTGAGTGTGTGTGTTCATGTGTGTGTGTGTGTTCATGTGTGTGTGTGTGTTCATGTGTGTGTGTGTGTTCATGTGTGTGTGTGTGTTCATGTGAGTGTGTGTGCCTGGCCTGTTGTCATGTGTTTCATTTCACTTTGTCCCATGGGTAGGTCCGGTGATTCCACAGTATGCCCGTGAAACATTGTCCTCCCAGCAGCACAGTCGACAGAATCCTGTAGAGTCGCAGCCCCTGCACCCTTTACAGCTGAAGCCTGGAGAAAGCTTGGAGCTGCCATCCTTCATGTCAGACTTGGATTCTGTGGACAGTGATCAGCCAGCTGCCCAGGAGGAAGTTAAAGTGAGACTGTAGATCTTCTCGCATATAAAACCAAAGGACATAAAGAAAGGCATAAACAGTACCTCCAGTGCTACAACCCCCACTATTATCAGTGTCAGAAATAAGCTCCATACTTTTTTGTCCTGTCCCATTTTCTGTGCCACCTCAGTGGCATTGCTCACACATTGCTCACTCTGACCCCTTGACCACAACCACAGCCTGGCCTGTTCCACCACAGCCCCGGCACTGGCAATCCACAGGGAGCAAGCAGTCAATGTCAAGTCGTCTGGAGGCAACCCACTGTTGCGACACTGTATTGCTGCTGAATCACTTTGGTGGTGTTCAGTGGTGCCTGTTCTGATCCAGAATACACATGACACCACCTGCTATGCCCCCTATTGATGACAATCATTGCTTAGTCGCAGACACCACCTGCTATGCCCCCGATTGATGACAATCATTGCTTAGTCGCAGACACCACCTGCTGTGCCCCGATTGATGACAATCATTGCTTAGTCGCAGACACCACCTGCTATGCCCCTATTGATGACAATCATTGCTTAGTTGCAGACACCACCTGCTATGCCCCCTATTGATGACAATCATTGCTTAGTCGCAGAGCCGGTACGAGTGAGCTCCTCCTCCAGAGGACTCCACCACGTCCGTCCAGCAACAATCCCCATGAATTTACAGATAATGCTGACCCCCGCAGAATCAAACCAAGGCCAGAGATGTGGAGAGGCAATTGAAGTTGATGGTATCTTGTGAGCAGGGCATGAAGGGCCTCACAGTTAGAGACTGTTTTTTTTTTTTCAAAATACTGATTGATGGGGATGAGGATGATGAAGACAGTGCTTCAGATTTCCATTCTGGTCTTAATGACAGGGCTGTGTTCTATGCTTACTTTCATAGTATATTCTGGTGTCACCCAGGCCTGAGAGATACAGACACCTGCAGTGTTGGTCAGGAAATTTGAGCAAAACCCTTCTCGTGTGAGCCCATGGCAAACTCAGCTCTGGTAAGAAACCAGTCAGGGCAGAAGAATCCCCAAAATGAATGGCTGTGATGGGAATCAAAACCATGACCTTCCAGCTGGGAGTCTGTAATGCTAACCATTTTACCAAGGCGACTGGTATAAGCAATGCACTAAGATGTATACATGAAATATTCATGGACACACTCATGCACACACACACACACACACGCACATGCACACACACACACACACACACACACACACATGGAAGCACATACGCATGCACACTTGCTCACATGCACATGCACACTCCTCATTCTCTTCTCTCTCTCTCTCTCTCTCTCTCTCTCTCTCTCTCTCTCCTCACACACACACACACACACACACACACACCACACACACCCACACACACATACTCATTTTTTTCTTTCTCTCTCTCTCTCTTACTCTTTCTCTCTCTGTGCCATCAGTGTTCTTGATCCCATCAGGTTGTTGTTCTTGATATCCTGCTTTATGTTTTGCTCTTTCTCCATTCCTCTCCCAGCACATCAGTTTTTCCTGGTTTGATCCCCCAGTTGGCATGCATGTCTATGCGTGGGATGGTCAGTTTTTGTTGTTGGTTTGTTTTGTAATTCCATTGTCTTCTGTTCCGTGCCTTCTCAGCGCAGCCCATCCTAGTACTAGCAGTCCATAGAGAGCTTTCAGTATTTGGACATCGTAAGGCAACTCATCAGGGGAGACGCTGCACTGCAGATGAATCCTTTCACTGGTGTTCAGTGGTGCCCGCGCTGATCAAGGATAAACAGAAGACAACATTCTACACTGCAGATGAATCCTTTCACTGGTGTTCAGTGGTGCCCGCACTGATCAAGGGTAAACAGAAGACAACATTCTACACTGCAGATGAATCCTTTCACTGGTGTTCAGTGGTGCCCGCGCTGATCAAGGGTAAACAGAAGACAACATTCTACACTATCCAATGATGACCAGATTTTCCTGTCTTCCTCTAAAGATCCAGCTTTTTAAAGGACACTTCGCTGGTGCCGACTCACTTCAGTGAAATTCAGAGGGGCATGTACTGATGCAATCAATACAGGACAGTCTACTAAGCCCCCACACTGAAGACCTGATTTTCCCTCCAGAACACACTCCCTCCTTCTGAAAACGCAGCTGTTTTTGCTGTAGGTCATTGTTGAAAGGTTGAACGTAGCACAGAAACTATTTGCTGTTGTTTTTTTTTAAGTAAAGCTTGTAGATAGTTTTAATTCCATCTTGAGGTGGGCCATGCTTCAGCTGGATTTCATCAGAGCTGCCTTTTACCTCCCACTCTTTACTGCACATTGTTGGAATGCATCATGAGTGAGGCACTAGAAGGCAATTTTTATCTTTCTTTTTTTTTGACAAGACAGTGCTAGAGTCAATGGACCTCTTTAAATGTTTATTCAGTTGTTTTTATTATTGTTTTTTTTATATTAATATGACTGACTTCAACTCTTTTTGTTTCAGGAGGAGAAATTCCCCTCTGCACAAGCCTGGAAAACATACATGGGCACCGACCAACGGCAGATTGACAGGAGTGACCTTGCCCAGGTCAACGCCAAAATCAACTACAAGCGAAACCCTCGTTTCCTTCCTCCTGCAGACACGGGGAATGAGACGCTCATCAAACCTTCCAAGCGGAAACCAAAGCAGATCAACATTCAGGCCAAACCAGAGAAACAGTAAGGAACTGCGTGCTGGACAATCCACACAGCTGCTGATGGCTAACTAGACTGGTGATTAGTTTAGGTGAAGTATAGATTGATTGATTATGATACTAGCTAACTAGACTGGTTATTAGTTTAGGTGAAGTAGTAGATTAATTGATTATGATACTAGCTAACTAGACTGGTTATTAGTTTAGGTGAAGTAGTAGACTGACTGATTATGATACTAGCTAAGCTACTATCTTAGGTGAAGTGGTACATTGATTGATTATGATACTAGCTAACTAGACTGGTTATTAGTTTAGGTGAAGTAGTACATCAATTGATTATAATAATAGCTAACTAGACTGGTTATTATTTTAGGTGAAGTAGTACATCAATTGATTATAATACTAGCTAACTAGACTGGTTATTGTTTTAGGTGAAGTAGTAGATTAATTGATTATAATGATGTACTGCATCGTGTTGTATCATTTTGTTCTGCTCTGTATTATGTCCATGGCGCTTTTGGAGAATTGTGCCATGCTTCAGAAGGATTTCATGAGAGCTGCCTTTAACCTCCCACTCTTCACAGCGCATTCCTGGAATGCCTCATGAGTGAGGCACTTGAAGGTCACCTTGCAAGCTTGATTTGTTGATGACATGAATGGCCTGGTAGGCAATGAACAAGAACTCATCAGGCCAGTTCAAAGACTGGACGAAACAGTCACAAGATACAATGAACAAGAACTCATCAGGCCAGTTCAAAGACTGGACGAAACAGTCACAAGATACAATGAACAAGAACTCATCAGGTCAGTTCAAAGACTGGACGAAACAGTCACAAGATACAATGAACAAGAACTCATCAGGCCAGTTCAAAGACTGGACGAAACAGTCACAAGATACAATGAACAAGAACTCATCAAGCCAGTTCAAAGACTGGACGAAACAGTCACAAGATATGGCATGGAAATCAGGGCCTGGAGGACAAACTGATGGCCGGCCACGACACTGTCCTCACCCCTGATACAACTGTCCCCAGACAGACAGAAGCAGGGAACTGTTGTCATTCGCCAGGAATCTGTTCAAAACAATGAAGGATCCAAACCAGGAATCTCTCAAGGACAGCCAAGACAGCATCAGCACTGTCTGCACTTCTCAAGGACAGCCAAGACAGCATCAGCGCTGTCTGCACTGAAAACTGTACTGAAGGACAAGAGCATCTGCATGGAACACAACATCAGGCTCCTGCAGGTTCCTGTATATTTCATCCTCCTGTGTGCATGTGAGGCGTGGACCCTCACCATGGATCTTGAAAGAAAAATCGAAGCCGTGAAAATGACATGTTACTGCAAGATACCAAACATCAGATTTACTGATCATATCACCATCAACTAGTTTGTCAAGCCATCGGTCAGCACATTGGACAGTGTGATGATCTGCTGACACCTGTTATGAGAGGAACACTGTTGGTATGGCCATGTGAACAGATCCAAGAACTCTCCTGTAACAGTCCTCCAGGAACTTCTGGGAGAGGGAAGTGGAAGGGAAGAAACCCCCCACCAAAAAAACGAAGGTTTGACAACGTTGTGGAATGGACGGATGAGCCCCTAACATCCCGGAGAGCCCCCAACACACACTCCAAACACACATGCTTATGCACTCATGTGCTGCATACACTGGCACACACGCATGGGCCCATGCCCACACACCTATGCGCACACACACACACACACACACACACACACACACACACACACACACACACACACACACACACACACACACATGTGCATACTCACCACACACACATACAATGACAGTGACACAGTAGGCACTCAAGGTCTGACCAGCGCATTGGACTAATGCATGGGTCAGACATCTGTTAAGTCACAGCCAGTAGACCCTCTTCTTAAATTCTCTTTTCTTAGTCATTAATTCATTTATCCATCAGTTTTAAATCATGCGCTGTGTGGTCTCGAAGCTTAGTGGATGTGGTATAGTTTTATGGACTAGTCAGCACACAGTGACAACTCCTTGATGAAAATGAAAATGAAACTGAAACTGCAGAATGGAGGGGGAAGCTAACTGCAGAGACCATCCCCTCAGCACACCACCAACAGAGCAAGAGGAACCTCATGTATGGTTCTTCAGCATGGAATATCATGACACATCACAGAATGAAGAGATAACAAGAACAAATCTGGACGGTATCGGAGAGGGAATAACACACATGCTAACAGTGTCTGAGAGGTGATTGCACTTATTCTAAGTGTCTGAGATGGACAGCAAACATTTTTTTTCCAGCATTTTAGAGGGTAACACAATTTTACAGTGTCTGAGAAGGATTGCAAATATTTGTAAAACTGCCGTGGAGGGTGTGCAGTTGTGTGTTCAGGGTAAGTGTGCTGGACATATCCACCTTTCTTTAGATGGTGTTATTGTTTAGCTTTGTACTTCTCTGCAGACCTGACGAAGATGGTCCAGTGTTTGTTGCGTCCCCCCCCCAAGTCATCTTCAAGGATTACAAAGTGGGACAGGTGTATGAGGTGAGATTTTTTGTCGGTGTGCAGTAGCACGAATGTGCGCATACCCTGAGCATTTTGTGTGTGTGTGTGTGTGTGTGTGTGTGTGTTTGTGTGTGTGTGTGTGTGTGTGTGTGTGTGTGTGTGTGTGTGTGTGTGTGTGTGTGTGTGTTCCTGACAAAGTCAGAAAGAAGCACGAATATGTTTGTGTGGGAGTGATGAGGGGATTTAGGGGGGAGGGGGGGTAGGTGGATGGATAAGATAACTAAGTAACAGGCAGACTTCTCTTCATAAAACTGTATAGGTTTCCTTAAAAGATCAGTGTCTCTGCACTGTCGAGGCAACTGCAGGCAGAAAAGTATTTAAATGACTCCGTCGAACAACATGGACAAACGAATCACAAGACAAAACACGACACATTTTGGTCTCTTAGGTCTTCTTCAGGCAAGATAAACAACACTTTCTGTGTACTTCTTAGTGGTTAAGTGGTATAAGAAATATATTAGTTAAAACAGGCTATGGGTTTTTTTTTGGTGTAAATCCAGTAATTACTAACGTCAGAAGCATTTATAATTTTTTAATGTTATTTTATAGCTATATATGTTAATGGTGTGTGTATGTATGTATGTGTGTTTTGGTGTAGCGTGTGTGTGTGTGTGCACGTGTGCGCATGTGTGTGTGTGTGTTAACATTTTGTGACAAAGCAGTCTTGTCTCTCGTTTGTTTCTTTCTTTTGTCTTTTTTCTTCTTCTTTCTTTTATCTTTCTTTTTTATTCTTTCATTGTCTTTCTTCTTCATTTGATTCTTAATATCTTCCTTCCTTTTTTTTACATGCTTTCTTTCTTTCTGTCTTTCTTTCTTGCTAGTTCCCTTCTTGTTTGCCTTTCCCCCCCCCCCCCCCCCTTTCTCTTTTCCTTTCTTTTTTTGTTTTGTTTTCTTCATTACCCCCCTTCCTTCCTTCCTTCCTTTCTTTCTTTTTATTCTTGTTCTGTCTGTCCTTTCTCCCTCCTTTTCCATCTTCCTCCTGTCTTTATTTCTTGTTCAGTATTCAGTTTAGTTCATGTTGATTTTGTTCTTCTGCACAGATAACCTTGGAGCTGAAGAATGTGTCCACAGTGATGCGACAGTGCAGAGCCTTTCCTCCCAAATCTTCCTATTTCTCCATCGGCTTAGGTGTGACTTTTTTTTTTCACAGAGAGAGAGAGAGGGAGAGAGAGAGGGAGGGAGAGAGAGAGAGAGAGGTGTGTGTGTGTGTGTATGTATGTGTGTGTGTGTGTGTGTGGGGGGGGGGGCGTGTGTGTATGTGTGTGTGTGTGTGTGTGTGTGTGTGTGTGTGTGTGTGTGAATGCTTTTCAAACATGAAAGTTTGCTTCTAAAGATTACTTTTTTTTATTATGAAATGTTTAAACACTGTACATCATTTTTTTTGTCTTAGATACATCCATCTACTTAATGACAAAACTGTGACACCTACAACATTAAAAATAGATTTGATACCAAACACAGATCAAAATAAAGTAGTTTATAGGAATTTTTAGTTTTCAACCTGAGTGCTTGTGCATCAGATCTGCAAAACCTGTAGGACTTCAAAGCCAGTCTGAGTTTCAAGAATCCATTAGTTTGTTTCATTGAAGGCATCATTGAAGGCCATTGTGACCTTCAAGAATCGAAGTGATTTATTGATTGCATTTTTCAAAGTTTTTGTTGGTTTCATGAACGGATACAGTTTTATCCATGGCATAACATTATTCAAAACAATTATGAAATTGAAAAAGTCAGAGGAATATTTTTTCGTAGATTTTACAATGCTGATGTAAATTTGAAAAAGCGCAGCAATTTTATTTTGACGTTCTCTGTTTGAGATTTTATTTGTTACATTGTGTGATTGCATATCAAGTCATACCAGCTTTACTTTGCTGCAGTTTGTGTTTTTTTTTTCTTGTAAAGCATTAAACAGTTTATACCAGGGATTAGACATTAGGTTAGTATATGTCATTTTATCATCATGATTATTGTTATTCTCCACAGCAGTGGTGAATTTCAAGAATAACAGTAAACTGTATGTTTTAATCGTTTAAAACAAAGTAACTGTTTAGATTCACAGGCATAGTTCTACGACGTTCTTCCAACAGGTCAGTTTCCAGGAGACAAGGGGTTGGTGGCACCAGGAATGAGTTGCCACTTTCCGATCCGTTTCGCTCCGGATTCCCTCAAAGACTATGATGATGAAATTGTCATCCAAACCCAGTCATCCCAACAAATGGTGATCAGCGTTCAAGGTCGGCGGGAACCTCCTTGCCTCACCAGTAAGTCAGAACAGTACATGGAAGCGGGGCTTCTTGTCTTTCTACTGTTTTATAAAAGGTGTTTTTCTGTGTGTGGATTTTTTTGGGGGGGTGTGGGGGGTGGGGGGGGGGGTGTGGAGGCAGGAAGGCAAAGGGTGGGTTCGTCTGGGGTTATGAACTAGTCCCCAAACAGTACGGTAATTACTACCAAGTGCTGGTGCCGCTGTTCTGGAGGTTTCAGGAAGCAGACTGACTGTGTATGACCAAGCCCTGACCCCTACAACGCCTGCGTTCCCTCCTCACAACCTCTTTGCATGCCAGCACACATACCAGAAGTGTGATCAGCTATTAGGCCGGTTGTAGTTAGCTGCAGTACAGGATTCAGATTCCATTTAGCTTTCCCTGTTACTTTTTCTCTTTAGTGACCGACTGACTACTTATCAGTCAAGTGTAATGAGTGAAACAGCAGCACATGCTGTTCAGTCTGTTTGTAAGCCTGTGAGGATAAGAACCTGCCAACATTGTGTGCGTGTGTGCGTGTGTGTGTGAGTGTGTGTGTGTGTGTGTGTTCCTGAATCTAACAGTTTTTTTCTTCTATGTTTGTTGACAAGGTTAGGATGTAGAACGCATACATGACATTTTCTCTGTGTGTTCGTTTTCACATGTGGTTCAAAACAAACAAACTTCTCACATGTAATTCAGTACAAACAGACTTCTTACATAGTCCAATACAAACAGACTTCTTACATATAGTTCAATACAAACAGACTTCTTACATATAGTTCAATACAAACAGACTTCTCACATGTTGTCCAAAACAAACAGACTTCTTACATATAGTTCAATACAAACAGACTTCTTACATATAGTTCAATACAAACAGACTTCTTACATATAGTTCAATAACAAACAGGACTTCTCACATGTGGTTAAAAACAAACATATTTCTCACATGTAGTCCAAAACAACAGACTTCTCACATGTGGTCCAAAACAAACAGATTTCTCACATGTGGTTCTAAACAAACAGATTTCTCACATGTGGTTCAAAACAAACAGATTTCTCACACATAGTTCAAAACAAACAGACTTCTCACATGTGGTTCAAAACAAACAGATTTCTCACACATAGTTCAAAACAAATAGACTTCTCACATGTGGTTCAAAACAAACAGATTTCTCACATGTGGTTCAAAACAAACAGATTTCTCACACATAGTTCAAAACAAACAGACTTCTCACATGTGGTTCAAAACAAACAGATTTCTCACACATAGTTCAAAACAAACAGACTTCTCACATGTGGTTCAAAACAAACGGATTTCTCACACATAGTTCAAAACAAACAGACTTCTCACATGTGGTTCAAAACAAACAGACTTCTCACATGTTGTTCAAAACAAACAGACTTCTCACGTGTTGTTCAAAACAAACAGATTTCTCACATGTTGTTCAAAACAAACAGATTTCTCATGTGTTGTTCAAAACAAACAGATTTCTCGCATGTTGTTCAAAACAAACAGATTTCTCACATGTTGTTTAAAACAAACAGATTTCTCACATGTGGTTCAAAACAAACAGATTTTTCACACATAGTTCAAAACAAACAGATTTCTCACATGTTGTTCAAAACAAACAGATTTCTCACATGTGGTTAAAAACAAACAGATTTTTCACACATAGTTCAAAACAAACAGATTTCTCATATGTGGTTCAAAACAAACAGATTTTTCACACATAGTTCAAAACAAACTGACTTCTCACATGTTGTTCAAAACAAACAGATTTTTCACATGTTGTTCAAAACAAACAGATTTTTCACACATAGTTCAAAACAAACAGATTTTTCACATGTGGTTCAAAACAAACAGATTTTTCACACATAGTTCAAAGCAAACAGATTTCTCACATGTGGTTCAAAACAAACAGATTTCTCACATGTGGTTCAAACAAACAGATTTCTCACATGTGATTCAAAACAAACAGATTTTTCACGTGTTGTTCAAAACAAACAGATTTCTCACATGTGATTCAAAACAAACAAATTTTTCACGTGTTGTTCAAAACAAACAGATTTCTTACATGTTGTTCAAACAAACAGATTTCTCACATGTTGTTCAAAACAAACAGACTTCTCATGTGTAGTTAAAAACAAACAGACTTCTCACATGTGGTTCAAAACAAACAGACTTCTCATGTGTAGTTCAAAACAAACAGACTTCTCACATGTTGTTCAAAACAAACAGATTTCTCACATGTTGTTCAAAACAAACAGACTTCTCACGTGTAGTTCAAAACAAACAGACTTCTCACATGTTGTTCATAACAAACAGACTTCTCATGTGTAGTTCAAAACAAACAGACTTCTCACATGTTGTTCAAAACAAACAGATTTTTCACGTGTTGTTTAAAACAAACAGATTTCTCACACATAGTTCAAAACAAACAGATTTCTCATATGTGGTTCAAAACAAACAGATTTCTCACATGTGGTTCAAAACAGACAGATTGCTCACATGAAGTTCAGTACAGCCCTCTCACACACTGTAGTTCAAAACAGACATCTCATACTCAGTTCAGTGAACAGAGGTCTCACACAGAGTTCAGAGCAAGCCTCACGCCCAGCCTGTACATGGTGATGTGCAGTCCCCCCAGAGCTGGATGTGGGGTACTGTCTGGTCCGGGGCTTCCAGGTGACCCAGTTTGCCATACGCAACGAGGGGGGACCCGGTCGCTTCTGCATCATGCCCAGATCGGCCTGGCCCGCCACCAACTTCAAGGTCAAGGATGTTACCGTTTGGTTGTTGGTTCAAACAGTTGTTTTATATTTGATTGATTATTGGTGTTTTGGGGGCTTTTTTTTCTTTGTTATTTTGTTGTCAATTTGTTTGTATTCATTTTTGGTGTTGTTGGATTGTTGTTGATTTCAGTCGATACTAAGTATGAATGAGACTTCATGCATTTTTCTTTTGATGCATGTTGGTAAGATTTGTGGCTCCCCATCCTCTGCAGAATCTCTGTCTTCTGTGTGTGTGTGTGTGTGTGTGTGTGTGTGTGTGTGTGTGTGTGTGTTTCTGTATCTTTTTTTGTTCATTCTAGGCATTTTTTGTGTGTTGGTATTTATATGTGTATACTAGTAAATGGGAATGCTTGTATGTCTGTGTGTGCTATGTGTTGTTTATAGCTTTTCTGACATACAAATTTGTGGGACAGTTTGCCTGTACACAAAATCAAAGCAGTTGTTTGTGTATACACTTGACATGTTTTTGTATGCGTGCATGCATGTTTGTGTGCACATAAACACAAACACACACACACGAACATACACACACACACACACACACACACACACACACACACACACACACACACACACACTCACTTGTTTTTAGGTGTTGTTGTAAACAATGTTTTTTTCTTCATCAGACAGTAATTCAGAATGGGTCGGTGATGTTATCGCCTTTTGAACTTCGACCTTCAACTCTGGAGCTGGATCGGGGTCAGGTGACAGTGATTGAGGTCATGTTCAGGCCAACAGTGACACGAGTCTACACCCAGGAGTTCACCATCCTGTGCGACAACTGTCACGCACAGCATTTCACTTTGAAAGGTGAAAAAGGAACACACAGATGCACATTTTGTTGATGTTGTTTCTCTTGTATGCACAGATAAATATGTATATATATATATATATATATATATGTAAAACAAACATGCACATTGTTTCTGATGCATTCAGGGAAATGCTTGGAAATATCATGACGCTGATACCACTGAATGAATACCATAGTATCAACACAGGCATAATGCATGCTGTTCTGTAGTATGACCTGACAGATCTTGGGAGTAATTGATAGATGATTCAGTATCCTATCATTTCAGTGTAAGGAGAGCCAAATTCTTCAAAGTTTTTTTTTGTTTTTATGCATATATATGGACATGCTCCTATCCTAGTGTATAAATGACCAATTAATTCTTATCTTTTTCTTCCATGTCTGCTGTTTGGTGCTAAATGTGACATGAACATGTTGAACGTATTCTGATTTAAGAGCAGTTATGCCATATTCTCGTTAGGTGAAGGTCAAATGGTCAAGGTCACGTTATCCAAGGTTGAGCGAGGGGAGGCAGTAGCGCTGCCTGGTGAGCTGTGCGACCGCTCGGCTCAGCACCTTATAAAGTTCGACGACCTCAACCCTTTCACCTACACTGAGAGGGCCATCAGCATCAAGAACCACACGTGAGTGTTTCCTCTGAACCACATGAGTCTGTTTCCTCCAAACCACATGTGAGTCTGTTTCCTCCGAACCACACGAGTCTGTTTCCTCTGAACCACACATGAGTCTGTTTCCTCTGAACCACACATGAGTCTGTTTCCACTGAACCACACGTGAGTCTGTTTCCACTGAACCACACGTGAGTCTGTTTCCTCTGAACCACATGTGAGTCTGTTTCCTCTGAACCACATGAGTCTGTTTCCTCTGAACCACACGTGAGTCTGTTTCCTCTGAACCACATATGAAGAGTCTCTTTCCTCTGAACTACATGTGAGGAGTCTGTTTTCCCTGAGCCACATATGAGTCTGTTTCCTCTGAACCAAATGTGAGTCTGTTTCCTCTGAACCAAATGTGAGTCTGTTTCCTCTGAACCAAATGTGAGTCTGTTTTCCCTGAACCAAATGTGAGTCTGTTTCCTTTGAACCAAATGTGAGTCTGTTTCCTCTGATCCAAATGTGAGTCTGTTTCCTCTGAACCACAGGTGAGTCTGTTTCCTCTGAACCACAGGTGAGTCTGTTTCCTCTATTTGTTCTGAAGTACATGTCGAAAGTCTGTTTGCTCTGAACCACATGTCAGAAGTCTGCTCTGAACCACATGTCAGAAGTCTGTTCTGAACCACATGTCAGAAGTCTGTTTGCTCTGAACCACATATCAGAAGTCTGTTAACGTTAAACCACATATCAGAAGTCTGTTAGCTCTGAACCACATATCAGAAGTCTGTTAACGTTAAACCACATATCAGAAGTCTGTTAACTTTGAACCACATGTCAAAAGTCTGCCCTGATCATTGAGAAGTCAGTGTGCTCTGAGCTACAGGTGAGCAGTCAGTGTGCTGTGAGCTACAGGTGAGCAGTCAGTGTGCTCTGAGCTACAGGTGAGCAATCTGTCTGCTGTGAACCACAGAGGAGTGGGATTTTGAGAGGGCCCAATCTGGAGTCTTTATCAGTCACTGTGATGTATTAGTTCCAGATAAAAAGAGGAACATCATGGAGGATAGAGTGCAGATTTTTTTTTGGTACTGAGTAGGTGTTTTGACTGCGAGGCTATAACCATGTAATATGATTTTTTGTTTGTTGAGCAGGTATTTAGTGTTTGAGGCTACAACTATGTCATATGAAGCAGAATTCCAGGAACAATAACTACATTAGTGAATGTGAGTGTTACAGAGCTCAGGCTTTGTGACAAAATGTGCTGTTTCATCAAGTGCTCACTGTAAAAAAACAAAATAAAACCTTGCACAAGCTCACATTGGAGGTCTACGGTACAGGACCAAAACTGATTTTGTCACAAATACGCCAAAAGACATCGGGTGAAATCAAGAAAGGAAAAAAAAAAGTTATGACATATGTATAACTTTAAAAACAGTGATAAAGTATAACCAAATCATTAGGATCAAACCATGCGCTGAGACTAGATTTTAAGTTGGCTGACAGAGGTGCGAATAGCCACTTCTGTTTATTTCATGGTCTTTTTAACTTTAGCCTTTAGGGATTAGTGACAGCTAATCTTCTTTATTTCTTTGTTTCTGAATTATTGGTTTCAACCCCAGATTTGCTTTTTTTCAGTTCCCATTTACTTTGTTTTCCAGTCTCTGTTATTCAGATTCCGCAGTGTTGGTACAGCATGGACTCTTCAGCTCTTCCATCTGTCCTGATGAAAGCCTAAGTGCAAGCAATAGCTGAACTTTGCCCTGCATTGGTGTTTGTCAAAATGAAAGTCTTTATAGGTTTCATGGCTGTCATGCTTGTATGCTGGATTGACGTGTGCACTTTAGACATTGATGATCACTGCTTTGAAAAGTGTTGACATGGACACAGTGCATCAATGAAAATGATGTAAGAGTTGGCCTGTACAGTTGGTGTCCAAAACTGATTTTACAGTTCATAAGAAGCGTGATAATAGACGGTCCCCTGATCATGATTTAAGAAACAAACAAATGGTGCCTGGTATTCAGAAAATCAGTCTCAAAGCAAGCTGCTCCACTTGGAATAATGGACACTGTCATTTTTTTTTTCCATGTAGGAACATTGAGCTTCCCTTCCAGTGGATGGTGTACAAACCTCAGATGCCCAAAGAGCCAGTCAGAGATGTGAACGAACTGGAGGGGGAGGCCCCCCCACCCCAGGGTCCGACCAGAGACCCTGAGGAGGACAGGATCCCGGAGCTGGACTCTGTGTTCAGCGTTCATCCTCCCAACGGAATTTTGGAGCCGGCGGAGACGGCAGAGTTTAGGGTCACCTTTGCTCCACCTGAGGTAGGAAATAGTTTTGTGTGTGTTACCATTGATGATACATGTGTTACATCTAGTGTCAGTGTTACATCTAACTCACATAGTTTTGTGTGTGTCACCATTTGTGACATGTGTTACATCTAGAGTCAGTGTTACATCTAACTTACATGCTGTGTTTTGTGTGTGTCACCATTTGTGATACATGTGTTACATCTAGTGTCAGTGTTACATCTTACTCACATGCTGTGTTTTGTGTGTGTCACCATTTGTGATACATGTGTTACATCTAGTGTCAATGTTACATCTAACTTACATGCTGTGTTTTGTGTGTCACCATTTGTGATACATGTTACATCTAGTGTCAGTGTTACATCTAACTCACATGCTGTGTTTTGTGTGCATCACCATTTGTGATACATGTGTTACATCTAGTGTCAGTGTTACATCTAACTCACATGCTTGTGTTTTGTGTGTGTCACCATTTGTGATACATGTGTTACATCTAGTGTCAGTGTTACATCTCACTTACATGCTGTGTTTTGTGTTACTATAACATTTCACCATCCTCATGGTCCCACAGGGATCAAAGACATCTGTGTGGGCGCATACAATAACATTTGTTACATTTAATGAGTTTACATGAATGTTGCATGTCTTAAATGAATGTCGTATGTTTATGTAAGTGTGCATTTGATATGGATGCTGTATCCAACCTGATCACTTGCCTGCTGGGAATCCTGAAGGAAATCGATGCATTTTGTGGCAGGAACTTACTCAGTCTGGCAGTTAGGTTGTGGGAGAATAAAGATCTTATGTTGATATCACTGTCAAATCATACCTCTGTGTCTAGATGTCCATAGAAAGCTGATGTGCTTTGTCACACCACTCACAATTATGCATGTTAACATTCTAGTGTTAGGTCAGCATTACCTTTGTCAATAGTTAGTACTTATTACTGTGCAGTTTTCTTCGCGATTTTTTTTAAAACTTGCATTGAGAGTATTGAGAGTCAAGTCAGATCTGAGTTGTACAACCAGAAGAAAGAGAAGATTAAAGCTGAAAAGTTTAAGTAACCATAGCTGAATGGCCTTGGGGGGGCAGTGAGCTTTTAGAAACCACTGAGGCCAGGGCACAGCATGACAGAAAGCGCTGCCTGTCCCTCTCCTTCCACTGCCTTAAGTTTCCCTGAACTGAATCATGCACCCATTGATAGTCAGATGGACAGGGAGGGGTTTTCAAGCTATGAAAATCCATCCTGACAATTGGTTCAAGCTCGCCACCTTTAGGTCCACAGCTGAATGCTCTGATGGTTTGACTGGGGTTTCTTGACTTAAAGAAGGAAATAAAGATGTCATCCGTGAATCTTCTCACAAGATACAGCACTGTGCAAAGATGCAAAGAGCACAGATGAACTGAACTGAACTGCTCCAGAGACCTCAGAACAGCAGCAGAGGTGGACCAGTGTGCTACACAGGATAGCAATGCTGGTAATGTTGACATGTAGTCTTGATCCCATCCGCTCTGTTGTAGTGAGGACGGCAGGAAAATAAAAGAAAAATCAAATTCCCTTCACTCACTAGGAATTAGTGGAAGCCATATTCTAACTTGGCTGTGGCCACATTTTTGGTCTCCAGAAAGAAGTATTCCATCAGGCTATATAACTTTCAGTACAGCAGCTTCCTACCTTTTTCAACACAGAAAAGTGGTAGGACTGATTGTGTAATGTAATGCAGCGATGTAGTTAAGACCATCCCAGGTAAGACTCACCACTTTAAGGATGTTTTATTATCATCATTTTCGTTACTATTATTATGATTTTCATCATTGTCATTATAGTAGGACTGAGTGTGTAATGTAATGAAGCCTTCCATCTGGTCCCCTAAGACAAGGTTCACTCTACCTAAAGATGTTTTGTTATTATTATTCTTACTGTTATCATTATTAAGCGTATTTCTATAGTGCCAGTCCTCGGTTAGTTCCAGACATTTAAAGATCCATGCTCTCGTTTACACAATGGCCTTTTAGTGCCAATCATTCATTTCCCTTGTCATTAAGTTGAATATCAGTCACTCCATTGTTCAATCATTTCCTCAGATTTTCTGAGAGGATGCATACGTGTTATCCATACTAATGGCTAACCTAGCCTTCTCTTTTTATGTTTATAGTTGATGACGATATTTCATCTGTGTGCAGCATGTTACCTGTGTGTTCAGACATGGAAGCTCAGTTTATAGTCTTATTCGGAAGACTTTTGAGGATGTGGAGTCCGAACAAATGTTACGTCTAAGGGAAGAATCCCCTTGTATCGCAAGAGCCTAGCGGAGATTCGAACCGGTGACCCCAAGATCACCAGGATCATGAGTCTGGCGATGTATCAACTGAGCTGTTCTGGCACATTTCTAGAATTTCTTTTTACTGGATTTGCACCCCTTTTTTTCTGTAAGTCCTGAATTTTTTAAAAAGGGTTTCTGAAGAATTCCATTGTCTCACTTCAATTTGTTCACAATGTGATGGTGAACTCGTTCTTTCTGTGCAGATCAGCGACTTCCACAATGTCGTCCACTTGCTGATGCAGCAAGTCCCCCCCACCACCCCTGTCCCCCGCATGGGCATCAGCGATGAGGGAGAGTCCTCCCCAGAGGATAACGGAGATGACTTGTCAGAGCTGGGGCCCAACGAGGGGGCAGGAAGTAAGTGAGAAGTTAGAGTCCTCCCCAGAGGATAATGGAGATGACTTATCAGTGCTGGGGCCCAACGAGGGGGCAGGAAGTAAGTGAGAAGTTAGAGTCCTCCCCAGAGAATTACGGAGATGACTTGTCAGAGCTGGGGCCCAACAAGGGGGCAGGAAGTAAGTGAGAAGTTAGAGTCCTCCCCAGAGAATTACGGAGATGACTGGTCAGTGCTGGAGCCCAACGAGGGGGCAGGAAGTAAGTGAGAAGTTAGAGTCCTCTCCAGAGGATAACGGAGATGACTTGTCAGAGCTGGGGCCCAACGAGGGGGCAGGAAGTAAGTGAGAAGTTAGAGTCCTCTCCAGAGGATAACGGAGATGACTTGTCAGAGCTGGGGCCCAACGAGGGGGCAGGAAGTAGGTGAGAAGTTAGAGTCCTTCCCAGAGGATAACGGGGATGACTTGTCAGTGCTGGGGCCCAACGAGGGGGCAGGAAGTAAGTGAGAAGTTAGAGTCCTCCCCACAGGATAACGGAGATGACTTGTCAGAGCTGGGGCCCAACGAGGGGGCAGGAAGTAGGTGAGAAGTTAGAGTTCTGGGTTTTTTTCTGCTTTTTTTAAATGCTTTATTCTTAGAAGGAAGAGGTTGACACTTGATCATCTATTTACATTAAACAGTATGATGTAAAGCTGTCTTTCAAGAAGTCGAAAATGCCTGTTGCATTTATCGACTGTTGCAAAAGCATTTGATTCATTAAACGCAGCCTTCTTCGATAAGGTCTTTTTTTCAATCCAGGATCAAAGGCCGAATGTTGAATCTCTGAGAGCTATGCATAGTTGTATGAAAGCATGCATTAGAAATGGAAGAGACATCAGCAAAGAGTTCACCTAAATACAAGGTCTTCAACAGGGCTGCCTCCAATTCTTTTCTCTTTGTTCATAAACGAGCTTTCAAATGAAATAATACTAGGGGATAGGCATGGCTTTACTTTGGGAAAGTCTGACGTTGAACTACTTCTTGTACTCTTTACTGATGGCTTGACCATGATAGGTACGGCAGTTATGGAACTCTAGAATGATTTAAACTGGCTGAAAAGAGCAGCTTCTAGGTTAAACGTGACATTGATATGGACAAGACGAATATTGCTGTCTTCTGAAATGGTGACTGTTAGGCTCACAGTGAACAATGGTTGTTTGGTGACGTTCAGCTTCAAGTGGCCAGCAGCTGGGACTGAGGTTTTCAAGGCAGCTCAGTTTTAGTGAAGCTGTTAGTGAATTTGTTCTCAGGGGGAAACAAGCTCCAGCAGAAACGTTCAGAAGTCATAGACAGCTTGATATCTCCACACCTAAAGTAATGTTCAGATTGTTTGATGCACAGTTTGTCCCAGCCTTGTTGCCTGCATCGGAGATGTGGGGTGTTAGAAAAATGGAAAAGATTGAAAAGTTCCATTTGTTTGATTGTGAGGAAGTTTTGAACCTTTCTCTCAGAACCCCAAACAGTATGATGTACAGTGATCTGTCCTCTGTATATTACATCTCCTTTGAGATGTTTGAAATATTGGTTCAGGTTAACGGGACAGCCTGATGATATGTATTCCCAACAAATGTACTGAAGTTTACTAAATTTGCATGAGCAAGGTAAGACCACATGGGTATCTCACATCAAGACTCTTCTCTGTGTGACTCGTGTTGGTCATGGTTGGTTGTTCGGCTGTGGCAAAGAGCCATTCCTTTTGAAATCTTTGAGGATCATATGCATGGGATATTTAGTCAAAAATCACTTAGTTATTTAGAAGCAAGTGATTGTTTCACCTTTGCACAACAGTATCAAAAGCTTCTCAGAACGGGGAAGAGATTTGGAGGATCTCTTGATGGGATTTGCTAGAAATGAACTAGCAAAGGTTAGTATCAGCGTTCTGCTCTGAATGCACATTGATACAGATATGCTCACAATGTTAAACAAGCTGTGCCCATTTTGTCCTGATCTGCTGAAAAGGTTAGTATCAGCGTTTCTGCTCTGAATGCACATTGATACAGATATGCTCACAGTGTTAAACAAGCTGTGCCCATTTTGTCCTGATCTGCTGCAAAGGTTAGTATCAGCGTTTCTGCTCTGAATGCACATTGATACAGATATGCTCACAGTGTTAAACAAGCTGTGCCCATTTTGTCCTGATCTGCTGAAAAGGTTAGTATCAGCGTTTCTGCTCTGAATGCACATTGATACAGATATGCTCACAATGTTAAACAAGCTGTGCCCATTTTGTCCTGATCTGCTGAAAAGGTTAGTATCAGCGTTTCTGCTCTGAATGCACATTGATACAGATATGCTCACAATGTTAAACAAGCTGTGCCCATTTTGTCCTGATCTGCTGAAAAGGTTAGTATCAGCGTTTCTGCTCTGAATGCACATTGATACAGATATGCTCACAATGTTAAACAAGCTGTGCCCATTTTGTCCTGATCTGCTGCAAAGGTTAGTATCAGCGTTTCTGCTCTGAATGCACATTGATACAGATATGCTCACAATGTTAAACAAGCTGTGCCCATTTTGTCCTGATCTGCTGAAAAGGTTAGTATCAGCGTTTCTGCTCTGAATGCACATTGATACAGATATGCTCACAATGTTAAACAAGCTGTGCCCATTTTGTCCTGATCTGCTGAAAAGGTTAGTATCAGCGTTTCTGCTCTGAATGCACATTGATACAGATATGCTCACAATGTTAAACAAGCTGTGCCCATTTTGTCCTGATCTGCTGAAAAGGTTAGTATCAGCGTTTCTGCTCTGAATGCACATTGATACAGATATGCTCACAATGTTAAACAAGCTGTGCCCATTTTGTCCTGATCTGCTGCAAAGGTTAGTATCAGCGTTTCTGCTCTGAATGCACATTGATACAGATATGCTCACAATGTTAAACAAGCTGTGCCCATTTTGTCCTGATCTGCTGCAAAGGTTAGTATCAGCGTTTCTGCTCTGAATGCACATTGATACAGATATGCTCACAATGTTAAACAAGCTGTGCCCATTTTGTCCTGATCTGCTGAAAAGGTTAGTATCAGCATTTCTGCTCTGAATGCACATTGATACAGATATGCTCACAATGTTAAACAAGCTGTGCCCATTTTGTCCTGATCTGCTGCAAAGGTTAGTATCAGCGTTTCTGCTCTGAATGCACATTGATACAGATATGCTCACAATGTTAAACAAGCTGTGCCCATTTTGTCCTGATCTGCTGAAAAGGTTAGTATCAGCGTTTCTGCTCTGAATGCACATTGATACAGATATGCTCACAATGTTAAACAAGCTGTGCCCATTTTGTCCTGATCTGCTGAAAAGGTTAGTATCGGCGTTTCTGCTCTGAATGCACATTGATACAGATATGCTCACAATGTTAAACAAGCTGTGCCCATTTTGTCCTGATCTGCTGAAAAGGTTAGTATCAGCGTTTCTGCTCTGAATGCACATTGATACAGATATGCTCACAATGTTAAACAAGCTGTGCCCATTTTGTCCTGATCTGCTGAAAAGGTTAGTATCAGCGTTTCTGCTCTGAATGCACATTGATACAGATATGCTCACAATGTTAAACAAGCTGTGCCCATTTTGTCCTGATCTGCTGAAAAGGTTAGTATCAGCGTTTCTGCTCTGAATGCACATTGATACAGATATGCTCACAATGTTAAACAAGCTGTGCCCATTTTGTCCTGATCTGCTGAAAAGGTTAGTATCAGCGTTTCTGCTCTGAATGCACATTGATACAGATATGCTCACAATGTTAAACAAGCTGTGCCCATTTTGTCCTGATCTGCTGAAAAGGTTAGTATCAGCGTTTCTGCTCTGAATGCACATTGATACAGATATGCTCACAATGTTAAACAAGCTGTGCCCATTTTGTCCTGATCTGCTGAAAGGTTAGTATCAGCGTTTCTGCTCTGAATGCACATTGATACAGATATGCTCACAATGTTAAACAAGCTGTGCCCATTTTGTCCTGATCTGCTGAAAAGGTTAGTATCAGCGTTTCTGCTCTGAATGCACATTGATACAGATATGCTCACAATGTTAAACAAGCTGTGCCCATTTTGTCCTGATCTGCTGAAAAGGTTAGTATCAGCGTTTCTGCTCTGAATGCACATTGATACAGATATGCTCACAATGTTAAACAAGCTGTGCCCATTTTGTCCTGATCTGCTGCAAAGGTTAGTATCAGCGTTTCTGCTCTGAATGCACATTGATACAGATATGCTCACAATGTTAAACAAGCTGTGCCCATTTTGTCCTGATCTGCCGAAAAGGTTAGTATCAGCGTTTCTGCTCTGAATGCACATTGATACAGATATGCTCACAATGTTAAACAAGCTGTGCCCATTTTGTCCTGATCTGCTGCAAAGGTTAGTATCAGCGTTTCTGCTCTGAATGCACATTGATACAGATATGCTCACAATGTTAAACAAGCTGTGCCCATTTTGTCCTGATCTGCTGAAAAGGTTAGTATCAGTGTTTCTGCTCTGAATGCACATTGATACAGATATGCTCACAATGTTAAACAAGCTGTGCCCATTTTGTCCTGATCTGCTGAAAAGGTTAGTATCAGCATTTCTGCTCTGAATGCACATTGATACAGATATGCTCACAATGTTAAACAAGCTGTGCCCATTTTGTCCTGATCTGCTGAAAAGGTTAGTATCAGCGTTTCTGCTCTGAATGCACATTGATACAGATATGCTCACAATGTTAAACAAGCTGTGCCCATTTTGTCCTGATCTGCTGAAAAATGAAGCTTGTTTCTTGTTTTAGTGCCTCGGATATGCTGCATTTCCAAGAAAATATCTTACGCATGTTTATCAAATAACTCACCTGCAAGTCTGTATAGCATTGAACCCAAGGAATTATAATCATATTGTTAGCTTAACTAAATATGTTGCTTTCATTCTCTGTGCGTGTGCGTGTGTGTGTGTGTGTGTATGGATGCAAATGTGCATGTGTGCATGTCATTTTTGGAACACATCATTCAAAATGATGAAGGATAACATGGCTTTGAATCCTCATTGTATAGTGGCTTCCAGTGTGGACTGTTTAGACAGGACACTGTTATGTGTGCCTTTTCAGTGTAGCTTGTGCTGCTCAGGGAATTGTGTGGACGCCATTCACGCTGGGCTTGGGCACTCCGCAATGCATACATCGAAAGTGTCACCAGCGTCCCCTAGAAGTTCAGAAGTATAGCTGTTGTTGCCCGGTTTGACTTTGCAATCTTTATGGTCCAATGTAGTCAGACTGAAAACAGTCGGCACAGTTTGGACAAGTGTGGGAAAGAACGGTGATAAGTCACAGCGCCCCCCCCCCCCCCCCCTTTCCCAGCATAAAAAAAAGAAAACTAGTAGGTTTAGTCATTGTATATTAGCATGAAAAACTGAATACTGAAGTGTCATCTCTAGGGAAAAGTGGATTAGAATTTTTATATATTATGCATGAAAACTCTATAACCATATATGACGAAATGTACACCAAGTTACAGCTAGAGTTGATTTCATATAACATATTCAGAAAGGCTGCTGACTTTTTTTTTTTGTATCAGTATTTTCAATGGACATTTTCCTATCATCAGAATCTGTTTTCATCATCATCTGTAAATTGCAAGTGTATTTTTGACCTCTCAAATCTTAAAAAGAAAAACAGTTTAAATTGTAATGCTGCTGAGTATCTTCTGAGTGCATCGTCAACAACTTTTACAGTCCCAGTTTCTCAGAATCCTTCATTACCAACCAAGAAGTGTCTGAAGTCCAGAACTTTATTGTAAATAAACCTACTGTCATGTTTTAAGTTTTAAACATATATTTATAAAGAGAATTTTCTGAAGTTTTCATATAAAGTACAGTCTCAATTTGGCAACCTTACATTTAATATACTATTTATGGTTGTGGGTCACATGTGAAATTGTCTTACATTTTCTTACAACAGTTTGTAAAGAGGGTATAAGCAAATAGTGTGACTGATTAAACACTCCAGTACTGAAGAGGAGATGAAAAGTACTTTCAGAGGAATAAAAAAAAAAAAAAAAAGGGGGGGGGGGGGTTGAAAACGACCAAATTTTGACATCACCCTCAATTTGAGGCAGAGATTCACAATTTTCAGAGCCTCATCTACTTAATGAAATGAAAACAGACACTAAGGTAGAAATCGGTTCTGTTGAATATTTTCTTTTCATACATCATATCAGATGATTAAAAACACATGTTAGATCACCCACACATCTTTTCTTGAAAATTTTCACATTCAGCGAACACTTTATCACACAGAAAGCAAAATTTCAAGTTAGGTGTCTTCATAACAATCTGACTCCTTCAGTTTGAACCATAACAGCTACTGTATTAGTAATGTATGGATCATGCAAAACATAGCTTTCAGTTCAGTATTTATCAGTATTAAGACCTTTCTTCTGGTACAGCTCTTTTGATACAGGACATTGTAATAACAGATGACACACTGAAATAGTCCTGCAGAATGTGCTGAAATAAATCCCACAGAATGCAGTGAAATAAATCCCGCAGAATGCAGTGAAATAAATCCTGCTGAATGCAGTGAAATGAATCCCACAGAATGCAGTGAAACAGATCCTGCTGAATGCAGTGAAATAAATCCTGCTGAATGCAGTGAAACAGATCCTGCTGAATGCAGTGAAATAAATCCCACAGAATGCAGTGAAATAAATCCCACAGAATGCAGTGAAATAAATCCTGCTGAATGCAGTGAAACAGATCCTGCTGAATGCAGTTAAATAAATCCCACAGAATGCAGTGAAATAAATCCTGCTGAATGCAGTGAAATAGATCCTGCTGAATGCAGTGAAATAAATCCCACAGAATGCAGTGAAATAAATCCTGCTGAATGCAGTGAAATAGATCCTGCTGAATGCAGTGAAATAAATCCCGCAGAATGCAGTGAAATAAATCCTGCTGAATGCAGTGAAATAAATCCCGCAGAATGCAGTGAAATAAATCCCGCAGAATGCAGTGAAATAAATCCTGCTGAATGCAAAAAGTGTAAATAAATCCTGCTGAATGCAGTGAAATAAATCCCGCAGAATGCAGTGAAATAAATCCCGCAGAATGCAGTGAAATAAATCCTGCTGAATGCAGTGAAATAAATCCTGCTGAATGCAGTGAAATAAATCCTGCAGAATGCAGTGAAATAAATCCTGCTGAATGCAGTGAAATAAATCCTGCTGAATGCAGTGAAATAGATCCTGCTGAATGCAGTGAAATAAATCCCACAGAACGCAGTGAAATAAGTCCCACAGAACGCAGTGAAATAAGTCCCACACAGTCTCGAGAAACACCAAATGAAAACTGTAACACACATTCTCCTTCTTCTTTCTTGGTTTGTTACAACTCTGAGATTCACCATTCATTAGACTTTTGTGATATTTTTTGGTGCCATCCGTCTCACAGTCATATCATCTTTGAAGAATGGAGTGGGATTTAAAATGCATGCAATTAAAAAAAAAAATTAATTCACATTTACATATGATATCTCGGTTGTAAGTCTTGTCTAAAGGACATGAAAGGGATGGAGTCTATACAGAGGCAGATGTTAGGGAAAATCTCCTTAGGCCTGGCTGTCTTGAGAGAGGATTGAACGCACAGCCAGATAATGAAAACAATGCTTTATCCACTCGGCCAACATAGGACCCTTAGACAGATCTATCCAGTGACATGTTCATGGCTTATCATTTTTGTCATTATTGTTGAGAGTACGTATACACTGCCTGTATTCAATTAGAGACCAAGCCCTTGGTACTTTACAATCCTTGCTCTCATTTACACAGTGGGTGTCTACCTGGGAAAAGCGAATTGAAGAGCTGCCTGCTGGCACTAATCTTCACTTTCCATGTCATTCAGTGGAATATTAGTTACTCAGTTTTTCGCTCATTCTTTCAATTTTTCACATAGGATGCATGCTATATGTATACATATCTAAAGTTGATGAGATTGTACATGTGAGTACAATGTTATAATTGGGTTCATCATGGAACAACAGTTTATTGTTTCATTTGAAAAGCATTTCTGGAAAAGGGGTCACAATCAGTATTAACCCTAAGAAAATATCCCCCTGTAGAGAACAGTAAGGCAGAGATTCAAACTCAAGACCCCAGGATCACCAGGATCAAGAGTCCAGTGCTCTAGGAGGTGAGGTATTCCACGCTGTCCCTGAAGAGCTGAAATCACGCTGTTTGTGCATTGCAGTGGTGGCCTTCCGTGACATGACGGCTCTGGAGATCGAGCTGAAAGGATGCAGCATACCCCTGAACGTGGTGCTCCACCCCTACGCCATGTATCTGCCGGGCAGTTACCTTGTGGGAAACACAGTCAAACGATTGTTCACCGTGAGTGATTGCCCACCTGGGATATACAGTCAGTTCTGCTCAGCAGGAGTTCAAGGAGACAACAGAAATGTGCTGGTGTCATCCAGTGTTGATGTTTGGTGTTTAGTCTCAGTGAATGTGTCAGGGCTGTGAGAAAGCTGAGAAGTAAGGACAGTTATAGCGTGTGCTGACTTGATCATTACCTACAGCTTTTGTCCTCTGGGAGTCTCTCTGAATCCCCCTCACTGACCATGTGTAACAGGCAGTCACTCTGCTTGAAGTGGTACCTGATCTGAATGAATGATCGCATACCTCTGCTTGTCCTCATGTTGGACCAGGAATGCTTCTGTAAACTGTAAGCATGGGAGGTGAATGATATGCACTGATGATTTTAATGTTGTGATGATGGTGTTTTAATGGTGGTGATGTTCTGATGATGGTGAACTGATGTCGTGAAATGCAGTGTTGTAATAATGACATAGGTCTCAACTACTATGGAGTCCTAAGATTCTTTTATTCATATAGCTAGCCATGTATTTCCTTGTCTTGCACCACAAAGCATTATGTGAACCAAACAAACATAACAGAATACTAACTGACCTGTTGGTTAAGAGATGTTCGCTCAGATGGAGCAAGTGTGCAATTAAAAAAACAACAACCACTTTTGGCTACACAACTTGGAAGTGATGTTCTCAGGGAGGCCAGAAGGCAAGTAGGCGGATTCTGTGAGAGACGCCGTCTGCTGGCAAGCTCAGAACATTGGCACAAGTTTCCATTTTATGTGTTGAGAAAATTGCTCACAGGTTTATTTTGGTTACCTATGCAAACTGATTTTCCCAGTATGCAAACAACGAAATGGAAGTAAAGCCAACAAAACACTGCTTTTCTTCAGGCAGATGGGTGAATTGAGCTGGTTGACACTTGTATAATGATGCTGTCATAATGCAGCGATGATGAAGTGAGGATGTAGCAAAGATGATAGTGTAATGACCTAATAATAGTGTGTGGTAGTGACGATGTTATGCAGTGATGAACATGTACTGAAGGTAATGTAAAAATAATGATGAAATGATTCTGCCCAGATGGCCAACCACAGCTTCTCGACAATCACCTTCCAGTGGGAACCTATGCATGACGACAAGATGATCCTTGAAGTAGAGCCTCCATTTGGAGAACTAGGTCAGCTCTTGTGACATGTGACCTTTATTCGTCTTCGTAGATTGGTTGAGAGACTGATGCCATTCCACAGAGTAATTCATGTTATAGGTGGACAGTCAGATAGAGGTACAGATGGACTGATGTTTAAGGTGTTCGCTAAGCGCTTCTGTTTGTGCTTTGTGTTCGAGTGGCTCCATCCCAATCTTCAGCAGGCTGTCACAAATACACACACTTAGGTATCATATTGCACACATGCCTGCACACATGCACACACACACACACACACACACACACACCACACATACACATGTACGCACACACACACACACACACACACACACACACATGCACGTACGCACGTACACGTACACGTATGCTTGCACACACGCATGCACAGACACATGCACACACACACACACACACAAGCTCACATACATACACACATGTACACTCTCACATATGCAAACTCACATGCACACACACACAACACACACACACACACACACACACACACACACACAAGCTCACATACATACACACATGTACACTCTCACATATGCAAACTCACATGCACACACACACACACACACACACACACACACACACACACACACACAACACACACACACATGCACATATTCTCTCACATATTCATACACACATGTGCACACATGCACACACACACACACACACACAACACACAACACCACCACAACACACACTCACACACACATACACACTCTCACACAACACACACAACACACACACACACACACACACACACACACACACACACATATGTTCCTTCCCATTTTCATCCCATGATTCGTTTTGTCCGCCATTATTTTCTCCCCATCATCAGTCACACAGGTGTTTGAAACAAATTCCCAGTTGGCTGCATATGACAGCTGTAACAGGATATAATAGTTCCTTCACCACTGCCTTCCACACCTCCCCCCTTTCCTCCCTCCATCTCTCTTCCTGCATGTTTTCTAATTCCCTTTCTTTTGTAGAGTATGAACTTTTTGTTTGAGTGTAATTTCATTCTTTTGCCTATTTTTGTGTGTTCCTGTGTATTGAATACATTTTCTTAGTAAAAACAAAAATATCTCTGTCTGTCTGTCTATCTGTCTGTTTATCTGTCTGTTTCCTATGTATTGAATACATTTTCTTAGTAAAAATAAAATCTCTCTGTCTGTCTGTCTGTCTGCCTGTCAGTCTGTCACAGCATTTGAAAACTAAACGTCATAAACTTTCAAATCATGCGTAACCTGTATGCTAGGGTCATTTCACATACGTCTGCGGGACAGAAATGTGATGCCATGCAATGATGAGTCAGTTTGTTTTTTTTAGTACATTGCCTGCTGTTGAATCTAGGTATCTGCATTCCATCTTTTAGGGGAGTGAATTAAGGATTCAGTACAACAACAAAAAATGGAAGAAAAGAATAGAAGGCATGCTTGGAATTGAGGAGACGTGTGCGGTTGTGTGTGGGGGCAGATCCCGGTATGGCCATGGACCTGGAGTTGAGTGTGACGGGCACGGAGCCTGGCCACATCAGCCACACCCTCTACTGCTTCGTCCTCAACCTGGACGAGCCCCTGCATCTGCATGTGGACACCACTATCAAGGTCTGTTGTTGTGGAATGAGGAGGGGGTGGGGTGGGTGGGAGGGGGGATGCTTGGGGGGGGGGGGGGGCTTGTTAAGGGCTGTGTGGGAGAGGGGTGGAGAGTCGAGTCGAAGGAGGTTGGCCTGGAGGAGGGGTGGGGAGTGTGGTGAGCTGATAGGGAGAAGGGAGAGGGGATGGGATAGGGTGGGTGGGGGATGGGGTGAAATTGGTGTGTGTGTGTGTGTGTGTGTGTGTGTGTGTGTGTGTGTGTGTGTGTGTGTGAGTGAGTGAGTGTGTGTGTGTGTGTGTGTGTGTGAGTGAGTGTTTGTGTATGTGAGTGTGTGTGTGTGTGTGTGAATGTGTGCGTGTGTGTGTGTGTGTATGTGTGTGTGTGTGTGTGTGTGTGTGTGTGTGTGTGTGTGTGTGTGTGTGTGAGGGGACTGGGTGGTGGATGGGAAAGCAGAAAGGAAGCACTGAATGGTGGTTAAGGTAGGGGGTGGGAGGAAGATGGTTGAGGAGGGGAAGGTGTATGTATGTGTGGAGGGTGTCAGTGAATGTGGAAAGACCACAGGTCCTGTAGACACCCAGTAAATTTAGAAGCGATGACCTTATTTGTACTGTTTTTTTCCACAAAAGTCGTGCCAGTACATACCACCAGGAGCTTTAAAAAAAAAAAAAAAAGAAGACACGAAAAACCATGATTAAGTAACGCTGGAAAACAACTAACGCTGGAAAACAAACAACAAAAACACAGAATTCCTCCACTCCTCGTCTTTCCCCCAAAAGATAAAACATAGAAACAACAAAAGAAGTGATGTTGTCTGGTGTGGTGTCTGTTAAATCTGTTAGAAAAAAAAAACAACTGAAAGAGAATAGGGTAAACGAGGTTTGCAGAGTGAAAGTATCTGCTCATAAAGTGTATTTTAACCTTTGATCTCCGACCTTGACTCGCAATGTGTTGAAAACACCGGCGGCAGCAGTCAGTTATCATTCTGGATACTGGGGAAAATGGATGCAGTATCAGTGCTACGGCTTTTAACTCTGGATGCAATATCAAAGCTACGGCTTTTAACTCAGCTGTTCTGTCATGTTAATGCCTTGATCTAATCTGTCCTTAGACTTTGACTTGCCATGAAATCATAGCTCTTGCTATGTATAGATGAGATATGATGTTTGATAGAGATTAGTTTCAAATCAGGTTGTGCCGCGTTCTGATCTGAACCCTCAACCTCTGACTGTCAGTTCCCAGAGGGTTCTTGATCTCTCCGTCATCATACTAAGACCTGTACTTGAAAAAAAAACCAAAATCCATATGTACACAAACTTCGCTTTATTTACACACCCCATTCCAATGCGATAATTACAAAATTATTTTTCTGTTTGACTGTTAAAAAAACTAGGCAGATTGGCATGCAGGTGCTTTTTCTGTGTTTGACTGTTCAAAAAAATAGGCAGATTGGCATGCAGGTGCTTTTTCTGTGTTTGACTATTCCAAGAAAAAACTGGGCAGATTGGCAGGCAGGTGCTTTTTCTGTGTTTGACTGTTCAAAAAAAAACTAGGCAGATTGGCATGCAGGTGCTTTTTCTGTGTTTGTTAAAAAAAAAAAACTGGGCAGATTGGCATGCAGGTGCTTTTTCTGTGTTTGACTGTTCAAAAAACTAGGCAGATTGGCAGGCAGGTGCTTTTTCTGTGTTTGACTGTTCAAAAAACTAGGCAGATTGGCAGGCAGGTGCTTTTTCTGTGTTTGACTGTTCAAAAAACTAGGCAGATTGGCATGCAGGTGCTTTTTCTGTGTTTGTTAAAAAAAAAAAACCTAGGCAGATTGGCATGCAAGTGCTTTTTCTGTGTTTGTTCAAAAAAAAAACTAGGCAGATTGGCAGGCAGGTGCTTTTTCTGTGTTTGACTGTTAACCTTTACCAGCCGAGTCATCCAGTACTGGACGACAGGATTTCTCTCCCTTGAGCCGAGTCATCCAAGTCCGGATGACGGACAGACAGCAGTACAGTCTGCCGTGTTGTCCACAATCAGACGACGGGAACATAAAAAATTCCTACACTTTCCATGAAATGATCCAAGGGAAATAAGCTCTGTAACTAGTCTTGGGGATGTTGGAGCGAGTTGTAGACCATACTTTCAGTGGCCTATTGTGAACTTGGCTGACCCCAGGAGCTTTGAAACAAAGAAACTGGCGGCACCGGCACGCGGCACGCGGCACGTATTTCCTGTGCCAGAAAAAATGTCGGTCAGGCGAAGGGGTGGTAGCGATTTCTCGCTCAATGAAGCGCTTGAAATCATATTACAAAGTGGATCTGGTGATGAGGGGAGTGATAGAGAGATAGAAAACTTTGAAAGAGAATAGGAAAGTGAATTGTTTGAAGATGCAGCCATCCCTTCATCTTTCGATTCGGTGTTGTAAAAGAACGGAATAGAATGCAAACAAAGCATTTTTTCTACTTGTCAGACATGTTTTTCAACGCACAGTCGTGTGTACACATTGAAAGTAAATGATTTGAAATTACTATGTTCGATTAGTTCAGTGTTTGTTCTTTCCTGTGACACCTAACACAAGACCATCAGTTGTTGTCTAGCTACCGTGAAAATAAATTAAAAAGTGGCCAAGTATGCGCGTCAGCAGGGAATGAGCGCTGTGCGCGAGCGTGCGGCAGC
>CM065738.1:7611369-7616369 GCA_033310375.1 Conus canariensis
TGAATCAGCCAACTCCCCAAATTTAGATATGCCACGGTAGGATGAATGGCAAAGAGTGGTGGGGACAAAGAGGGTTGGGAGAGGTAGGGGGGAGGGAGGGGGAGAAGATAGCATGTATGTAGATGTAATAGAAATAACAACAGCAGCTTCTTCTGCAGGATGATTAGCATCAAACTGCAGATGAAACATGTCACGTTTTAAAGGTGATTCTTCAAGAAGAAAAACAAAAAGAGAGAGATTAAATGGAAAATAGTAACAAGTGTTTCACTAGCGTGTTTGCATCTTCAAATGGATCAATTTCATTTTTGTAGTGGTACCTGGTTATAACCTGACTGTAAGCATGAAACACGTACATGTCGGTGAGGACATAGCAACAGTGGACAACAGAACAATTCTCACATCTGAAATCAGTTTGGCGACCGGTTATTTTCCCAGTGCCTTTCACCCTCCTAAACCCTCCCCATCCACCCGTCCTTCAGTGCCCTTCACCCTCCTGAACCCTCCCCATCCACCCACCCTTCAGTGCCCTTCACCCTCCTAAACCCTCCCCGTCCACCCGCCCTTCACCTTTCCTCCATTTTCCTTCCATCTCCTCTCCTCTTGCTCCTCCTTCACACCTGCCCACTGTTTGTCCCATTCTCTTCTCCTCTCTCTTCTTTTGCCCCACATCATTGCTGTCCTCTGCTCTCTCTCTCTGGCTGTTAATGCTATGGACGCTTGCAGCGGATCTCCTTTAGGGTGAAAAGTTCATGTCAGACATCTAGCTCAAGCAGACATTGCGATATCAGTTCCCCTGTTCTCAACTGAAAGGTCACGCGCCTGTTCCAGATGTGCTTCGTCATCAGACTGACAGCTTGTGATGTAATATTTTGATAAAAAGTTTATGACAGTTTACTTTAAATTGGTAACACTTTACTTTGATGCGCTCATTTCAGAGTTTCTAATGAAAAGTCCCTGCTTTTGATGATTTTGTCAGAAATGCAAAATGTGTAATGCTTTCTGACAGTTTTTGTACAGACCTGTTAACAGCTGAAACGGGAGAGGCAGTTTGATTTGCTGTTGTCACATTACTTCACATAATGATTCTCAAAATGATAAACTTACAAAGTTTACCAAGCTTTACTTGGCAAGATATATCTATATGTGATCTTTGTTCTGTACATATTAAAGTACTCTCTCTCTCTCTCACTTTCTCTCTCTCTCTGCACCTCTGCATGGGGAAGTGCATGAAATGATCCTATCTTGAGGAAAGGTAACTTGATATTAGTCACAACATTTACACAAATATCACTAATCAGTGTCTTTTATTAGTGTATTAGGCAGTGATTTTTAAGTGATCAACATTTCTATTAAAAAAAAATCAATTTCATAATAATGAAAATTTTGCTGGAAAAAGTTAGTTGCAGATTTACAACTGTTAATTTCTTGCAGGAAATGGCTAGAAAAGTCAGAACAATATTTTTCATTCTGGCAAGACTAATGACAAGAAAATGCCAATGTTCAGGTTTACCCCACACATACACACACACACACACAAACGCATGCACACACATGCACTCACACATGCATGCACTGACACAAAACGGAGTCATTACAAGATGCAATTTGTTTCATTACGTGAGTGTAGAAAACAACAATGGTGGTGTTGGTGTTATATGTGTTTATGAAACAACAATGGTGGTGTTGATATGAAACAATGGTGGTGTTGGTGTTGGTGTTTGTGGGAGAGATATATATATGCATATAGATAGATAAATAAACAAATATATATATATATATATATAGAGAGAGAGAGAGAGAGAGAGAGGGATACATATATAGATAGATAGATAGAAAGATAGATATAAATAGATAGATGTGTGTGTCAGTGGGCATGCATGTTAGTGTGCATGCATGCATGCGCGTGAGTGTGTGTGTGTGTGGGGTGTGTGTGTGTGTGTGTGTGTGTGTGTGTGTGTGTGTTAGAGAATGAATAATGAATGTTTTTTTTTTTCTAATTTCTCATCATGACTGTCTATGAATCCTGTCAATTTCATCTTGTGCAGTAATGGTAGAGCTTTGCTGGCCCGTACTCCCAACCTGGCAGACCCTTTGAGCAAAACCCCTGCCAAATGTGTATCAGGTGGGTTGAATTTTGAAATCAATTCGGTAATGGCTGCACAAGCTGCTGGTGAAGCCAGCAGAACCTCGTCTGGTGAGGCTGTCCCTAACATGAACAGATTACTGTATCATTCAGATAAAACTATAAATAGTATAATAGACTGAGGATGCCTTCTAGACTACACTAGCGAGTCACTGGGACATTTGATTGGGGAATGGTCAGAATTTAAAGATAATAAATGCGCCTTTTTAATCCCTGTATTATCTTCTCCAGACATGTGTTTAGCGGAATGGCAGAGAAGAAACAGCCTTGGAAAACTGTCAAGGCAGTTTGGAATAAGTCTTCTGTGGTTGCATTTCAGGAGAACTATGATGTTTGCATCTTGGTAGAGTGCTAATGTGACCTGGTTCAGGTTGTTTGCATCTTGGTAGAGTGCTAATGTGACCTGGTTCAGACTGTATGTCATTTGCATCTTGGTAGAGTGCTAATGTGACCTGGTTCAGGCTATATGATGTTTGCATCTTGGTAGAGTGCCAATGTGACCTGGTTCAGGCTATATGATGTTTGCATCTTGGTAGAGTGCTAATGTGATCTGGTTCAGGTTGTTTGCATCTTGGTAGAGTGCTAATGTGACCTGGTTCAGGTTATATGGTGTTTGTATTTTGGTAGAGTGCTAATGTGACCTGGTTCAGGTTGTTTGCATCTTGGTAGAGTGCTAATGTGACCTGGTTCAGGTTGTATGGTGTTTGCATCTTGGTAGAGTGCTAATGTGACCTGGTTCAGGTTGTTTCCAACATCACAGTTCCGCATGACCTGCTGCAGGCCTCAGTGTCAGACATGATGGAAGGCTTTCTGGAAGAAGTCAGTGAAGTGGTGCTGGTGTTCTAGAGTGCTGCTGTATCACTAGTCTGACATCACAGGTCTGTTCAGACCTGTACAGGCAGTATTACACGAGGTGTCAAGACCAGACAAACCACAGTCAGGTGTTTAGTTCTCACTGTGGGTGAGCTGATGAGCTGCCGTTTGTGTGCGGGGTGGTTGCATTATTTATTTATATCAGTTGACATGAGTGTGAAATGGTTGCTTGTTGCGGGACGAGAAGGTTCATGCGTTTTGAGTTTTCATTGCTGCATTTGGAGTGGGCACATCAAAACAAAGTCGCTCAGCTGTCCGAGTATGGAGCTTGGGTGATACATGATCCATTGGCAGTAAGGTTTCTGCCCAACTGTAAGGTTGACATGGCTTGTGTTTCACGGCCTTGACATTGTGTGTGTGTGTGTGTGTGTATTGGTGGTGGTGGTGATGTGTGTGTGTGTGTGTATTGGTGGTGGTGGTGATGGTGTGTGTGTGTGTGTGTGTGTGTGTGTGTGTGTGTATGTGGTGTGTGTGTGTGTGTGTGTGTGTATGTGTGTGTGTGTGTGTGTGTATTGGTAGTGGTGGTGGTGGTGGTGGTGTGTGTGTGTGTGTGTGTGTGTGTGTGTGTGTGTGTATTGGTGGTGGTGGTGATGTGTGTGTGTGTGTGTGTGGTGTGATAGAGAGAATGTGTGTGTGTGAGTGTGTGTGTGTGTGTGTGTGAGTGTGTGTGTGTGTGTGTGTGTGTGTGTGTGTGTGTGTGTGTGTGTGTGTGTTGGTGGTGGTGGTGGGTGATGTGCATGTGTGTGTGTGTGTGTGGTGTGTGATAGAGAGAGAATCTTTGTGTGTGTGTGTGTGTGTGTGTGTGTGTTGGTGGTGGTGGTGGTGATGTGTATGTATGTGTGTGTGTGTGTGTGTGTGTGTGTGTGTGTGTGTGTGTGTGTGTGTGTGGTGTTGGTGGTAGTGGTGGTGATGTGTATGTGTGTGTGTGGTGTGTGATAGAGAGAGAATCTGTGTGTGTGTGTGTGTGTGTGTGTGTGTGTGTGTGTGTGTGTGGTGTGTGATAGAGAGAATCTCTGTGTGTGTGTGTGTGTGTGTGTGTGTGTGTGGTGTGTGATAGAGAGAGAATCTGTGTGTGAGTGTGTGTGTGTGTGTGTGTGTGTGTGTGTGGTTTGTGATAGAGAGAGAATCTCTGTGTGTGTGTGTGTGTGTGTGGTGTGTGATAGAGAGAGAATCTGTGTGTGTGTGTGTGTGTGTGTGTGATAGAGAGAGAATCTCTGTGTGAGTGTGTGTGTGTGGTGTGTGATAGAGAGAGAATCTCTGTGTGTGTGTGTGTGTGTATGATACAGAGAGAATCTGTGTGTGTGTGTGATAGAGAGAGAATCTGTGTGTGTGTGTGTGTGTGTGTGTGTGTGTGTGATAGAGAGAGAATCTGTGTGTGTGTGTGTGATAGAGAATCTGTGTGTGTGTGTGATAGAGAGAGAATCTGTGTGTGTGTGTGTGTGTGTGATAGAGAGAGAATCTGTGTGTGTGTGTGTGTGTGTGATAGAGAGAGAATCTGTGTGTGTGTGATAGAGAGAGAATCTCTGTGTGTGTGTGTGTGTGTGTGTGTGTGTGGTGGACTAGTTCTGATGATCATTACATGACAAGTTTCAGTTATGTGTCTCAGGTGGCTTCAAATGATTATTACATTTCATGGTTCAAATATCTGTCTCTGGTAGATATTGAATGATTCTTACACTGCGCAATGTCAGGTTGGTTGGAATTATTATTACATTACAGGAATCAGGTGTTTGTGTCTGGCGGGAAGGAATAATGATAACATTGCACACAATGCATATGCACCCGTCTGGTGGGTTAGTTCCAGTGGTTATTACTTTGCATGATTCAAGTGTATTTTGTGTGGGTACATTCTGATGTTCATGATTTTTGGTTGTTATATAATGAATCGTTTCTCTGAGTCTGACCACATCGTTTTGTCATCTGAAGCGCTCTGTGTACGACTCAATCAATTTTACACCAAACTGTGCTCAAGTCCCTCTCATAA
>CM065738.1:7621369-7631369 GCA_033310375.1 Conus canariensis
GTGCCTGACCATGAGAATGATCAGGGAATGGGATGTTTCTTGAAAGAGGATTGCACCAGACGTTGCCAGCTTGGCTCCTCGGAGCTGCCTGTGGTGTGTGAGTGGGGCTGGGAGGTGCTGGTAGGAGAGCCAGTGATGGGTGGTTCACCAAGCTGGAATGTCTGTTGTTGTCTTCCATCTCCGACGATCCAGTTCTCCCATCACCTTGGAGGCCAGCTGTGTGTGATCATGGGGACTGTAGTCAGATGGATGTGGTGGTGCCATTCTACAAAACAAACCACTATCCCCACTGTTTCAACCTCTCCCTCTCTCCACCGCCCCCCCCTTTACTATTTCGGCTCCCTCCTAGGTGGCCTCGCTTCCCTCCAGCGGCCATTTTGATCTTCTGCCAAATATGAAAAGATAGATGGTTTCTCGTTCTTTGTTTTCACTGTCTAAAATGTGATTTGTTTTTGCCTGAAGAAGACCCAAGAGGTCAAAATGCATTGTGTTTTGCCCTGTACTTTGTCTTTCTATGTTCTTGGCAGTAACTAACCCCCTCTCTTTCTAAATTTTGCTTCATTCTCCGCCCTCAGTCACTTCGTTTTTAAACTGTATGAGATGGTTTCAGTGGGGGATAATTCGTCCCCTGTCCAGCTCTTGCTCAAGGTTGTTGAGGAGGGTTTGGGTCTCCAGTGGAAGATTTAGGGCTTCATGCTTAAGTCTGATGTCATCCACATTATGTGGATGAGTCTTTGAAAGTCCGGCTCACACTTCCTGACCAGCCTTTGCCAGTGTTGGCATCTTTCTGGCATAGTTTTGCCAGAGTGTTTTGTGAAAGGACGCAAATGGTGCCCCATGGTATCCTAATCATTATTGCCTTTTTTATTGATCATAAGATTAGGAAAAAGTTCTGGGAGTGTATGCCCTGCTTTGATGGTGACCTCAGGTCTTTCTCCTCCACGTCAGTGCTCGTGTTACTATTTTTTTTTTGTGTGTACGCAGGCTGATACTCTTGCGGACACTCCCTGTATAGGCAGGCAAGGATTAATCCCATCTACCCAACAAAGGGAGTGGAGTTTTGTGTGTATGACCGTTTTTTATCCTGCCATTAAGACAGCCATGCTACTTGTGTTATTATCAAAGTTTTTTTTGTTGACAGATTTGTTGGCGCTGTTGGTTTCATTTCTTGAAAGAAATGAAAAAATTATTCACCATTTTTTTTTATTATTATGCCTTTTTCTTTTACTGCAAACTTTAAAACATTTTTTTGATTGTTATCCATTTCTTTATTTTCATCCCCATGAGATGAAGATTAATTTTACTCTATATTTCACACAAGTTATTAAAACTCGTTTTATTCTGTGGCAGAACCTCCACGAGTTCCACGAGCCCCAACTGAAGAGATACCGGACTCCCCGGATACCACATCAACAGAAATCACACTGCCCCCGATGAAAGAATCAGAGCTGGAACGGCGGCTGGTCAGTGCAGCGGAGAAGACGAAGAAAGAGCGGCCCAAAGTTGTGTCCCTTTTCTTGCGGCCTCACAATGGAGTGGAGGGCTTTGTGCCATACAACATTCAGCCACGACAGTTGGTGAGTGAACTGTGGAACTGTCTTTCTACGTAACTCTGCTTCTCATCCTTGTTGCGAGTTGTTTTTTTGTCAGAACACATAGAGTGGCAGGGCTGTTTACTTCCCCCTCCCTCCGCCCTTTTAACCCTGGTAGTGCTATACCCGGACCATTCCGGTATTGCCTCTCCTAGACCAAATGGTGAAACCCGGAGCACTCCGGGATGACGTAGGTGACCTAAGTCGCGGGTTATCATGACTTCAAAAGATCAAGAAACGAACATCCTGCAAAACCAGTTTCACCGGAAAGGGTTGAAAATTCCCTCCGCACATGCGAACACAGTGAATTTTGATTGGCTAAGAGGGTAATTTTTTTCTTTTTTTGACCAGTCGTGTCGGTCGTCTACCCCCCTGTTCGGCAAGATGGCGGTAAACTTTCTGCCCGAGTTTGAAGATGCTTTCACAGAACTTTTTGAGGGTAGTGACAGCAGGGAGGAATTTGAGGGTTTTGAATGACATTACCAGTTTCTTTTCACTTTCACTCTGTAGTGATTTCTTAGAATTACACCACCAGTTTCTTTTCACTTTCACTCCGTAGTGATTTCTTAGAATTACACCACCAGTTTCTTTTCACTTTCACTCCGTAGTGATTTCTTAGAATTACACCACCAGTTTCTTTTCACTTTCACTCCGTAGTGATTTCATAGAATTACACCACCAGTTTCTTTTCACTTTCATTCCGTAGTGATTTCTTAGAATTACACTACCAGTTTCTTTTCACTTTCACTCCGTAGTGATTTCTTTGAATTACACCACCAGTTTCTTTTCACTTTCACTCCGTAGTGATTTCTTTGAATTACACCACCAGTTTCTTTTCACTTTCACTCCGTAGTGATTTCTTTGAATTACACTACCAGTTTCTTTTCACTTTCACTCCGTAGTGATTTCTTTGAATTACACTACCAGTTTCTTTTCACTTTCACACCGTAGCTTAGAGGTATATAAAACTGCAGTGGGTGAAAATTCATTTTTTACCATTTCAGTTCATGTATACAATAGGCTTTTACATTTGTGTAGAAGTGTTAAAAAACAAACAAACAAACAACAACAATTGTCCACCGCCAAGGAAAATCATTCGTTAGCTGCGACTGTTTCAAAAGAAGTTAAAGACAGTCTTGATGATGATGATAAACAGTGACATTAATTTTAAAAGACTGCATGAAGAAAGTATGATGATTGCTATAATCATTATTATTATTGCTTACAGATGATCCCTGCGAAAGGTCATGCCACCGTGCATATGACCTTCACCCCTCCACCAGCTGAGGAAGTCATGGAGGAGCACGATTGTCTCAGCTATGCTCTGGGCTACCTCAGCCTGGATGGGAGGTGTGTGTGTGTGTGTGTGTGTGTGTGTGTGTGTGTGTGTGTTGTGTGTGTGTGTGTGTGTGTGTGTGTGTGTGTGGTGTGTGTGTGTGTGTGTGTGTGTGTGTGTGTGTGTGTGTGTGTGTGTGTGTGTGTGTGTGTGTGTGTGTGTGTGTGTGTGTGTGTGTGTGTGGTGTGTGTTTCTCTTTGCTATTGCTGTTTCTCTGCCCCCCAGTGTTGTTTGTCAGCTGATGTCTGTTTGCTTTCTGTGTGTCGTCGTGTTTTCTCTGTTGCTTTGTCTGTTCCTCTCTGTCTCTCGTCTGTGTGTCTGTTTCAGGCTCTGTCTGTCTCTCTGTTCTGTGTGTCTGTTTCAGGCTCTGTCTGTCTCTCTGTTCTGTGTGTCTGTTTCAGGCTCTGTCTGTCTCTCTGTTCTGTGTGTCTGTTTCAGGCTCTGTCTGTCTCTCTGTTCTGTGTGTCTGTTTCAGGCTCTGTCTGTCTCTCTGTTCTGTGTGTCTGTTTCAGGCTCTGTCTGTCTCTCTGTTCTGTGTGTCTGTTTCAGGCTCTGTCTGTCTCTCTGTTCTGTGTGTCTGTTTCAGGCTCTGTCTGTCTCTCTGTTCTGTGTGTCTGTTTCAGGCTCTGTCTGTCTCTCTGTTCTGTGTGTCTGTTTCAGGCTCTGTCTGTCTCTCTGTTTTAAAGATTGCTCTGACTAAAGATTTGATGAAAGAGGGATCGTTGAATGATTATAAGATGTAATGTTAAAGAATGAGAGAAAGAAGAAGAAAAGAGAAGAAATAGTAAAGAGATAATAAATTGTGTGTTGTGTGTGTGTGTGTGTGTGTGTGTGTGTGTGTGTGTGTGTGTGTGTGTGTGTGTGTGTGTGTGTGTGTGTGTGTGTGTGTGTGCGTGCGCAGTCCGCAAATGTCAGTGGCAAGGTTGAAAGACTGGAAGCGTATGAAACCAAACAGCTGAGGATTGACTACACCTGCCATGTCAAACCGGCTTTGTAAGTACAGTGCCAGATCACTGTGTGTGTGTTGTGTGTGTGTGTGTGTGTGTGCGCGTGTGTATGTGTGTGTCTGTGTGTGTGTGTCTGTGTGTGTGCATGTGTGCATGTGTGTGTGCGTGTATGTGTGTGTGTGTGTGTGTGTGTGTGTGTGTGTCTGTGTCTGTGGGTGTGAGATCGACAGAGGGAAAGAGCTGATGAGTGAGAGAAAGAGAGGTTGTGTTGGGAAAAAAAATAGCCATCTTCTTTCTTTCTTTCTGTGTACGCAGGCTGATACTCCTGCGGACACTGCCTGTATAGACAGGCAGTGGAGTTTTGTGTGTATGACTGTTTTTCATCTCGCCATTAAGGCAGCCATACTCCATCTTCGGGGAAGGTGCATGCTATGTGTAACGTGTCATCCATACCAACGGCCAAACAGGCCTTCTCTTCTAAAAGTTGGTGATGGGATTTCACGTGTGTGCAAGATGTTATGCGTGCGTTCACACACGGAACCTCAGTTTATAGTCTCATTCGAAGGACTGTATGGGGAATGGAGTCAGAACCAATGTTAACTCCGAGGGAAAAATCCCCCTGTACCGAAATTCAAACTTGCAACCCCAGGATCGCGAGTCCGGTGCTCTACCAACTGGGCTATTCTGGCCCCCAATAGCTATCTTATTTACAAGAAAATGTTCAGAATACTTACTCGTCCAAATGGATGCCATGACCCAGCTTGGCACGTGCTGAGTTTGAGCCACAGTCTTACTGAATCAAGACTTTTCCCTGTACTTCCTCCTTGCCCACTGTTGAGAGTGAAGCATTATTTTCTGAAATCAAAATAAATCATTTTGTGACATCTTCACTATCCACCATGAGAGTCTTGAGTAGAGGATGTTTTTTTTCTCAGACAAGGAAGGGACAGGAATTGATTGTATCCGCCATTTTGGATTTCTCAGTCCTTGGAGGTAAAGGCACAGGGAATGCATAGCAGAGAGCAAGTCAGTTCATGGATAATTGCAGGGCTCCTAGAAGTCTGAGCTTGTTGACACACAGGTGGATTCTGGCATCTGTCTGACTGCAATGTGTGGAAAGAGTTTCCTTTCTGTGAGAGTTTATGTAGGTGTTTGTGCAGAGTGTAAGTATGCCTCTACCACATGTGCACATTAATGTATGTGTATGAGTGTGTATTTTTGTACACATCTTCTTCATTGGTGTGTATGTGTGTTGACAAGATGGTGTGCATGTCTACATCAGTGTCTCTGAGTGCCCTTATGGCTGGAATAGCTCAGTTGGTAGAGCACCTGACCTGTAATTCCGCTGATGTTCGGGTTGTGGGTTTGAATTTCCACCAGGCCATGTCAGTGCAGAGGGATCTTTCCCTTGGAGGTAACATTGGTTCTGACTCTGTTTCCCAAAAAAAAACTTTCAAAGAAGGTTATAAACCGAGGTTCTGTTGGTGAACGCTTGTATAACATCTTGCATACACATCAAATCCCATCATCAACTTTCAGAAGAGAAGGCCAGTTTGGCTGTTGGTATGGATGACACATTACACATAGAATGCACCCCGCATGAAAAATTGAAAGAATGTGGGAAGAAAATTGAGTGGCTGAGGTAAACTGGATGACAGGGGAGACAACTGAGTGAAGCACCAGCGGGCAGGTTTTCAGTTGGCTCTCTGCCAGGTAGGCGGCCCGTTGTGTAAACAAGAGCATAGATTGTGACACACTTTGAGCATGGTCTCCAGAAAGAGGATAGGTGCTATTTAGTACTCTAAATAATGAGAGTAATTATAATAATAATAATTACTATTATTTTTGTTGTTTTTTTTATTATTATTGTTATTATAGTAATAATGATAATGGTAATAAGTGAGCATCTCTTACTATAAAGCAAATGCACTAGAAGTGCTATGTAGACAAGTTTTCTTCTGCTTTGCTTCTGTTTCTGCTGTTTTTACCTGTGTCATGTTGTGGATGCTGGTAATGATTCTAATCAGACTTTTTGATGATTGTCAATTTTGTTTTTATGAATTTTCATTATTTTCATTTGTTTTTTATTCGTTATATTATTATGTTTCCATTCTTGAAATGCTGACAGTTGAGGAGACAGATAGAGATGGAATGATATACTGATCTACAAGTTCTCCACCGTTTTCCTTCTGTATTCTGCTGTTTTCGCTTTTGTTATTTTGTGGATGCTGGTAATGAATAATTACATGACTGTTTGTTTACTGATTAACAGCATGCTTTAGGTATTTTATTGCTATTATTATTCTAGTTATTTTGTGGCTATTATTATTCTTGTTATTCACATTTTTTTTCTGTTTTGAAAGGCTGACCATTGAGGAGACAGATGATGATGGAATGACTTACCGATCTGCCATGAGTGACATTTTGGATGGAGACAAGGTTAGCAGTGGGACTTCTATCTTTGTCTTTTCTTTCATGTTCTTTTGTCTGCCTTTGCATGAGTGGGTGTGTGTGTGTGCGTGTGTGTGTGTGTGTGTGTGTGTGTTGTTCTGTGTTGTGTGTGTGTGTGTGTGTGGTGTGTGTGTGTGTGTGTTTGCATGTGTGTGTGTGTGTGTGTGTGTGTGTGTGTGTGTGTGTGTGTGTGGTGTGTGTGTCTTGTTGTGTGTGTGTGTGTGTGTGTGTGTTTCTCTGTGTGTGTGTGTGTGTGTGTGGTTTGCGTGTGTGTGTGTGTGTGTGTGTGTGTGTGGTGTGGTTATGTTTGTGTGTACAGCATACAGCTGTGTGTGTATGTACAGGATCATGTACAGGATCATGTGTGTGACAGTGCAGTGATGTGAGAATGAGAAACAGAGAGAGAGAGAGAGAGTCAGAGACGACAGACAACAAAATGACACAGAACAAGTACAAAATGGAGGCTTCCACAGGTTCTGCCAGAATCGCTCCAGACACGCAGCCTGATGTTGTCCAACAACACCCAGACGCCCTTGACCTTCCGGCTGAAGGTCAATGCTCCCTTCCTGATGGTGGACTTGGATGGAGGCAGCAGCAGCAGCAGCAGCAGCCACAGCGCAACATCCCGCACTCTGCAGACAGGCTTCCATACCCTGCACCCCCGCCACAACATCATGGTACAGACCCCTGAATATGCTCCTTCTTCTTCTGCCACTGCTGTTTGTCCCAGCCTCTTGCCCTCCTCTTTTCCTTCCTTTGTGGTCCGCCCCGCATCCCACACCCTTCCTCCTTCTCCCCCCATCCCCCTTCCCCAATTGTGTGTGTGTGTGTGTGTGTGTGTTAGTGTGTGCGTGTGTGTGTGTGTGTGTGTGTGTGTGTGTATGTGTGTGTGTGTTTGTGTGTGTGTGTGTGCGTGTGCGTGTGTGTGTGTGTGTGTGTGTGTATGTGTGTGTGTGTCTGTCTGTCTGTGTGTCTGTGCATGTTTGTATTTATGTATGTGTGTATGTGTGTGTGTGTGTTTAATGCCATACCAGTTGTCCTTTGTTTTTTTGTTGTTTTTTTCAGAAGAGTGTGGAGAGGATGGAGGGGCCTGATTGCTAGACTGCTTTGATGAATGTACTTCCCATTCCTAGGAAGGTTTTGGAACCCATGTGGGATGGGTGGGGTTGGGATCGCGGGACAGAGGAAGGAAAAGAGTCAAGGCAGCTCCGAATGATTTAAGTCATGGAGTCCTCATAAGTCCAAAGCAGTCAGGATGGAAAGTTTGCTAGGCTGCTGTTTTTGAATTTTGGAAAGTACATTCTGAGGAACCACGTGGAACTGTGTCAGATAGTGGCTCCAGCTTTTTTGTTTTCTGGTGCAAGTTCTTCCATACATTTATGTCCAGAAATGTGTATGTGTTGTGTTTGTTTGTTTGTTTTTGAATTATTAAAAAAAAAGTGTCTGGTTCCTCAGGATAATCTACACAGATTACAGGACAAAGTGTTTTGTCCTGTAATCTGTTTGTCTAGATTGTCCTGCGGAACCAGTGACTTCTCTTTTTGAAATTTTCTTCAATTTCTGCCTTCAGTCTTTGAAACTTACCTTGTTTTTGAATGCTGTAAGCTGTACTATGGGCAATAGTTTTGATGGATTGTTCTTTCACTCTCATAGCAGTTGCTTCTCCTCTACCATGATTTTCCATTGCTTTGAATCTCTCATGTTCAGTGCATGTTTTGGAGAGGATTGACAGGTGTTTTGCATGCTGTCAGTGTTCAGTGATGATCACTGTAACTGTGCTGATAAGGGGGCCTTGACCAAAGTGACAACTCTTGCTAACTTTTGCGTACGAATCCTGTCTTGCAGTGTGTCTACTTCTTTGACAACATACCCTATAATTCAACACACACCAAAAAATGAGAGGGTATGAATGTATGTCAGATCATGCCGATGAATCAGATTTGAAAGTAATTTGTGTTGGAAGAACCAGTTGATACTGTAGTCACTGCAAGACCAGGTATTTGCCATGGGAGGGCTAATGAAAAGCCAGTGAAAACAAAACAAATCCTCCACCCCCACGCTCCATCTGCCTGTACACACACACAAAAAATCTTTGTAGAAAATGCAATCATTTTTGGTGAAAAGCACACCAATGGCAGTACTGTGGTGAACAGGTCAAAGGTAGTTTACATACCTCCGTGCAGGTCAAAGGTAGTTTACATGCCTCCGTGCAGGTCAAAGGTAGTTTACATACCTCCGTGCAGGTCAAAGGTAGTTTACATACCTCCATGCAGGTCAAAGGTAGTTTACATACCTCCGTGCAGGTCAAAGGTAGTTTACATACCTCCGTGCAGGTCAAAGGTAGTTTACATACCTCCATGCAGGTCAAATGTAGTTTACATACCTCCGTGCAGGTCAAAGGTAGTTTACATACCTCCGTGCAGGTCAAAGGTAGTTTACATACCTCCGTGCAGGTCAAAGGTAGTTTACATACCTCGGTGCAGGTCAAAGGTAGTTTACATACCTCCGTGCAGGTCAAATGTAGTTTATATACCTCCGTGCAGGTCAAAGGTAGTTTACATACCTCCATGCAGGTCAAAGGTAGTTTACATACCTCCGTGCAGGTCAAAGGTAGTTTACATACCTCCGTGCAGGTCAAAGGTAGTTTACATACCTCCGTGCAGGTCAAAGGTAGTTTACATACCTCCGTGCAGGTCAAAGGTAGTTTACATACCTCCATGCAGGTCAAAGGTAGTTTACATACCTCCGTGCAGGTCAAAGGTAGTTTACATACCTCCGTGCAGGTCAAAGGTAGTTTACATACCTCCGTGCAGGTCAAAGGTAGTTTATATACCTCCATGCAGGTCAAAGGTAGTTTACATACCTCGGTGCAGGTCATATGTAGTTTACATACCTCCATGCAGGTCAAAGGTAGTTTATATACCTCCATGCAGGTCAAAGGTAGTTTACATACCTCCGTGCAGGTCAAAGGTAGTTTACATACCTCCGTGCAGGTCAAATGTAGTTTACATACCTCCGTGGCAGTACTATGGTGAACAGGTCAAAGGTAGTTTACATACCTCCGTGCAGGTCAAAGGTAGTTTACATACCTCTGCGCAGGTCAAATGTAGTTTACATAACTCCGTGCAGGTCAAAGGTAGTTTACATACCTCTGTGCATGTCAAATGTAGTTTACATAACTCCGTGCAGGTCAAAGGTAGTTTACATACCTCCGTGCAGGTCAAAAGTAGTTTACATACCTCTGTGCATGTCAAATGTAGTTTACATAACTCCATGCAGGTCAAAGGTAGTTTACATACCTCCGTGCAGGTCAAATGTAGTTTACATACCTCCGTGGCAGTACGATGGTGAACAGGTCAAAGGTAGTTTACATACCTCTGTGGCAGTGATCTGTTGTGGAGTCTGATGTCTGTGCTATGATTTCGCAGGTCAAGGTGGCTCTGAGAGTGACGCCAACCATGCTGTCCGACTACCAGAAAGACCATGGGACCGAGGACTGGGAACGCATTACCAGCGATAACATCCTGGCCATCAACGATCACCTGTTCATCGACTTCAACAACACCAGCCAACAGGTACTAAGCAGATAGGCGTGATTCACAGAAAAGATATACAAGTGCGAGAGCCGAAACTGCAGTGTGGAGCACACACAGGTGCAAAACATGTAGGTGCAG
>CM065738.1:7638869-7655829 GCA_033310375.1 Conus canariensis
TTACTGTAAGAAAACATTGGAATAATAAAATATGTCAAAATTTTGAGCTGTTTTTGGTGTCCATATTATGTTGTTTCTTTTTTGCTCGTTATTGTCTGCCCCTAAACAAACAATAACCCTTGTCACTTGCAAACAAGTGTTTTTCTGCAGAGTGGTCTGCCCCTAAACAAACAATAACCCTTGTCACTTGCAAACAAGTGTTTTTCTGCAGAGCGGAATATTGTTTCCATTACTGTCCATCTATCTTCCTGTCTGACTGTCTCCCTGCCTGTCTCTCTTGGAAACAACTCAACCACACTGGTTTGATCTTAATCGCATTCTGCACAATTGCTTTTAGTGTCAGAATCCAGACTTCTCATGAGTTATAAGAACATTTTTGCTCAGTGATGTCAAGAAACTGGATCGTCCAACAACCCTACAAAGGCCCAGACATTGGTCTGCACTCTGAACAACAATAAGATATTAGAACAATTACTCTCACCAGTGACCTCCAATGAATTACCAATTGAATCAACTGACAACACAATTACTCTCACCAGTTTTGTACAGCGGAATACCAGGCGAATCAACTGACAACCTTTACTATTTGGGTACAGGTTTTTATAGAATGCTGATCTTAAGAAAACATGTTGAGACTATTATTCTTAAATGAAAAAAGGGTTTGTCTGGCATGAAAGCAATGGCAGCTAAAGTCATTGAACAGCGCCATCTACGACTATATTAAAAGTTGTACTCAGTGGAAATAATTTTGGATTAGGGCTTACAACGTTGTCGGAGTGCAATCTTCTCAAATTAGACGGAATTCAAAATGGACCGATGAGATTGATCTTGGGAACTATGAAGGATACACCAACTGAAACTGTCATACCTGCTTGACCGTCCTTTAATGCAGGTCAGACACAAACTAGAACAGGTGAAGGCGTATTTCAGAGCACTAAAAAAAATCCCTAAATCCACTAGATGCGGCAGTTAAGGAAACAAAGGGCACTCATCTCGTACATGGAAATTCATGGATGGGACAGGCAGAAGACAATATACTGCTTGTGTGCCGATTATCAGAAGTCAAAGAAACGAAGGAATGGGAAAAGTATCCAGACCACCTCAGATACCTCTACCACACCCATACACATGCACAAAGACGCCCATGTGCATACGCACACGTGCATACACATACATGCACACAAGCATACACATATGCATGTACACCCATATAAACAGGCACACATGTATATTCAAATTTATGCATTCACACGTGCACATGCGTGCATGCAATGTTTGCACAAGCCCACAGATCATACACTCATATATACACAAGCAAACACCCCTGAGTTACCGCTTACCCAGGAAGGCAAAGAAGCCTAGATCCATATGCCAGGGAACCCCAAAGAGAGGCAGGAAGTGTTTGGTTCCTGGCTGTGTGGAGGCGACTCAGTATCCAAAGGTTCATGCCCACTAGATGCACCACTTGCCCAGCATCTTGCCACCTTCATCAGAAGTTGTTTCGCAGGGTGGACACATGCACTGAAGGCAATGGCATGGCTGTTGGGACCAAGTGGAAACTGGGATAAGCTGGTGGAATACATTACCAGGCAGCACCACCTCAGCTTGGGCAACACAGTCATCACCAACTGCCAGAAAGAGGCCATGAAGGCTTTTCGCCAGCATGTGGGAGAGCCGGTTTCAGAGACATTTCAGCTGAACTCTGTGCTGTATGTAACCTGTCAACAATATCACAACTCTGTGCTGTATGTAACCTGTCAACAATATCACAACTCTGTGCTGTATGTAACCTGTCAACAATATCACAACTCTGTGCTGTATGTAACCTGTCAACAATATCACAACTCTGTGCTGTATGTAACCTGTCAACAATATCACAACTCTGTGCTGTATGTAACCTGTCAACAATATCAGAACTCTGTACTGTATGTAACCTGTCAACAATATCACAACTCTGTGCTGTACGTAACCTGTCAACAACATCACAACTCTGCTGTATGTAACCTGTCAACAATATCACAACTCTGTGCTGTAACCTGTCACAATATCACAACTCTGCTGTATGTAACCTGTCAACAATATCACAACTGTGCTGTATGTAACCTGTCAACAACATCACAACTCTGTACTGTATGTAACCTGTCAACAATATCACAACTCTGTGCTGTATGTAACCTGTCAACAATATCACAACTCTGTGCTGTAACCTGTCAACAATATCACAACTCTGTACTGTATGTAACCTGTCAACAATATCGGAACTCCGTGCTCTAACTGTCAACAACATCAGAACTCTGTACTGTATGTAACCTGTCAACAATATCAGAACTCCGTGCTCTAACTGTCAACATCAGAACTCTGTACTGTATGTAACCTGTCAACAATACCAGAACTCTGTACTGTATGTAACCTGTCAACAATATCACAACTCTGCGCTGTATGTAACCTGTCAACAATATCAGAACTCTGTGCTGTATGTAACCTGTCAACAACATCAGAACTCTGTGCTGTATGTAACCTGTCAGCAATATCACAACTCTGTGCTGTATGTAACCTGTCAACAACATCAGAACTCTGTGCTGTATGTAACCTGTCAACAATATCACAACTCTGTACTGTATGTAACCTGTCAACAATATCAGAACTCTGTGCTGTAACCTGTCAACAGCACCTGAACCTGTGCTGTAACCTGTCGTCAATATCTGGGACCTGTGTTGTGGTTTACGCTGTCAAACAATATCTGGTCTCTGTGTTGTTAGATTTTAACAATATTGGGACTCTGTGCTCCACCAGGTCAACAATATCTACATTTGTGCCTTAACCTGTCAACAAGCTCCAACCTGTCAACTGTATCTGGACTCAGTGCTCTAACTTGTGAACAACGTATCTAGACTCAGTGCTCTAACTTGTGAAAACGTATCTAGACTCAGTGCTGTAACTTGTGAACAACGTATCTAGACTCGGTGCTCTAACTTGTGAACAACATATCTAGACTCAGTGCTCTAACTTGTGAACAACGTATCTAGACTCAGTGCTCTAACTTGTGAACAACATATCTAGACTCAGTGCTCTAACTTGTGAACACTATCTGAACTCTGCACTGTTACCTGTCAACAATATCTGGCCTCTGTGCTGTAAGCTGTCAACAATATGTGCTCCCTGTGTTGTAAGCTGTCAACAATATGTGCTCTCTGTGTTGTAAGCTGTCAACAATATGTGTTCTCTGTGTTGCAACCTGTCAACAATATGTGTTCTCTGTGTTGCAACCTGTCAACAATGTGTTCTCTGTGTTGCAACCTGTCAACAATATGTGTTCTCTGTGCTGTAACCTGTCAACAATATCTGGCCTCTGTGGTGTATTATAGCTGTCAACAATATCTGGTCTCTGTATTATAACTATCAACAATATCTGGACTCTGTATTATAGCTGTCAACAATATCTGGACTCTGTATTATAGCTGTCAGTAATATTCGGACTCGGACTTGTGGCCTGTCAACAATATGTGTTCTTTGTGTTGCAACCTGTCAACCATATGGGTTCTCTGTGTTGCAACCTGTCAACAATATGTGTTCTCTGTGTTGTAACCTGTCAACAATATGTGTTCTTTGTGTTATAACCTGTCAACAATGTGTGTTCTCTGTTGCAACCTGTCAACAATATGTGCTCTCTGTGTTGTAACCTGTCAACAATGTGTGTTCTCTATGTTGCAACCTGTCAACAATATGTGTTCTCTGTGTTGCAACCTGGCAACAATATGTGTTCTCTGTCCTGTAACCTGTCAACAATATCTGGCCTCAGTGTTGTAACCTGTCAACAATATCTGGACTCTGTATTATAGCTGTCAACAATATCTGGACTCTGTATTATAGCTGTCAACAATATCTGGACTCTGTATTATAGCTGTCAGTAATATTCAGACTCAAGACTTGTGGCCTGTCAATAATATGTGTTCTTTGTGTTGCAACCTGTCAACAATGTGTGTTCTCTGTGTTGCAACCTGTCAACAATATGTGTTCTCTGTGTTGTAACCTGTCAATAATATGTGTTCTCTGAGTTGCAACCTGTCAACAATATGTGTTCTCTGTGTTACAACCTGTCAACAATATGTGTTCTGGGTTGCAACCTGTCAACAATATGTGTTCTCTGTGTTTCAACCTGTCAACAATATGTGTTCTGTGTTGCAACCTGTCAACAATATGTGTTCTCTGAGTTGCAACCTGTCAACAATGTGTGTTCTCTGTGTTACAACCTGTCAACAATATGTGTTCTGTTTCAATCTGTCAACAATATGTGTTCTCTGTGTTTCAATCTGTCAACAATATGTGTTCTCTGTGTTGCAACCTGTCAACAATGTGTGTTCTGTGTTGCAACCTGTCAACAATGTGTGTTCTCTGTGTTGCAATCTGTCAACAATGTGTTCTCTGTGTTTCAACCGGTCAACAATATGTGTTCTGTGTTGCAACCTGTCAACAATATGTGTTCTCTGTGTTTCAACCTGTCAACAATATGTCTTCTCTGTGTTGTAACCTGTCAACAATATGTGTTCTCTGTGTTTCAACCTGTCAACAATTTGCGTTCTCCATGTTGCAACCTTCAACAGTGTGTTCTCTGTGTTGCAACCTTCAACAGTGTGTTCTCTGTGTTTCAACCTGTCAACAATATGCGTTCTCCGTGTTGCAACCTGTCAACAATATGCGTTCTCTGTGTTGTAACCTGTCAACAATATGTGTTCTCTGTGTTGTAACCTGTCAACAATGTGTTCTTTATGTTTCAACCTGTCAACAATATGTGTTCTGTGTGTTGTAACCTGTCAACAATATGTGTTCTCTATCTTGTAACCTGTCAACAGCTTCTGGTCTTTGTGCTGTAACCTGTCAACCATATCTGGACTCTGTGCTCTAATCTGTCAACAACATTTGGACTCTGTATTATAACCTGTCAACAATATCCTGAGTCTGTGCTGTAAAGTGTCAACAATATCTTGCCTCTGTGCTGTAACGTGACAACAATATCTGGTATCTGTACTGTACTGTATCACAATATGATTCTGAACAGTAAACTGTCAGTAACATCTCAATTCTGAGCTGCAAACCTGTCAGTCTCTTGCCTGCACTGTGACCCATCAGCAATATGTCGACTCTTACATGTCAACAATATGTCCACTCTTACCTGCCAACAATACCTGTTACCTGTCAATAATATGTGGACTCTCTGCTGTCAGACTTCAACAAAACTGTGTCTCAAATCTTTGCAATTCTGTACTATAACTCAACAGTATCTCCACTCTGCTTTTTAACTCGACAATATCTTGACTTGTGCTGCTAAATCTGTCAACATCCTAACTGACTCTTGGCTGTATCTGGACTCTTTGCAGCAAATCTATCAACAGTATCTTGACTCTGGTCTAGTCAACAATACTACATCTTACACTCTTTGCTGTAAGCTGTCAACAATTATCTTGACTGTGCTGTAAAACTGTCAACAATATCTTGACTGTGCTCTAACATGTCAACATCATTCTGATTCGCTGGTAGCAAACCTGGTAAGAGTATATCAACTCTTTGCGGAAACCTGTCAACAATATCCACCTCGTGCCTTGCAACCTATCCACAACATTCGTCATTCTCTTGAGGTGTAAGATACCCACAATACCATTACCCTGTCGTGGAAATATCTGTCAACAATACCTTCATGCTGTTGTGGTGTATATCTGAGATCTTTAGTATAACTTGTCTGCAAAATCTCGGCTGTGTTGTACCCTGTCAACAATAGACGGTAAAGTAAGTAAAAGCCAGTGTGTGTGTATGCTGGCACCAGCATGTGTGTGCATGATTGCATTTGTGCATGTGCCCATGTCTGCCTGCATGAGTGTATGGGCATGTGTACAAGTGCTTGTGTACAAGTGAGTGAGAGGGAGAGAGAGAGAGAGAGAGAGAGAGAGAGAGAGAGAGTATATGTGTGTGTGTATGTGAGGGAAAGAGAGAGTGTATATTTATGTGTGTGTGTGAGTGTGTGAGTATGTGAGGGAAAGAGAGAGAGAGTGTATATTTATATATATATATATATATATATATATATATATATTGTGTGTGTGTGTGTGTGTGCGTGTGTGTGTGTGCGTGTGTGTGTGTGTGTGTGTGTGTCTGAGTGTGTGTGTCTGTGTGTATGTGAGGGAAAGAGAGTGAGTGAGTGAGTGTGTGTGTGTGTGTGTGTGTGTGTGTGTGTGTGTGTGAGTGTGTGTGTGTGTGAGTGTGTATGTGAGAGAGAGAGAGAGAGAGAGAGAGAGAGAGAGAGTGTGTGTGTGTGAGAGAGTGTGTGTATGTGTGTGTAGGTATAATGAAGACAGGCATGAATGTGAAGTGTAGGAAGGACGGGCAGGACCACATGGTCCGAGTATCAATTGTCAATGTCCACAGACAGCAGTGGGCACAAAGGACTAAAGTGTCCTCCTCTGTGTGCATCATTCTCTTTTCCTTGTAAGCTGCCCCCCTTCCCATCTAACCTCTTTCACCAATTGTCAGCGACACGCACGCACACATCCGATCCACAACTAAGAATTTTGCCCCATTTTAAAAATTTTTATTTATATATATACTGCTACAAACCAATCTGCTATACAAGCATGTACAAAAAGCAGATGTAAAGAATATTCTGCTACTATTTGTCAACCGCTGAAAATCAATGCAAGTCTACTGATTAAGAAAGAAAATAAAAAACAAAGAAAAAAAAAGGAAAAGTACTTTATTCATTTTGTTATGAAATACACATCTACTGGGGAAGGGAAGTATGGGGTGGAAGGGGAGTGGAGACAAGATGGGGGGGGGGGGGTGAGGGAGGGGAAGCAATGTCAGGATTGAAAGTCAAAGGCAAAAGGTGGGGTAGGAGGGTGGGGGAGATAGGCGGGGGGGGAGGGGGGGGGGAGAGGATGTTGGGAGAGGACGGAAGAATGGGGGAAGGGGAGGGAGCGAAGGGGGAACATCTAAAGGGGGAAAAGTATATATACATATATTACTAAAGAACAAAGACAGTTAACCAATTCTCGATGTGTTAATGTTACGCAAAAAATAATTAATTTGAAAAAAAAAAAGCAACAACAACAGGCAAATACTAAATGTACATCGAAAATAGCACACCCTTCTTGGCAGCCAAAGGAGTCCACTTAATTAATCATCTCATATGGAGCCAATGTCCTTGTTATGCCCCCCTAAACAAAAGTCTTACCTCCCTTGCCCGAATCTCTTCAGTGTCCCAGACATTGACTATCATACGGATTGCCACTGATGAGAAGCTGATCAAGGCTGAAAAAAAAAAAGGAACACTATCGCTTGTTTAACAGAACTGACAGACTCTTACTGCTGTGTCATTGACTGTTTTCTGTGGTTTGAGTATACGCCTCAGAGACATAGAGAACCAACAATAAGGTTTGAGAGTAGGCTCAGAGGCTTCGAAGGAAGGTGTCTTCGCCAAATCCTGAAACTTCACTGGCAGCAGCGTGTCACCAACAGGGAAGTGTCAAGGCGCACCGGCATAAACAACATTGCGGCCGAGGTGAAGCAGCGGCGGTGGAGGTGGCTGGGACAAGACCAGACTCCCTCATACTGCGCTGAGATGGGCACCACCGGGAAAGAGGAAGCAAGGCAGACCACTCAGCACCTGGAGGGCAGTGGAGGAGGAGACGAGAGAGGCAGGCAAGACCTGGAACGAACTGAGCTGGCTTGCCCAGGACAGAGAAGGCTGGAGGCAGCTTGTTGGCGCCTTATGTCCCGGGACGCGGGATGAAGAGGATAAAGTAAGTAAGTAAGTGATTTGAGTAATGTTGTGGACACCATTTAGTTATTCTTATTTTCCTTTCATTCCGGCCAATGATTATCCCTCTGTCTGTCTTGCTGCCTCCCTCTCTCTCCCCTCTCTCTTTTTCTGCCTGTCTCTCAGAGCCTAAATCAAACACTTGAATTTTGAACAATGACAGAGTTGAACTTTTATTTTCGAATAATGCTAGGAACAGTTTTATTTATGAACTAATTAGAAACATATTTGTGTTCATGCATGGTTTATCTTTCTTCCTGAACAGCTGTACCTGTATGCATGCATGTATGCATGCATGTGTGTGTGTGTGTGTGTGTGTGTGTGTGTGTGTGTGTGGGGTGTGTGTGTGTGTGTGTGTGTGTGTGTGTGTGAGTGTGTACGTGTGTGTACGTGTGTGTGTGTACCATTCTTAACAGACATAAATTTTATGTGTTCTTCATGGTGGTCATGTTTAATTGAGAGTGCACAAGCCAAATATGCTTCTTGAAGCAAATGAAAATCTGAATTAATTCTTAACATCAAAGTAAATGTGAAACAAGCAAACAACACTGCCAAGCTTAATCCAGGTAAATTTCTTAAACAATGGAAACTGTGCCTAGACTGATTACAACAACTTCCTGTAGTCTATTTCAGGACAATTTGTTTCTGATGATTTTTTTTACTAGTCAAATTTCATCATATGAACAGACCATAAAACTTGTTCACCTCCTATCTCCCACGCTGAACAAAGGGTAATAAATCTGTCTTGCTTCAGTGGATTTAGGTTTTGCATCAATATATCGATACCAGCGTATTACACTGATATCATGAGAACAACGTGATACACTGGGCAGTGGGAATGCTAGTTCTTAAGTCAGGAGTTTGAGATGCAAACTCTCAGCTCAGTCAATCAATGTCTGATGGTGAACTCTGTGCCACTGTACCACTGAACTACCCACCCAGTCATCCACGGAAGGCAGTGACCACCCTCCCATTGCTTCTAACACAGAAATCCCATCACAAAGTTCATGACGTCTCACTGCTACACAGGAGAACCACAACAGACATCCCATCACAAAGTCCATGACGTCTCACTGCTACACAGGAGAACCACAACAGACATCCCATCACAAAGTTCATGACGTCTCACTGCTACACAGGAGAACCACAACAGACATCCCATCACAAAGTTCATGACGTCTCACTGCTACATAGAAGAACCACAACAGACATCCCATCACAAAGTTCATGATGTCTCACTGCTACACAGGAGAACCACAATCAAATGTCATCCCAGGGCTGCCAGTGAAGGGTACTTTTATAAAAGACAGGAAAAAAAAAAAGAAAAAAAGAAATACACAGCGAAAACAAAACACAAAAACCAACACACACACACACACACACACACACACACACACGCACACAGAGAACTCCTTGAGTCTCATGTTCAAGCCTCCAAAAGGACCCCAGGGAGGTCAAAAAGTGTCAACAATAAAAGAAGTCGGTTGTACCACAACTGGCTCGGCTATGAATGATGCAAGCATCGTCAGACACACCAACACTAGCAGCAATTCAAAAGGTGTGCACAGTAATCTTTTAATGGGTCTCTCTGAAGAGATACCACCTCCCACTGGTTCACCAAACAATTACACTGAATAAATAACTGAATAATCAAGTCCAATGGAGTGATATAACTACACTATTACATACAAGTATTGATAGACACAAGTATTGATACACACACATATTTTGAATCTTGTCAAGGCAAGCTGAGCACAGACAATGAATTCTTGTAACCCACAGAATTCAAGGGCCACTTTTTTTTTCCACATAAATCTGAAAAATTCAATGGTGCCAAACATTTTCATATACGTTTCTGTCCTGTGGTTTGACTCAAATAGGGAGGTAATGTAATTCTTAGTGATTCTGACAGGTAATTGTGGCCTTCTTTGTCAAGCCTTCAGCCAAGAGGAAAACAGATGGAAGAAAATGGTCTCCACTCACTGGATGACGAAACAGCATGAAACAGACTGACAAGTGCACTGCATTGCCTGGCATACATGAAGTACACATACTTCTGCTGCGCATAATCCATGTTCCTAAGCAGTCCATGGTCTGCACAAAACATTGCCAAATACGTGAACTTGGCAAAGACAAAATTTCAGCAACTAAGTCTCAGATCTTTCAGTTGACAATCCTCTTCATCATCATTTTATCTTGTTTGTATCAATGATCTGCTGGATTTTACAAGAGAAAAGCTGAAGCAGAGACAAAACTGCTTACACTTTGTTTCTGCCATGTCCATATGGTCCACAAAATCTTGTGCAGAACATGAACTATGTAGGTACGTAGATCACACGTGGCAGACCCATAAACTTCAAGTGGCCCTCTAAGCCATTCAGAGTATTACAGTCCAGTTCAGCTCATTGGAAACAACCATAAGAGCTGCACGATAGGTCTGCAACAATATCCTTAAATGACCACCACACATGGCAATGGAGTTGTGCAGACCCAGCACAACAGCAAGGCAACAGCCAACTCTCAATGCTGAAGGGCTCACTCCACCAAAGTTAACGACCAGACCATGGGCAGACCACCCCCATGAAGCACACCTGCGACCAAGGAGTTCAGCACCGCAACCTCCACTCACTGCCACTGCTCGTGACCTTGACAACGTCTCCTTTGAACCTTCAACCACAACGCAGGGACAGAACAGCCATGGTGTGGGTTGGTTTGGCTTTCCTACATGTCAGCTCTTGCCACTTCACCCTGTCCTCTGAAGATGGAGGAATTTTCCTACATGTCAGCTCTTGCCACTTCACACTGTCCTCTGAAGATGGAGGAATTTTCCTACATGTCAGCTCTTGCCACTTCACCCTGTCCTCTGAAGATGGAGGAATTTTCCTACATGTCAGCTCTTGCCACTTCACCCTGTCCTCTGAAGATGGAGGAATTTTCCTACATGTCAGCTCTTGCCACTTCACACTGTCCTCTGAAGATGGAGGAATTTTCCTACATGTCAGCTCTTGCCACTTCACCCTGTCCTCTGAAGATGGAGGAATTCATATCTGGGGTTGCTAAGGAAACGCTTCCATGTTGGCCTTTGTGAGAAGACTCAACCGTCTTGATTGCTAATCCATCATGGCAGGGGGGCGTTGGCTTTGGAATGCACCATACAACCTTCTACAGTGTATCCACTGACGCCAGAACGGTCTTGGTTACACTGTGGGGGACACTCTACAATCTGTTTTATCACTGCACATTGTGGGTCTGGGTGTTGTCATTCAAGACAAAAACAGACCGCATGCACACCTTGAACTTGTCAATGATTTCCTGTTTCAGCAGCATCTAATGAGAACAGAATGCACGGTCTGGAGAGTCATGTTATGAAGTACCATCCAACAATGTGGGATACCCATCTGGAGTGACAAATGCACACAGCAGCCATCCTTGATCAGTTCTTGCACATCCTGAGGCAATTGCGCTGTTGATGGTATACCTCAAGGCAGTCTCCAATTCTCTGTTAAATCCCATATGATAACATTTATAGCTTTGCTTGCATCAGTATATGCGGCCATCACATAAAACCACTCACAAATCATTCCTGCAATTCTCTGTTCCAAATTTTGAAAAACTTTTCCAATTCCAATGGGTATTTCTTGAATACTTATGAATACTATTGTTCTCAATAAAATGGTAATCAATAAACCAAGAAAAAAAATGAATTAACTATAAAAACAGTTCTGATCCTGAATCTTCAGGGTTCTGGAAAATGACCCTTGAATTACTATGAGTTGTAAGCCAGAGAGAGAGAGAGAGAGAGAGAGAGAGAGAGCCAGAGAGAGAGAGAGAGAGAGAGAGAGAGAGAGCAAAAAAAAGAGAAATCCATTCATTACACAAATTCATTGTAATGTATAGCAAAGGTTAAAGTACCGAGTCACACTTCATCACGAACAAACAATCAAAGTATGTTAATTAGTAAAAAGAACCCCAACTACCCTCCCCTCCCCTCCATCACTCTTTTCTTCTTCTTCTGCGTACACAGGCCGATACTCCTGCGGACACTCCCTATATGGACAGGCAAGTATTAATCCCATCTACCCAACAAAGGCAGTGGAGTTTTGTGTGTATGACCATTTTTTATCTCGCCATTAAGGCAGCCATACTCCATCTTTGGGGAAGGTGCATGCTATGTGTAACGTGTCATCCATACCAACGGCCAAACTGGCCTTCTCTTCCGAAAGTTGGTGATGAGATTTTACGTGTGTGCACGATGTCATGCATGTGTTCACACACGGAACCTCGGTTTATAGTCTCATTCGAAGGACTGTATGGGAAATGGAGTCAGAACTAAAGTTAACTCCGAGGGAAAAATCCCCCTGTGCCGAAACAGCCCAGTGGAGATTTGAATCCACAACCCTTGGATTACAAGTCCAGCGCTCTACCAACTGAGCTATTCCGGCCCCCATCACTCTCAAATCAAAAGAAAAGAACCTATGCTCATAGCAAAGCTAATACAATTTCATAACTTGTCTATGAGGACTAAAACACACAAGCATGAGTATAAACACATGTTTTGAACACAGATGAAAATGGCCCTCACAGCAAGAACTACCCACAAGCAAGTCAATACCCAAGCACTTTCAAACACAACATAAACAAACAGAAAAACAAACAAAAGAAAACAAAACAATCAAGACTAGGGAAGAAGTTAATACCAAAAAAAAAATGGTGAATGTGTCATTCAGACAGAAACTGAGGAATGGAGAGACAAAAACACAGAAAAAAAAATTCTTGCAAAGGCAAACGCAAATTTCTGTGTTTATGTGTGTATATGTATACAGTACGCAATCATATGTATCTGGTGTGTGTGTGTGTGTGTGTGTGTGTGTATGTGAAGTACATTGAAACTCTGTGTGTGTGTGTGTGTGTGTGTGTGTGTGTGTGTGTGTGTGGTGTGTGTGTGTGTGTGTGTCTGTGTGTGAAATTCAGTTTACTTCAAACTCCTTGTTTTCACCAGTGAAATTTCATTGTGTTTATTTTCCTGACCCTTTTCCTGACCCTGAAGTAGTCTTTGCTGAAGTGGAAAGTTAGTCTCAAACATTTAAAGTGAAGGTTTACAAGAGGGCAGCATGAGTGCAGTGTTATATATTCATCTTATGTATTTACATATTTGAACAGTTGACTGCACTAGACTTGGAAAGTGTCACATGTAAGTATATAAATAAATCAATAAATGAACTGACAACGCTTGGGCTATTAAACAGTAGAGCTGACCGCTCTGACTGTTGACATCTGTTGACCTCCCTTGCATTCTTAAATGGATCCTCAAGCTTAGGCTCAAAGATTCTCCCACACAGTTAATACTGTTTAGATAATGATTTTATTTTTTCAGCAACATGTTTTCTTTCCGCACTCTCTTTTTGTTTTACTTTTCTACCCTTCGGTGGCTGCTTTGGGGCGCTGTTGGATTCCGTTTTTGAACCCTTGGTGGTGAGAATACCACAGAATTGTAGATGATGGTACATCTCCATTTCATGCCAATGGAGCACAGGCACACAACCATCTGTTTCCCTGGCAAGATGGAATCCGTGGGTGAAAGGCCTTGGAATATTGCCATCTTCAAGATGAATTGCACTGGTCTCCCTATGCTGCTAGTGAAGGGTTCCATCATTTGATCCCATTTTCTTTCCACCCACCACAATCTCTTCCTCTTTTAATCTTTGTCAAGTCATGAATACAATGACACAAAAATTGTTAACCCACACTTACTGTAGCCCCATGTTTGTGTGTTAGTTCATAAATGTATGATAGGTAAGTGTGAAGTTGATTACTGTGCAATGACTAAGTGTCATGATATATGTATGATCTGTTTTACATTTTGAACAAGAAAAACCTTTGTAGAGGATTGGAAAAGAAATTCTCAAAAACAACAACAACAACTTGAATTTCAAAATGCAGGGCAATGGTTATGCCAGAGTGAGACACAGAACCTCTTGGGGGTATGGACAGGTCTGTTTCCAATGATAACTTTTATGTTCTCTCTCTGGCTTCCTGAAAAGAACCAGATTACTAGTAGTTGTAAAATTACCTTGTGTTATTTGAATTATCAATCATAGTTCAACTTTGGTATGTTCAGTTCATCTTTGCTTATTCTAAGAGATAGTTAACAAAATCAAAATGTGTACACATAATATATAAAGAAAAGCATATGCATTATCTTTAAACTGAATTGTTCTTATGTTCATTGTTGAGCCAACTACACCAAACCACTAACACACTGAAATAAGCTTTGTACACAAAACAAAACTTGCAAACCACAAAGGGACATTACTATAAAACGAGCTCCGTAGATATTGAAAAAAAAAAAAAAAAAAAAAAAAAAAAAGAAAAAAAAACACCTTCAAAGAAAAAAAAAATGTACACAAACAAACAGATTCTCTAAAAAAAAACACACATACACTGGAATTACTTTTAAATCTTTCTTCCATCAAATCTTAGGTGAAAAATCTTCATTTCTTTCAGTTACTAAAAAATCCCATCAAGGTTTTGTGCAGTCTGCGTGTTTCCATCTGTCATTGTGCAAATCCCAGCAATCTATAAGGACATCTTGAATAGTGAGCGGTACACCACATGGAATGGACCACTGAATGAACAGCCTTTCTCCCTCATATGAATGTTAGTCTGGTCACTGATCCTGCACATCATCAGGATCTTCCTCAAACATTACAAGCCCCTCAGTGTCAATGCATGTCATAAGCCTGTCCTTTTTTCTTGTTTTGTTGTTGTTTTTTTTTAAGACATCCCTGCATTAGTTCTTGTGAAAACTGTTGAAAATTTTGGAAAATGCTGTCTTGTAATGTCAAAAAACAAAAGAGGAAAAAAATTACTGGATCTGCCTTCTGATCTGGATCAATACCAAATCTGAAGGGCCTGTCTTTGGGCTGTAGTCCATCTCTTTCAACAAGTTCAGTTCAACTCAGTGTGGGTCATTTTTGTGCAGTCAGCCTCACACACAGACAGACAAACCAATGTACGCGGGCGAAAACATCTCACACACACAGAGACAAAACCAATGAACATGGGTGAAAACATCTCACACACACACAGACAAAACCAATGAACATGGGTGAAAACATCTCACACACACACAGACAAAACCAATGAACATGGGTGAAAACATCTCACATACACACAGACAAAACCAATGAACATGGGTGAAAACATCTCACACACAGACAGACAAACCAATGAACATGGGTGAAAACATCTCCTCCAAATGAAACCATACTTGGGAAAAAGATTCAAAGCTGTGTAACCACCTGCACTAACCAACTCTCAATGGAAGTTGTGAGGAAGAAAATAAAACAGATTTTTACAATAACAATTCGCAACGCAGCATCAAAATTCCCTTAATTGTTACACCTAGTGTAGCAACAACAACAACAAAAAAATTAAAACCCCTCTATATATACACATGTAGAAATGATGTGGTTTCCACACAAAATGTCCTTCTCCTGCCTCTCACAGCCCCTTACTCATTCCTCTCCCTCTTCCCCCCTCCATTCTCCCTCATATACACATCTCTAGTGTCAACCTCAATCAACATTCCAGCTGCATTTAAAAACAAATATATATATATATATATATATATATATATATATATATATATAATCCCCCATCCGACTTTGTGCAATCATTTTCATATAAAAGATGTGAAAACATTGATTTATATAACAATGATGACAATCATACCATCCTCTGATAAAGATAGTGTGATTCTTTTTTCATTTATTAACTTTTTTTTCTGCTAGGCATCGCCCATTCTGCAGCATGGCCTGAAGTCCAATGTACATACAAGCAGACACAGACTTCCTGCCCCAGCAAACACAGCACTCCAAAATGTGCAGGTGAGGATAACCACGGGCCACGCCACAAAAGCAGGCACAACATACAACATGGAAAGCTGGAATCACACTGTCCCGTTACTTACCACCATTCTAACTGAACCTGGTCTCCTGTGTTCCTGATGCCTGACCCATTGTAAAATGACACCTCGGTCAGCAACATTCCCGAACCAAGTTTTTGGTTTGATGAATATTCAGACCTGCTGAAGTTTACATCCAGTTTTATCATCACTCCTGCAGCCCAGCCAACCACACAGAGCTGTCTCTGCCTAGGGACTTTGCAATTCATTTTGTACAAACAAACAATATATCAAACAACTACAACAACAACAAGAAGCAACCTTTCCATATCACATATCTTACACTGACAACTCTGAGAAAAGAACTCCTGTCCAGCAAAAACCAACAAACAGCTATCTCCATATCATACACCTGTTTACAAATATATGAAAAGAAGTCCCTTTGTGTAAAAAGCAACTAACATTCATTAACAAATCAAATATCCTGAATTATTGATATAATAACTAATCTATTGATATCCTTAAAAGCAGATGAAATACAAACATGGTTATACAAATATAGAAGGCTGTGCAATGGATTAAACAAACAACAACAAAAAAAGATTAAATAGCAGCGTAAAATATTCAATGATAATACAAATACATTCAGTCGCCTTCACTTTTCTTTTGTTTTAGTTCTGCGATGGTCAGTCATAATTCATAATTCATTTATGCTTAAAAACATTTACAGAGATGAAAAAAGCAGAAATCCTGTAAATGTAATGACATCACCATAACGCAATGATATCCCATCAACAACACAACATGCAACAAGAGCGGCGATCAGCAAACTAAACAAAAGACTGCCTGGAATGCCTTGGCAATCCAGCTGTATCAGGATATTCAGCATGTTGTCACCTTATTTGAAAAGTCATAAATATACAGCAATGTGACATGAGCTCAAGCCCATCAATCACAAACCAAACAAGAACCACAACCCAAAATCTGACTTGTGGACAAACATGGTTCAGTCCACCAACACAGGTGCAATCATTCAGAAAGGGAAGCAACTTTGTGCCATCCCCTACACCTTTCCCCACTGAGCAAACTTGATTTGGCAGTGGCGAAGTTCATGAGCCTAAACTGAGCAAAAACTGACCCCTCTGTCTGTAGATGCTCTCCAACAAAACTGACCCTTCTGTCTGTAGGCATGCTCCAACAAAATTCACCCCTCTGTCTGTAGGCAGAAAACTTGGCAGTGGCGAAGT
>CM065738.1:7655929-7673429 GCA_033310375.1 Conus canariensis
AAATCCTAAAACCTACAAGCACCTGCAAGGATGGTAGAAACCTGGTATGAAACAAAAAAAAGGGTTGGCTCTCTCCTATAAATTACTGTTCTGTTTAAGAATCATGTATGTAACAATGACCGACAAACCTAGTTAGATTGTCACACACACACACACACACACACACACACACACACACACACACACACACATGCACACACACACACACACACACACACACACACACACACACATTAAGCTAAACTAAGCTATGCTAAGCTAAGCAATAATTCAATAACTTTCACTTCGGCTACTTGATCTCTACAGGCAGATACATTTTCAACTTTGGCACAATGGTTGCTCTCTCTCTCTCTCTCTCTCTCTCTCTCACACACACACACACACACACACACACACACACACACACACACACACACACAGGTAACAGATTGTTCTTTCTCTCCTTTGTGTGGTAGTCCAGTTTAATAAAATGTATCAACATTCTGACAACTTGTGCTCTCACCATAAAATGACTTGATGAAAGAGCAATATGGTATACTTTTTTTGCATTCTTCATGTGGAAACTATCTGTAACAGCCAGACCATTCTCTGCGATGCCCTGTGGATACTGTTCTCTGCATGCGCGAAACATCTCTGGTCCTGCTGCTCTTGCAATGGCCGAATCTACTGCTCCTCTATTAGGAATCAGCGTTGTGTTGGTTGAGTTCACAATGACATCAGCCTGCAGAGGTTAGTGAACACACACACACACACACACACACACACACACACACAGAGTAAATATCACTATTTCACTTCAACATGCACTTTATAAAGCAGTTAATGATTTTCTAAAACATATCGTGAACACTACCCATAAATTACATAAACTATTACTGCTGCAACAACTGCTACCAGTCACAACTACTGCCACTACAGCCAGAGTTACTGAATACAATTAGACATGAATAGGTGATAATATAATAACTTTCACCACTACACTGGCTTCACTGTGCCTGGCCTTATCAGAAGTAAAGAACCAATGTCATAAGAGTGTTTATTGGCATGAGGAAGGAGGATGGGGAGGTTGTATCCTCAGTGCTATGGAATGTCTGAAGTCGTCTTCCATGGTCAGCTCAGTTGTGGAGCATCATGTTTGCTGTTGGACATTGCGAGTTTGAGTCCCACAGGTGCCTACTAAGACAACCAGCATTTTCACTGCTCATTTTCCATGTCTTGTTGTTTTGGTAGAGTCATGAGGTATGACACTGGGCCCCCGCTGCCACTCCTCTGGGATGTTTATCCCCATGTTATACATCTCTGGTGGCTAGGAACATCACACAGAAATGCAGCTTGCTGAAATGCCACATGATAGTCACATTTATCAAAATGGATGCATTGAGGTCTGACAACTGAGCTATTGCAGCCCTTCAAACACCTGCAGTATGGATATGGACTTCCACATCTGACTGGTTTTTAAAATGACTTGCTGAAGTTACTCATTCTGGGGTGGTCCAAAGTGCTCCTTTTACATGTTCCAGAAATACCTAGTACATTCCAATATGGACCACATCTCCTGTAGTGATCGTGATGATATTTGTAAATTAACATCTTTTTTTTTTATCCATGCTCTCTCAGTGGCACTACCCTTCGCTGTTCATTCCACCTTCCCTTAAACACAGCTACATCAAGGATCATTATGCTGCAGTCCAACTATCAGCAATCAACAGTAAACTATCAGACTGCACTTTCTTTATCATCTAGTGAATAACAAAGCTTTTCGTGTCATCACAATGATTTCTTTATTGTCAGTTGCAAATTGCCATTAAAAATCTGTCAAAGTTACATAACACACACAAAACAACAACAAAAAAAGAAAAAAGAAACATGAAACTTATTCTATTTTTCAAGAACAGACATCGGGCTTGATGGAAAATCTTTCACCGGTAGATGATTTCCAGATGAGATAAGGATTCAATGAATTTGACAAAACCTCATTTCTGTTGTTGGGAAATCTCCCTGCCATGCCCCCATCTCCTCACTTCCTTCATCACAGCCAGCCTATTCCCATCTATGTCCTTCTGTCCCTTGCTTTACACTGGCTAAATACAAAAGTATGCCTCTCGCTTTCTGTCCTTTTTTCATTCACAAATCTTTTTTAATGGAGGTAAAGAGGTCTGCTGACCTGATTACGCTGACATGTCTCTTTTTATAGCAAAAAGCACAAAGCAATGGAGTGCCGCACCTTTATGTATTAAGGCTTTACTCTCTCTCTGTCCCTCCTTCCCTTCTCTCTCTCTCTATCTCCGTCTGTCTATCTGTCTCTCTCTGTCTTTCTTTCTTTTTTTTCAGTGTTTTCCCCTTTTTCAATCATGCACAAAGTATGCAAGAGTACAGATAATCTTATTGATCTTCAACTTGTATACCAGACGGTCAAACTGTTATTTCTCAATCACTGGCTTAAAAGTAAAGTGACTAAAAGCGGAAACTGAAACAAGATTAAAAAACAAAACAAAAAAATCACTGTGCTACCACCAGAAAGAATAAACAAATCACAAAACAAGCACTATGCATTTCAACCTCTTTGGTCTTCTTCAGGCAAGACAAACAACATTGAAGACAATGAAAACAAAGAACAAACAGTCACTTACCTCCTCAAACTGTGTGCAGAATGGGTGTGATTTCTATTTTCTTTTTTCAATAATTACAATTGATGTTAATTTCTATCATTATTACTATGCTTATCATTATAATATTTCTGATGACTTAAGGAAATAAAGCAAAAACACAGCAAATTTTCATATCTATTCTAGAAATCTTCATAAGCAAAAGTTGGCCAGTTGATGGTACATATATCACACATGGTACATATATCACACACTAAGTTACAAACAAAAACAACATACTACATTTGTACATGCTATCCAGTACAACATTCTAGCTTGAGATGATTGGCAGGTGTCAACAGCAATCACAATGGCAACTCCATAGGATGTCACTATTTGTTATTAGCCAGTAAAAACCAGAGAATTAATGACAAGACCATAAATTCTGCAACATGATGTATGCACAGGTCTTCAATACAGGTCAGATATCATGTCCCATCTTAACAATGCCAGACTCCAAACTCTACAGGTGTGGGTACCAAAATCAGCCAGCCACAGGAGTGGATGGTACAATCTGCAAAGGCAAAGTGTGCATTTTCTGTTACATTCCCATGACTACCACTTCCCTCAACACAGCCTCTTATCACTGCAACAGGGCAATTGATCACTGATGTAACCACACCATCCAACCCTGTTTGCAAAGTCCCATCTGTCAACAAGATGGAACCCAAACTACTGACTTACTTACCTGAGATTGTTTCATAGAAACCTTAAGATTTTGCGACACTGAGCACTGTAGCTGACAGTAAAGACTATAAAAACATTCTGCCACAGGGCATTGAATGGTTCATGCAAACAGACCAGATACAGACTCACACCTTCAACACATGGCATTCAAAAATCTATGAAACAACAAGGAGCGATGACATGTCCTCAACATAGCACACTCAAAAAAAAAAAAAATTCTTTCTTCCTATTGTTCACATACTGAACAAACATATCACGATGGTAAAATCAAAACAAACAGATGCTGCAAATTTATCAAAGAAAAAAATTCTGTCACATAATTAGCATAATAAATAATTCAAAATTAAAAGTAACTGATTTCGTAAGCAAAAATAACTGAAATGATCTAGTTTTTTTCCATATCACATTTATATCAGTATCCTTGGGAGATTATATTTGAAGCAAACCTATTTTCAGATCTCTTTGATTGGTTCAAGGCTTAAAGTCAAAGAAAACTCAACACTTAGAAATAATTCACCTGACTTCTGAAATGTAATATTCTAATCTACCGGCACTAACTTTCTCAAGTGTCTGAAACATATCCAATAAATCATGGCCGTTAATCAAGATCATCCACAGAATAAATCTTCTGCCAGTGAAGACAATGATTTTATTACATTTTTATCATACCATTCTAACAAGGTTTCATCATAAAACAAACATACCATATTAACTTTAGGATCCTGGTTTCATATAACCCTGTTCAGCTGACTTTGAGATGCCTGCATGCAACTTGTCAACAGATGATGAAATAATCAATCATTTCTACTCTGAACAAAGATTAAGGTAATCAAAAAATATTTTTAACGAGGTTTTATTTATCTTCATATGACATATTAAGGCAACAGAACGTTTGTCAAGTCTTAACACACAAAACACTGGTCATGTCTGACCTTGCCATGTTACCTCCCTTGACAACTGGGATAACACTACAACAAAGACATTTATGAACGAGACAAAATTACATGGCTCAAACAAGTGTTGACAATTCAGACAACACTAGCTTTAAATTACCTCAACCTCCTGTATTTGTCCAGTGCAAACCTTGATGAATCCTTTTCCTGGTCTGGTTCTTGGAACTGGAACACAATTGAAAAGTCTCCAATGGCAGCTCTCCCAGGCAATGTGGTGAGGCATTCAGTCCTACCAAGCTTGGTGTGATCGGGAAAGAAAACCAAATTCTCTCCAGAGTCATGTTAAGAAAAATGCAGCACTTGTAAACTTAGAATGAGCCTGGTGGACAAAGTCCTGTTTGTTGACAGCCCGGTCTGCTGCCAAGGGCCAAAGGAGGGATAAAAGCATTTCTAAGCATCTAAACCACCAGCATTCTACTATGTCCCTCTGCTGAAACAAAATCTGACAAACCTAAAAAAGAAAAACCTAAAAAGAAAACTATGCCTGTTAATCATGTATGTAAGACAATAAGCCCAGAATATTCATCTAGTGTTGATCATTCACCCAACTTATGAACAGAACTGAAAAAAAAAACAACTTTAATGCAATCATAATTAAGATGTCAAAAAATACATAAACATCCAACATTTCAAAAACTACTCAATAGCAATTTCTATTTCCTGAGTATCACAAAAAAAATACAACTCAACAAAAATATTATATCATTCACTCAGGTGCTTAATCAACTCAAGATCACCTGTTTATTTCAAGAGTCTGTTGACATACATTATATGAAATGGTGAAAAGTAATTAAAAATCAATCACTTGATATACAAGTGTGTGTGTGTGTGTGAGAGAGAGAGAGAGAGAGTGTGTATAAGGGCATGTGTCTGTACCCACACTGTAACCCGCCGATTTGTAAGCAGCACCGATTTGTAAGCGCTTACAAATCGGCGCACATTGCATGACTTGTAAAACTGCTGATTTGTAAGCAGCACCGATTTGTAGAGCGCTTACAAATCGGCAGTCTAGGCCCCCGCCGATTTGTAAGTGCTGCTTAGAAATCGGTGGGTGCTTTACAAATCGGCGGATTAAGCCCCCACCGTTTTGTAAAGCGCTTTACAAAACGGCGGGCACTTTATATCCTGTTTCTTTGGATTAAAACGATAAACTATTATTACGCTTTCAGTGATTATTCCCGCAATTTTGATGACTTTCTATTTAATCAAAACGGCGGACTGAAATGCGGTGTGTGCGTGTGTATGTGTGTATGTGGTCATGTGTGTGTGTGAGAATTATGTGTATGTATATCAGTTTGTGTATGTAAGCCTGTGCATACGTGTGTGTTGGGGGGGTGGGGGGGGGGGGGGAGTAAACAATCTATTTCTTTTGCCCTGACTCACTCACACAATCAAATTTCGAAGTCGAAAGCAGAGGACATTGTTGATATGTTTTTATTCAAATTTGTTCATTTCTGTAAACGTTACATGAATGACAAAGTGAACTAGAATTGTTTGTTTTTAAACGCAATTTTAAGCATATTTTACAGTCGATAATATAAACAAAAATTTCCACACTCAAATGAAAACGAAATCGTAACTCAGCTTATATTGAGTGAAGAGAATAGTGCAAGAGAATAGGGAAAAGTTAAACTAGTGTGCAGTTTTCATACTTTCACCCGAATATTTCACTAAAAGAATAGATATGATTGCCAGACACAATCAATAAAAAGACAATGCAGGAAAATTATTCGTGGATGCTGAAAATGTTATTTGTAAAAAAACAAACAAACAAACAACAGCCGTTTGCATGTTTAATCAAAATTTAGTGGTGGACAGATTAAAATGAAACCAAAAAAATCATACGCTTCCTCCCTCTTTGAATTGTGTGCATCAAAGCAAAGTTATATCATAATTATACATCTTTGCTATCATTTATGGCCGCAGTAGGATAGTTGCCCATTTTGATACATAAACTGGACTTGAAACGAGCATAATCTGTTTAATTTTACAAGTTGTAACAGACAAATTCCAGACCACTGAACATAAATGATCAGCTTGACCAATCAGATTCACTGCGTGAACTTTGCAAAGCAAAGCGTAGTGTTTCTTTTACTAATAATAATACTGACTTTATTGTCCCACACACAAAGGGAAATTTTGAGCTGCTTCCCCTGGGGGAAGCATGTCATTACAGTGCAGCGCCACCAAGGAAATAGGGAGTGAAGTGCATTTCCCAAGGACACAATTCCGAGTGCACCAGTGGGAATCGAACCCAAGACCTCTAGATTGAGAGTCCAACGCCTTACCAGTTACACCACTGCACCTCCCCTAGTAGCGGGCTTTAAACACAATATATTGAAGAAGATGCTCCTGGTGTTCACATCATCTCTGCAACACTCGATGTTATAGTGAACAGACTCAGCATGCAGTATAGGACTGTAGATAGATAGATAGATAGAGAGACAGACAGATAGGCAGGCAGGCAGACAGACAGACAGACAGAGAGAAATGGACAGAGAAACAGAGTGAGAGACAGAGAGAGAGAAAGAGAGAGAGAGAGTGAGGGGGGGAGGTAGTAAAATAAGTTAGCAGACTTGCCTTTTTCTCTTCATTACAGTGCTCCTCAAAACGACGTGTGTCAGTCCGCCATCTTGATGAGCAAAATAGAAAGTCATCAAAATTGCGGGAATAATCACTGAAAGCGTAATAATAGTTTATCGTTTTAATCCAAAGAAGCAGGATATAAAGTGCCTGCCATTTTGTAAAGCGCTTTACAAAACAGCGGGGGCTTAACCCGCCGATTTGTAAAGCACCCAACGATTTCTAAGCAGCACTTACAAATCGGCAGGGGCCTAATCCGCCGATTTGTAAGCGCTCTACAAATCAGCGCTGCTTACATATCGGCGGTTTTACAAGTCATGCAATGTGCGCCGATTTGTAAGCGCTTACAAATTGGCGCTGCTTACAAATCAGCGGGTTACACCCACACAAATGCAACCATGTGTGCATGTATGAGCACGTGGTTGCATGAGCATGCATGTTGTATGTCTGTGTCTGTGCATGTGTGTGTCTGTCTGTGTCTCTGAGTGTCTGTGTCTATGCATGTGTGTATGTGTATAGAAGAGAGGGAAAGTGCAATTCATAAACAGTGCTTATCATCACTTCACAACATCATTCTTTCTTTTTTTTCTTTCAAATTACTAAAACAGCTCAAAAGTGCTGTCCTGCCACAGACATAAAACTTAACAGTCACAGAAGGACATGATTACCTCTCCACTTCAAATGCCATGATTTAGGTATGGCTCCTAGGACCGTGTCACATGCTCCCTTGTAATCCTGTTGGTTGTCAATATATATAACCACCTGGCATGGTTTGCCCCATGGACTTTCATCTTGGAATATTTCAAACACAGCTTTTAGCAGTAGCTCCAGGACTTGCCCAGGGAAATCTTTGGGGTCTGCTTGGTATGCACAGCAACAGAGCACTGACCCTCTCCACACAAGGCAAAGGCTTTTTTGTATGCATCTATGATCTGCTCCTTCTCCCTGTTCACTCCTGTGTCTCTTTCTGGAACTGGCATGATGATCAGCATTTTTCCATGAAGAAATTCAGCGTTGCACTGTAAGGTGAAGGGACCGTCACGGCACAGCCTTTGCAATAATGTTATGTCCTCTGACAGAGCATCTGTAATTGCACACACACACACACACACACACACACACACACACACACGCACACACATGCACGCACACATATGCACACGCATATCCACACACATATGCACACACACACACACACACACACACACGCACACACACACACACACACGTGCACATACTACAATCTGTTTAACTGCATCATAACACGCACACATTATCAAACATGAGAAGAGCAAACACAAACTGATACATTACACCCCAAACCATATTACGTTCCCCATGAAGGCATACTGGCAAGTAATTGGTGGTATTCATCTTTTTGTCTGGACTGAAGAGCTGGATACCATGAACAGATCTCAGATGGATCAATCCAAACTTTAGAGAACAAAGTCTTCAGACAGGTTCTTCATATCTCTTGCAAATGACATATCAAAAATGACTGTCAAGCAACAAATGAATATATACTGCTGATGAGCAAGAACCTCTCCTTGCATGCACCCATTGCATGCTGTAGTCTTGCCTGATATAGGTGTCTGTGTCACCATTCTTCCCTGTCCTACAGAGCACAGTGAAAGGTATTCATGTCAACGGCAGACCTTAAGCCCTGGATGGACTTCATAAAGGACGGGACTCTGGTTTTGAACCGCTTCTACCCGACGACAGGTAGCTTTTAATGTCCCAGCAGGAAAAAAACCTTGATCACCAAATTCCAACACTGGAAAAAAATATGGGTTCAAATTGATGATGATGGCTGCTGTCATGTATTCTGTGTCATTATAATATTATGTTTACAACATTTTTCTTATTATTAATTTCTTTCCTTGTTTTTTAAAGCTGCCATAACACCTGTGACCCCCTAACCTCATTCCAGCAAATCCATGCAGAACTACAGCCCAGATTAGTCCTGCAGCAGTACCAACACTAGCAGTCCCCATGGACCGATCAATAAAAGGTTGTTACTTGGTAATCAACCAGAGGAGACAAAAAACAACTGCATAGTCATTTTGGTGGAGTTCAGAGGTGCCTGTTGTAATCCAACATCCATACAATGACAGTCCCCGTGAAATAGCCCATACCCATGACTTTCACATGAAGCACCACAGAATTTAAGACTTTTTCCAGGATGATTGGCATATATAAGGGTGGTGAACATGATGCAATAGAGTTCCATTCTAGTCTGAAAATACACAAAAGGTACTTCATGCTTTCTTTCATAATATATCCAAGCATCAACGAGAGATACACACACAGATAGAGTACGTACAGGAATTTGAGCAATACATCTAAGACACATCAGTTCTTTTTAATGGATAAATGCATGGTTCCAGTCTTCCCATTAAAGGGATGAAGATAAGTGTGATGAAGATGACAACACAGAGATCAGACAAGCAGATAAATCATCAAGACTGCCGCAGGGAGACTGACAGATTGTAAGAGGCATATTGTGTGCGCATGTGTGTGTGCGTGTGTGCATGGGGCACATGAGGGAATACATTTATGTGTGTGTGTGTGTGTGTGTGTTGTGTGTGTGTGTGTGTGTGCATGAGGTGTATGAGGGAATACATTTGTGTGTGTGTGTGTGTGTGTGTGTGTGTGTGTGTGTGTGTGTGTGTGTGTGTGTGTATACAGTGTGAGCGTGTTTGTGAGCGAGTGTGTGTGTGTGTGCAGGGGAGAGCAGTGTGTGTGTGTGTGTGTGTGTGTGTGTGTGTGTGTGTGTGTGTGTGTGTGTGTGTGTGTGTGTTCATTAGGTACATGAGGGAATACATGTATGTTTGAGTGTGAGTGTGTGTGCATGCAGGGGAAAGCATCCACCTGTGTGTGCCCACATGTGTGTGTTTGTATGTGGATACTTTTGTGTAAATGGGTTGGAGACAGTTTAGGGCTGTAGGATTTTTTTTCTAGAAGTTTCATAAGAACTGGACTCTTGAGAATTGGTGTCTTATATCTGGCAGCAGCCAACAGACAAAAATTTCTGGACCCGAAAATAGACATCTACATGTCTTACAATTACGTCCATACGTAGAACTTTCATACTTACTTTTCCTTAGGATCCATCGTTGCAGGGAAGACCACTCTGTCTGCCCATCCCAGAGAGGCAACACAATGTAGTCACAGTCAGTAGCGGCCATGGTATCACTGCAGACCACCAGCCGCTGACCAGAGGGAGCTGTTGCATACAGCCCGCTGTAACTGTCAACTACAGCATCTATCCTGCAGGGGAATTCACGCTCCAGTGTTTGGATCCATTCTTGCCCTTTGACATCTTGAAAGAACAGAGCTTCTTCAGCATTCACCGTCTTCTCTGTCACCTCCAGCATCAGGGCGTGGTCATGCAACCACTGAACAGCCCGTCTGATGAACTTTCTCTCTGATGATACTTCAATGACCTGCATTTCTTCATGGCCAGTCTTCTCCAATTCTTCTTTATCAGGAATACGAACATTGGCTGAAGTATCAACATCTTGCTTTATGTCACAATTAATCCTTCCAATTTTCAAAGCAAAGTATTCACATGCATACATGGGCAATGGGACAACCTTTTGATCCTGAAGTGTTGTCAGTGGTTGTGAATTTTTATCTCCATCAGCTACCCCTGCCCCAAAATGCATGACTGGAGGTGCTGGAACTGACTGCCAGCTTCCTGATGAGCTTCCAAACAAAGAATGAGGAGTAGAATGTTTTGCACCTTGGTCATATTGACGACTGCCAAGGTTTCCTCCATGGGGCAAAGATCCCGCCCCCTCAGGGGGCACATCAGTGCGGTCCCCTGGCTCAGTACTCATCTTTCACTGCGATGTTGTCAACAGCTTCCCAAAACAACCATCACCTCTCTCATGTGATTTCTCCCGATGTCTCCACAGCACCTGCACAAAGACAAAACACAAAGTGACTGTCTTTTTTTTTTTAAACTCATTACCTAACTCTTAGGACTCTCCTCTGCATGTGTGTGTGTGTGTGTGTGTGTGTGTGTGTGTGTGTGCGTGTGCGTGTGCGCAAGTGTGTGTGCGTGTGCAAGTGTGTGTGTGTGTGTGTGTGTGTGTCTGCATGTACTGTATTGTCAGCCTTGTGGACTTGAAATTACAAGAAGAGTGGAGAGAAACATTTTCTGCAAATGTCTGCATCTCGTGGGTCTGGTTCATGCTAGTATGTTCCATGAATGGATGCACAGACTTGACTTGAACATATGCACTAGGCTACAGTTCAGCTGAAGAAGATGTGTCAAATCTTCTGGGATGTGATATCTTGTCTTTCATGGCTGGTCATCAGACCCGCTGTTTCCTGTCTGCAGGGACACCAGTGTCTGTGCGTTCAATGACGCCGAGCCAGACTGGTGGACAGAGGGGGTTGGTTCCTGTGCGCGAGTTGTTCTGTCAGCCATGTTCTGTGGTCTTGGACCTGTTGGTGTGTCTGGATTTTTACTTCTGTCTTGCCCTGCTGGGGACTCTGTGGCATCAAAAGTTAACAGCAGGTTCACCACGTGGAAAATTTTTGGGAAACTATTGCTTCTAAACCAACTTCATAAATGAAAGTAAACCAAACACTCAAAAATTCCTGTACGTCTTCAGCAAATTATTGTTTGATTTACACACGAAAAAAGAAAAAAGAAAAGAGAAACAGAGAGAGAGACACAGAGAGAGAGAGAGACAGAGACAGGGAGACAGAGAGAGAGAGAGATCTAGCAGAGCAAAGAAAAGGTCAGTTTGAAGCTGTAGACAACTTTTCCTTCAACAGTGACAAAACAGGACATGATAATAAATCAAGGCATAGAATATGAATCACACCAATGACACACACACATAAAAAAAACATTACCAACTGTAGTTCAAGTACATTACATTAAAGAATCGGTCAAATGAACAATTTTTTTTTTCAGATTTGACAAACCACAGCACAGAGTGTTAGTTTTCATTCCTAATCATTCACATGATTATATTGTCACTTATACTCATTTTGCATGATAGCAATTGCATGCACTCTGACAAATTCATGTTTGCAGCTGTACCTGACAAAGAAAAAAATGTTGGGAGGTTTTTGTTGTTGTTGTTAATCGTTGTATTTGATTTTGTTTGTTTGTTTTGTTTTGTTTTATCAGTTGTTTTTTTTTTTGGGGGGGGGACCATGATCAAAATAAACCCCCAAAAAATCAGGAGTCAGAGGAGACATTATCCACCTCTTTTACAATGTCTGTATTCATTCATTTCTTACTTTCTTTGTTTATTCATTCATACTCAAGGGCCTAGCTCGACAAATCTGCATGCTGGATTAGGATGAACAGTGAAAACTAGTTTAGTTAAGAAATTCTGATTAAAGTCCCATAACCTACCGGGTCACAAGTGAACTGTCAGAGATCCATCATGTCTGGGGCTAGCATGATGGAAGGTGGTGCCCATCCCTCTCCTGCTGCTGCCTTTAACCTTCACTGGCCTGAAACAGGTAAACCCATTTACTGCTGGGAAGATAGAAAAAAATCCAACCACACAGCTGGTTCAAACTCATGACCATCAGCTCCCTTGGCAAACTCTCTAACCATGTAACTACAGGCCCCTCCCATAACAACTAATAAAACCTACATGCAATAACTTCTCTTCTTCAGACTTTACAGTCAACAGACATAAGGAATCCACAAAACCATATTCCCTAAACCACTGTTCATGTGTGTGTGTGTGTGTGTGTGTGTGTGTGTGTGTGTGTGTTTGTGTGTGTGTTTGTGTTTGTGTGTGTGTTAATCATGAGGTCTTAAGAAGCCACATTTGTCAAAACTGTACATGCCCTTCCATATTGTGCATAAAGTCAGTGTTCCCTTGCGGCTTGTTCCAAGTGTTCATAATAACTCTGCCTTTTTTTCAGTAGTGCTCCAGTTTTGTTTTATTTTTCCTCATGTACTTTGCATTTACAGGTAGTTCCCAATGTTGTACCACTTTAGGTGATGACATGCTGACAAGAATTTCAGTAACTGGTACTGTGTACTAATTTGGTTATGAACTGACCAGATGATGATGGTGGTGAGGAAGTGAACTGTTGGATTCATTGCATGACTTTTACCAGTTGCTCTTACAAGCCTATCAGGTTTGTATGACCCATTTCTAATTTGCCTCTGCCAAGTTCGCCACACTGACTTCAGTAATATCAGCATGATAACCTGCCAACTCAAAATGAAAATCAGATCATGGGGGAAAATAATGGTCAACAGTTTTGGACAATATATGACACTCCACCTCAGCTGAACTGGAAGAAGGCCTTGAAGTTTGACGATGTTTACACTGACAAATATTAAAAACTTCATTGCCAACTTGAATGTGATCTCAACCTACCCTCTGATCATAATTTTCATGATAGAAGTGGCATTAAAATGCTCAAGCTAAGACTCTGTACTCCAGACAGATTATGTGATCTTGATCAGCCAAGATCATAAAGCGCATTCTGTCACACAAATCTTTTTCTTCCATTTTGTGAACAACTTTGACAAGACAACTATTACTTGTGTAATACATGGGGAGTGAAAAGGGAAAGAAAACAAATAAAACAAGCAGCAAAACAAAACAAAAAGCCAAGGACAGACAGCTACCAACTTGAGGAAAAGCCACTACACATGTTTTGATGGATGGCTGTACGTTTTTGGGGCCCCAAATAAAAGAAGCTCTAGGACAGCCTCAGTCACAGTCTAGTACAATGGCCCACAAAGTACCATACTCTGTTAATATGGCAAAACAAAATGGGAGGAAGATGGGAAGGGGGACAGCGCAACAGCAGGGGGAGGGGGAGGTGGTGTCTTTAGATTTGATATTGGAATGACTTCAAAGAGGAAGCAAATACTGTCTACCTTGACAGCACATTCCATGCCTCAACACCCCATGGAAGAAGATGACAATTTCTGGAGTTGATACAGCAAGCTCAATCTGGGGACAGTGAACTGGCTCTAATGGCTATGAACTGGCTCTAATGGCTGGGGACAGTGAACTGGCTCTAATGGCTATGAACTGGCTCTAATGGCTAATGAACTGGTTCTAATGGCTATGAACTGGCTCTGATGGCTGGGGACAGTGAACTGGCTCTAATGGCTATGAACTGGCTCTAATGGCTAATGAACTGGCTCTAATGGCTATGAATTGGCTCTGATGGCTGGGGACAGTGAACTGGCGCTTATGGCTATGAAGATCACACAAACATGCAAGAACTTTACATGAAAAAAACAAAAACGCCTAAAAAGTTTTATACTACATGAATTGATGCACTGAATGTTAATTTTAAGAATTTGCTTTTTTCTTCGATAATTGATAGTTATATAAACTTTTTTTTTCAAAAGCATTTATAATATTTAACACAATATGAAACGACATACTTAATTTTAACTGACCTTTGATTTTTTTTAATTTCAATAATAATAGTAGTTATAATCTCAATAATATGTACGTTCAAGTTCCATCCTTTCGATCAAATAATTCTGAGACTGGGGAGTCTTTTCTTTTTTGTTGTTGATGTTTCTTTGAACAAAGCTACACAGATCCATTCCGTTTCTACTGCCGACATACCTTTTCAAACTATGTCACTGTAAAATTATGAGTTTTCCCCCTCTTGTCCTTGAGGCTGCCGTCAGCAGATCCTCCACAAACATGTCCGCCCCCAACTTCGTAAACTGAAACTAAATATGACGTAATCTAGATGCATTTTGAGTTTGTTTTTTTGTTTTTGTTTTTTTTTTAATTGGCAACCTATTCCTCTACATCTATACATTCTGCTTGTGTGCGTACGCGCGCGCGCGCGCGCGTGTCTGTGTATATGTGTGTGTGTGTGTGTGTGTGTGTGTGTGTGTGCGTGCGTGCGCGCGCGCGTGTGACCACATCCCCAACAAATTGCTGCAGAACCCTAACGACAACTTGACTAGAATGGATCACATGACTAAATACTTCCTCAAGTTTGAGGAAACGGATTTTCCCCTTTCGTAGATCGAAGGTTTCCCGGTGTCTCAGCCGACACTGTCCGGTGGCCATGCTTCGCCCCCCCCCCCCCCCCCCCCCCCCCCCAAGTTAGTCCATGCTTTCCAAGCGCGGGGGTAGAGGGGGGGGGGGGAGGGCAGTTTCGGCCAGCCCATATTGTTAGTGGTGAGGCAATTTCGGCTTAGCCATGTTGTCCTCAGGTCAATATCGACTATCAGAGGCAGCGCAAAGCGTCCCCACAGCCGGAAGCGCAACACCCCACCCCATCCCCTTTTCCCTCCTCAGTGACGTCACTTCCCTTTCTTGCCCAAAAAAAAAAATCGGAAATGAAATGAGCCAGGGAACAGTAAACGATAAACAGTAAACAAGTTGGGTATGTTTTGCTCCCATAAGAAAACCTAACACAGAGTAACTTTTATTCAAGACTGGCACAGCCTTTTAAACTTGAATAAAGTCAGACAAATACATAGACGAACAATCTAATAGTGGGGGGAAAAAACAAGCGCAGGCCAACAACTGAACTATCTTCATAGTAATGACTTGGCAAAGATTTGGACTTAAGGAGAGGAGGGGGGGGGGGGGGGGGGGGGGGGTTGAAGATGGAGAAACTGGGAACATGAAATTAAGAAAATATGTTACAGATATGAAACTCTTCACTAGCTGCATAAGGGAACCATCGCAATCCCTTTTGAAGGCAGATATATTTGTATTGCCTGCTCTGAGCAGGCAATACAAATATATCTGCCTTCAAAAGGGATTGCGATGGTTCCCTTATGCAGCTAGTGAATAGTTTCATATCTGTAACATATTTTCTTAATTTCATGTTCCCAGTTTCTCCATCTTCAACCCCCCCCCCCCCCCCCCCCTCCTCTCCTTAAGTCCAAATCTTTGCCAAGTCATTACTATGAAGATAGTTCAGTTGTTGGCCTGCGCTTGTTTTTTCCCCCCACTATTAGATTGTTCGTCTATGTATTTGTCTGACTTTATTCAAGTTTAAAAGGCTGTGCCAGTCTTGAATAAAAGTTACTCTGTGTTAGGTTTTCTTATGGGAGCAAAACATACCCAACTTGTTTACTGTTTAAAAAAAAAAAAGAAAAAATAGTCAGTATACCTACATGTTTAGACATACACACGATACGGACATTTTCTGAATAAGGCGAAGGCACTCTCGAAGAGCGTCAACAGCACACAGCATTCAGACAACTGGCTGTATCTGACCGACTCGTAATCTGGGGGTTGCTTGTTCGAATCTCCGCCGGGCCGTTTCGGTACAGGGGATTTTTCCTTCGGGAGTTAACATTGGTTCTGACTCCATTTCCCATACAGTCCTTCGAATGAGACAATAAACTGAGGTTCCGTGTATGAACGCACGCATAACATCTTGCACACACGTAAAATCCCATCACCAACTTTCGGAAGAGAAGGCCGGTTTGGCAGTTGGCATGGATGACACGTTATACATAGTATGCGCCTTTCCCGAAGCTGGAGTATGTCTGCCTTAATGGCTGGATTAAAAAAAAAAAAAAAAAAAAAAAAAAAAAGGTCATACACACGCAAGTGTCAGAATAATCAACTTGATTGTGGATACTCTACGAAAACTGTCTTAACAACAGACAGCAAATACATGCAATTTTATTAGACTTTTCTAAAGCCTTTGATAAGGTTGACCATGAGGGCCTGCTGCTTAAATTAGAACACATCGGCATTGGCGGTTCTTTGCTAAAATGGTCTAGATCATTCCTCGTTGGGAGGACGCAGAAAGTTGTTGTGGAAGGGTCGTCATCCCATTGTAAACCAGTCTTGTCAGGTGTACCACAGGGAACTCTTCTGGGGCCCTGTTTTTTTTATTTATATAAATGACATAAGTAGAAATCTCTCTCCTGGAACTACTAGAAGGCTTTTTGCAGATGACAGCTTATTATATAGAACAATCAGAAGCAAGAATGATACACGCATTCTACAAGAAGATCTAAACGCTTTACAAGAGTGGGAAAGAATTTGGAAAATGGAATTTCATCCCCAGAAGTGCCAAGTGTTGCGTATATGTAATAAACGCTCACCAACTAGATCAGAATATTCTATTCACAATACTATTCTTAAACAAACCAATGCTGCAAAATATTTAGGCGTGATTATAGATAGTCGTCTCAAATGGAAAGAACATTATAATCTAGTATGTAAGAAAGCAAATAACATCTTAGCTTTCTTATACAGGAATATCAACGACTGCCCTAAAAAGGTTAAGGACGACTGCTACAAAACACTGGTTAGACCAGTACTGGAATATGGTTGCTCAGTCTGGGATCCCCACAATCTAAAGGACATTGATAACCTCGAACAGATTCAGAAGAGAGCAGCACGGTTCGTAACAGGGAACCATATCAGAGAGAAAGGGAATACTAGGAAGAACATGAGGAAATTAGAATGGAAACCCTTAGAAGAGAGAAGAGCTTTTATCAACTTAATATCTTCTTCAAAGGCAGAGCTAAACTAATTGATATCCCAATGGAACAACTAGTATTGAATAAAAGTAGCACCAGGAGTGGCGGTCAATCTTATGCCATACCTGCATCAAATATTGACAGCCATTTACATTCATTTTATCCTAGTTCTGTACGGCTGTGGAACTCACTGCCGG
>CM065738.1:7678429-7680636 GCA_033310375.1 Conus canariensis
ACTTTTGTTTAGAGGTTGAGTGAAGCTTAGACAAGGGAAGTGTGTATTTTTGAAGATATTCATGTTTGTTAAAAGTCTTGTAAGTTTTAGTCGCTAGTCATGCTTAGTCCCAGTAGCGGGGCAAGGGTCAGGTGAAAAAAAAGCATGCGTTTGCTTATCTGTTACCCTTGGAAATAAAGATCATCATCATCATCATCATGATCTCACCGAGAAAGAGGAGATTAGAAACGACAATTAAAGGTAACTAATTCAAAAATTCACTTTCAGATTTGGCGCAGTTATCTTTCTTGTACAGTGCGAACGCCTTGTCCATCTGAAGATAAGCCTGTCTACGAGATCAATAGGTAAAGAAGAAAAAACGACAGAGAACGCATCATAGCGAGGTAAAGATGCAGTGGAAGAGGAACAGATACAGGAAGACATCGAAAAGAAAATTGAATTACTCGAAATTTTCATCAGTCCCGAGAAATGGGGAAAATCCGTTATCGCACAGGAGGAAGTTATTAAGTCACGTGATAACTACGTAACCCAGACCGATTTCGCAGGCGATCATGGCAACGGACAAGTTTTAGTAATTTCATTGCTGTATTTTACGAAGAAATTACCACTTAACTCGCTGAATCACATACAAGACATTTGCAGGCGATAGATTTTGAGGATATCCGTCAGCTACTTTATAATGACGTCAGACCTACTTTCGGTTTCGGAAGTTAGCAAGCGGACATGTTTGAGAAGGAGAAACGACTTGATAGGGAAGAAATCACACGTACCATTTTCTAATATCGCCTGAGGAGGTACGTATAAAGTTGAGCAAATAGCATATTGCCAATAATGGAAGTAGCAACTTATGATCAAAAGCTTGAATGACAACTGACGACGACTAAGTCTATGGTATAAATCATTAAAATATTGGCTTAGGCGTAGCCTCACCAGCTCTGTACAAGTCTTCCCTTACCTTCTGTCCCCTTCTCCTTTTGCACGTATTGACGGTGTAGCCTTGCCTGCTCAGTAAAGTCCTTTTTCTTTATACCCGTTGCATACTGATTGTACGCAGCATAACAATGCTAGACAGACTTCCGATGTTCGAATGCAATGTTCTTCCCAATGTTTGCCAATGTGATTTTTTTTTTTAATTTTTTTTTTTTAATTTCAAGGCTCCGTAATCATAATATTACTCTGCCACGATCAGCGATGGGGTCATTTCTTTGTGCGCCTTTTCGCAGATGATTTTTTATTTTTTTTTTGGTCTCACCTACAGGGAGATCAAAAGCATTGGAGACCACAACACCCACAGAGTAGGTCTGAAGAGCCAGGAGGATTTGGCAGGTGATGAGGCATGTGTTTCAATGCAACTAAATGCTCTTCCATGAGCCTGGCACGAAACATTACCACCATCCTTGTGTACTCCTTAAATCAACATATCCTTCACTGGCCTCAGTAGATCTGTCTCCACTAATCTCTGCCTTGAAATCCAGTTTTCAGGTAACCTGAGCTGGCCCCATACATCTGTATGGAAACCCAGAAAGCAAACTGTAACACACAATTTTGCCACCATAACCTTAGATGATGCCCAAATGCCAACAAATGCACCGCTCCTGGCCATATTCTTCTTCTTTTGGAATATGAAGCGATAATCAGGGACCAGTACTACAAGCAAGATGCTAACAAACTGGGGGCACTTTCAGCCAGCAGCAGTAAGCTTCATAGCCAGGACTACAGGTCTACAACTCCTGGCCTTGTGACAGGTCTCCTCAACAAGTATGACCCCACCACACTTTCAGAGTGTTGTGAACAGCTAAGCCTGACCTTCTTTTGCAAGGTGGCTGATGGGCTGGTGTGGCCAGTTGCTCCGGATCAATTCTTGACTGCCCAGAAGCCTGGATGAATCTTTTGCACCAGACCTTCAACTGCAGATTACCAAATCAACAATCCAATGAACAGCAGTATCCAAAATAGTGACTGCTGTTACACAGTGCCTACAGGCAGTGTTGGCAGTCTTACTGTCCAGAAAGTATTGTGACCTCGAACCACATGTGTGAAAGCACTGACCACTGAAAACCTTTGCTGTCATTCAAGTCAATCCTCACAGTAGTTAGGTGCAAATACAGGACAAACACCAATGCTGCGCACAACAGTTACAATAATGCCAAATAAATGGATATTTGTCTACATGTCCACCATCACGCTTAAGTCTCTCCATATAAAAT
>CM065738.1:7680736-7736313 GCA_033310375.1 Conus canariensis
GGAGGCTGATTCTAGTTTGCCAGAACATACGTTAATTAGAGGCATACAAATAAAGGCTGAAAACTTGGATGCCCCTCTGAAGCTCGCTATTGTTATTACTAAAAACGGAGATGAAATAAACACCCTTGTATCATCCAACAAGGTTACTGTGATGGTTGACAAAGACAAACTAACAGTACTTGACTTTATTTTCATTAAGTATGTTGATTTTATTGCGTTTTACTCTGTTGATGAAGTGCTGCCAGAAGGATTAATAAGTAGATATGTATAAGATTAATCTTAATTAAAAAATTAATCTTAATTAAAAAATGGAGGTTCAACAGTTTAGATTAGAGCAAATAACTGAACTTCAAAAGGAAATAGAAAGTGACTTAGATAAGTACAGGGTTACTAGAAAGAAATATGCTAAAGCTTTAAGTACTCTTTCTCATGTAATTACTGGCTCATCAGCTGTAGCTAGCGTAAGTGCCGGGTCTAGTGTTGCTCTTTTAGCTATTGGGGCTGGGGCGCCAGCCTCTTTAGCATTAGGGAGCCTTGGACTAGGCTTAGGCGCCATGTCTATGATTGTGAGCGCTGTTTTAAAAAAAATTAACGCCTAAACTACAAAAGCACACCGCCATTGTAGCCCTAGCATCAGCAAAACTTTCTTCATTAAAATTAAGAATAAGCAAATCAATACAGGATAAAAACATTACAGACGAAGAATTTCAGAAGCTTATGACCGACGGTGAGGATTATAGACGACAAAAAATTGAACTTCAAAAGGAGTGGAGAAAGACTTTTACTTCACAACAGGTAGACACTGAGACAATTAAACAGAACATTGAAAAGCAAACGCATGACTGGTTAAACCCAAAATAAGCCAAAAAAATAAGATGTGAACTAAAATAAATAAATTATAAGTTTAGCAAAAAAAAAAAAAATCATAAGTTTAGCAAAAAAATAAATTATAAGTTTAGCAAATACTATTTTTTTTAAACTAATCGGCACTGTGTTTGGCGGGACAACTTGCAACTCTTCACGAACAAAGGATCTTTTAGGGGCAGGCTTTTTAGACGTAGTAGCACCGCTAGAAGAGAGAGTTTCTCTTAAATAATACACGGGAGGGGTTGTTTTCATAATTCTTTCAACTTCATATACATCTACGCTCCATATAGGGTCTGTGGCTCTAATTCTAACATCGCCTTCTGCTTCTCCTGGCGCATACAAGTATCTTACTTTTAGTCCAAACGGCAAGAGTTTCCGAGTCCCCTGCACATTTTCAGTAATGCTAATTTTTTTTAATTTGATCGCGTTCACCGGCTTAAGACCTGCTGCTTTAAATTCTTCATTGTTCATGGCGCGTAAGACTGCTGGCAATCTCCTAACCCATTCTGTGTTGCGTTCTCTGTCCATAATTTCTCTGTGATATTGATAAGTAAACAGACGTTCAGCTAGATTCTTATTAAAGTTTTCTACTAGGGCTTGTGATCGATGGTTGCCTGGGATCCCTCTCTTAACTGTAACCCGGTGTCTTAAAAACAACTGGTTTACAGAACCTTTAAACTCTTTTCCATCATCAACCTGGATCATCCTAGGATACTTTAATGGACCTCGCGTGTATATTTGCTGTAAAGCCACAGCCACAGCAGTTGAGCTTTTATCCGTTAAAGGCTCAGCATCTTTATACCTTGAAGCCATGTCAACAACCGTAAGAGCATACTTAAACTTTTTTCTTCTAACTTTGTCATGTGGAAGATACAGCAAGTCCATCTGGTGGGTGTCATTAGGAACTGAATTAACAAATCGAGGTCTTATTATTCTTTTTGGGGCAGGCAGATATATTTGCCAAATTGCTTGTTTTGAAAGCCAGTCTTTCGCTTCTGATTCAGACACCCTAGCAGCTTTACTCAGTTTATCAATAGCAGCCTTTCCTTTCCAATACCCTCCAGGAGAATAATATATTTTGTACTTCGTATTGTACTTCGTATTGTCCATAAGAGAGAGACTGTTTTTTTTATTACATTTTAACTATGTTTTTAGATTGAATATGCAAGAAGAAAGATTGCTCCCATAGCGCCTATAATAAAGCCTATTTCTACCATTTTCTGATCCTCAGACGGTTCATAAAAGTCAGACAGTTCTGGCGGTGGCGATGTTAGAAACTTCTTTCCTGTCACTAAGTAATATTCATTCATTGCTTCATCAACGTCTGTAAATGTGTGCTCTGCATGTCCCTGCTCTCTTAACTTTTTATTAATAAAGTCTAAGTGAGCAATTCTCCTTTTCTCGTAAGCGTCTTTTGCTTTAGCTAAATCTTCCATTGCCTTGTTATGGCGTTCTCTCTCTTCATCGGACCGCAATTTACTAAACATATAATTGCTGCCAGAGAAGGCCAATGCATTAACAATAGCTCCTCCCACCATCAGAACCAATCCAGACATCTTTTTATAAATCAATATTTTCTAGATTAATCTGCCTATGCATTAATCTGCCTATGCATTAATCTTTCTATGCATTAATCTTTCTATGCATTAATCTGCCTATGCCTTAATCTGCCTATGCCTTAATCTGCCTAAATGCATTGATCTTTCTATGCATTAATCTTTCTATGCATTAATATTTTCTGGGATAATCCCCTGCGTAACAAGAAAGTCTTTTGAGGCAATCCCTGCAGTAATTACAACTATAACCTTAACAACATCCTCAATGTCTAACCTTCCTAGATCCGCCGGCTTCATTTTAAACATGTTTTTTGCTAGCGCGCTATAACCAATACTAAGGCCGCTAATTACAGCAGAATGGTAAATCGTATTGATAATCTTTTTTTCACTCATCTTTTTATTAACTAAAAAAATAATTAAAATAATCATAATACGAAAGACTGTCTATGTGCTTTTTAATCAAATAATCTTTTGTTGTTAAAGCTAAAAATAAGGCCGCAACTAGCCTTGGCGAATCTTCTATCTTTCCCATGTTGGGCGGTTTTATTCCTAGCAAACATTTTGCGAGGGTTGAATAGACTATAACACCGACGATAGGCACTGCATAATTAACCAGCGTTAAACTCATGGTTTTAAAAGTATTATATTATTTTTTATTGCTTTTAAAAATGGATTGTGACGAACTATTAAAGTGTGAGGAGCAGGCAGACCTCTGCCATAAAGAAAGATTATACTCTCTGGCCGCGTGTGGAAAAACTAAACAGTATTTAGGCGTTGAACTAAGTATCGAACAGATTCAGCAATTGTCTACATCAGACGTTGAGAAGTATTACGCCAGGTACGAGGCACAGCTAGGATCAAAAATGGTTAGATCAGTGGGGCAGACAATGATTAGTTTATATGCTAAGTTAGTAAGTAAGATGGCGCCGGTTGATTCGGAAGAAGATTTAAAATATGACTTATCACAAGATCCGGTTTTAACAAAGTCATTAGAGTCTCTAGGATGTGACATGTATTATAGATTTGGGACGATGTTATGTCCATTCATCATGGGATTAATTACTTTTAATCATATTAATTTTAATCATATTAATTTTAATCAGACTAAAAAAAATGAGCGATCAGGAGAAGAAGACTCCGCAGGAGCAGAATGCCCCACAAGTGAGTGCCTCACAAGCGAGTGTCCCACAAGTGAGTCCGCTAGAGCAGAATGTGCCACAAGTGAGTAGTGTTACTAAGTCTAAAAGTGCTGGGCGTGTTGAGGCTGGTCGTAAACTAGCTGAATGGAACAGACTGAGAAAAGCAAACCAAGCAGCAAAACAAAAATTATTAGATAGTAATACAACATCGCCGCCGTCAACAACAACACAATTAACAACAACACAATCACAATCAAACGATAAGATGTATTATTATGTATTTGCTGCGGTTGTTGTTGGTGGGGGGTTTTTAGCATACAAATGTCTAACGCCATACTTAGCAGCAGCAAAGTCACAAACCCCCACAGTAAAAGAAGAAGAACCAGCTTCTGTAAAAAAAGTACAACCTCCTGCTGTAGACCCATTTTCTATGGAATAGTTTTTAAAGAACTAAATAAAGTACAAGTTAAGAACTAAATAGGTACAAGTTAAGTTAGTTATAGAAAGTACTTTTTAAGTTAAGCGCAAGTAAATTACAAGTCAAGTGCAAGTTAAGTGCAAAAAAAATAAGTTCTTGTTAAGTACTAGTTAGGTTCTTAAGTAAGTTCTTGTTAAGTTCTTAAGTAAGTACTAGTTAGGTTCTTAAGTTAAGTACAAGCCAAGTCAGTCAAGTTAATCTTTCAAGTCGGTTCTCCAATGTCCTACAGCATATAAAAACTCAGGATTGGCGTAAGTTCTCTTGTTATTGTTAGAGACTAGTGATTTCTTATTAACTGCAGTTGTGTTTACTTGATGAAGAGTAGAGCGCAGATTAACATTTGTGTGATGAAATACTTTGCCTTCAAAGAGAGCTTGCTTGTAGTCGTCGTGAGTTATATTTTTTTTGACAACTTCTTTACTTATCCCCTTAGCTTTCTTTGTTACAGAAGTCTGGGTAGCAACGCTATACATCTTTGCCCGTAAGCCAACATATTCTTGTATAACCGTCCCATTAAGTTCATCCTTCATCTTTCCAATCACTTTCTTGTTCACAGTTGAATGTAACGGCGAATCTTTTGGATAGTCGCATGTGTCGTACCACCCATCAGCTCCTTTAGCTACTTCTATTTCCATGTCTTTGTAAAAGTCTTCAGTTGGGATGTCCAGAATAAAACTATCAGTGTCTGTGTAAACGACATTTGATTCTGGGTACAGCGGCTTAAAGTAGTCGTACAGAAATTCAAGCATTAATAACTTTGACAGCTCTAATACGGCAAATCCGATAAACACCGGCATATCCAACTTCACACTCAGTTTCTTCATCATAATACCAACCAGGCTGTCGCTAAATATTCTAAAGTCTTGGTAGTTAGGTTTAGAGGTCAGCTTAATTGCTTGTTTTTCGTTTGTAACTAATCTTACATCTTTACGATTGTGTACGTTTTCCATGGTTTTGCCAAAACAACTGTTGTTCATTAGTTTAAAAAAGTCTTTTTCTGAAGCGTCTGTGGCTTTAGTTCTAAGATCGGTGTTCTTCATGATGTATGGCCTCATGAAAGGCTCTTGGTCACAGGTAATTATTCTGTGAACAGCTGTTAGCTTTAACCCATGCCTTAAGTAAAATTGTAACAGCCGGTAATGACAGACATATTTAGTTTTGTTAAAGAGGTTAGGCACGAGTTTAGGCGGTTCGATGGGACTCATCTTTAATCTTTCTGCGGCTAAGGGGAAATCGTTATGAAGATCGTGCAATTCTTTAGGATAATCTAAGTCCACCTCTAAGATTAGCCCTATTGGATTATCGGGTGTAAGCTGTGATAGCATACTCAACACAGTATTGACATCATGAGGTCCGTTCATCATTTTAAAGTTTCTTAATGGCAGTGCCTGGCTCATGGCCACCCATACAGATTGTTGGCGTCTAAGTACACCAGATAGTTGGATGGCTTGGTGGGGTCATAATCGTCTAAATACTTGTTGTTGGCTCTGCGGTAAGGATGACAGGCCATGCTAATACCTCCCCTCAGCCCGCCCTCAATCATCTGGAGTGTATCCAGATCAGATATTAAGTCAATCTGAATGTTTGTAGACTTCAAGAATGCATCCCAAGAAAGGCCAGGCGCAGAGATATACTGTGATGAATCTAGGCCGTAATGTTTCATGCAAGTAGATCTGTAATTCTGAAAGACGTCTGCCAATAAACACACGTCAGCCATTAGATATTGATCGTGATAATCGCCCATTGTCTTGCAGTGTAATTCTGTCCAGGCTTTCTGGGCGTGTTCATATTCAGCATCAGTTATGTCTTTGCCTCTAAGACGGCTGTAAAAGTCTTCCTTTGCTGGCAGCGCTGGCTCATCAAACCTATCCCACGAGTTCATGTATTCATAAGGATAAACTCCTTTACGCACTAAAGATGGATTAAAGTATTTTTTAGTGATTGGATAGGCTTGCAGAGATTCTGCTAACTTATCTAAACTCCCCATCAGATGTTGGGCAGAGTCATAAAAGGATAAACAGTCAAGAGTAAAGGTCATATACTTTTCTGAAGACTGTGCAATGCAGCTAACCCTCTTATATTTAGAAGTCACTGCTTGCATGATAAAATGAGAATCGTAGCCTCGTAAGTTATGAAAGAAGATTGGCAGTTTCCATGTCTTGGGGTCAACCCTAAGTTGAAGATTGCAGCTATTATGCGCAGCCCCTCTGAATTTGCCAGTAATGTGATCATGGTCCCTTACAGCGTCACCCAATAATTCTCTGTTGCATATCCAGCAGTGGGTAGCTGATCTATAACGTTCTTCATCTTCAGGAGTCATCTTAATGCCTAAAAGGTTTAGCTGATTGGAGAATTGATTGCAAAGGTGTTTCATCTGCTCCAAAAATCGACCAGCTGCGTTGGGGCCTCTGTAAATCTCAGGTGTTGTGTGTCCGCCATCTGACCTAACAGCAACAAATGCATAAGAACAGATCTGATGGTGGGTTAATAAGGTTGTTTTTTGTTCTTGTTCTTGTTGTGGGCCGCAGTACTGTGGCAAGATTGACTCAAAGTCAGCATAGACTACGTATGGGCTCATTTGCATTTTTCGTACATTCTTAAAACTAACTTTAGACCCTGGTTTGGGCGTAAGAAGTTCGGTTTTACAGTCTTCATAACTTTTACAATGTTTCTTATGTTTGTCAGCCGCCTCTATAGATGGAATTCTAACCAAACACCTTCTACAAAGCTCTTGTTTAGCAGTATCCGTTGTAGTATACGCCAGAAGTCTGCTCATTGTTCTAATTAATACATAGTGGCTCTTGGAACCATCTTCAAACAGTATTAAGTCTACATGTTTGTTAAGTGAATCGCCTAAAGTAGGGGCTTCGGGAGAGACCCTTAGAGGGACTAGATTATTTACTGAATTCCATGTGTATACGTTTACGGTTATTGGTTTGTTTTGCTCTTCAAACTGGTCGATGCTTTCTATGCTCACTGGAAAGTCTATGTTATCAAAGTTCAGACTATCTTTATACTGCCAATAATTAGATACTCTGTCTGGGTGCTTTTTAACAGGATGTAAGTGTGCCAAAACGCACCACATAAAACACATGTTGTCTGAATTATGTATATTTAAGACTGCTCGTTTAAGAACTAACTCTCTCGGGAGAGGGATGTAAGAATTGCCAACTATATCATAGAACTTTGTTTGTTTCAATATAATTTGAAGGGCTGTTCCTTTAGACCAACCGGAGCCGCGCATTTTCGCTTCTTCACTTGCATGGTTAAACTGTGTAAGCATGTAATCAGCCCAGCCAGGTGTAAAGTTGCGATAGCTGATTACTTTTTTCTGTATAGTTGAAACCCAGACTTGCATACTACTATCATCAGGGGTTATATATTTAATCAGAATGGCCAACAACACTTTTACTGGCGGGTTAATTTGAAGAGACTCTGGGATTTTAGAAACAGCATGTGTTACGCTTTTTTGAACGTCTGTGGGGTTAATAATATCCATGTCTACTTCATTAAACGTATTAATTACTTGTTTGCCATTATCAATTACTTCCTCCCACGTATATAGTTTTTCGTCCTTAAATTCTCTGCCCTTAGCCGCCATTTTTAACCCACAATATTTACGTAAATAAAAAAAATAAATGTAAATAAAAGTAAGTAAACCTCGCTTTTTATTCTTCGCCCAAGCGTTGCAACACTTCAAGACACGTTAACCTTACAATAACACCCGCTAATATTTAAGCTTTTTCTGAATCACTACAGTCAATGTTCATCACTTTAATTGCTTCGTCAAATAGTTCACTATGATCTTTTATTATATTGTTTACATCATTCTCAAACCCAAATTCACTAAAATCGATGTTTAATACTTTCATTGTTTCGTCAAATAGTTCATTACAATTCTTTAAATCAGATTCACTGAGTTCGGCAGCCATTTTTAAATGTAAATAAATAAAAGAAATAATTGTAAATGTAAATTCAGCTATTGTTTATTATTCATAGTCTTTTCTAATCGTAAAACCTGATCTTCATTAAAGTGAATAGCTACTCCATCAGGGCTGGTAGAAACAGTCAGATTAGCATCTTCAGGAGTCATATTATCAACTAAAATAGCAAACAACTTTACAGCTGGTTGGGGCCAAGAATCTGGTATTTTATTAACGGCTTCCACTACGCTTTCTCGTATAGTTATGCGTTCAAAAAGATCAGTAATTAATTCTTCAAACCTGCTCTTTAACTCTTCTCTATCACCCTCCCGCTCACAATCCAACTCGTAAAGTATATTAATAAGCTCTGTAGCTACTTCGGGCTTCATTTTTATTCCAGAATATAAACGACAATTAAAAAATAATTAACTAGCCGCTCCTCTTGTTTTGCGCAAGAATCAGAAGAGAAATCAATAACAGGTAGCTGATTGAGTGCTGCCGCTGCACGCTTGTGCTTGGGCCGCCCACGACTGCTTTAACGTGACTCATATGTGGCGTGATCGTCCCACAATCGCACCAGAAAAATCTATTGCCGCAATGCGCAATTCAGTTGTGCATGCGCCGGGTAGATTTCGTCATTCTCTCACTGACTGTCGTGCGAGAAGGCCGTGTTTGGCCGTGCTCCTACTGCGTTTGGCTGTGTTGTTATTTTAACAAGGCCTTAGCACATCTACCAGTATGGAGAGGAGTAGTGTGTAGCCAGCACTATCTCCATATAAATGCTCCAAATATACAATGACGGATGTACTACTACTGGCGATTAGAGCCGCCATAAAAGCTCGGCTACAGCAGTAACTGCTGTAGCTCTGCCAAAGCCAGTTGCAAGCCCGGTTGAAAAAGAAGAGCACAGCAGCAGTCTAGACAGAGCGGTCTTACAAGAGCGATCGGCCTAGTTTACAGGGCTGGCAATTAGGTCGAGCGCTCTTACAAGAGCGTTCGACTAAAAGATTGGGGTGGTTTAAATGGTTTGCATATGAAACACCGCAGCCAGTGGTTGCGCAGTAAATGGCAAAATTTAACTGATTCTGGAAAAAAGCCATAGGGCGAGATGACCATGCTGACGGCACTCTGTCACTCTTTATTGGCGGATTTAAATATCTAGTTAGTGGGTTTACAAGTCTAACTTGGAAGCCGTATGATCCATCTACTGCAATGGTTAGGCTGCTGAAGTCCAAAGATTTGGGGTTATAAAACGCCCCTACATTGTAGGTGGCACTTTCATTATATTTAAAAGGCTCCATTTTTAAATAGTTTTTAAAATAGTTATAAAAAAGATGTACATCTATATAACCAAGCAAAACGAGCGTGTGTTCTTAGCGTACCCAATTACTAATTGGAGCGGGAGTTGTAGGATTGCCCTTAGAGAAATTGGTTTTAAAGTTATGTGGGTTAACATATCTGAAGGAGCTCAAAATAACTGGATTAATGTTATGACGAACAAGGCAATCAAATAAGCCATATACAAATACCTGATGGTTATTACAACTTTTGTTCTTTAAAAGAAGTACTTACTGATTTTGGCATATTGTTAACAATTAACGAGGCAAACCTTAGAATTACTATGAATTTTCCACTAGAGGAAAGAAGAGAATACACTTTCCCTAAAGGCCTAGCTAAAATCTTGGGCTACAGAGATTATAGATTTAGCACAAGAGAAGGCATCTATCAATTTGAAGGTAATAAACCTTCTGATTTTTCTGTGAATCCGATGCTGTATGTCCATTTACAACAGTTAAAAACAAATACTAATTTGTTTAATGGACGGCCATCTGCAGTTCTAAAGGTTTTGCCGTCAATTAAGGCGGGGTTTTGCGATTATCAGCTATATACGTTTGATGGAAGCAGTCAATTTAAAGAATTAATTGAGGGAGCTATAAATTCATTAGATGTAAAAATAACTAATCAAGATGGAGGTTTAGTTGTTTGTTCTGATTTATTAATGGCGCTGGAAGTAGAAGAACATTATTAAAAAAGTAGTAAGGGCTCAGTTGTGTGCGTGCGTTAATAGCTGAGAGAAGGGCAATATCCCCGGCTCTATATCACCACAGCTTATTTTGCACGAAAACCCCCCCCCCCCCCCCCCCCCCCCCCATTTTAATGTACTAATTACGTCAATTTTTGAAGGTTTTGGGGTGTTAATTTTGTTTAGAAAACAGGTGTTAATTTTGGCCAAAACTGATATGTGAAGGACGTGATTTGTATGTGAAAAGGGGGGGTTTCGTGCGAAATAAGATGTGGTGGGATAGAGCAGGGATATTGCCCTTCTCTCACTGTGATGTGGACTGAAGGGGATTGGATTTGTCGAATGGTTTGGACTACACTCACTGTTCACAGTTATCTTGTATTTCAGCCAGTGCGGCTGCAGTCTAGTTACTAGTTATCTCATGTATTATCCAGAAGGACATACGGGTAGTCTTTTGTTTTGAAGATTTGCTATCCACAGTACATCATTGTAGGGTTTTGTTTGTGGGCAATCACTTTCAAGAGCTGTGTCCTAGAAGCTATGTTTATGGTCAGTAGTGTGTCAAGATGGATAAGAATTTAAGAGCAAACATACCCTGTGTGCAATTTCTTCGCCACATTTTTCAGAGCACACAAAAAGCCGGCCTTGGTTTCTCTTCCCTGAAAAATAAAGACAGAACAGATTTCCTTTCCAAAGTAAAACAAACACAGGAAGAGGTCAAAACATGAAAACAAATGTTGAAGTGCTGAGCTGCCTGGTGAACAGTACAAACATTGAAAAAAAAGGCCTTGACCTCTTAGTCTTCTTCAAGAAGGTCAAAGTTTGTTATTTCAATGCTTGTTGTCTTCACCTGCTGGCTCACTACTCAGCTTTTGTTTTCAGACTTTCTGTGGTAATGTGACTTTCTGTGGTAATGTGACTTTATACTGAAAAGTGTGTACTCAGATCTTTACTAATACAAACATAACAATTCACAAGGTAGTTAAAGTCATGAAAATGCAAAGTCACCTCTTAAAAGCAATACATTCAATGGGCTTTAAAAAAAAAAAAAAAAAACAGAACAAAACAAAAATTAAAACCTTCACCTGCGTAGATTTGAGGAATCAATTTACAGCAAGCAAATGTAATAAAAAGAAAATTTCTCCTAAAATCAGCATACATACTTTCCTGTAATTTGTATCTGTAAAGCTGATTCCTTGTCTTGTCTGCACTAAATCTGGGTAGATGAAAATGAAACGAACAGATAATGAAAGTAGCAACTTAAGGACATTCATCTTGCCCACCCAAACTACCTCCGGCTGCCAGTCACATAAAGAGAAAAAGAAAGGAGACATTAGTCAGCAGGATGGATGGAATCATGGTGAGACACAGAACGCATGTTGGTGTGATCTCAGTAGTATGATTTCCCTTTCGATTCCACAGGCTCAATATGATTATCAACAACATCATCATCCATGACTGCAGGTCAGTGGAGAACCCTCATGAATGTTTGGGCCATCAGGTATCTTTACAGCTCTGTGTCCTCAGTCATGTGCCGCAGGGTAGATATGTTGGAACTGGACCAGTTCTTCATATTGTCCACCCTGCACTCTTTACGTCCATGTCCCTGATGTACGTCTTTTGTGGGATGGTCTTGAACAGATTTATATTAAGGGCTGAAGGTTACAGTGAGGTAATAGAATATATGACAGCATAGGCAGATATGGTGAAATCAACAAACATCCTCAAGGTAAACCTGAATGAAGCCCCCACTCAACAAGAATATCATTCAGCTCTTGAATGTGGAAAAGGACATGGATGAAATTCACTCAATGGCTTCATCAGCTCTTGAGACCAGCATTCAAACTTGCCTCCAGCCTCTTGCAGCCTGGGCTGATAAGTGCTGCTACACACCAAAGTTAAGCATTTGCTGTCGCTCTCGTAATCAAGATATCAAGAGAGAAGCGGACATCTCTAAGTGTACAACCAAAGTTAAACATTTGTTGTCACTCTCGTAATCAAGATATCAAGAGACAGACATCTCTAAGTGTACAACCAAAGTTAAGCATTTGCTGTCACTCTCCTAATCAAGATTTCAAGAGATAAACAGACATCTCTAAGTGTACAACCAAAGTTAAACATTTGTTGTCATTCTTGTAATCAAGATATCAAGAGAGAAATGGACATCTCTAAGCGTACAACCAATGTTAAACATTTGTTGTCACTCTTGTAATCAAGATATCAAGAGATAAACCGACATCTCTAAGCATACAACCAAAGTTAAACATTTGTTGTCACTCTGGTAATCAAGATATCAAGAGATAAACAGACATCTCCAAGCAATCTTACAAGGTGGCACAAAGAGCAAGACAGAGACCTAACATGAAAGAATGTGGCTTCATCCTACTATTTTAGCAGTATGGTTTAAAGGTAAACGCAATGAAAGACAGACTCCAGTATTCCACTTACGCTGAACATACCTTAAAACACACATAAAATACAAATCATACCAAACTGGATGACAAATTTCCTCAAATGTCTTACGTTCATCCGTCGACAGCATTTCCTCTGGTGACAGGCTGTACTGCTGACTGATTTCTTCCATCTTGAGTGCCTAAGTTATGGGTATAAATAAATTATTAGATTAAAAAATATAGACAAACAAAGGGGAATTTTATTCCTAAAAGTAGTTCTAACATGGTACAATGTTATGAACTCACTCTGACTGGCCTGTCTGGGGTTTGAGACAAAGTTAACCCCTTGATCTCCCAATGTTGCTTTCCTGGGGATTCTGATAGTATAGCGATGCTCCATGCCAAGTGGGGATAAGGTATTTGTTTGGACAGGTGAAGTATGAGGAAAAAGTAATGGTAAATAATAATGAAAATGGTGCCTGAAAAAGAGACACAAATGTTGTACATGTGATCTATTCCCTGCACAAATAAAAATGTAGCCTGTCTTGGACTCTTGATGCTTGTGAAAACTTGTCAAACAAACAATAACAATGAACAACTTTGGAATAGTTAGGATTTTGTGCACATATGTAAATGACCTCCAGAAAAAATTGAAATACATTTATTTAATCTATGTATCATAGGTAAACTACAATTAAGGAGCCATGTCCAGGTTTTGTTGTTCTTGTTTGGTATTTGTTTTTTTTTGTGTGTGTGAGTGTGTGTGTGTGTGTATGCGCGTGCGTGTGTGTGTGTATGTGCGCGCACGTGCGCATGTGTGTGTGTGTGTGCGTGTGTGTGTTTCTTACAGAAAGACCGACTGATTTGTTTTTATAAAATCACCACCACTTCATACTTTAAGTCTGATGACAACCAGCGCAGAACTGGAGAGACTTATCCTGATCCAGAGCATAAGTAAAAAAAACTTCACTTTCAGATACCTCAGGCGATGAGAAAGTATGATTTCAGGGTGGTCACCACATTGAAAAGAGAGAGAGAGAGAGAGAGAGAGAGAGAGAGAGAGAGAGAAAGAGCAAGTGAGAGAGAGACAGAGTGAGAGAGACAGAGTGAGAGAGAGACAGAGAGAGTAACAGAGAGAGAGAGAGAAATAGAGAGAGAGAGGGAGACAGACAGACAGACAGACAGACAAGAGTGAGAAAGAGTGAGAGAATTCATTTCTGCTGGGAGAAAAACAACAGACATACACACGCTACACACAACGTATATTTCAGAATCACCACTAATATCCTTAACGCAAATAAGATCAGACTAGGCCCCGTTGAGCATCAAGCATCTCATTTAGTTCATTCTGTTCAAATTGCAAGTAACTGTTAAGAGCTCATTTAAAAACGCTTCAACGCAACAAAAATAAATACAATAAAGGCCAAACTAGCAAACAGCACTGCAGAGTGGATATCCAGTGTCTTTTCCTGCAATCAGATTCTCACTAGAGTTGCTACATTACAGAACACAAATTTTGCATGTTAGATATTGTAACTTCATAACATGAAAGTGGAAAGATTTTCAGCAATAAAGACAAGTAAACAGTCACAATGGCAGAAAAACAGTTGCAGAACAAATGATATATAGATCTGGATGACATAAATATTGATGGTAAACATACCTGAATGGCTTCCAGGTTCTGTGGGTGCACAACTATGAGGGCAGCCTGAAGTGATGTGTGGGGCATCTCCCTGAAGAAACAGCTGGCCATGGAGAAAATCACCTTGGCAACCACATCACAAGGATACAGAGATTGTCCTGAATCAAGGGCAGGAAAAGCGATGGTGGTGTGCTTCTCCAGGGAGGCTTGAAGCAGGCAGTGAAGAATCACTTGACAAAAGTCATGGAGAACTTTTTGTTTCTCTTCCTGAAATACAATACCCATGGGATATATTGCATGCTTGTTCAAGGAATGTTATGTCCTAGCATACGACCTGAGGGCAAGAACTCTAGGCAGTTCCTCCTTGGCACAATAAACAACGTCTCACAAACCAACACCTCATCTTGGCTCCATTTATTTGTGTACTGAATATCACACAGTGGCCGTGGTCTGATCAACCGCAATTCCAGGACAATGGCAGACGGCCAATGGAACCAGCAGGACGGAGAAAACACAGTTCACTGACCTCCATCTCCACCCAAAACTTTCAACAGCACACAAGCAAACTCACTGAAATGGCACTAACATATTGAAAGGTACTGGACAGCCAGTCAATGGCAAAAATCTGGTAAGCACATTTCTATACCCATGGGAGAAAGTGCGGATGATATTTTAGCTACTCTCAATATCAGCAAAGATAAAGTTGAATTCAATGACATGCTCAAAGTATTCAATGGTCATTTTAATGTGACCAAAAAAAATTCATCGTAGACTAACAAATTCAACAAGTGCTCACAGCTGACAAAAAAAAGGAAAAGAAAAAAGAAACGGTTAATATATTCACCCAACGCATCCACAAGCTAGCAGATTACTGCAAGTTTGGGGAATTCAAAGAAGAGTTAATAAGAGATAAAATCCTTGTGGATGTCCTGAAGGACACACTCTTCAACGCAGTGCAGTCTGAAGCAGACCTGACACTGGCCCAAGCTGTCCAGCTAAGCACACAAGAAAGCCAACATGAAGCCTATGAAGCTGCCCTTCAGTCAACCTGGTGGACAGGAAATTGCAAACCACTGCCCTAACTCCAACAGCCAACACACATCTGGCACGACTGGCACGAAGACTTGTCATTACTGTGGCAAAGAGCCACACAGTCCAGACAAATACAGGGCTATAAAGGCAAAAGGTAACAAGTGGCAAGTGCCACAAACCAGGGTAGTACCAAGCAGTATGGTGCAGTGATCCAGCCCCATGACAGCGCTATTGCTGTAGGGTTGTTCATGAACTGTTGGAGGAAAAGGAAGGTGGGGGTGACAGTTATTCCCATGGACAATTCTGTCACCCACAAGATAATGGCAGCTGGTCTGTACATGTTCTTGAAATGGCACACCCCGTGATCAAGCTGAATACAGGGGCACCTGGAACAACAGTCGGCAAAAAATGCGCAGCGTCACTACCTTAGCCACATCCACAAAAACTGTGAAGGAACCAAGATGTACCTAGCTAGACATACTTGTGCCATGCGAACATGATTGCAGCAAATAAATCATAACACCAGGCAATACTCAAAAGTGCATCCAGCAGTCACAAGCTTGCTCCACATCCATGCATGCCACCACTGAGCCTCGCCCTCTCACACTCACTCTCCACACATCGCCAATCCCTCAAACAAAAACATTTACCATCAGATGAATAACCACAGGCATCCAAACACATATAATACCCCTAAAACAACACCAGCAGATACTTGCATATATCAGTCAGAGGGAATACGAAAGTTCTGAAGCTTGATTTATAGGAAAGCAAAGCAGCAGAATATCTGAGTCGATATGGAGATTGTTCTGAATAAACAGGGCCTGATATGCAAAGGAACGCTGACCAAAAGTTTTGGTACCAACAAAAGGAACATGGAAGTGACATATATCATCAGAAGAACAGAGTTCACTTGGTGGGGTACACAAATTCAACAGACCAGTCAATTATTGAGGACAGGAGGATTCAAAGGATTTATAGCAGAGAGAGATGGAACTATGTTCAAGATCCTTTCCAGAACAGGGAGCCAGAGACATGAACGTAATAATGGGGGAATGTGGTCAAATGTACATGAGCTGAAGATAAGGTGAGCAACACGATTTGAGACATTATGAAATTTCTTGATAAGACAACATGTGGAGTCAAACAAATGAGCATGACAATAATCCGTATGAGACATTACAACAATGCAGGCATGGCTTTTAGTGGTGTCTTCAGTAAGAAGGCGACAGATGGAAGCAATACAAAGCCTTTCAAGAAAACAAATCCAAATAACATTGGCAATATGCTGAAAGAGTATGATCCAGTGTCACACCAAGGTTATGAGCAGATGAAGAAAGAGTGACAGATGAGTCAGCGAAGTCAACAGAAGATGGAACACAGAGATGATTCAAATACTTCAGTGGACAGATCAACATCATTTCAGTTTCATATGTTTATATAGGAACAGCTCAAACACTAATGGAAGGAGGAGTTAACACTGAGAATGAGTCAAGGGGCCACAGAAGCCCTAGTGTGTCTAGGAGCAACGTCCAGTTAAGGGGTCTGGTGGGGGACTTTGTCCCCCCTCCCCCCCCCCCCCCCCCCAAGAATCCGAATTTTTTTTTTTTTTATAGTAATTTAGTAAACTGAAGGTCTATCCTGGCAGATGATATGGTGACTATTCACTAAATGATATGAATATCTAAATTAATCCCTATTCAAATAAGATGTACCGGTAAGAGGAGGGGAGGTTCTGGGCACCAAGGATTCACAATGCTCCCCCCCCCCCCCACCCACCCCCCTCTCCCTCTGACAGACAATATATCTTGATGCAGACACAGATGTGATCTGCTATGTTGAAATGCCTCCAGCAGTATGCAATGTTTAAATCTCTCCCATGAAAATGTTGAACACAGCTAGGTTTCCATTCTGTCAATGACATCGAGACAATGTGGGATGATAACTGATGCCTTCGCCCAGTCCTTTCTGTATTTGCTGTTATCACTGACGCTGTCAAGGACAGCATGACCCGTTCATCCAGCCAAGCAAGAATTTGTTTAGACAGCGCTTGACAAAATAGGGAGGTGGGAGAGTAAGGGGCAGGGGTGGCAAACAAAGTTACTTTCACCTCCCCCGACTTTGCCAGGACAGGGGGTATGGAGGATGGGGTGGGGGGGCTATGGACTTCTTCGATGCACTGATGCTCCATGCCAACCCTAACCCATTATGAGCTAATCTCGCATAGAAACTTTGATACAGAGTTCAGTTAACAGGCAGTTTTGCTTATTTACAGAGGGCCACATTCATACACAACGCAAATACACATACATATACCATGAGAGACATGAGGCAAGTGTTTTTTATTTCCAACAAAGTGAACTCCTATCAGTGAACACAAAGAATTGCAACGACCACTCTAATTTACAGTAAACAAATATAAAATGTTTCATAAGAATGTCATACTACATTATCAATTGGACATATTTTGAACTTAAAAAAAAAACCCACCACTGATGTCTGAACAAGCCTTTCTGGTTTTTTCCCCTCTTTTTCACTTCCTTGTGTGGTAGTCTGTTTGATTTAAGATGTATTAACATTCATAAGACAAATGCTCTCACCTTTAAAGCATCTGATGGAAATGAGATGTGGTAGATTCTTTTGGCATTTTTCATGTTGAAACTGTCAGTAACAGCCAGGCCACTGAGTGGGATGCCCTGTGGATACTGTTCTCTGCAAGCTCTCAACATCTCTGGTCCTGCTGCTATTGCAATGGCCTGTTCTACTGCTCCTTTATCAGGAATCAGCGTTCTGTTGGTTGGGTTCACAATGACATCAGCCTGCAGAGGTTAGTGTGTGTGTGCGCACACAAGCACACACACACACACACACACACACACACACACGCACACACACATACACATACGCACACACACATAACACACACACACACGCACACACACACACACACACACACACACACACACACACACGCACACACACACACACACACACAGAGTGTAAGATGACCATTTTACTTCAAACATGTACTTAATGAACCATTTAATTTACAACAAACATTAACGTATACACTTTTTACGGCAAGTTATGACTACTATCCATAATTTACATCAGCTATTGCTGCTGCTGCCACAGTGCTAGCGATATACAACTACTACCGAATACAAGTAGCAAGAAAAGGTGACAAAATAATAGCTTTCATCTGTGCTACTGAATGCAAGTAAAAATACAATGATACCTTTCACCATGTTATTGGTTTAACAGGGCCTGGCCTCATCAGAGGGTAAAGAAGCCATGCCATTTGGCCAACAAAAAGGGGGAGAGGTGTTACAGTAATCCTTCTTTCATGCCAACCATAAACTCTTTTAAACAAAAAAAAAAGAATGAACGTGTCCATGTACGCATGCGCGCGCATGCACACACACACACACACACAAACAATCAGGTGTTTTACAGAATGAATTGCTCAATGTCCAATCTTCAGAATGTGACATCAAAACCTGTGAGGGGAAGTACTTTTCATGCAATGTCCAGCGGTCCCTGGTGTAACATGTGAAAAATGGCTTCTTTTTTCTATAAAACTAGTTTACATGCACTCTGTACTGTATATTCAGACTGGACATGTTTGACTGAGGGTATAGGTCTAGATCTTAAAATGAACACTGTGCATTATCAGAGCTTCCTCTGACAAGTGGCAGGTACCCCTCTGGTAAAAAAAAACAAAAAACTTTGAAACTTGCCCTGAAAATGATGCAATTTAACCAAAATCAGCGCATCATGTGGTGTGGTCTCCACCTTTTGGTCCAACCACAAACTGGACCTTTTCTTTGTACATTATTGTCAATATCTTTCCATTGTCTTTGGGGGCATTGTAGTTGTCCAGGTACCAACACACTACCTCTGATTGTCACGTTTGCCTTATAGGACATTGTGGTTGCTCAGATAGCAGCAAATCTCTGATCATCACATTTGTCTTTGGGGGCACTATAGTTGCCTAGATAGCAAAAGACTATCTCTGATCATCACATTTGCCTTTGGGGGCACTGTAGTTGCCTAAGTAGCAACAAACTATCTCTGATCATCACATTTGCCTTTGGGGGCACTGTAGTTGCCCAGATAGCAACACACTATCTCTGATCATCACATTTGCCTTTGGGGGCACTGTAGTTGCCTAGATAGCAACACACTATCTCTGATCATCACATTTGCCTTTGGGGGCATTATGGTTGCCCAGATAGCAACACACTATCTCTGATCATCACATTTGCCTTTGGGGGCATTATGGTTGCCCAGATAGCAACACACTATCTCTGATCATCACATTTGCCTTTGGGGGCATTATGGTTGCCCAGATAGCAACACACTATCTCTGATCATCACATTTGCCTTTGGGGGCATTATGGTTGCCCAGATAGCATGACATCCCCTTCGATAGTCCTGGCTGAAGGTCTCCTTCCTTTCCTAATTTTGTGTTTATATTTGTTTTACTGGTCTTATAGATATTGACTTTTGTTAGTTTTTGGCTCTGATTTGCTTGCACTGCTTCTACTATTGCTGTGGATGTTACATATTACTTTGGGAGAGCAAGGACTAAACTGTTCACCTCTTGATTCGGCATGGGGAAATAAACCTTAGCTTAGGCCTGCTAGCAGCCTATGGCACTGTGTTACTGACTCTGGAAACATTTTGGGACTTTCCTACTCTCCACCGGCTAATTACATGTATGTCACGTCAATGCTGATCAGCCTCCCAGTTTCGCTAGGGTATAGGACGCAGGATTAGCTTCCCCTGTCCTGATTTTTAGTTTGAGGAATTCTTGATACATTGGGATATTCCACACCGAACAACACTGCGGCAAAGTTTGAACAGGCAAGTATTTCACTGAACTCTTTTTTTCTTTACTAGGTGGCATTACTCCTTGCTGCTCATTCCATGTCTCCTTTGCACAGCTACATTCAAGCTCATTCTGCAGCAGTCCAAAAATCAGCACTTCACAGAAAGCCTCCTATATATCAATGTCTAAATAAATCATTTCATATCCTTTTACCCCTTGCTGAATAATGAAACTAACGTGAAACTTATGTAAAACTAAAGAATAATTTCTTTTTTGAAATGTGCAAAAATCACTTTAAACCATGACAGCGCACTGTAGTAAATTTGAGTTTAACACTACATTTCTGCTGTAGGTGACCTTGCTTCCCATGGCCCCTCTTCCACCCATTTTCAGTCACAAATATTCAACCTGAACTCACCAAAGCCCACATTCTTTCATCCCTTGCTTTTCACTAGCTGAATCAAAACAAAACAAAACACGCCTATCTTTTCCTTTCCTTCTTTGTCTATTTTATTCATGATTTTTTTTAAAGAGTTAAAGCAGTTTGTTACCCTGGTTATGGCAGTTAAGGTGCTGTGGCCCAACATCTCTCTGTAAACAGTGACAAGCTCAAAGCAGTTGTGCAGGACCACTTTATATATACTCTTTTTCATGGACAGTTTACTCTCCCCCATCCCACAAGCCCCCAACTCTCCTTTTTCCACTCCAAGTATGTCACAGAAAAGATGAGCATATTAATCATCAATTTATTTATAACAGGAACAAATCATTATTACTATTAAATCAATATTAAATCAATATTATTATTATTGATTGATTGACTCTGGGGAGTGAAGACAAAAAACTGCTGTTTATACACAGCAAATTTCAAGTTTATTTCAAAACCTTTTTCAAGTAAAAGAAAGGTTGGCCGACTGACTGTACATCCATCAGGCCTACACACAAACTTAACTCACAGCGGTGAACACAATTTTAAAACCCCATTAAAACAAACTGCACCACTCTTCTGATCCACTGTTATACTCTAGCTTGAGAGGGTTGTCAAGTATCACCAACACTGACTTGCCAGGGTAAATTTGTTACCACTAGCACCATATGTGTAGATGAAAAAAGCTGTAAAACTTCTGCTGCAGGATACACAAACGAGTCCTTGCCTACAGATCAGACACAATGTCCTGTCTCAAAGAGGCCTGTCTCCTAACTCTGCAGTTATGGATATTAAGATAGCCTTAACACAGCAATGGATAGACACAGTTTGCAAAGAAGACAAGGTCTGCCCTTCCTATTACAGTCCCCATGATATCTTTACCTCAGTCAACACATGACCTATCATTGCAGCAGAGCTTTAGAGCCTTGACCAAGTCCCACAGACAGCACACACACAACCACCACCTTTTTTTTTTATTTTTTTTATAACCATCTGTCATGAGGATGGAGTTCAAACCAAGGATCTGCTGACTGTGTAATACTTCTTAGAACCAAGAACACTTGGGAGAGTGGGTGCTGCAGTTTTATGGAAAAGGCTGTAAAACATTCTGCCACAGGGCAAACTACAGTTCAGCATACAGATTATACACACTCAACACTTAAAAACACAGCAATCCAAAGTCTGCACAACCACCAGCAAGAAGAGGTGACCATGCCCTTTAATTAAGGATTTTCTTTTTCAAATAAATTAGTCGTAACAGTTGTGTTCATTCACCAAACAGGTGTATCTCAGTGACAAAAATCACAGCAGACATTATACATTACATATCAAAGAAAAAAGCTGTCATATATAGATACCATTATAAACAAACAACACAAAAGGAAAACACTTTCTTTCTTTTTAGAAACTTACTACACACAAATATAATCAAAATGATCTTCTTTTTCATATTGTTATCTTTCCTGAATTTCTCGAACATTTTGTTCGAAGTAAATATTGGTATTTTCAGATCATTTTGACTGGTTCAAAGTTCAAGGTCAAAGGAAGCTCAATGCTTTAAAATGATGCTACTGACTTCAAGAAACAATGTTCTGGTGCACCAACACTAACTTCTTTTAGGACCTAACCTACTTCAAATACATCTTGAGCAAAGATCAAGATACAAAGAATAATTCTTCCATCCTGCCTGTGGGGACAATGATTTTATTCATTCATTTGTTTATTTATTTATCTTTTTTTGTTGTTGTAAAATTCTCCCAAGGTTCCATGATCAAGTCAAATATATCATTCTAACATTATCACTTTATCATTTTAACTTTTGGACCATGGTTTTGTATGATCCTGTTCTGCTGACTTTGAGTGCCTGGAAGAATGTCAAAATCTGATCAAATAATTAACGGTTTCTACTCTGATCAGATGTTAAGATTACTGACAAAAAAAAAAGAAAAAGAAAAAAAAAAGTTTCACCAAAGAGTTATCATTTTAACATGACTGAGAATCAATAAAAGCTAAAGATTTTGACTTTGTCTTAGAGTTTCAAAACAGAGTGACTTAGGGTGGAAAATGAAGCAAAATTTTGAAAGAGAGGGGGCTAGTTACCGCAAAGGACATAGACAAGGTACAGGACAAGACACAATGCATTTCGACCTCTTGGGTCTTCTTCAGGCAAAAACAAATAATATTTAAGACAGTAAAAACGAAGAACGAGAAACCACTTATCTTCTCATGTTCGGCGCACGACCAAAATGGCCGTTGGACAGAAACGAGGAAATGAAGGGCAATGAGAATGAGAAGTGGCTTACAGCGTTCACAAGTACACATAGAGCAAAGATGTGACGTGAAATACAACATGACAAAGGTATCAAGTCAGTATCAGTAAAAGTTAACTTTCAAAACGAAGTGACTGAGGAGAGAAAATAAAGCAAAATTTAAAAAGAGAGGGGTTTAGTTACCGCCAAGTTACTGCCACTCCATTTTGAAACTTAACTTTTACCGACACTGCCTGATACCCTTTGTCATGTTGAATTTCACGTCACGTCTTTGCTCTATGTGTACTTGTGAATGCTGTAAGCCACTTCTCATTCTCATTGCCCTTCATTTCCTCGTTTCTGTCTGACAGCCATTTTGGTTGTGCGCCGAACATGTGAAGATAAGTGGTTTTTTGTTTTTCATTTTCACTGTCCTAAATGTCATTTGTTTTCGTCTGAAGAAGACCCAAGAGGTCAAAATGCATTGTGTCTTGTCTTGTACTTTGTTTGTCTATGTCCTTGGCGGTAACTAACCCCCTCTCTTCTAAATTTTGTCTTAGCGCACTAACGTTAATCATCTCTGACCGAGCCATGTTACCTTCCATGAAAACATTAACAGGTCTGAAATACATGCAACACATAAATTAATAAACTGAACACAACGATACGGCTTGACCACGTTTAAACAATTAGAAGACACTAGCTTTCACCTACCTTAGCATCCTGCATTTGTCCAGGGCAAAACTTGACAGTTCCTTTCTTTGATCCCGCTCTCTGAACTGAAACAGAATTGAAAAGTTACCACTCAGAAGCTGTCCCTGACAATGCACTGGTTTGGTAGGCCTAATCCTGACTTGGTTCATCTCAAGTTAAATACAGCCGTGAATTTAAACTGAATTTGACAGACAAGTCATGTGTGATTACACCCAAGCCAACTCAGAGAAAAATACCACCCGTATACCACCGTATCAAATCACCAAAGCAAAATCTAATGACTGGAAAAGACAGAAGAATGACGCTGCCTGAATGAAGTCAGTTTGTTTATTTGGATACAGATCTAAACCTAAGACATTATGAAGTGCGTCATTTGAGAACCCGGATAGAGTAGACGTTAGAAACAGAAATCAAAGTAATGATGTCATGCAGCTGCTACTAGTGCTAACACTGAGTCGAATAGTTCATTTGTATGATTCTACGACGACTCTACATTGGCGACGAAGATAAACAAAGATAGTAGGAAATAACAGTGACCTGGATACGGGAGTATGGCCAGTGGATCGCTTTATAACTTCAAAAAATTTCCGTGCACTCTGACATGTCGAGCGTCGGCACTCCCTGGAGAACATGGGTGAAACGTTTCAAAAATCTGCTAGCCTCGCCACAATGAATATAACAGCAATGCCAGGAAAAAAAGAGACTGAACTATTACATTTTGGAGGCGATGAAGTTTTTGACATTTATTAACCTTTTCCTGAAGAACAGCAAGGAGCAGCAGATGACTACGAAACCGTACTGCAATCCTTAAATGATTACTTCAATCTCAAGAAAAACATAGACTTCAAAATTTTCAAGCTATGAACTAACGAAGTGTAGGAAGCAGGAAAACGAAAGTGTCGACAGTTCTTCTTCTTCCATAGAGAGACCACAATCAACTCTCTGATTCTTATGTTGCTATATTGAAAGGGGGCCCACCAGTCAGCTACCACACTCGTCCACTTTTGTTAGCCATCAGTTGTGAATTTTAGGATGCTGATCGTGAAATCAACTTTCAAATCATGCAAGGATGCTGTTCATCATGACTCAGGAGATGTGCACTACGTGATGTAACCATGACTCTCACTCTAGACAACTTGTAGAAACTGCTCGTACATTTAGAGTTGTCAGACATTCAAGCAAAGGCCATGGAAGGAGAAACAAAAGCTGTGAATGCAGTTCGTCACAAAGAAGCTCAACTGAGGAAGATGTCTCATCCCAGCTTCAAGAGATCAACTCCGTCCAAAAAACAATTTCTGGCAGAAGAAATCTCACCACCAACGACCGTGCTGATGGTGTGGTGGTCAACGGCATGCACATCAATAGTATTCAGCAAGAGACAAAACTTGTCATGTTTGTGCCAAGATCGGGCATTTTGCGAAGTGTGCCATTCTGGAGGGCCATCCGTCTCTTCAGTGCATCAGGATCAGGATATGCACGTTGCTGGAACCTTCCTAGGTTATAGCTGCATCATCAACACAAACCTGCATTTGCTGCAAAAGTGAAACAATGTTCAACAGAACAGTGACGCTTCATGCTCTTCTGAAGAAAAAGAAGAATGTGTTGAGTGTCGAAAGAGCAGAGACACTTCGTACTCTCCTGAAGAAGAGTATGTGTTTGGTGTTAACAGAGAATTTCAGCACAGCGCCTAAAGTCAGCATCGACCTCTCTGGTAAGTGTTCCATTTCGTGTTGATACTGGTGCTTCTATCAACATCACTGATGAAAAAAATGTTTCAAACTATTACACTATTACACCACAAGCACAAAACAGGCTGCAAACAACATCATCCAGAATCTATGCCTGTGGTTTCAGTTTCAGTTTCATAAAGGTGTCACTGCGTGTGGACTAATCCATATGATTATGCTGCACCACATCCGCTAAGTTTCAAGACCACACTGCACATGATTTAAACCTTAAAGCTGATGGATAAATGACTTATGACAAAGATGAGAGAATTTAAGAGGAGGATCTCGTGGCTACAACTTCGCAGATGTCTGACCTAAGCATTAGCCCAACGCAATGGTCAGACCTCGAGTACTTACCTAACACTGGTTGTGCCATTATCATTATTATATATGTGTGTGGTGAATGTACAAGTGTGTGTATGGGTGTGTGGACATGGGCCCGTGTGCGTGTGCGAAAGCATGTGTGTGTGTGTGTGCAATGTTGGCTGTTTATCTTATTAAATCTCATCCACTTGGGAGATATTTTTAACACCTCCGCTACCCCACCCCCACCATCCTCTCCCCCAGTTTTTTTGTTCTTCCCTTTTTCCCCCGATTCGTGAATGTTTGAAATGTTTAAATTTCGTTCTAGGCATATACCATGATATCAGTATGGTTCAGCGTCTAATTTGCACATAGAGCAAGGCTTTTTCATTCCCTCCTCCCACTCCCTTCCTCCCCCTTCCCCAATCCATATACACCCATAGGCTGTTCGACTGTTACGAGTAATATGTCAGCCTGTTCCATACTCTGATGATCTTTGACTCCCGTGTATTGGATGTACATGTGGTCACACACAACTGATAATTCTGGATATCAGCATATATGGGTCCTTTGTGTGTGTGTGTGTGTGTGTGTGTAGAAATATTTCAACTTTATGTCTATTGTTTTTATGATTGAAGAGTTGTCCTAGCAAATGGAGGATGAAAGTAAGGATAGGACTCAAAGGAGGACAACACTTAGAGGGAGAGAGAGATAGTGGCAAAGGTGCAAGGGGATACAAGACGGGATTTAATGGGGAGAATTTCTGTTAATGTCCTTTTTTTCCATGTGTGTGTGTGTGTGTGTGTGTGTGTGTGTGTATTGTGAGAGTGAGTGCATGTGTGTACGAGTGCTAGTGTATGAGGGTGTGTGTACGTGTGTGTAGGATGGTATGGCATGGTGTGGTGTTGTGTGTGTGTTTGTGTGTATGTTAGGGTGTGGGTATGTTTGTGTGGAGATGTGTTGTGTGTGTGTGTGTGTGTGTGTGTGTGTGTGTGTGTGTGTGTGTGTATGTTTGTGAGTGTGTTAATTTTGTTCCTTTACTTCAAATGAAAAATGTTGACATTCTGTGCATAATGTTTTCTTAAATGTCAGTACAACCACGGATTAATCTGACAATAAATAGGTTTCAGTCAGTGTGCACATAATGTGTGTGTATGCCTATGCATGTGTGTGCGTGTGTGTCCACGTACGTGTGTGTGTGTGTGTGTGTGTGTGTGTGTGTGTGTGTAAGTGCATATGTGTGTGTGATTTGTGGACTTGTGTGAGCGTGCACCTGCACGCAGGTATCTGCACATGTATGTATGTAAATATGTGTGTGCCTTTGCATGTGTGCATACAAGCATGTGCATGTGTGTATGTGCGTGCGCATTTGTGTGTGTGTGCATGTCTCTGCGCACATGTGTGTATGTGCCAATGCACGCATATGCATGTGTGTCAGCGTAGGAGCAAGCACATGAGCGCTCATGTGTGTGTGTATGTGTGCGTGCATGTGCATGTGAGCATGCATGCGCATGTGTGAGTGTGTGTGCGCGCACGTGTGCATGTGACTGTGTGCACATTTGATTGTTTATAGGAAATGAATGTGTTTGTGTGTGAGTGTGTGTGTGTGCGCGCGTGCGTATGACTGTGTGCGCAGTTGATGGTTTATAGGAAATGAATATGTGTGTGTGTGCGTGTCTGCGCGCATGTGTGTGACTGCGTGTGCAATTGATTGTTTAGGAAATAAATGTTCAGAAGATGATTCAGGAACAAGAGCAATAGCAACAACAATAACAATAACAACAACAAAAGCATACACATACACACACACATATACACAGGCTAGAACAGATTTCATAAGAACAACACACACATATTCAAGCATGCGTGCACGTACACATACACATATGTGCGCTTGTGCACACACACACCAAGGCTTGCACACTCACGTCTGTGGACTCTCCAATTTACGTGCCTGAATTGTTCCACTGATGAACACACACAAGCAAACGCACGTCCACAGGATACACTGCCGTCCCTGAGAGATTCAAAGTCTTATCTCAGTTAATATGTGTTCGATCATTTGTGTCTGTTATTGGAAAGGCCCAGTATGAGTTTGCCCCAATCTCTAGCAGTCTTCGCAGTGTTAATCTTGAGACTATTCTAATGTTTGGTTGGTGATGTTTCTTGCTCTTCCTTGAAGTCTGGATGTGCGGCCACTTCCTCTCTCGATGTTCAGATCTGAAAGATGGTGTACAGTACCGTGGCTTTGCTCTTGTTTGCTTAGGTGATCCTTCAGATTTCTTATCACATCAGATTGGCCAAGCTGTAATCCAGTTCTTAGTGTTGCCTTGCCTGCTAGTGTGTCTGCTCTCTCATTTCCTTTAACTCCTGCATGTCCAGGGCAGTACATCCATATTCATGAGTCTCTCCAATGGAAGGTTGCACATTTCTTTATGCCAAGCAGGGCCTCCCATTCCACTCTCCACTTTCTGAAGTAGGTTCATGGAGTCAAACAGTATTATGACTTGTTGAGTTTTAAACTTGCCTGTGGATGAAAGCCAGTGGAGTGCTCGTGTCACTGCTTCTACCTCCATTGTTAGACTTATGTTGTTACACTATAAGTGCCATTGCCTTCCTGGATAGTTCGTCCATTTTGCTTCGCTGTGCATCCCCAGCCTGACTTATCTTTCGTGGCAGAACTGTAAGTATATATATATATGTTATCTATTGTGCCAAGGTCTTCTACCTGCATCTGAATTTCTGCGCTGGATTAGCCTTCAGCCATCCACTGCAATGTCTTCCAAATTCTGGAGTGATGGCAATTTGGTAGAGGCCTTTGAAGTATCCAGACCTTTTCCAATTCCTACGTTTCTTTGAGTTCTGCTAACTTGCACACAAGCTGTATATTGTGTTCTGCCTTTCCCATCCATGATTTTCCTTGTCCTAGCCTAGTGCCTTTTGTTTCCTTGACTGCCGCATGTAGCGGGTTTTGGGGATTTTCAAGAGTTCTGAAATATGCCTTCACCTGTTCTAGCTTGTGTCTTGTCTGCATTGATGGAAGGTCAAGCTGGTATTGCATAGTTTCAACTGGTGTCTCCTTCACTGTTCCCAAGATCAATTTCATTGCGTCATTTTGAATTCTTTCTAATTTAAGAAGACTGCTCTTGGACAGTGTTGTAAGCCCTAATCCATGATCAATCAAACTGAGTACAACTGTGATACAGTTGTTAGAATTGGCCCTGTTCAATGCCTTAAGCTGCCTTTGCTTTCATGGCAGGCAAGCCCTTTTTGCATTTAAGAACAAAATTTTTAGTGTGTTTTCTAAAGGTCAGCATTCTATCAAATCCTTTACCCAAATAGTGTAGGTTGTCAGTTGATTCAGTTGGTATCTTTCTGAACTGATCATCAAAAGAGGAAGTAGAAGCACATCCAGACAAAGGAAGAGCAAGAAACACCACTAACCACACAAACATTAGAATAATCTCAAGGCCAACACTGTGAAGACTCCTAGAAATTGGGGCAGGCTCATACTGGGCCTTTCAAATAACAGACACAAATGATCAAACACGTGTCAACTGAGACAAGACTGTCAATCTCTCAAGGACCTCGGTGTATACTGTAGACGTGTGTGTGCACTAGTGGGTGTGCATCGGTGGGGTGCACACATGTATGTGCACATACACACACAGATACATGGGTGCTTGTGCTTACGCACATATACATGCACATGTGTGCACTGCACATATATACACATATATTTGTCCATGCATACATGCCACTCCTGACCATCTGCATGCTCGCGCACACAAACACACACACATGCGCATGTATGGGTGCAGGGACCGAGCGTGCGCACACGCACAGACACACACACGCACATTCGTGTATACCCATATACACTGATAAACATACATACACAAATATATGTACACATACATGTGCAGATGAGTGCATACAGGAACATTCTCACACAACCCCTCAGATTACACATACACACGCACATCTGCACACACACACACACACACACACACATGCGTGCACATGCACACACACACACACATGCACACACATACACACTCACACACATGTACACGCATACCACGTACACTGGCACACACACATGGGCCCATGCATACACATATACACACACATGTTTACATACAACATACACCACACGTACGATGGTATTGATAATGAGGATACAGTAAATGTTAGGTTGGTACCTAAGGTCTGATCAGCATGCTGGGCTAATGTGTTGGTCAGACATCTACTAAGTCATAGTCGTGAGACCTTCTCCTTAAATTCACTCATTCGTCATCAATTTATTTATCCATCAGCTTTAAATCATTTGCAGTGTGGTCTCGAAACTAAGCAGATGTGGTGTAGCGTATATGGACTTGTCGGCATGTAGTGGCACTTCCTTGACGAACCTGAAACTGAAACTCTGTGTGTGTGTGAGTATGTGTGTGTGTGTGTGTGTGTGTGTGTGTGTGTGTGTGGTGTGTGTGTGTGTTTTGCGTGCATGCATGTGTCAATGTAAAAGAGAGAGAGTACAAAATACAATTCATAAAAAGTTCATATTCCAGCTGCCAAAGCTACACCTTTTCTGATTGCTGTTGCTTTAAATTACCACACAACTCAAGCAGCACTCCTTGCAACAGATCCGGAAGTTAATAAGAGTCTCAAATGCACACACTTATTTTGCCATTTCAAAAGCCATTTTTTAAGGCAACTGTGACTATATCACATGCTACACATGCTTAGCTTGTCATTTCAGATGCCATTTGGATGAGGCACTAGTGACCATGTCACATACTACACACACTTACTCTCCATTTCTAAAGCCATGTAGATAAGGCAACTGGGACTCTATTACATGCCACAAGCACTTGCATATATCCTATTCAAATGCCATTTAGGTACAGCAACTGTGACTAAGTCACATGCATCACGCCCTTATTTCTTCATTTCAATTACCCTCATTCTGGTAAGACAACTGTGACTATGTCAGATGCTACACACACTTACCTCTCCACTTCAAATGCCATGATTTAGGTATGGCTTCTAGGACCGCGTCACAAGCTTTCTCGTACTCCTGTTGGTTGTCAATATATATAACCACCTGGCATGGTTTGCCTGATGGACTTTCATCTTGGAATGTTTCAAACATGGCTTTTAGCAATAGCTTCAGGGAGTTGTCCAGGGAAATCTTTGGGGTCAGCCTGGTGTGCAGGGCAACAGAGCACTGACCGTCTCCACACAAGGCAAAAGCTTTTTTGTATGCATCTATGATCTGCTCTTTCTCCTTGTTGACTCCTGTGTCTCTTTCTGGAACTGGCACGATGATCAGCGTTTTGCCGTGAAAACATTTAGTGGGGCATGGTAAGGAGAAGGGACCGTCACGGCACTGTGTTTGGTATGATGATATGTCTTCTGAGAGAAAACCTGCCATTACAAACACATGCATACACACACACACACACACACACACACACACACACACACAACACACACATACACACACATGCATGTGCATACATGCACACACACACACAAACACACACATGCACAAACAACACACACACACACACACACACCACACACACACACACACACACACACACACACACACATGCACACAAGACAATTAATCTGTTTGGCTCCTTCATCAGAGTGACATAAAGTACATCATTACATGCACACATTATCAATCATGAGAAGAATATGAAACCGACGCCTTATCCAGCACTCCATATTACCTTTCCAGTGAAAGTTGCTTTGCAAGTCGCTGGTGATATTCATCTTTCTGCATGGACATAAAATGTGGACACTGACAGTTTTCCTCAGTTGAAAAATCTAAGCTTCACAGGCCAAAGTCTTCAAAAGACTGTCTTCACATCTCTTGCAACGGACCCTGCCCAAATGACTGTCTTCACATCACTTGTAAACGACCCTGCCCAAATGACTGTCTTCACATCTCTTGTAAAGGACCCTGCCCAACAGACCCTGCCCAAATGACTGTCTGTACATCTCTTGTAAAGGACCCTGCCCAAATGACTGTCTTCACATCTCTTGTAAAGGACCCTGCCCAAATGACTGTCTTCACATTTCTTGTAAACGACCCTGCCCAAATGACTGTCTTCACATCTCTTGCAATGGACCCTGCCCAAATGACTGTCTTCACATCTCTTGCAACGGACCCTGCCCAAATGACTGTCTTCACATTTCTTGTAAAGGACCCTGCCCAAATGACTGTCTTCACATCTCTTGCAATGGACCCTGCCCAAATGACTGTCTTCACATCTCTTGCAACGGACCCTGCCCAAACGACTGTCTTCACATCTCTTGTAAAGGACCCTGCCCAAATGACTGTCTTCACATCTCTTGCAATGGACCCTGCCCAAATGACTGTCTTCACATCTCTTGCAACGGACCCTGCCCAAATGACTGTCTTCACATCTCTTGTAAAGGACCCTGCCCAAATGACTGTCTTCACATCTCTTGCAATGGACCCTGCCCAAATGACTGTCTTCACATCTCTTGTAAAGGACTCTGCCCAAATGACTGTCTTCACATCTCTTGTAAAGGACCCTGCCCAAATGACTGTCTTCACATCTCTTGCAATGGACCCTGCCCAAATGACTGTCTTCACATCTCTTGTAAAGGACCCTGCCCAAATGACTGTCTTCACATCTCTTGCAATGGACCCTGCCCAAATGACTGTGTAAAGCAGCAAGTTCTCACATTATATTGTTAGCTAAGAACATTTTGTTGATGTTGAAATCTTGACTGAAATGGATGCCTGTGTCACCATAATTCCTTATCCTTCAAGGCATAGTGAAGGGTGTACATGTAAAGGGAAGACCAAAAGCCCTAGAAGGACATAATAAAGGCTTGGATTCAGGTTACAAAGTCTCTATTTGATTGCACATGACTGACAACAGAAAGCTGTCAAAATTCCCAACAGGTCAAACATCCACAACATCCATCACCATATTTGAACACTGGAAAAAATATGGGTTAAAGATGTTGATAATTAGTACTGGTAAGTGCTCCATACCATTATCATATTTACAATATTTTCCTTGTCATTAAGTTTTCTTTGCTACCACATCTTCTGCGCCCACTTCCAGCTCATGCCAGCTAATCCATACACAACTACAACCAGCTTACTTCTGTTGCAGTCAGTACCAGCAATCCACAGAAAGCAAAAACAGAGAACAAGGCATAACAGGCCACAGAATTTTACTCTATTTTTTCACATGATAATCAATGTTGATAATGATGATGAAAATATTGTTTTGAACTTTCGTTCTGGTCCAAAACTTTATATCAGGTTGTACACTAGCTTCCTTTGTAAGTGTCAACCTGAGGCCCTAGATAAACAGATACCAAAATAAGTTGGTCGTAGAATAGGAACAGAACTACTAAGCTGGTCATGGAATACAAGCGCAGAACCATTTGAACTGCTAGAGGCTGAAACTCAACTCTTTGGTTCCAGTCTTTTGATTAAAGTGATGAATATGGCAATAAGTGTGATGAAAAACTTCAAGACAGGCACTGAGACAAGCAGCAAGACGTTCAAGAAATGGATACAGATGGATCAACAGTTGCTCCAGAGGCGAGTGTGTGTGTGTGTGTGTGGTGTGTGTGTGTGTGTGTGTGTGTGTGTGTGAGTGTATGCACACATGCATGCATGCGTACCAGTGCGCACACTATTGGGGGTAATGAGTGTAAGTGTGTGTGTGTGCTTGTGGATGTGCAAATGTGCACGCTAGCATGTATGTGTGTGTGTGTGTAATTGTGTATGAGAGAGAGAGAGAGAGAGAGAGTGGTGTGTGTGTGTGTGTGTGTGTGTGTGTGTGTGTGTGTGTGTGTGTGTGAATATTTGAATATATATATATATATATAACTGGATTTGACACAATTTGGGGCTCTTAATTTTTTCCCTAGAATCTTTGTAGGAATCTGAGTATTTAGAATTATAATCTTACACCAGACAGTAACTAACATGCCAAAAATCATAGGCTTAAAATCAGGTATCTACAGGCTTATATGTATACATAATGCCTCCTTACTTCTTCTTAGGATCCATCGTTGCAGGGAAGACCACTCTGTCTGCCCATCCCAGAGAGGCAACACAATGTAGTCACAGTCAGTAGCGGCCATGGTATCACTGCAGACCATCAGCCGCTGACCAGAGGGAGCTGTTGCATACAGCCCGCTGTAACTGTCAACTACAGCATCTATCCTGCAGGGGAATTCACGCTCCAGTGTTTGGATCCATTCTTGCCCTTTGACATCTTGAAAGAACAGAGCTTCTTCAGCATTCACTGTCTTCTCGGTCACCTCCAGCATCAGGGCATAGTCATTCAACCACTGAACAGCCTGTCTGATGAACTTTCTCTCTGATGATACTTCAGTGAGCTGCATTTCTTCATGGTCAGTCTTCTCCAATTCTTCTTTGTCAGGAATACGAACATTGGCTGAAGTATCAATGTCTTGCTTTATGTCACGATTAATCCTTCCAATTTTCAAAGTAAGGTATTCACATGCATATGCCGGTAGTGGAATATAGTGTTGTGCTCTTTTAAGCTTCTCTAATTCTCTGTGGATTTCATCCTTGATGTCAGCAGTGGCACAAATGCTCCACTCTCCTTTCTCAAAGACATAGCCAACTTTCCCTGAGTGCCTGTCACTGAAGGACTTCAGTGCCATCTCCACATCTAGATCCTCCTTTTCAGCTTCAATAATTTCTCGATGGAAAAGCTCCTGCAGCGTCCAAGATATATCTTCTTTGGAGCCAATTTCAACTGTTATACATCCCCCCTCTACTGAGGCCTTATTTACCTCAACCAGGCATTTTCTGTCCATAAGCTTTGATTTGAACCTATCCACTTGAACACTGTTCATCAGAAATAGTTGTACAAGATCTGCAGGGATGTTGTATCGTGTCTTTAGGGTCTGGTCATCAGATCCGCTGTTCCCTGTCTGCCCTGGTGCCACAGCAGACTGATGTTCTTTTCCAGCGTTTGGTGATGCCAAGCCAGATTGGTGGACAGAGGGGGTTGGCTCCAGTGCGTGAGTTACTCCGTCTACCACTTTCTGTGGTCTTGGACCTGCTGATGAGTCTGGACTCAGTCTTCTGTCTTGTCCAGCCAGGGACTCGTCTACAGCATCAGAAGTGAACACCAGGATCAATTAGCATTTTCAAAAATAAATTGGCAAATTCTTGGAAAAAAATCTTGCTTCCAAACAAACCTCAGGACAACATGCACAAAACATGAAAGTTTCTGTTTATCTTCAGCAAACAATTGTTATTTGATTCTCAAACGGAGATTTAACAGAGCAAAGAAAAGGCCTATTTGAAACATTCTAAAAAATCTATCACACTGACTTAAAGAAAACACACACACACACAACAAAACTACTGTGTGGATTGGAGAGTAGTGCCTCAAAAGACATAAAGCTCTTCAATTTCCCCCTCTGACACTTCCTTTAAACACTTCCTGCCCAGCGTGTCCTGAGTAAAACAAGTGTGAAGCCTACCTCATCTGTTGAGGTAAGGTAAGGTAATGTTGCTTATAGCTCACCAAATGCAAAGGGCCTTATCAGGGCTGTCACCGCATTGAAGTCAACTCACAAGTCATCAAGAAAAGCTCATTCATACAACTCTTCAAAATACACCTTCTAAAAACACACAGGAATGTTCTTAATCTTTCTTCTGTAAAATCTTGGAGCAGATGAAAAATGCAAATCACTTTTAGAAATTCAGGTGGAACATCTCTGAACAAGGTTTTCATGGAGTGTGCAGTAAAATGTTAATGTCTCACACCATTCAAGTCCCAACACTCTAAAGCAGTATGTCTCACATCATTCAAGTCCCAACACTCTAAAGCAGTATGTCTCACACCATTCAAGTCTCAAACATCTAAAGCAGTATGTCTCACACCATTCAAGTCCCAACACTCTAAAGCAGTATGTCTCACATCATTCAAGTCCCAACACTCTAAAGCAGTCTGTCTCACATCATTCAAGTCCCAACACTCTAAAGCAGTGTGTCTCACACCATTCAAGTCCCAACACTCTAAAGCAGTGTGTCTCACATCATTCAAGTCCCAACACTCTAAAGCAGTGTGTCTCACACCATTCAAGTCCCAACACTCTAAAGCAGTATGTCTCACATCATTCAAGTCCCAACACTCTAAAGCAGTATGTCTCACATCATTCAAGTCCCAACACTCTAAAGCAGTATGTCTCACACCATTCAAGTCCCAACACTCTAAAGCAATGTTTCACAGTGAGTGGCACATGACATGGAATGCATCAAAGAGCGTCTGCACTCTTTAAAAGATATGAATTAGGTAAAAATGAATGGCCAGTGTGCAGCCGCCATAGAACTCTCACTCTTTAAAAGATATGAATTAGGTAAAACTGAATGGCCAGTGTGCAGCCGCCATAGAACTCTCACTCTTTAAAAGATATGAATTAGGTAAAAATGAATGGCCAGTGTGCAGCCGCCATAGAACTCTTTCTTCTTTGCGACAACTAGAGGTAGATGAAAGGAACGCTTTGGCGTGGATGGATCTGGAAAAGTTTGTTATTCGTCTGTGTATTCCAGTCCTCCTGCCAGAAGTCTTTGATGTCATCATTAACTTTTGGTTTCAAATCTGAGTAGTGGATAGATATGCTGGACAGAATCTTCATTGTGGCATTCCTGGCCAAACAATCAGCCATTTCATTTCACCAAATGCCACCATGACCAGGAATCCTAGCAAGAACAATGTTGTGATCTTCCACTTTTAATGAAGTAAAAAGTTGAAAAAAAGTGAAGAAGTTCAGGATCATGGATGTTACAGCCAGCTATGGCCTTCAAAGCTGACAGCGAATCAGACAAAATCAGAAAGTCCTTGTTTGTAGATTGAGAGATTATCTTCAGTGCTAGAACCAAAGCTGTCAGTTCAGCAGAGTAAACAGAGCAAATGTTTGAGAAGGAACACTTGGGCAATAGGCTGCACAAGCTACTCCATCTTAGGACTTTGAACCATTAGTAAATATTTTCTGAAAGGATGGAAATTTTGTGGGAAGATTGGCAAACAATGCCTTGTATGCCTGAGAACTGGTGGATTCGTTGTGAAAAGCAGCAAGATCAAAACAGATTTCTGGTGTGAAAAAGGTCCATGGAAGCTTATCTGGAAATTTGGAGAAGTCAGACACACCTCCTAGATCAAGACCTGTATTCTGCACATGAGGCTACATACTAAGACCAAACAGATGAATACAGTTGGGATTTTGTTTTTTCAAATTTACTTTAAAACTGAGGATTAAAAACAGTCATAAGCAGAGTTTTCAGATTCAGAGACCAATCTGAGATAATAATTAAAGGATAGTTTCAGCCTACGATTGGCTAATGAGGGTTCACCTGCCTCTGCATACAGGCTGTATACACAGGGGTGGTGCAGAATAATAATAATTCAGATTATTTATGGCGCTTAATCGTACATAAGCCCTAAGTGCTTACAAATACAGAAAAGATAAAAAAAAAACATAAATGAAACAAATAAGAAGATAAATATTGCAATAAGTATCATGCACCTACAAACAAGAGTACATACTGACACACACGCATGCACACACACAACACAAAAAGTTTAGTCTGACTGGAAACCACTATTCGCAACACCTTCATTAATGAACAACATGTGGTTGCTATCTTTTTTCATCTGGAAAAAAGCGTATACCACTTGGAAATCTGGAATTCTTGTGGATCTTCAAAAACTTGGTTTTCGTGTCATCTGCCTTTATTCATTTAAAACTTTCTGCCTGATTGGCAGTTCCAAATCCATGTTGGCACCACACTGTCTGACATCCATGGGCAGGAGTTGGGTGTATCTCAAGGGAACATTCTTTCTCCTGCTCTCTTCAGTATCAAAATTAATGACATTGTCAAATTCAGTAAACCTGGGTGCTGAGTCCCTGTTTGCTGATGACTTCACACTCTACACAGTTGGAGCCTCATATGCCAGCGTACAGTGTCGACTCCAACTTTGTGTGGATAAGATTCGACAGAGGGCCAAGCAAAACGGGTTTACCTTTTCAAGCACCAAAACACAGAGTAATCAATTGGCACAATTTTCGTCAGTTCTTTGCCAATCCAGAAATTCGTCTGTACAAATCCACCTTTCCAGCTGTGAAAGAAGCCAAATTTCTGGGTGTTACTTTTGACCACAAACTGAACTTTAAAGTCACATCCAACATGTCAAAAAGCACTGAATATTCTAAGAGTTGCGGCACACACGGATTGGGATGCTGATAAGAAAACTCTCCTCCATCTTTACAGGGCTCTGATCTGCTCCAAACTGGACTACAGGAGTGTAGTCTACAGCTCGGCCAAATCTTCTTACCTGAAAAGTCTCGATCCTATCCACCATCAAGGGCTTTGACTCTGGGTGCATTCCGCACCACCCTTGTTTACATCTTGTATGCTGAGGCAGGAGAACCATCTTTCTCGAATCGTCGGCTGAAAGTCAGCTTGAACTACATTTGAATCTATCCTCTGAACCCCCAAACCCTGCATGTGACTGTGTTTTTGACCCCAAGTTTCAAAAGAAATTCGATGACCACCCTAGTTCCATCCCACCCCTGGCAATTCGTATTCTTCCCCATTTGAACAATGCAGATATAGATCTTGGAGTGGCGCGTGATTTTTCCAAGTTTCCTGATGATCCACCATGGACTTTCTTTACTCCAGAGATCCGGTTTGATTTAGCCTCGTATTGTAATGATTCCACAAGCTCCTTGGCATACAAGTCCTTTTTTGCAGAACTATGTTCTCCATCCTTCACAAGAATTTTCACTGACAGTTCCAAATCTGAGGAGAAGCAGGCCTGACATTGAATGAGAAATGTTCTTTTCAACAGATGCCAACGAGCTTCTTGGACATATAACTTGAGCAAATGACATCAGAGTGAACCTGATTGAAATTGTTGATAGTTAATCAAATAAACTAAGGTTTTCATTCCATGGATAAAATTAATATTGTTTCACTAAATGTTAGAGGTTTAAAAAACAGGTTTAAAAGGAAATCTTTGTTTGCATAGTTTAAAGAAAAACGTTTTGATATTATCTGCTTACAAGAATGTCACATAACAGACAGAGATGTAAAGGAATGGGAAAAACAATGGGGTGGAGCAATTTTTTTCAATGAGGGTACGAACAAAAGCAGAGGAGAAGTTACTTGATTTCAAAACACTTTAATGGAAAAGTTAACTTGGAGCTTGCACAAGACAGAATCCTAGTCATTTCAGTGGTAAATGAATACTATAACATAATGGTTGCCAATGTTTATGCACCCAACCAGACGAAGGAAAAAATAATATATTATCGAAAGTAGATTGAAATTTTTAATTCTATAGAGCAAGAAGATTTAATTATTCTTGGCAATTTTAACTGTACACTGAACAGTGATCTCGACAAAGTGTCGGGTCAACCCCACGACAGATCGGAAACTGCCAGTTTTCAACAGGTCATTGATACATTAGATTTAACAGATGCCTGGAGACTTTATCATCCGAAAGAAAAAGATGCCTCATGGATTCGTCTGAACCCGTATATTGCGCGAAGATTAGATTATTGTTTTGTTTCTGATAACATTTTGCGTTTCTGTACTATGTGTGAACATTTTTTTGTTCCAAATTCCGATCATAAGGCTGTTGTCCTTGAACTGAACGAGAATGATTTCACTCGAGGACCAGGATACTGGAGATTCAATAATAGTTTTCTTAAAAATGTTTTGTTTGTACAAAAAATGAATACCATGTTAGATACATTTCTTTCAGACAACGAAACTCTGAATGATTTAGAGAAATGGGAAATGTGTAAGGTTGAAATAAGAAATGTTTGTATAGATTTTGGGAAAGATCTGGCGTGTAAAAAAAGAAACAAGTCATTAATATTGCAGTCACAGTTACAAAATATAGAAAAAGAGCTTGCCAAGGATCCAGAAAACGAAAATATTAATAAAAGATTTTTGAAAGTAAAACAAAATCTAGAGATTTTGCAGGCTTACAAAACTAGAGGTGCTCAGGTAAGATGTAGGCTTAAATGGATAGAAGAAGGAGAAAAGAATACAAAATATTTTTGTGGTTTAGAAAAGGCACGAAGTAGAAATAGGATTATTACAAGACTGTGTAAAGAAACAGGTAACATTACTACAGATCAAAGAGAAATAATGCAAGAACAAATGGCATTCTATAGACGATTGTATACTCTGAATACTAAAGCAGCAAATGTAGAAGAAGCTGCTGACATTTTTATTGAAAATGTAGAATTAAGACAGTTAGAAGAAAATGATGCAGTAATATGTGAAGGTATAGTGACATTAGAAGATACGACATCTGCTCTAAAGAAGATGAAAAATGGCTCTGCTCCAGGAAGCGATGGCTTAACAACCGAGTTTTATAAGTTTTTTTGGTCAAAATTAGGTAATGTTGTCACTAACTCTTTTATTGAATCCTTTAACAGAGGAAGACTCTCATTTACACAACGGCAAGGCATTATAACCCTTTTTCATAAAGGTAAAGACTTGGATAGGGATAAACTTAATAACTGGAGACCCATTACTCTTACTAATTCTGATTATAAAATTTTGGCAAAGGTACTCTCAGAAAGACTGGGTAAAGTCATCCATAACTTAGTCAACGAAGATCAAGTTGGCCACATAAAAGGAAGAAATATATCAACAGTGCTTAGAACCATTGATGATGTCATCAACTATTTAAATAAAACTGGAAAGGCGGGGTACTTATTAGCTATAGATTATGAAAAAGCCTTTGATTCCATATCAAAAAAATATCTTCTACATGTATTCAAAGTATTAGGATTTGGGACCGATTTCCAAAGATGGGTACAAGTTTTGACAAATGGTAACCAAAGCTGCATCAACCATGGAGGTTGGTTATCTGAGCCATTTGATGTAACTTGTGGTATAAGGCAGGGCTGTCCCTTTTCCCCATTAGCGTTCGTTTTAGCTGTAGAGCTCTTGGCTGCAAAGATCAGAAAAAGTCAAATAACAGGTATCCAAGTGCCAACAAGGAACCATACAAACGAACAGTACATAAAGATAAAACAACTCGCTGATGATACCACCTTATTCTTAGAAAGCAAAAATGATATGACTGAATCCTTAAATATTCTGAAAGCATTTGAGGCATTCTCTGGTCTTAAGTTAAATATGAATAAGACTAAAGCTGTAAGAATGGGCAGGAGAATAAATGAAAACAATCTGCCTTTTTCTATAGTAGAAAGAATAAAAATACTGGGAATTTATTTCGAAAAAGATAAAATGGCTAAGAACATCGAAGAGAACTGGAAGGGCAGAGTTAAAACCATAGAAAAATCAATAAAGAACTGGAGTAAACGAGACATCAGCATTCGTGGCAAAATTACTGTAATTAAATCTCTTTTGATTAGTCAGTTAGTTTTTGTAATGCTGTCAATTGGTATTCCCTTTGAAGTCCTGCAGAGAATAAATATGATGTTATATAAATTTGTTTGGCAAAAGAAACACAGTAATCGGAAAGCATTTGAAAAAGTTAAAAGGAAAGTAATAGAATCAGATTATAATTTAGGAGGTTTAAAAATGGTAAACATTATGGATCTTCAAAACAGTATGTATTTGCAGTGGGCAGTGAAATTGTTCTCTGCAACAGATGAAAACTGGAGTAAGATTCCGAGGTGGCACTTAAACAAAATAATAAATAATGATAGCATATTTAAGCTTAACTGTAATGCAAAACAGCTACAGCAAATTGAACTAAAAGACAATGAATTTTGGAGCAATGTAGTCACCATTTATCTGAATAATAAGAGGAAAACCAAATTAGAAGAAGTAAACCCAAGTACCTTTTTAGATCAAATGTTATTCTATAATAATTTGATAAAATATAAAGGCAATATATTATATTTTCAAGAATGGAATGAAAGGGGGATACAGTTAGTTAGAGACATTGTGCACACTGATGAAAATAGATTATTTATTCTTACAGAAGTAGAGACAGTTTTAGGATATCGTAATGCAAATACTATTTTTGAATACAATGCACTGCGAAATGCCCTCCCATTATCTTGGCTGGAATGGATATATGACAACAATATTCCTCTTGACAATGTTTACTCTGCTGACTGCGAAGCCCATCTATTCAATACAAAACCAAAAGAGATAAAGAAGTTACTGGAGCAAAGGAATCCAACTTACATAACTGCAAATGGCAAAGACTTTTGGCGTAGAAAACTTAACTTTGAAATAGACGATCTCGTATGGCTAATACCAAGAACTTCTACAAAAGAGGTTAGGTTGAATGAACTACAATGGAAAATAAACCACAATATTTACCCTACTAATATTCTTTTGCAAAAAATGAAAGTATCGGAAACAAATAAGTGTGATAACTGTACAGATGAAATCGACTTTATCGAACATTTCTTTTTCTACTGTCCTCCTGTCAACAAATTTTGGAATTATGTAGAAATATTGATTTCATCGAGAATCGGTAAATCCTTAAAACTGTCCTTAACTGACGTACTCTTTGGTGTCAGCAGAGATGATATAAGTAAATAGAACACAAAATCGATTAACCATATTATATTAGTAGGGAAAATGTCCATTAGCATAGCACGTAAAACTGAAAAATTGATAGCATTACAAATGATCTTCGATCAACACATAGAATTGAGAAAACGTGACATCAATTTACTTATTGCATAATTAATAAATAACAGAGTTCAGAAGCACGCTTTTGTGTAACTTCGGATACTGGAGATGCATCTCTTCCAGGAAAAAAAAGAAGACGAAGTATAACAAAAACCACTAGGTAGCCATCAGTTTATGCTGTGGTATTGGTTTAATGTTTATCCGTTTGTGTCACCGATCGGCGGTACTAAATCAGTACGTCCATGTGTTTAAGAGTAGTGGTGGTTCAAGATAGAGAGCGTGCGAGCGCGTGTGTGTGTGTGCGCGTGTGTGCGTGTGCGTGTGTGTGTGTGTGTGTGCGCTCGCGCGTATGTGAGGTTGGGGTTTAGTTAGCTACAGTTAGGTTAAGTTCCTCAGGGTTAGGTAGAAAGATTAGGCTAGGTAGGAGGCTGGGGAAATAGGACATACAATATTCTTTCATTCCAGTCTTCACTTATTGAAGGAATGGAATGGAAGCGGGAGGTTGGTTTCGTTCCCGATTGTTACCCTTTTATTACTTTGGTTCTATACCAGAGAAGGCGGGGCAGGATATCGGTTGTTGTTGTGTTGTCAAGTCTGTGAGTTGTTGTGGTAAATTGTCGTGTTGTTGCACGAGCAATAACTAGTCCGTTGGTCAGGCGTGTCAGCTCTGCGGAGGGATACACTGCTCTGACCAATCGTTGTTTTGTGTGGTGAGTAGAGTTCGCTTGATTCGACCAGGGCGGAATGCGTTGGGTAGCTTCACTTCGGTCCCTGGTGTTCGTCGGAGTGGACGTACGCCTTGTAGGTGCGGCGGCAGCGCCGTTAGTTTTGAAGAGTGACTTCAAGTCATAGTTAGGGCCAGGTCCTCGTCGGGGTTGGGTGCCCTTGGCCTGTGCTGAGTCGGTGTCGTCCTTGTTGGCAGCCACTGTCAGCCAGTTGCAGAACTGGTGTGGTTGATCGTCTGTCTGTCCAGGTTGGTGATCTGTTAGGTTCGTTGTGTTGTAGTTCGTCGTGTTGTCTTGTATTATAGCGAGTTGTACTGTAGTTGTCTCATGTTGGGATTAGTTGTATGGTGTTCGTTGCGTATACGGGTTGTCTGGTATGATGTCGTCTTGGTTCCGTGATTGAAATTTGTTGTCAGCCGGTTTGAGTTGTCACCTTTTTCCTGTATATTTTTGTAAGTAATGTACATAGTGGTTCCTGAGTTCGATTTTCTCAGGACAGTTTGGCTAGACAATGTGGGTTCAATATAATGACCGTTGATGGACGGTGATGTAGATGTTGTTTGTGGTTAGTCTATGTTAATTGCCGTGGGTTCAATGAGAAGGTAATACGAGGTTGCTTTTTGTTGAGGATCATAATATGAGTCAGGTGCGGATGTGTCTGCGTGAATCATAAAGGGTTTGATGATTGTGCTCAATCTCAATTGTAAATAGTAGGAGTTCGTTGAAATTGATTAACGATTCCGGAGTTGACCTGCACAGCATTGGAATTGGTTAACTGTGTAGTAGGGCTAAGGCCAATTTGTGGTCGAGTGGTTTATACTGGGGTACGGTCGTAACCATTCAACTTATATTGGTGTCTTTTCACTTTCGTTACGAGTCAGGGTTCTCGACGCGGGTGTCGTGCGCGTGCGGACTGTATCTGTGACGTACGCATTTGGTACAGGACAGTGAGTCCATAGGGTAGAAGTTTTTGTAATACAAGTGACAGTCGTCACACATGCAGGGATGTATGTGTTTGTGACGGAACGGGGTTGGAGAAAGATGTCTTAGGTGGTGGGGAGACAGTCCCATTATGAATTTTAGTAGTCGGAAAGAAGGGAAAGGTAAAGTTAAGGCGAGTAGCTTAGCAGTCGATAGGATAAAAACGGATGATGTGCAGCATGTAATATTGTATGAAGTGTGTTGGCATAACAAGGATTAACCACTGGGTTATCTGACAAGAGATGACATGAGAGTGAGGTGCTGGATGGAAATTTTGGCGAACAAATCATGTTGTTTTTGATATATGATTATAATTGACAGTGCAAAGAAGGGTAATAATGTGAAGGATTGTGGCTGCGAGCCGATTCTCTTGTGTGAACATGCTGGAACTGTGAACCGCTAAAAATTGATGTTTTTTTTTTCTCTGAGAGATGTGTATTACTACTGGTTATTGTGTGGAGACATTTCCTTGTGAAATTGGCCATTTCCTAGATTATTTAGTATGTCCTAAGGGGGCCCATGGAGTCCGTGTTGGATCGCTTAGATTGGTTTATTTCTCCGAGAATTGGGTGTGATTCATAATTTCATATGTAATAGCGTGGATGGGCTCAGGGAGAATATTGTTTTACCGCTGTTGTAAGGGTTGGCAGGAGATTGGGTCTGATAACCCCAAAGTGAGTAATGGGTTGGGGGATGTATTCGAAATATAAGGGTTCACTCTCATGCCCGAGTGGGAAGTAGGCAAGGGAGATGGAGAGTTAAAGCTTTACCAAGTAGCCTATGTGCCTTGATGACTCGGGTAGTAACACTACAGTAGTGGCCTACAGTTGTGTCAGCAGGTATCCTGTTCCGTCCTGAGGCTGGGGCCAGACCACCGCAGTCTACTGCCGCGTGCCGGCAGTTGAGCGGCGCTTTCCAGTGCCTGTTGTTTTTCCGGGAGAAGGAGACCACCCAGGCCGTCTGCCTTCTGTGGGGCAGCTCTCCTCCAGCTACCGGTGCTCTTCCGGGAGTTCTCCGGCACTGGTTCCTCGTCCCTGTTCAGGCGTCCTGTGAGAGGGCGCTGCACCAGGCCTTTTTCACCCTTGGTGTCCGGCGGGGCCTTCAGAGGAGGAGGCGTCCTACGAGCCCTGGACCCGTCGAGAGGGCGTCTGGTGTGTGTACGTTGGGTGTCGTGCCCATCGCAGGGAGGAGTCAGACTGCGGGAAGCCACGGTCAGCGCCGGGGTGCAGAGTCTTCGGGGAGGGTGTCAGCCCGCGGAGGAGCCACGGTCAGCGCCGGGGTGCAGAGTCTTCCGGGGAGGTGTCAGCCTGTGAGGGGCCACGTACAGCGCCGAGGACTGGAGCTTTCTGGGCCGGGATGGGTGGTCCCATGTTTGTGGTAGAAGGGGTGTAGCGTTAGGCAGTAGGGTTAGGGGTGTTAGCTACTGCCTCCTTTCAGGACGTAGTGGCCAGCACAGTGTAGGGTACTGGTCGATGCCTCCCTTAGGGACGCAGCGATCAGTGCAGTAGTGGTCCCGGGTGAAAAGAGAAGGGTGAGTCCTGGGGAGAGGTGTGGGTGGTAGCAGTAGTTAAGAATTTAGAGTCCTTTGGGTAAATCCTCGTCCCTAGTAGTTAGTCACCACGTGTGCGGGCTATCACTGTGTCCCAGGTTACAGTGATATACCGCAACTGGTGTGTTAGGTTAGGTTAGGGTTTTCTAAGTCATTATAGTAGAGTAGGGTAAGTCAGCGGGAATTAAGATACTTGTGTGCAGTTGTGGATGTGCATGAGTGGTGGCGCCATGGAGTGTGTGTGAAATAAAGAAGCGGGCGCGATTGTAAAACTGTGTGCTGTGTTGTCTGACCTAGTGTGTGATAGGCGTGGGTAAGGGTGGTAGGGCCGTCCGGCTTAGCGACCGTGACACTTTGGTGGAGATGCGGGGTACCATAAGGGGTTCTGGGTAGGTGATAGGTAGCTAGGAGGGAGGTAAGGGGGGTGTTGTGTCCGGTGTGTACGTTGTGTGAAATGTAAGTGGGTGGTTGGTGGGAGCGTACCAGTACCCTGGGAGGTGGTACGTAGTGTCCCTGTTCACTTCAGGCAGGTTTCCATTGGCATTGGGCAGGGCACTTGTGTTGGTGTGAATGGGTTGGCGCTACCGTGTGAGTGAGGTATGAATGGTCAATAAACATTGAGTGGTTGTTGGAAGTGTGAGTGATTACACAGTACAGTGTAGGTGAGGTGCCGGAGGGTACCAGGTGTCTTTTGTGTCCCTTACATGTGGTATACCCCAGTGAGTAGGTAGAGTGGTACCCGGCCCGTGACTGTGCACACTGTGTGCTCGGATATCCTGTGGGGATTAAGGGCAGTGTAAGCCCAGGTGACTGTGCGTGGGAAGCACGAGGGTGCGCAGTGTTGTGGCATAGGGTATGCTGTGAGTGCACCTGGACTTGAGGGGTGCAAGTGCACGGTGATCGTGTGGGTGCGGCCTACCAGAGACAGTGAGGCCTGTGACTGTGGGTAACTGGTGCGCATGCACAGTGGACAGTGGACACACGGTGTCACGTGGTTCAGTCCGTGACCAGACAGTGCATTGGTAGTATTGTATGGGTTGGAGCCCATGTGGGTATATGTATGAGGTACACAAGTGTGGGTGGAGTTATGCTTGGTGCGTGACACATTGAGAGTATTGTGTACTTGTGCTGAGTTGCTTCCGGGGCTAGTGCGTAGTCAGGAACCTCCAGTTGCGCTCAGATCGCATACTGTCCGTTGCTAGTTCTGTGGTGGTTGGGGTACCCTATGTCTAAACACACCCAAGCCCATCCGCAGTACGACCCCGATAGTGCCATGGATCCACAGGCCCCTACGGCGGATACCAAACCTAAGGTTAGTGACCAGGGAGCGGGGGTGGATCAAGAACAGGGGGCGGGGGTTTATGCAAAGTTTGCCAAGTTGGGAGCGGCGATGGGTTTAGCTGGGGGAGACCTCGCCAAGTTCGTCACAGACTCGGTCCGTAATGAGGATGAGAGGACAGCGAGAGAAGCAGAATTTGAGCTCCGGATGGAGGAGAAAGTAAGGCAGAAGATGAAGGATGAGGAGGAGAAAGTGAGGCAGAAGATGAGGGATGAAGAGGAGAAAGCTGCTAGGCAGAGGGAGTTAGAGATGCAGCAGAGGAAGATAGAAGAGGAGAAAGCTGATAGACAGAGGGAGCTAGAAATGAAGCAGAAGAAGATCGAAGAGGAGAAAGTGAGGCAGAAGATGAAGGATGAGAGGGAGCTAGAGATGCAGCAGAGGAAGATAGAAGAGGAGAAAGCTGATAGACAGAGGGAACTAGAGGTGAAGCAGAAGAAGATCGAAGATGAGAAAGCAGCGAGACAGATGGAATTGGAACTGCAGAGGAAGAAGATGGAGGAAGAAAGGGCAATAAGGGAAATAGAAGCTCAAGCACGGCAAGCCGAGTTAGATCTCAAGAGACGAAGGGATGAAGCCGAGTTAGAGGCAAGAGAGCGAGAGCTAATCATACAAGAGAGACAGGCCTTAGATGAAGCAGCGCATAGGAAACGCTTGATTGAGGTGGAGGAAACGAAGCATGTCCACCTTGAGCCGTTAGGAGAGAACGACGACGTGGACGCTTTCATCGCCCAATTTGAGCGTGTAGCCCAGATGTGCAAGTGGAGCGAGACCTCATGGCCCACACGTCTGATGTCTCTGCTGAGAGGAAAGGCTAGAGAAGTGGTGATGCGCTTAAGTGCGGATGAGTTAGGCGACTATGATCGGATAAAGAGCGCCCTGTTAAGCCACTTCAGGCTAGATGCTGAGGCCTACCGGGAAAAATTCAGAAGCATCAAGAAGGACGCTGCTGAGACTTTCGGCCAGATGCTGGGAAGGATGAAGCGGTGGTTTTCCCTCTGGTGTGCGGCAGCGGGCAAGGATGAGAGTGTGGCAGAGGATGTAAAGGATCTGCTTTTTCAAGAACAGTTTTACCAGCTGCTGTCCCCAGAGTTCACGATCGAGGTACGGAAGACATGCCCGAAAACTGTTGAACAACTTGCAACGGAAGCTACTGTTTTAGCAGAGGCCAAAAGATTGGGGAGGAAGGCGAGGCAAGACCGAACAGTTAACCAGCCCAACCTGGGTAATAGGCGCGAAACAGTAGGGAGCCAGCCCACACAGAGATCCCAACAGAGTGATGGTGCACTACAGCAGCTGAACAGGAGATCAGAAGGGCCTAGATCGACCATAGTTTGTTTCAACTGCAAGAAGTCAGGCCACATCGCTAGGAAATGCCCTGAGCCCCATTCTGTTGGAGCTGTTCATTGTTGTGACCAGCCCCAAGCTCGAGTAGTCCCTACGTTGTGTCGCCCATGCGCTGAGCAGCGGTACGAGCCTGCGTGCATTGTAGAAGTTAACGGGTCTCCGGCCAATGGATTACGGGACACTGGTGCCGGACACACCGTAGTGGCCAAGTGGTTAGTACCAGCAGATGCGTACACAGGAGAGACAGTCCCAGTAGTGTTGGCTGAATCCAGATGTAGGTCTGTGTTACCTGTGGCGGCAGTAGAGTTGAAGTCACCATTCATCGCAGGGAAGTTGGAGGTTTTGGTCATGAATAGCCCTGTGCAGGAAGTCCTGATCGGAAACTTCGCAAAGAGAGTAGGAGATCCCGGTTGGTCACGTGTGCCTGTATATGCAGACCCGGCATTGGTAGGGGCAGTGCAGACACGCGCGCAGAGAGCCAGGGAGCAGCAAGAACCCGTACCACTGCCCGTCGAGGAATGCATTCTGAACACCTCTACCCAGCAGTTAATTCAGATGCAGGACCAGGATGAAACCCTGAGGAAGGCTCGGAGTGCGTGTGAAGCAGGGACGCACTTCCACACCAAGTTTGGACGAGTCGAGTACGCTCGGAAGTCTGGTGTACTGGTCCGGCGGTTTGAGGGTCCCAAGGACGTAGCGAGTCAGATCTGCGTCCCAGCTGAACTACGGACCACGGTGATGAAGCTAGCCCACAACGTACCCATGTCTGGTCACTTAGGTACCACCCGAACCAAGGAGCGAGTTGGTCGCCATTTTTATTGGCCAGGCATGCATGCTGACATTCGTCGGTACTGCCAGTCATGCTTCCAGTGTCAGCGTACTGTGGACAAGGGAAGAGTCTCAAGAGTTCCCCTCGTGAGGATGCCACTGATGCGTGAGCCGTTCGAGCGGGTTGGGATGGACATCATTGGTCCCATTGTTCCAGCATCCCAGAATGGGTACAGATACGTGTTGGTGACGGTCGACTTTGCGACAAGATATCCGGAAGCAGTCCCTCTTTGCCAGATCACGAGTGAGTCGGTGGCAGAGGCAGCGTTCAACATGTGGACACGAACGGGAGTCCCTGGGTCGGTACTGACTGACAGAGGAACCCAGTTTACTGGTCAGATCATGCAGGAGGTCTACCGACTATTAGCCATTCGAGGTCTGACTACCACACCATACCATGCGCAGTGCAATGGATTGGTGGAACGCTTCAACGGTACTCTGAAGCGGATGCTGCGCAGACTATGTCAGGAGAAACCAGGTGATTGGGATCGGTGGATACCAGCACTGCTGTTTGCGTACCGAGAGGTCCCACAAGAGAGTACCAGTTTTTCGCCTTTTGAGCTGCTATATGGACGCCAGGTGCGTGGGCCAATGCAGATATTGAGAGATCTGTGGTTACAACCGGAAAGGCAAGAGCTCCGTACAGCGGCAGAATACGTCGTCAACTTGAGGAACAAGATAGCTGAGTCATGCGAGCTGGCAAGGGAGAACTTGGCAAGGGCAGCGTATAGGTACAAGCGACATTTTGACTTGAGGGCGAAACCCAGGAAGATAGCTGTGGGGTCCAGAGTACTAGTACTTCGGCCGACCAAGCAGAACAAATTGGAACTGGCATGGAGGGGTCCCTATACAGTACTAGAAAGAGTGGGTGAAGCAGATTACCGCATAGCAGTAGGGGGAAAGACGAAGATTTTCCACGCAAACCTACTAAAGTCATTCATCGAGCGCGCTGCAGATCCAACAGCCTCGGTAGCTGCGGTTGTTGTGCCGGAGGAGCCTGAAGAGGAAACAGTAACTCCCTTGATGAGCAAGGACATTCCTACTATTCCCTTGGAGGCCACAGAAGGCCCTAAAGATGTGGTAGTACTTGCTGAAGACCAGCACTTTACTAGGAAGTTGCACGAGTTAGTGGCTGAATTCAAGGAAGTACTGACTGATGTGCCCTCATGCACAAACCTAGAAACGTGCAGCATCAAGTTGACGTCAGACATCCCTATCAGGTCGAAGCCATACCCAGTGCCTTTTGCGCAACGAGAGACGGTTAGGGAGGAGGTTAAAGCCATGATCAGGATGGGTGCGATTGAGCCATCGACGTCGCCATACTGCTCACCCATTGTACTAGTTAAGAAGGATGGGAAGATCAGGTTTTGCGTGGATTTCAGGAGGTTGAATCGCATCGTACAGTTCGATGCTGAACCCATGCCGGATATCGAATACCTGTTCGCCAAGCTTGGAGAGAAGAAGGTGTTCAGCAAGATCGACCTCGCTAAGGGGTATTGGCAGATCCCGATGAGTAGAGAGGACCGCGCGAAGACTGCTTTTGCTACACCGGAAGGACAATTCCAGTGGAAGGTTATGCCATTTGGACTGTGTACTTCAGGGGCAGTGTTCACGCGCATGATGAGAAAACTATTGCAGCCACTTGAGAGCCCGGATGTCGATAATTTCATTGATGATATCCTGGTGGCCACAGTTGATCAGGACAGCCATATAGAGGTTCTCAGGCGTGTGTTCCAGAGACTCAAGGAATGTTCTTTGTCAGCCCGGCCTTCAAAGTGTGAGCTGGGAGGAAGGGAAATCACCTACTTAGGGCACAGGATAGGTGCAGGGAAAATATGGCCTGAGCAGGATAAAATGACCCGCATTATGGATGCGCCTAGGCCTGAGACCAAACGGCAGGTGCGGGGATTCCTGGGATTAGTGGGGTACTACAGGAAATTTGTGCCCCGGTTTGCTGACATTGCCAAGCCCCTTACTGATCCCACTAAGGGAACAACCAGGCAGGTGGAGTGGGACGACGAGTGCGAACGTGCGTTCCAAGCTTTGAAGCAGCATTTCTGCCAACCTCCCGTCTGTAACCTGCCGGTGCCCGGGTTGACATTTGTGCTCCAGACTGATGCATCAGAAGTGGGAGTGGGAGCTATGCTCTGTCAGCAGTACCCTGAAGAGATGCGCCCTGTAGCATGTGCCAGTAGAAAATTAAGCCCTGCAGAGCAGAATTACCCTATAGTAGAGAAGGAGTGTCTGGCAGTGGTGTGGGGAATACAAAAGTTCCAGGTGTATTTGTATGGGACCCCCTTCATTGTCCAGACAGATCATTCCCCACTCCAATACCTAGAAAAGATGAAGTCTGTTAGTGGGAGAATCACAAGGTGGGCACTGCAGCTGCAGCCATTTCAGTTTACGGTGCAGGCAGTGTCTGGAAAGGACAATGTGGCGGCAGACTTCTTGAGTCGCTTGCCGTAGAGAAAAAGAGAGAGAGAGAGAGGGGGAGAGGAAACCTGAGGGTTCCGTTAACCTGTGTCGTGAGAGGTTGACATCGTCGAAGCTATGCATGTGTTATTGGCGTAGCAAGGTGTACTGTGGGTGTGGTATTTGTAGCACGTGTTACACAGCAGTTGTGCGTAATCAGAGCCCCATCAGTTATGGAATTTATATGTAGTGCGTAGTGTAACGGCTGCCTGTAAGTGCCTGCATTAAGGTCATATGTGGCAGCGTTAGACCAGGTTGATTAATGTAACCTGTGATTGTTGATGTATTTAAAAGTTGATGCTGTTGGGATGGAAGTTTTGGAGTGCATCAAAAGTAACAGTAGGACAGAGTGAGTGATGGGGAATTGGATTGTTATAGGTAGAGTGTGGCTAAAACGCCGATCGAGTGAGAAGTTGTTGTTGGTTTTAACCTGTAGTTAAAACTTAGGCAGGGGGGTGTGTCACCGATTGGCGGTACTAAATCAGTACGTCCATGTGTTTAAGAGTAGTGGTGGTTCAAGATAGAGAGCGTGCGAGCGCGTGTGTGTGTGTGCGCGTGTGTGCGTGTGCGTGTGTGTGTGTGTGTGTGTGTGCGCACTCGCGCGTATGTGAGGTTGGGGTTTAGTTAGCTACAGTTGGGTTAAGTTCCTCAATATTTACCCTACTAATATTCTTTTGCAAAAAATGAAAGTATCGGAAACAAATAAGTGTGATAACTGTACAGATGAAATCGACTTTATCGAACATTTCTTTTTCTACTGTCCTCCTGTCAACAAATTTTGGAATTATGTAGAAATATTGATTTCATCGAGAATCGGTAAATCCTTAAAACTGTCCTTAACTGACGTACTCTTTGGTGTCAGCAGAGATGATATAAGTAAATAGAACACAAAATCGATTAACCATATTATATTAGTAGGGAAAATGTCCATTAGCATAGCACGTAAAACTGAAAAATTGATAGCATTACAAATGATCTTCGATCAACACATAGAATTGAGAAAACGTGACATCAATTTACTTATTGCATAATTAATAAATAACAGAGTTCAGAAGCACGCTTTTGTGTAACTTCGGATACTGGAGATGCATCTCTTCCAGGAAAAAAAAGAAGACGAAGTATAACAAAAACCACTAGGTAGCCATCAGTTTATGCTGTGGTATTGGTTTAATGTTTATCCGTTTGTGTCACCGATCGGCGGTACTAAATCAGTACGTCCATGTGTTTAAGAGTAGTGGTGGTTCAAGATAGAGAGCGTGCGAGCGCGTGAGTGTGTGTGCGCGTGTGTGCGTGTGCGTGTGTGTGTGTGTGTGTGCGCTCGCGCGTATGTGAGGTTGGGGTTTAGTTAGCTACAGTTAGGTTAAGTTCCTCAGGGTTAGGTAGAAAGATTAGGCTAGGTAGGAGGCTGGGGAAATAGGACATACAATATTCTTTCATTCCAGTCTTCACTTATTGAAGGAATGGAATGGAAGCGGGAGGTTGGTTTCGTTCCCGATTGTTACCCTTTTATTACTTTGGTTCTATACCAGAGAAGGCGGGGCAGGATATCGGTTGTTGTTGTGTTGTCAAGTCTGTGAGTTGTTGTGGTAAATTGTCGTGTTGTTGCACGAGCAATAACTAGTCCGTTGGTCAGGCGTGTCAGCTCTGCGGAGGGATACACTGCTCTGACCAATCGTTGTTTTGTGTGGTGAGTAGAGTTCGCTTGATTCCGACCAGGGCGGAATGCGTTGGGGTAGCTTCACTTCGGTCCCTGGTGTTCGTCGGAGTGGACGTACGCCTTGTAGGTGCGGCGGCAGCGCCGTTAGTTTTGAAGAGTGACTTCAAGTCATAGTTAGGGCCAGGTCCTCGTCGGGGTTGGGTGCCCTTGGCCTGTGCTGAGTCGGTGTCGTCCTTGTTGGCAGCCACTGTCAGCCAGTTGCAGAACTGGTGTGGTTGATCGTCTGTCTGTCCAGGTTGGTGATCTGTTAGGTTCGTTGTGTTGTAGTTCGTCGTGTTGTCTTGTATTATAGCGAGTTGTACTGTAGTTGTCTCATGTTGGGATTAGTTGTATGGTGTTCGTTGCGTATACGGGTTGTCTGGTATGATGTCGTCTTGGTTCCGTGATTGAAATTTGTTGTCAGCCGGTTTGAGTTGTCACCTTTTTCCTGTATATTTTTGTAAGTAATGTACATAGTGGTTCCTGAGTTCGATTTTCTCAGGACAGTTTGGCTAGACAATGTGGGTTCAATATAATGACCGTTGATGGACGGTGATGTAGATGTTGTTTGTGGTTAGTCTATGTTAATTGCCGTGGGTTCAATGAGAAGGTAATACGAGGCTGCTTTTTGTTGAGGATCATAATATGAGTCAGGTGCGGATGTGTCTGCGTGAATCATAAAGGGTTTGATGATTGTGCTCAATCTCAATTGTAAATAGTAGGAGTTCGTTGAAATTGATTAACGATTCCGGAGTTGACCTGCACAGCATTGGAATCGGTTAACTGTGTAGTAGGGCTAAGGCCAATTTGTGGTCGAGTGGTTTATACTGGGGTACGGTCGTAACCATTCAACTTATATTGGTGTCTTTTCACTTTCGTTACGAGTCAGGGTTCTCGACGCGGGTGTCGTGCGCGTGCGGACTGTATCTGTGACGTACGCATTTGGTACAGGACAGTGAGTCCATAGGGTAGAAGTTTTTGTAATACAAGTGACAGTCGTCACACATGCAGGGATGTATGTGTTTGTGACGGAACGGGGTTGGAGAAAGATGTCTTAGGTGGTGGGGAGACAGTCCCATTATGAATTTTAGTAGTCGGAAAGAAGGGAAAGGTAAAGTTAAGGCGAGTAGCTTAGCAGTCGATAGGATAAAAACGGATGATGTGCAGCATGTAATATTGTATGAAGTGTGTTGGCATAACAAGGATTAACCACTGGGTTATCTGACAAGAGATGACATGAGAGTGAGGTGCTGGATGGAAATTTTGGCGAACAAATCATGTTGTTTTTGATATATGATTATAATTGACAGTGCAAAGATGGGTAATAATGTGAAGGATTGTGGCTGCGAGCCGATTCTCTTGTGTGAACATGCTGGAACTGTGAACCGCTAAAAATTGATGGTTTTTTTTCTCTGAGAGATGTGTATTACTACTGGTTATTGTGTGGAGACATTTCCTTGTGAAATTGGCCATTTCCTAGATTATTTAGTATGTCCTAAGGGGGCCCATGGAGTCCGTGTTGGATCGCTTAGATTGGTTTATTTCTCCGAGAATTGGGTGTGATTAATAATTTCATATGTAATAGCGTGGATGGGCTCAGGGAGAATATTGTTTTACCGCTGTTGTAAGGGTTGGCAGGAGATTGGGTCTGATAACCCCAAAGTGAGTAATGGGTTGGGGGATGTATTCGAAATATAAGGGGTCACTCTCATGCCCGAGTGGGAAGTAGGCAAGGGAGATGGAGAGTTAAAGCTTTACCAAGTAGCCTATGTGCCTTGATGACTCGGGTAGTAGCAACACTACAGTAGTGGCCTACAGTTGTGTCAGCAGGTATCCTGTTCCGTCCTGAGGCTGGGGCCAGACCACCGCAGTCTACTGCCGCGTGCCGGCAGTTGAGCGGCGCTTTCCAGTGCCTGTTGTTTTCCCGGGAGAGGGAGACCCACCCAGGCCGTCTGCCTTCTGTGGGGCAGCTCTCCTCCGGCTACCGGTGCTCTTCCGGGAGTTCTCCGGCACTGGTTCCTCGTCCCTGTTCAGGCGTCCTGTGAGAGGGCGCTGCACCAGGCCTTTTTCACCCTTGGTGTCCGGCGGGGCCTTCAGAGGAGGAGGCGTCCTACGAGCCCCGGACCCGTCGAGAGGGCGTCTGGTGTGTGTACGTTGGGTGTCGTGCCCATCGCAGGGAGGAGTCAGACTGCTGGAAGCCACGGTCAGCGCCGGGGTGCAGAGTCTTCGGGGAGGGTGTCGGCCCGCGGAGGAGCCACGGTCAGCGCCGGGGTGCAGAGTCTTCCGGGGAGGTGTCAGCCTGTGAGGGGCCACGTACAGCGCCGAGGACTGGAGCTTTCTGGGCCGGGATGGGTGGTCCCATGTTTGTGGTAGAAGGGGTGTAGCGTTAGGCAGTAGGGTTAGGGGTGTTAGCTACTGCCTCCTTTCAGGACGTAGTGGCCAGCACAGTGTAGGGTACTGGTCGATGCCTCCCTTAGGGACGCAGCGATCAGTGCAGTAGTGGTCCCGGGTAAAAAGAGAAGGGTGAGTCCTGGGGAGAGGTGTGGGTGGTAGCAGTAGTTAAGAATTTAGAGTCCTTTGGGTAAATCCTCGTCCCTAGTAGTTAGTCACCACGTGTGCGGGCTATCACTGTGTCCCAGGTTA
>CM065738.1:7736413-7840443 GCA_033310375.1 Conus canariensis
AAAGTTTTGCTGATGCTAGGGCTACAATGGCGGTGTGCTTTTGTAGTTTAGGCGTTAATTTTTTTAAAACAGCGCTCACAATCATAGACATGGCGCCTAAGCCTAGTCCAAGGCTCCCTAATGCTAAAGAGGCTGGCGCCCCAGCCCCAATAGCTAAAAGAGCAACACTAGACCCGGCACTTACGCTAGCTACAGCTGATGAGCCAGTAATTACATGAGAAAGAGTACTTAAAGCTTTAGCATATTTCTTTCTAGTAACCCTGTACTTATCTAAGTCACTTTCTATTTCCTTTTGAAGTTCAGTTATTTGCTCTAATCTAAACTGTTGAACCTCCATTTTTTAATTAAGATTAATTTTTTAATTAAGATTAATCTTATACATATCTACTTATTAATCCTTCTGGCAGCACTTCATCAACAGAGTAAAACGCAATAAAATCAACATACTTAATGAAAATAAAGTCAAGTACTGTTAGTTTGTCTTTGTCAACCATCACAGTAACCTTGTTGGATGATACAAGGGTGTTTATTTCATCTCCGTTTTTAGTAATAACAATAGCGAGCTTCAGAGGGGCATCCAAGTTTTCAGCCTTTATTTGTATGCCTCTAATTAACGTATGTTCTGGCAAACTAGAATCAGCCTCCCTTGGAGTAATAAATAAGCGAAAAAGCATCGTCATTTGCCTAGGCAGTGACTGTAGCGTTGGAGTAAACTCTAAGCCAACGGTGTCATCCCCCACTTCAGCTAAGGGTCTCTTTCTCTTTAGCATATATTCAGAACCCTGCCTAGTTATTTCAATCTGTTTTTTCTGTTGTGTTCCTGGGACTAGGCTAACAAGAAAGGGACCTGCATTCAAAGCTTTTCTAAAATTGTTTTTCTTATCAAAGTATACATTAGGGCTTCGTAGTTCAAACTTTAAATTCCAAGCAATTTCAGGAAGCAACGCCCAAGCATTCTCTCGTTTATGAAGTTTGTATTCGTGTTTGCCAAAATCGTTTGCCCTTAAATTTCTTATCTCTTCCAGGTTAGGATACTGCTGTCGTTTCTTATCTTCAATTTCTGTTCGTTTGTAAACACCATCGTCGGTGTACTCAAATCCATAAACATTTCCTGGAACTCCTATTAGATCAAACTCAGTTGTGTCTGCTAGGTCTTTTAGCTCTACTGCAGTGCATTTAGGAGCTAGCTGCGCTTTTGATTCTGGCCCTCGAGACATTCTTTTTAATATTAAAATTATAATAAACAATTTGTTATAAACAGCCTATAATAAACAATCTATAATAAACAATCTACAATAAACAAACGTATTGAACTGGGGGGTCAGTCCGTAAGCATAGCTTAGCGTGCTTAGATTTTTCTAACTGCTCTTTTATTTTTTTTAGCTCATCTTTGTCCCTTATTATATAATTTTCACTTAAACACTCTTCAAAACTATCCCTGTCCTTAGTATAGAATAAGATGACTGATTTTAACTGCGATCTAAAGTCTTTTAAGACAGCATTGTATTTTTGAGTTAAGAGCCACACAGAAACTAAGGCGTGGCGACCGCTGAAGGCTAGCTTAGACAAAGCCCTTCTTTTTTTAACAATGTCTTGTTCGGCTGAGCAGTCATCAATAATAAACAACGTTTCAGTTCCCTCAAATAGTCTATAGTAATGTTCTAAACAGCCGCTGAGTTTGTCGCTAGGATCAACTAAAAATATATTATCGTCTGTCCAAATAAACTTCCTTTCTTTGTAAGACTTGTTGTGCTTAATGGTTGTACAGAATATAACAATGTGCTCGTAATGAAACCTGTAGACTGTTTGTAACAAATCAAGTACGAAGACAGTTTTCCCACACCCAGTAATCCCGCAGATAAGAGAACAGTGCGGATCTTTGGGCAGAAACTTCAAACTATCCATCTGTTTTTATTAGAATATTTCTTCTGCATTTTAATAAGCCACATCTTTTAGCCTGTTTTCTTCAATGTTTAGCTGAGCGTCACAAACCATAAAAATATGAATTTGTATTGGGGCGTTTCCGTCTGCTTTCTTGTGAATATTTATTTTTATACCATCTTGCCCCACCCTTTCTCCACTTCCAAACAATCTGTTGTCAAACGTGGATCTAAAATCCAGCCACAGCCCATATTTAGTTATTAAGTAGTCTTCAAGTCTTACATCATAAAGACGAAGTTTTTTACATACACGATCAACTGCAGGATCTCTTTGCCTACCTCCAGCGAACAACTTTCTTATTTCATCAAAGTGTTGGTGAGGTAAAAGTCCCGCGCCCTGAATACAACTGATCAGACTTACCATTTATTGCGCAGTCAACCTTCTCAATTTTTGGATTATAAAACGCTTCTGATTCTCTATGAAAAGGAGTTGTTCCTTCAGTAAACAAGAACAAAATTCCTTTTAAAGACTTCAGAGACTGATTTAGATGTATGTTCCAGAGAGTGTCTCGCTTGTTTCTATTTTCTGTAGTGGAGTGTATAACTCTTTCATAATAAATAACTGTTTTATTTTTATACTGAGTTAAAATTGTTCTGGCCAGTTCAGGGTTAGTAACAACATCAAACTCAAGAGAAATGTCGCTAACTGTGTATTTAGCTTCAGGATCTTCAGACAAAACAACAGAACTGCTAGGATTAAATGTCAGTTCATAAGTAAGTTTTTCTTTTAGTGCACCTTGGTAATATGGCATATGCGTCTTTAACAGCTCAAAATCTAGAGGGATGCAGAATCTGTTGCCAAATGCTTCTGCTACTGCTTCATCTTTAACATCATCCTTTGCATCCTCCGCTCCAACTCTGTGCTTGAGACCGTTTGGACTTTGTATTCCCTGATAAACTTTCTCTTTTCTTTCTTTTTTAGGCAGCCATAGGTCAGAATAGAGAGCAAAAATGTCTGCCTCGCCTAGTACAAAGACTTCTCTGCCCTCCAATTTGATTGCTATATGATTAACAATTGCCCTGCCCAAATTAGCAACAACAGTAGCATTAGGATCTTCCGATGTAATATCTATTTTGAATGATAGTTTAGCAGTGCCTGGCATTATAACATCGCCAGCGCCAAGATCAGGGAACTTAACTATTAAAGTTTGTCCGGGCTGAACTGTTGATGGAGTATTTACACTAATTACAGTCTGCCTTATACCTTTTACGCCGTGGGGTTCCTTCTCTTTTCTGTATGGATCAAGGTCACAACCGTATGAGTTCATTTTTTATAAAACAAAAAAGAATATAAATAAAAAATATGGATGAAGATTATGACCCGATTGATCCTATTGAAGAAGAAGATGAAACAGAACTGGGCCCTTCATTGCAAGAAGAGCTTGAAGAGGCGGGTTCTTTACTCCCTAGACAACGTCAAGAACTATTGCGAGAAAGAATTCAATCATTCTATAGAAGCATAGGGCGAGAGCTACCAGGCGTACTAGATCCTAACGATTTTGAGGAAGTTGATGGGCATTTGTATATAAAAACTGGTGCTGGAGGCCGTGTAAATGCTACTTCAACGCAAAACCCAAACAGGTTTTTAAAACTAAGCACAATTAGGCGAAAACTCCCTATTGCTAAGGCAGAACAATTAAACCTTTTAGAACTTAGAGCCGAAGCTGTTAGTCGTTTACAGAACTGGGGGCAAGAGTTGCCAACACAATCTGAAATACAAAACATTCCTCTTCAAGAATTAAATCGAACAGCAGATGAACTAATAACAGAAATTGAAACGAGTTTAAGTGAGGGGACAGGTGTAAAAGAACTTGTCAATTCTCAATATTCTGATCGAGAGCGCAAGGCCCTTGATAAAGCTCTACAGACAATAAGGGGTGAACTAATGCACAACACAGCAAAACTTGGTGAGCTAGAAAGAGATATAGAAGAAGAAAAAATTAAACTGGCTGATGCAGACGATAACAATCTAGGACTAGAAGAAAAGGCTAGAATACAACAAAAATTACAGGAGTTAATGAGCAAAAAGACAGAACTGTTAGGCGCGATTTCTATTAACAGAGGTCATCTAGAATCACAAATAACCAGAATCAGAGAAGTTATAAACAAAATACTTCATGAAAACACTACGTTAGCAGAAAGAATAAGGATTCTGTTCAGAGAAGAGGGGATTACAGTAGTTAGCATATTAACGGCTGTTGGGTTTGCTATCTCTACACTGGTTTATGCATTAACCGGCAGTGCGCCAACAGGGCCAGTAGCGCCTCCAACGCCTCAGCCCGGTAAAAGTTGGATTAGAAAACAATTGCATCATCTAGCAAACTTATTAAAGAAGTTAGCTGTCAAAGCGCTTGATGCTCTGCCTGGCATAATAGGCAGTGTTGTTAGTTGGGTTTTGTCTACTATAGGTAAGGTGGCCGGTTATATGGCTGACCATCTGTGGACTTTGGGGGTGCTGGCTGCTGGTTTAATTTTTAGTGAAATAAAGTATGGCTAATCCAGTAAAAGTTAAAAACACAACAAGGGCTGTCTTTTCGCTAGTGTGACTGTCAGTGTGAGGCAGATCAACAGGTGGCGTGCTTTCTGGCTGTGGAGCGCTTATAACTGGCGGTGGATCACTTTCTGGCTGTGGGGCGCTTATAACTGGATCGCTTTCTTCAAGGATAGGTACTTTTTTTAAAATGGATGGAGCAGGCCTTGTGTTTAAGCCTTGATTGTGTCCTAAGTTTTGATCGTCTCCAGCTATAAGGATTTCATTATTATAATTCTGTATCATGCCAATCTGTAGTCTAAGGTCAGAAGGCAGCTTGTATAATCCATGGCCAACAACAAAGTCAACCTTTGACCAAGCATGTGAAAGAACGTTTTGATACCTTTGTATGCTGGCAGGCAAATCAACGGCAGAGTTAATAGCATCTTCTAAATTGGCTAGAAATTGTTTTCTGGCATCAAAACCTGTAGATTGATCTACTATGCTAGATTTAGTCTGTGCTTGTGCTCCTAATAGACACCAAACGTATGTTCTTATGGAGTCATTAAGCCTTTGCACTCCTGGCATTGTTAGGCCTTTACTTTCATCTAAGATAAATGTTGCCCAAGCATTAGGATGTTTTTGTTCTATGGATCCTAATCGAACTTGTTTGTTTGGTTGAAAAGAGGTGTGGCCAGGCCAGTAGTCATAAGTATATTCTCTTTTTGTACCCCACAAATACAATGTGCCTAGCCCATGATTGCGGTCTAACTTTTGTCTAAAGTCAGTTGAAGGATTAATGTTAAATTCGTTGCAGATTCTTTCATATGCATTATTGTCCATTGGACTGAGAAATGGATTAAACGCGTTGTCATTGGGGAGGCGTACTTGTAGTTCAGTTAGTATGCGTCTGTACTGATAATAAACATGAAAGTTATATACTGACCTTACTAAAAGATTGGGGTGGTTTAAATGGTTTGCATATGAAACACCGCAGCCAGTGGTTGCGCAGTAAATGGCAAAATTTAACTGATTCTGGAAAAAAGCCATAGGGCGAGATGACCATGCTGACGGCACTCTGTCACTCTTTATTGGCGGATTTAAATATCTAGTTAGTGGGTTTACAAGTCTAACTTGGAAGCCGTATGATCCATCTACTGCAATGGTTAGGCTGCTGAAGTCCAAAGATTTGGGGTTATAAAACGCCCCTACATTGTAGGTGGCACTTTCATTATATTTAAAAGGCTCCATTTTTAAATAGTTTTTAAAATAGTTATAAAAAAGATGTACATCTATATAACCAAGCAAAACGAGCGTGTGTTCTTAGCGTACCCAATTACTAATTGGAGCGGGAGTTGTAGGATTGCCCTTAGAGAAATTGGTTTTAAAGTTATGTGGGTTAACATATCTGAAGGAGCTCAAAATAACTGGATTAATGTTGATGACGAACAAGGCAATCAAATAAGCCATATACAAATACCTGATGGTTATTACAACTTTTGTTCTTTAAAAGAAGTACTTACTGATTTTGGCATATTGTTAACAATTAACGAGGCAAACCTTAGAATTACTATGAATTTTCCACTAGAGGAAAGAAGAGAATACACTTTCCCTAAAGGCCTAGCTAAAATCTTGGGCTACAGAGATTATAGATTTAGCACAAGAGAAGGCATCTATCAATTTGAAGGTAATAAACCTTCTGATTTTTCTGTGAATCCGATGCTGTATGTCCATTTACAACAGTTAAAAACAAATACTAATTTGTTTAATGGACGGCCATCTGCAGTTCTAAAGGTTTTGCCGTCAATTAAGGCGGGGTTTTGCGATTATCAGCTATATACGTTTGATGGAAGCAGTCAATTTAAAGAATTAATTGAGGGAGCTATAAATTCATTAGATGTAAAAATAACTAATCAAGATGGAGGTTTAGTTGTTTGTTCTGATTTATTAATGGCGCTGGAAGTAGAAGAACATTATTAAAAAAGTAGTAAGGGCTCAGTTGTGTGCGTGCGTTAATAGCTGAGAGAAGGGCAATATCCCCGGCTCTATATCACCACAGCTTATTTTGCACGAAACCCCCCCCCCCCCCCCCCCCCCCCATTTTAATGTACTAATTACGTCAATTTTTGAAGGTTTTGGGGTGTTAATTTTGTTCAGAAAACAGGTGTTAATTTTGGCCAAAACTGATATGTGAAGGACGTGATTTGTATGTGAAAAGGGGGGGTTTCGTGCGAAATAAGATGTGGTGGGATAGAGCAGGGATATTGCCCTTCTCTCACTGTCTTGCTTACATGGCTTGTACAGCTTCCCTCATTCAGAATATTGAATGTGCTTTATCATTGCATCAGAATTTTTGGATCGTTAGTTTTACTGTGTGCGCTGGTTTTTCTGTGTGTAGTCAGTGGTCGAGTGGTGGTGGGATGTGGCTCATTCACTCAGTGGAACAGTTCAGGGACTAGAAGGTGATAGGTGTTTGTTCAACTTCACTACAACACACACAGCAGGGAGCAAGCCTGTATAGACACATGCAAAGAAAACAGCTTCTTAGAAAACAGTAAATGTAGGAGACAATAGTTGTCAAAATCAAATTACCTACATTTTACAATGGATACTGGGCTTGCGTATACCTATCCAATTCATTTTCTTTATTTATGAATTTATAATTTACATAGTCATTTATCATACCAAGGGCAAAAAAAAAATGAAATTATCAAACCTAAATGGGCAATAGTTGTCAGTACACAACTCAACACACATACCACAAAACTTTAAACTTATACATCAACACAAAGAGAAAGAGAGAGAGAGAGGGAAAGTTTTTTTGTTTTTTTTTTCAAAAGTCTGGATCAGAAACACTCAGTGAGTAGGCCAAACAAACATACAAGAAAATTACAACTTCGCCACAATGTCATGGCTTCAGTCACCATTTTATCTAAGACAGTTGAAGCCAATTTCAATGCTCTGACACTTTTCCCCATGACTTTACAACCTGGTTCTCAATGTGGTGGCTGGTAAAATTAGCTCGATTCTCTCACGATCATTTAATCATGGAATGCCTTGCATTAGTTGCAACAACCCCCAAATCGAAATTTTCCAAAAGGAAATTTACAAAATTAGGTCTCTTCTGAACCAGGATTAGATGAATTCCCCAAGCAGAAATTACTAACACTACTAACAAAAAAAGAATTTAATTATTTACCACAGTTATTACCATACTGAGCCATGTATCAGTTAAATCTGAGGCTGTATACCTTTGTGACTAACCATTTAGAATATTAAATTTAGGGCAAAAGCTACCTTCAAAAGATCTTGTGGATAAGAATTCTTGCTTAAGTAGTCACAGTGTGACTTGGTAATTATGCTGAAGTATCACCCTAATCATTATTCCAACATACAAAATACACAAGAATGAAATGATAAAAAAAAAGAAAATTCAATGTTCAAGGTTGACTGGAACATAGACAGAAAATTAGTTAAGGCTTTAGTTAAGAACCGCCTTTAGACAAATTTCTCCCGGCCAAGAGAATTTTGACATCAGCTATGTACAACAATGTTGCAAAATCTGCTGCCTGTTCTGCCTGAAAGTTCTGCCTGGTTGCAAAAGTGATACTTTTATCAAATGTTACTTAAAAAGTCTTTCAACAATAAATCTGCAAGTACAGTAGTCCACCCAATCCTTTAGATGGCTGGATAATTCTGAATATTTCACAGATTTTACATTTTCTTTCCAATACAGAGATGGGATCAGAAAACAAAGGGAGTTTGAGTAGCAAGGCTAGCACGTGGCAGTTCAGAAACTGAAGAGCTTGAAACAAAGAGAGTTTGAGTAGCAAGGCTAGCACGTGGCAGTTCAGAAACCGAAAAGCTTGAAAGGTTCGCACCCACAAAACTGCAGCTTGTACAAACATACAGGGTAAAATATTTGAAGATCGATCAAAGAAAAACTTTTCAAAGTCTACAGTTTCATACAATTTACTAACCGTTTAAGGCACTGCGTGTAGCCTCTTTGATGTCGTCGGGTCTACGCCAAGCTTCAAATTGCCCGGTTTCCATTCATCAATGCTTTTTGTTCAGGCACGGACCACGACTTCCGGTTTTGTGGCTATACGCACAGACGATGTTAATTTACATCTGTATGCACCCTATAACATGTGTGTTCTTCAAGGCAGTCCAGGCCGCAGGACTGAGTTTGTATGGCAGCTTCGTAAGAAATGGGTCAAGTAGAAGATCTGCCAAACAAAACCACAGTAAAAAGAATCCAGGATGAATGGACCATTGCTTTAATTTTAATCATTGTTTCGTACACAGTAATTTTCAGGGTACAAGATGATTTTTTCCTCTTTTTTTTTGTGCTCAAATTTTGATCAGGGTGATTTTGTAATGAAATGTTCCGATTAGAGTAAAAGAAGTTTGGACAACCAACTGTTTTTCTGCTCATGCATGATGCTGTCATGTTTGGAGTTTACATCAGCATGTAGCACAAAGCATTAAGAGCACATCATGGTTCAGTCTTTTGTAAAGTTTGCATATGATAGCATGAGCATGTTTGGATGTGTTAGACAGGGCTCCCCACTGATCCACAGTTTACACAACAAGAGGCACACAATAGCCATTAAAAACATGCTTCAGACATCAGTAAATTGATCATTGAGGATTGAACTTCAGCAGTCACTTAGCTGGCCATGTGAAATTCTGCAGTGTGCTTAACCACAGCTAAGTTTGCTGCACAAGCCAGAAAATGATTTCTGATATTTTTCATGTGTAAAATCAAAAGAGATGTCTGCTTTTTCTCAACTCTGCCCAACACAGATCGCCCAGTACACGGTGCATGCCATGCAAGGCAAGCTGTGAATTGGCAATCCAAGCAACGCAGAGCAAAATGAGGACCTTGGATTCATGGCTAACACTAAATCTGAAGTGATCGAGATGTTCATTGATTACCATTTTGAATTCTGTTCTGGGGTTCAAGTTACTGCTGAAAAAAAAATATAACCAGTGAGAGCCTTGTCATGCACACAACATGAGCTAACTGCAGTGTAGATGACACAAAAATTGGACCAGTCTCAATGATCACCTTCATTTTCATTTTGAAATTGACAGCAATACTCACTTTTGATTGCAATGCCGAAGTATTTGCACGTTATGTATGATACACACATATGTATATTTTAAAGCAGTAGACTGAGGAAGAAGGGGGAGGGGAAGAAAACCACAGTTAAACAATTAATTTTGTTGTGAAATTCAGTGAAATCATTGTTCAGAATAGATGAAAAAGGGCTAGCTGTAACTTGTCTCTAAAAGCAGAAGGCAGGTATGGCTATTTGGGAGGCACTTAAGTCCAGACTGTGGTAGAGGTTGCTGTGACTTTTCTCCAAAACTTGAAGGCAGATAAGACTACTCGGGTGACACAGGAGTCGAAAGAGTAATGGGGCTGGCTGTGACTTGTCTCTAAAAGCAGAAGGCAGATAGAGCTACTTGGGGGATACTGGAGTCAGAGTAGTTCTGTTCTTACTGCCTCAGGGTAGCGAGTCTGTTCAAAGAGAAAGGTTTTATCAGACAATAGGATCAGGTCTCATTCTGGTTTAATTTAGTTATTCCTTTTGGGTAGAGAACTATAAAATAGGCATTCTGGCTCACCCACCTCCGCCAGCTCCAACCGGCTAAAGCCGGTTTCGCTGTTGCTCCGCCGGCTTACCCAGAATGCCTATTTTATAGTTCTCTAATAGTAAACACTTTACAAACATACATAATGTGTAGGATTATCTGTTTTATAGTTCTCTGTCACTGGACAGTTAAGAAGTAAACAAACAAAACAATGGGGACTTGGTTAACCATGCCTTTATTCTTAGGAGGGCTATTTGTCAACCAAGTTGGGATTTCATTCTATTGTGAGGAATGACTGGCTATTGAAAGCTATCTGAATAGGGAGTGTCTGAAAGGGGTGGGATGTGTGTTCACACAAGCGTAGAATCGTGGCACGTTGTTGAAGATTATTCTAAGCAGCCACCAAGTGCACTTACTAAAAGCTTGATTCAACAAACAAGACAATTGTATAAAGTACACCCGGCGGCCGCCTGAATAGGCAGCCTGTTGAATAGGACGTGACAAAGCGACGGTCCACCTAGACCGCGGCCGTTAAAGCGTGGCTTTCTGCTATAGGCTGTGACGTGTGCCTGTTTAATATTCATTTCACGCGCTCTAGCTAGAGCGCGGCCGTTCCCTGCTGTGGCTCTTGAGAAGATCGTGTTTCAAGCTGCATTGGTAGTTGAATGGGAGTGGACCAATACTGCCTTATCTCCTCACTATATGAAAACATTGCTTTTAGTTCTTTTCTCATGGAGTAGACTTCAATGAAATAGCAATTCTTGATGAACGGTTTGTGATTCAAGAAGTTCTATCTCTAATTCAGAAGAGATACTGTCTTGCGACATAACACAACACTTTCTAACTGAAAACACGACTGCACTGCACACCCGCAAATGACAAGACAGCTAGGTTTAGTTGCTAACAACACAAGTGCTGGGCGGAAATGTCGTCACTGTTACTAATCAGCTGATTCTATCTAGTCTTGTGATTGGGGGAAGGTAAGAAACATGTTTTGATATGTTTAGAAATTTAGCCGCCTAAATTTATACAATGACGTCTAACGCCTGTACTGAACGACGCCGTCTAAATTTATACAATGCCGCGTGGCGGCCTGACGCCCTTATGTGTAACTTGACACGAACTAGCAAACAGTGCGGCGCTTCGACTCGGCTATTGTGCAGTTGAGTAAGCCGGGGCCAGACATGTCTGACCTAGATACTACATAAAGGCAGAAGGGAGTTGTCTCCCCGGAAAAGAATGTAACAATTAATTGTGAAAAAAAATCGTCATTAAGTCGTTCTAGGTTCTTATTCAAGTCGGCATCACGTTCTTATTCAAGTTCTTATTTAAGTTCTTAACAAGTTTTTATTCAAGTTCTTAACAAGTCAACATCAAGTTTTTAACAAGTCATCATCAAGTTCTTAACAAGTTCTTATTCAAGTACTTATTCAAGTACTTATTCAAGTTCTTAACAAGTCGTCATCAAGTCGTCATTAAGTTTTTATCAAGTCGTCATTAAGTTCTTATTAAGTTCTTATCAAGTTCTTATTTAAGTTTTATCAAGTCGTCATCAAGTCGTTATTAAGTTCTTATTCAAGTCACTTATAATTATTTATTAAGTTCTTGAAATATTATTCCATCTGAAATGGATCAAAATGATCTTTTGTTGTTGGCGGTTCTGGCATGCTTTTTTGTTTGGCTTCTGTATTTAGTGGTTGAGATTTTTTTGACTGCTTTGGTTTTTGCTGGCGTTGTGTATATTTTTTATAACCGTAATAACCACCCCCAGCAGCAATGACGCCAAAAATGCCAACTCTTTTAATCCAAATAATCCATGACGACTTTGGTGTTGTAGGTCTTGAATCAACTTGTGTATTTACAGCTGGCATTGAAACAACTGTTGGCGTTGGAGGTGTTATGTTTTCATTATGAGTTACATTCTGTGCTTGGAACATTAATTTTTTTTGTTTGTTCCACTCTGCTAATTTTTTTCCTGCTGCAACACGCCCAGGATGAGGAGGCTTTTTACTGGTCACTTTCTCCACCTGATTCAATGTTTTCTGATTCTGCTGATTTTCTGGCTCGGTCATTTTGAAGGGAAACAAAATCTATATGATTAAAAGTAATTAATCCCATGATTAATGGCGATAACAATGTTCCAAATCTGTAATATAGATCACATCCTAGAGACTCTAATGACTTTGTTAAAACTGGATCCTGCGTTAAATCATACATAAAATCTTGTTCAGAATCAATGGGCGCAAATCTACTAACGAGTTTAGTGTACAAACTAAGAACAGTTTGTCCGACACTTTTTACCATTCTTGACCCCAGTTGCGCTTCATACCTGTTGTGATACTTTACAGTGTCTTGTGGCGACATTTGTTGAATCTGTTCTATGCTGAATTCATTTCCAAGGTACTGTTTTGTTTTTCCACATGCTGCTAAAGAATACAGCCTTTCCTTTTGGCGCATAATAGCTTGGTCATCAACTTGATCATTTGTAAGTTCAGGAAGTAAATCATCGCAGTTCATGTTTTATTAATAAATAAATATTATTTTATTTTTTAAAATGAGCGCCGAAAAAACTATTACTAACCTTGTATACCATTCTGCTGTTATTGGAGGCCTAAGTGTTGGATACACAATGCTTGGTAAAAGCCTGTTAAAAATAAAACCAGCAGATCTTGGCAAACTAGGCTTTGAAGACTCAGCAAAGCTGATTGCTGTTATTACAGCTTCATTTGCTACGAAAGATTTTCTAGTTAAGCAAGGAATAATTCCAGACAGTATCAATATGTAAAATTAAAAAAAAATACATTTATAAAAATGGCTTCACTCGTAATGATGATTGGTGGCGCTGTGGTTAATGCGCTTGCTTTTAGCGGAAGTAATTACGCATTTAGTAAACTACAAAATAACAATGAGAGAAAAAGACATAACAGAGCTATGGAGCAACTAGCTGCTGCACAAGACACCTATGAAAAGCAAAGAATGGAGCAGTTAGATTTTATTAACGACAGACTTAAACAACAGGGACATGCAGCTTACACATTTAAAGATGTTGACCAGGCAATAAAAGAATATTTTCTAGTAACAGGCAAACAAGTTGAAACATTGCCCCCACCAAAATTTAGCGACTTTTATCAACCATCAGAAAAACAAAAGATGCAAGAAATATTGTTTATTGTCTTTGGCATGACCGCTGTGTATTTTGTTGCACAAAGTATTGGCTGAATAAAAATGTACAAAATCTATTATTCTCCAAAAGGATATTGGAAGGGAATAACAGCAATTAAAAAGCTTAGCCAAGCAGCGGGAGTCAGTGAACAAACAGCAAAAGAATGGTTATCTAAACAAGCGATTTGGCAAATTTATTTACCAGCGCCTAAACGAATACAAAGACCACACTTTGTCAACACAATACCGAACGACACCCATCAAATGGATCTTCTATATTTACCCCATGATACGATTAGACGAAAAAGATTTAAGTACGCACTTACAGTCATTGACATAGCTTCAAGATACAAAGATGCTGAACCATTAACACAAAAGAGTGCTTCTGCTGTTGCTGTCGCTTTACAACTGATATATCAACGAGGACCCTTAACTTATCCTCGCATGATTCAAGTCGATGATGGAAAAGAATTTAAAGGTCAAGTGAATCAATTATTGTTAAAACATAGAGTTACCATTAAAAGAGGCATTCCGGGTGTCCCATCAAATGGATCTTCTATATTTACCCCATGATACGATTAGACGAAAAAGATTTAAGTACGCACTTACAGTCATTGACATAGCTTCAAGATACAAAGATGCTGAACCATTAACACAAAAGAGTGCTTCTGCTGTTGCTGTCGCTTTACAACTGATATATCAACGAGGACCCTTAACTTATCCTCGCATGATTCAAGTCGATGATGGAAAAGAATTTAAAGGTCAAGTGAATCAATTATTGTTAAAACATAGAGTTACCATTAAAAGAGGCATTCCGGGTGTTCACAGATCACAGGGTTTGGTTGAAAACTTTAACAAACAGTTATCTGAAAGGCTTTTCTCCTACCAGTATCACAGAGAGCTGATTGACAATTCTCGCAACACAGAATGGGTTAGAAGACTGCCCTCTGTTCTACGTGCAATGAATAATGAAGAATTTAAAGGTCTAAAACCAGTACAAGCAATCAGAAAACAAACAATAAATGTTGTTGAAGGAGAGTCTTCATCAAGCAAACTATTACCATTTGGTTTGAAAGTAAGGTACCTTTATTTACCGGGAGAAGCGGAAGGGGACACTCGCATCAGGGCAACAGATCCAGTTTGGAGTGTTGATCCATATGAGATAAAAAAAATTGTGAAAATGAATCCGCCTGTGTATTATTTACGAGAAACTGACACAACAAAACGACCAGCCCCCCGAAGATCTTTTGTGAAGGAAGAACTGCAGATAATCCCGCCAGACACAGTTCCGCTTAATTAATTTACGTAAATATATTTGAGTTTAAAATGGAAGCTCAAAAGAAAAAAGAGTTTTCAAAATTAATACGTCAATTATCTGCTTATAATATTATTATCAAAAAAATATTTAAGAACATTGACAATCTTATGCCAGACAATCGCTTACTACCCCAATCCCTAGATTCTGATATTTTGATATGGAAAAATCAAAATCTTGAAATGATAAAAAAAATTAAAGCACATTTAGCAGTAATGAATGAGAATAATAATGATTTGGCTATACTGGATAATGATATAGTTGAGCTTCTGATAACACTTGACCAAACAGAAACTCCATGAAGACATATGATTATACTATTCTCCAATGCCCGATTGCATATGAAAACTCTGGATTAACAAACACACGTTTTGTGTTTGTTCTATCTAATGACTTCTTTGTTACAACTGTTGTGTTAATCTCATGCAGATTAGATCGCAGCTTGTAATTGTCATGATGAAAAGTCTTATTGCCAAACAATGCTTCTTTGTAGTTGTCATGGGTTATGCTTGACTGCACAACACTACGAGATATTCCCTTTGCTTTTTTAACAACTTTTTTTTGGCTTGAAAGACTGTACATTTTCGACCTCAAACCAACAAACTCCTTGATCACACCTCCAGATAATTCATCCTTCATCTTACCTAAAACCTTCTTGTTAACAGTTGAATGCAAAGGCGAATCTTTAGGATAATCAGATGTGTCGTACCATCCCGCATGCCCTTTAGCTACTTCTAATTCCATGTCTTTATAGATATCTTCAGTAGGGATGTCGATTACAAAGGAATCTGTATCTGTGTACAGAACTCTGGACTCAGGATACAAGGGTTTAAAGTAGTCGTAAAGAAATTCTAACATCAAAAGCTTTGATAATTCTAAAACAGTAAACCCAATAAAAACGGGCTTATCCAATTTGACTTTCTTTTTTTTCATCATTATGCCAAAAAGCTGATCATGAAATCTTCTGAAGTCCTGATAATTAGGTTTAGAAGTTAGCTTAATTGCATCGTTCTCTCTGGTGACCAATCTAACATCTTTACGCTTGTGCGGATTCTCCATAGTCTTTCCAAAACAGCTGTTGTTCATCAGCTTGAAAAAGTCTTTTTCTGAAGCATCTGTGGATTTAGTTCTGAGATCAGTGTTCTTCATTATGTATGGTTTCATGAACTGTTCTTGATCAAAAGCAATTATACGATGAACAGCTGTCAACTTCAAACCATGTCTTAAATAAAATTGTAGAAGCCTGTAATGGCAGACATAATTTTTTTTGCCTCGAAGATTAGGCACAAGTTTAGGTGGTTCTGTTTTTGCCATCTTTAGACTTTCTGCTGCTAATGGATAGTCATTATGGTAATCATGGAGTTTCTGAGGATATTCTAAGTCAACTTCTAGAATGTATCCACACTGTTGATCTGGCGTCAAACTGCCCAACCACTTTAATGCTTTTTGAATATTATTCGTATCTGTGTACATTTTAAAGTTACGTAACGGTAGTGACTGCGCCATTGCCCATCCATACAGATTGTTTGCATCTAAATACATGAGATAGTTAGACCTTTTACTTGGATCATAGTCGTCCAAGTATTTGTTGTTTGCTTTACAGTAATGGTGCGACGCCATACTGATTCCCCCACGCAATCCGTTTTCAATCATCTGAAGCATTGGCAGGTCAGACAATAAATCAATTTGTACTCCAGTAAATTTTAAGAAAGCGTCCCAGCTCATCCCGGGCGCAGAAATATAATGCGCAGGATCCAGGCTGTAATGTTTCATGCAGGTCTTCCTATAATTTTCAAAGACGTCCGCCAACAAACAGGTATCCGCCATTAAATAGGAATCATGATAGTCTCCCATCGTTTTACACTCTAACTTCTGCCACGCATCTTGAGCATAAGAATAATCAGAATCACTGATGTCCTTTCCTCTGAGACTAGAAAAGAACGCGCCTTTAGGCGGAAGGGCTGGGTTATCAAACCTTTCCCAACTGTTCATGTACTCATAAGGGTAAAACGCCCTTTCTAACAAGAGTTGGGTCAAAATATTCTTCTGTTATTGGGCAGGACTTTAAGGACATAGCCAGTGACTCAAATGAACCCATCATGTGTTGCATAGAGTCGTAGAAAGACATGTTATTTAAAGTGAAACACATGTACTTTTCTGATGACTGTGCAATGCATGACACCCTGAAGTCGCTGGTTACTGCTTGCATTATAAGGTGAGAGTCGTAACCTCGCAAGTTGTGAAAGAATATAGGCAGCTTCCATGTCTTTGGTTCAAACTTTAGTTGAAGATTGCATTTGTTATGTGCTGCTCCTCTAAACTTTCCACTAATGTGATCATGGTCTCTTACTGTTGGATTCTCTGCGGTGGCAACCAAGGCCGCCCCACAAATCCAACAGTGAGTGGCTGAGTCATACTGTTGTTGGTCTTCAGGCGTCATTATGATTTCAGATAAATTCAGATTATTAGAACAGGCATTACGCACTTGCTGCATGCGTTTTAAGAAGTATTTTGCAGCATTTGGTCCTCTGTATAATTCTGGCTTTGAATGGGCGCCATCCGACCTAACAATGATGAAGGCAAATGAGCAAATCTGATGATTACTCATTAAGACTGTTTTAGGAAGTTTCTGTGGGGTTGGTCCTTCATAAGGAACAATAAGTGATTCGAAGTCTGCGTAAACAACATATGGACTAGTTTGCAACCGTTTCCAGTTCTTAAAACTAACTTTACTGCCTTCTCCAGGCGTAATTAGTTCTGTATCACAGTCAACTGGGCTAATACAATGTTTTATATGTTCGCTCGCAGCTTGAACGGACGGAATTCTTGTTAAACATTTTCTACAGAATTCTTGTTTGCTATGTTGTTTTGTAGTATGCACTAGTAATCTACTCATTGTGCGTATTAGAGTGTAGTGCAACCCATTAAGGCTTTGCATCAGGAGTAAGTCTACATGAGTTTTGGTTGGTTCGCCTATTGTTGGACTGTTCTTTGACACTCTAATTGGCAGAAGGTTGGTTTCTTCAGACCATGTGTAGACATTAACAGTTATTGGTGGATTTTGTTTTTCAAACTGATCAATTTTGTCTACAGCCATAGGAAATTCAAGGCCGTTAAAGTTAAGATCATTGGCCCACTGTAAATAGTTAGATACTCTCTCTGCATTTTTGGCAACGTGATGCAGCTTCGCAAGAACGCACCACATAAAACATTTGTCGTCTGAATTCTTTATGTTCAAAACTGCTCTCTTTGCAACTAATGTTGGAGGCAGTGGAATGTAAGACTTGCCTACAATCGGCTCATACTTAGCCTGTCTTAATCTGATGTCTAGGACTTCACCCTCTGACCAACCAGAGCCTCTCATTTTAGCTGCTTCAGAGGCTTCATTAAACTGTGTAAGAAGTTGATCTGCCCAACCAGGTGTTAAGTCATTATAAGAAAGAATAGTCTGCTGTTTAGTTGAGACCCAGACTTCTAGATTTTCTTCGTTTATTGTTATATAGTCGATTAAAACAACTAACCTTACTTTAACTGGAGGGTTTATTGTTAGTTTACTTGGAACTTGAGAAATAGCATGTACAACGCTTGCCTGTACCTTTGTTGGATCAATAACTTCTAAAACGACCTCATTTAAAGCTTTTGACAAACGCTCTTCCTCGAGCATTGCTTCAAACAATTCATCTGAACCTTCATATATCTTATCCATGCTGAGTTTCTTTTCTAACTCAAAATATTTTTAAATTAAAAAAAAATACTTAATCAGAATCAATATCAACGGTCTTTTTGTGCTTAGACTCATAAACTAAAGTATAAACGCCCTTTGGGGTTGTTAATGTGAGCTGTTTAGAACAGAGTTTAATGTTTCGTTTACTTTTTTTAAACATTCCTTTTTTATCTGGTCGGTGTCTGGCTGTTGAGAAAAAGTTGCCCTTGCCTTTCTTTGAAGATCAAACTTTTGTCTTTTGTAGTCCTCAAAATCAGCCTGTAGGCGACTAAATTCTTCATCCGTGATGTTTGAGTCGGCAAGTGCTTTATCAATTATCAGTTTGAAGGAACTAAGTTTAGCTGTTATTAGTTGAACCATAGCTGTGTGCTTTTGGAGTTTAGCTTTTATTTTTTTGCTGACAGCACTTACAGCCAATGAACACAGGCCAAGAGTTAAAGACACACCACCTAGAGGTATAGCTACCGGTGCACCTACGCCTGTTGCTAAGAGACCTACACTTGTTCCTGCTGATAGAGCACTAGCTGTCGATGCTCCAGTATTAACATATGTAACAGCATTAAAGACAGCAGAATACCTTCGTTTGGTTTTGCTGTATTTTGAAAGGTCCTGCTCTAGTTGGGTTTGCATTTGTGTTATGTTTGTTAATCTGAAAGTTTTTATGTCTACAGAGTTCTCTTCTTTGGGCACTTTTGGATAAGTCGTAACAGACATGCTTTTTTAAAATAAAAATAATTTAGTATTGGATATCTTTTAATCTGTTATCTTGAATATTCAGCTGCGCATCATATATTAAAAACAAATGTACATTAAGTGGTTTATCACTCTCTTTTTCTTTATCAATTTGAATGTTTATTACGTCTTTAACTGTTCTCCCACTCCCATGCAACTGATTATCTTCTGTTGACCTTAGGTCAATCCATAAACCGTATTTCGTTGTTAAATATTCATCAAGTCTAACACTGTGAAGATGTAGATCTTTAGACACAAGGTCTACTGTTGGACTTCTAGACCTCCCGCCTCCAAACAATTTTCTTATTTCATCAAAATGATGATAAGGTTTAAGCCCGCTACCGTAGACTTGGTTAGGACTACCCTCAATTGAACATTGTACTTTCGTTATTTTAGGATTGATAAACTTTTCACTTTGTCTTTGGTATGGTTCTTTATCATCTTCACACAGCAATAAAATACCTTTAAGGGATCGTGCTGCGGCGCTAAAACTAAAATTCCATATAGTGTCTGCTCTGCTTTTAGGATATTTTGAATGATGAATCACTCTTTCGTAATATATTGCTAATTTTGACTGATATTGTTGCTCAATTAGCCTTGCTAAGTTAGGGTTGCTAACAATGTCAAACTCTAACGAGATGTCGAAAATGCTGTACTTGGAATCAGTGTCTGTAGATTTAATGACACGTTTGTATTCATTAAAAGTTAGTTCATATGACAATCTGTCTTTTAATGCTCCTTGAAAGTATGGCGCATGCGCTTTTAACAACTCAAAATCTAAGGGTATAGAAAAGCGATTTCCATAAGCAAAACTTACAGCTTCATACTTGTTACCGTCTTTAGCATCTTCGGCGTCTATTCTGTGTTTTAGTGCTTCGTTATTTTCGATTCCTTGAAACGCAAGATCGGCCCTTTCATTATCGGTTAGCCATAGATCACAATAGATTAAAAATATGTCTGCATTGTGTAAAGAAAATATTTCTTGCCCCTCAAGTTTTATAGAAATTTTCTTAACGATTGCCCGTCCCAGATTCTGGACTACTGTCCTGTTTTCGTCTGTTGCTGAATCAAGTTCTATTTTGAAAGTAAGCCGTGCAGATCCCGGCACAATCACTTCATCTGCTCCTAGGTCTGGAAATTTAACAGTAAGAATTTGATCTGAATCAATAGTAGATGGATTATTTGGAACAATAATATTCTGTTTATTTCCCTTCACGCCAAAGGGCTCTTTCAGTCTTCTATGCGGGTCAAGAATCGAGCCATATGCTTGTGACATTTTTTTATAAAACAAAATAAAAAGTTAATTATTTAAAAACATGGCAGGCATTGAAGATTATGATGTTTTTGATCCTGGAGACGACATGAGTGAAATGACTCCTTTGACACATCCATTACAATCATTGCGGCGTGAATTAACAGAAAGTAAGGTCAAATCATTTTATCAAAGTTTAGACCAAGAACCTCCCGAATTTATAGACCCTAATGATTTTGAAACAAAAGATGACCATTTGTTTTTTAAAAACGAGCAAGGACAACTTGTTCAGCTTACAACTAAACCAGACTCATCAAAGTTTTTAAAAAAGAGTACAATTAGACAAAGGCTCAGTGTGAGCGAACAAAATCGCCTTGGCATTACTAAACCAAAATTAGATAGGGAAGCAGTTGCTAAACTTCAAAACACACTACAAAAACTCCCAACAGAAAACCAAATTCAAAACATACCCCTTAAAGATTTAAGCCCAACAGCAGACGAAATAATACAAGCAGAAACCAGTTTTTCAGAAGCATTAAAAACTATGCACGATCCGCCGCTACCTATGAGAGAAATAACGGCCCTTGATCATGCTTTGAAAAGCATCAGAGGCGAATTAACAAACAATTTAGCAAAACTGGGTGAACTAGATGAGCATATAAAAAGAGAAAAAGAAAAACTAGTTGAGGCTGATGACCACAACTTAGGACCTGGGTTAAAGAAAGAATAACACAAAGACTAAAAGATCTTGAACAAGAGAGATCAGCAAGACTAGAAGTGCTGTCTAATAACCGAGAACAATTACGAACTCAAGTGAGCAGAATAAGAGAAACTATCCAAAGAATTTTATATGAAGACACAACGTTAGCAGAACGAATAAAAACACTGTTTAGAGAGCAAGGTGTCACATTAGCAAGTGTTATAACAGCCTTAGGATTTGCAATAAGTACACTGGTGTTGGCTATTACAGGCGGCGGTGGGCAAGGGTTAGTGCCTCCGCCACCATCACCACCATCAGATAAATCATGGGTAAAAAAACAACTTGATCATCTTGCAAGTTTATTAAAAAAATTAGCCAGTAAGGCAATAGATTCTTTGCCTGGTATAATAGGGGGTATCGTTAGCTGGCTTTTGTCTACTGCAAGCAAAGTAGTTGGCTTTATGGCCGAGCACTTATGGTCATTAGTTGTCTTAATAGTTGGGTTACTTTATAGTAAGATAAAGACCAAGTAATCCTAGGGCAGTTAATCCAATAACAAGTGCTGTCTTTTCATATTCATGGGGGTCGCTTTTATTCACCATGGGGATTGGTTGGGGGTGGGGTTTTGAGGGGAGTATTGGATGGGGTTTTGGGGCCTTGGGGATTGGTGGGGATTCTTTTTTTATTGCTATTGCTGGCTTAGAATTTATGTCGTTTTTTCCGACCTTCTCTTCATTGCCAGCCACAAGGATTTCATTATTATAGTTTATTATTGTTCCTATCTGAAGTCTGAGGTCAGAAGGCAGCATGTATAAACCAGTGCCAACAGCAAAGTCTACTTTCGATCTTGCGTATTGCAAAACATTTTGGTACCTTTTAATACTTGAAGGTAAATCAACTGCAGAATTAATGGAGTCCTCTAAATTTGCTAAATACTGTTTTTGGGCGTCAAAGCCAGTAGAAGGATCAATTATGTTTGATCTCGTTTGTGCTTGCGAACCTAGCAAACACCAAACATAAGTACGAATAGAGTCGTTTATTCGTTCTATTCCCGCTTTTGTTAGACCCTTAGAAGTATCCAAAATAAATGTTGTCCATGCTGTTTTATGCTCTTGCTCTATGGACCCGAGGTGAACAGTTGTGCCTGAAGAGAAAGATGTGTAAGGAGGATTCCAATCATAGTTATACTTTCTATGCACGCCCCAATAATAAAGAGTGCCTAAACCATGATTAAGATCCAACTTTTGTCTAAAGTCTGTCTTTGGGTCAATATCAAATTCGTTACAGATCCTTTCAAAAGCCTTGTAATCTATTCTGTTGCTGAATGGATTAAACGTTTTGTCATTTGGTAATGGCGCTTGCAGTTCAGATAAAATACGTCTGAAGGTGTAATAAAAATGAAATCTATACACTGACCTCACCAAAGGATCAGGATGATTTAAATGATCAGCATACGACACTCCACACCCAGTTGATGCACAAAACACAGCAAAGTTTAACTGGTTCTGATAAAACTGCATCGGATGACTGAACCACACTTTCGGGATGTAGTCGTTTTTGATAGGAGGGTTAAGATATCTGTTTAATGGAGTACTAACCTTTACTTGAAAGGCGTCAGACTGAGTCACAGAAATGTCAAGGGTGTCAGTTGTTATATCTTTAGGACTGTAGTGCGGTCCAACAGAATATTTTGCATTAGTATATTTGAATGCACTCATTTTTAAATTTGTTTTAAAAATGTTTGTAACAATAACAACTCAAGACAGTCCTTCGTTTTTAGAATATGCTATTGATAATAACTGCGGAACCCAAAGGGTCGCACTCCATGAAATTTTTTACAAAGTCGTATGGTTTAATATAACTGAATCCAAGGAGAATAATAAGATTACAAAATTTGATATTAGAGGAAACTTAGTTAGCCAGTTAACCATACCTGATGGTTATTACGGGTTTTGCTCGCTAAAAGAAGCAATGAGTAACTTCGGCATTACTCTCAAACTTAACAATGCAAATTTGAAAATAATGTTGACATTCGAACCTGAAGAAGAAGAAGTACGTTACTATTTTGATAGAGAGCTAGCTAAAATGTTAGGCTTTGCAACTAGCGATAATGTCATTTATGATTTTATAGTTACATCAGACAAAACTACTTATGAGGGAGAATATCCGCTCGATCTTGCATTACATTCATTACTCTATGTTCATTTGGACGAGCTGAGCACTGATGAAAACTTATATGATGGAAGGCCCTCAACTGTTTTAAGAGCTCTTCCAGCAGGTAAAGCTGCATATTGCGATTATGAAATTATACGATTCCCTAATTTACAGTTTAAAAGATTAGCTTGTGGGAGGGTCAGATCATTTAATATAAAGATCACAGATAAAACAGGGAAAGTCGTGAAATGTGATAACCTGCACATTGTTTTAGAAATAAAATAATACGTTGTTTTAAAAAATGTCACGTGGACCAGACGATTCGGGGGTCACATTAGCGCCTGAGAGGTGTGTAACTTTAGAATTAAAAGACCTTGCAGACGTTGAGGACTTTGAACAAAACGGTGAGATAGGCACTTTATATGGTTTTGAGTACACTAAAGATGGTTATTATAAGCGCAAAGAGGTTGACGACAACAAAAGGTTTCCTAAACTAGAACAACTACGCATTGTAGAAGCAAATAATGCGGGTCAGTATGAATATAAAATAGTTCGAAAAACTGACAACAAATGGCACTTAGAACCATATTTAGAATGGGACATAAAATTTGAATTCTTAAGCCCATTTACATTTTTTGACCGTCAAAAAAGTTTCAGAAAAGCATTGAACTCTGGCCCTTTACATGTAAGTCTTATGCCAGAGGACAACAGTCGGAAAGAGATCGAAATAAAGCCGTTTGGGGACAAACAGTACATCCTCCACAGAAGAGAATCGGTTTTAAAGAAAGCTTCTACAAAATTACAGTTCATTCCACGCACAAAATTAGGAGACACGTTCACAATGATATTTAAAATTTCTGTCTTAAAAGATGAGGCGAGAAATGGAGCTCTGGGCGTCAGTGACAATCTTATGAAAGGAATTCTTATTAGCTGGCAAAACTTAGACGTTGACAAACTTAAAGTTACTGTCGTTGTTCTTTACAATGGCGAGGATATTAAGGTCATAACAACAAGCAACAAAATTGATATTAGTTTAAATAGAAACGATCTTACAGAACTAAACTGGATTAATCTTACACATTTGGGCCTTATAGGGTTTTATTATACTGAACAAGTTTTGACAGAGAGTATGATAAAAACAATAACTGGATTAGATTAAATTATGTTTTAAAACTATGGAGCAGACGACTTTGGTGTCAATGCCGATGTTAAACTTTATGACAAAAACCCCTCATTGTTCATTGATTTGTGGACAGACTGGTTGTGGAAAAACAATATTTATCCTCGACCTATTACAAACAGTTTATCGTTATAATTTTGATCATATTGTAATTTTCTGTCCAACACTTAAATGGAACAAAGCATATCACGATAGAAGGTTTATATGGACGGATGATGAAATCTATTTAGTTGACCCTAGCAATAAACTGAGTGAGTGTTTAGAACATTTTTTTAAACTGTTTGAGGGAACGCAGACATTATTTATTATAGATGATTGTTCGGCAGAAAAGGATATAGTCAAAAAAAGAAACACTTTATCAAAACTAGCTTTCAGTGGAAGACATGCTGGGATAAGTGTGTGGATTTTATGTCAAAAATATAACTCAGTTTTAAAAGACTTTAGAGAACAATTAAAGACAGTGGTTTTATTTCACATGAAAGACAGAGACGCATTTGATGAATGTATGCGTGAAAATGATGTTATTGAAAACGATCAAGAAAAACGAAGGATTAAGCAAAAACTAAAGTCTCAAAAGTTTTCTAAATTAGTGTTAAAAACAGATAATCCTACACATTATGTATGTTTGTAAAGTGTTTACTATTAGAGAACTATAAAATAGGCACTCTGGGTAAGCCGGCGGAGCAACAGCGAAACCGGCTTCAGCCGGTTGGAGCTGGCGGAGGTGGGTGAGCCAGAATGCCTATTTTATAGTTCTCTTGGGTCATGTGGTGATGTGTCGTTAGTTCCTTTTGGACAATGTTGTAACATTGTTAGTTTAGTGTGAACACTGTGGCAAAGTCTGGCCGTTAGTTCATCATGGACATTGTGGTAGAGTGCCATTGTTAGTTCCTTGTGGACTTTGTGCTAAAGTGCCATTGTTAGTTCTTTATGGACAGTCTTGTAAAGTGCCATTGTTAGTTCTTTATGGACAGTCTTGTAAAGTGGCATTGTTAGTTCTTTATGTAGTTGCAAAGCGAGACGACTGCAGGCGGAAATCTAAACAAATCTTAAATAAATGTTAGCGAACCGCCCAGAGAACGTGGACAAACGAGTCACAAGACAAAACACAACGCGTTTCGACCTCTTAGGTCTTCATCGGGTGAGACATAAACGAATAAAACAACGAAAATTCACTTAGCTTTGATCGCTTCAGATCACTTCACAGGGTAGTTAGTTAGTTCCTTGTGGACAGTGTGCTAAAATGCCTTTGTAAGTTCCATGTGAATAGTGTAGTAAAGCGCCATTGTTAGTTAATTTTGGGCTGTGTGGTAAGATGACATTTGTTAAGTCAGTTTGGACAGTATGCTGAGGTGACTTTTTGTTGTTATCAAAGCTAAGTGAATTTTCGTTGTTTTATTCATTTATGTCTCACCTGATGAAGACCTAAGAGGTCGAAACGCGTTGTGTTTCGTCTTGTGACTCGTTTGTCCACATTCTCTGGGCGGTTCGCTAACATTTATTTAAGATTAGTTCTTTATGGACAGTCTTGTAAAGTGCCATTGTTAGTTCCTTGTGGACAGTGTGCTAAAATGCCTTTGTAAGTTCCTTGTGAATAGTGTAGTAAAGCGCCATTGTTAGTTAATTTTGGGCTGTGTGGTAAGATGACATTTGTTAAGTCAGTTTGGACAGTATGCTGAGGTGACTTTTTGTTGTTATTTTTTTTGACAGTTGATCAGGTGACATGGCTAGTTGATCTTAGACAGCATGATAAAGTGATATTCTCAGTTCTTTTTGGACAGATTTTTTGGGTCAGTTTGGACAGTGTGGCAAAGTGTCTTTGTTAGTCTCTTTTGGACAGTGTGGGAAAAGTGCCATTGTTAGTTCCTTTTTGTCATTGTGGTAGTTCCTTTTTGTCATTGTGGTTAGGTGCTGTTGTTAGTTTCTGTAAGACAGTTTGGTACAGTGCATTTGTCAGTTCCTTTTGGACAGTATGGTGAAGTGCCATTGTTAGTTTCTTTTGGACAATGTAGTAAAGTGCCCTTGTCAGTTCCTTTTTGACCATGTGGAAAAGTGCCTTTGTTCTTTTTGAATAGCGTGGATGTGATTATGGTATTGATCAGTTACCTTGAAAGATGTAAGAGCAGCGCCTCTGGCAATAGAAATTAGCTGATTCTGTAATCAGTTTAATCATTATAAAAACAGAATAACATACATTTATGCATACAAACGGAATGAAAACATCTCTCTTGCCCTGAAAATGGATAATTGTCTCTTCTTATGTGTTTTTCAGATTACAGAGTTCCAGATGCCGACAAGATACAAGCTACTGCTGGACGACTATCGAAAAACTTGTGCAGGTAGGTAGTGTAATTAATGGTCAGTGCACTAGGCATCAACCATAATATCTGGAATGTGCAGACAGAAATACTACCATTGAGATGAAACAAAAAAATGTATCTAAGTAGAAGCCTGGTGGGTCGTATAACCTTTACAGCACATCTTAACGGCCAACCTGTGCTGTGTGACATGAGGCCTGCGTAGGCAAAGTGCAGTTCAAAGACAATGGAAAAATGAGATCCAGGCTAAAGTAGAGACATTGCCTTTCACATCATTTCAATATCATAACATCTAGATTTTAGGCAAAAAAGAGCAAGAGACAGAAGGTAGACTTAATCTTTTGGCTGACTTTAACAGTCGTTTTTTTTGTGTTTTTTTTCATACAAATGTGTTGTTGAGTTGTACCTGCAGGGTTAATCAGATATACTTCAGACAACATCCAGATGGGCACCTGACATTCAAGAATCAGACAACTGGCTGTATATTTTTGTGAGTGGTTTGCTTGTGTCAGCAAATTTCGGAAATATCTTTTCTACATCAAAACAAAACTATCTGATGTCAGGTACAGTGGCACTTCTGCATTGAAACAAAAATAGCTAATGTCAAATACAGTGGCACCTCTCTATTATGACTTTGAAAAATCAGGCCTTAATAGGGAGAATTAAACCACAGTGCAAATGTTCATATCACCTTCACCTTCACCTATCCAGAGTCTTGAAGACCATTGGTGCGCCACAGAAAACTTCGCTACCAGCTTCCTCCATTCCTTCCGGTTCTCAGACGCTCTTAGGCAGTTGCGGAGTGTGAGGCCAGTCCATTCACTGATGTTGTCCTCCCATCTTTTTCTCTGTCTTCCTCTCCTGCCTCCACATGCTGTTCCTTGCAGAATGGTTTTGGCAAGTCCTGTTGATCTTGATATATGACCATACCATCTCATTTTCCTTCTTTTCACTGTCGACAACAGGTCTTGACATGGTCCAGTGGCTTGCCTTACCCTGGTCTGGACCTCCAAGTTGGTAATGTGGTCTTTGTTTGAGATTCCAAGAATCTTGCGGAAGCATCTCACCTCTAATGCCTCAGTCCTCTCAAGTTCAGCTGTCAGAGTCCATGTCACACAGGTATAGAGAAGTATGGCAATGACCAGAGAGGGCATCCGTCTGATCTTGGAACTGATTGTGCTGTTTCTGTCGTTCCAGATGGGTCTTAGTCTGGCTGGTGCTGCTATTATTTGTGCGACTCCAGAGAACACTTTATGTTTTGATCCCACATCTGAAACAATTGCCCTGAGACACTTGAATCTCTGATCTGTCTGTATTTGTTTCCCCTTGATAATGATGACAGCTCTGATGCCATTGGTGTTAATCAGTTTTGTCTTCTCAAGCCTGATCTCCATGCTGTATGCTGGAGAACATTTGTCAAGGCGCTGTGCTAGGTTGGCTAGTTCCTGCTGTTCTCATGTTAGCTCGTCGATGTAATTGTCAAAGCGTAGGTTTGTTACTGTCCTGCCACCAATATTCACTGAGCCTTGATGTCCCTGCAGTGTATCAGTCATGATTCTCTCCAGGTAAATGTTGAAAAGAGTGGGTTAGAGTAAACAGCCTTGCCTCATTCCAACAGTTGTCTTGAACCAGTTCCCAATGGTGCCATTGAGGAAGACTGCACTGTACTGGTGGCCTTATGGTAGAGACCTTCTATGGTCCTGATCAGGTTGGCGTTGATGTTGTACAGTCTCATGGTTGCCCATAAGGCTACATGCAACAACCTCTCAAAGGCTTTTTTCGAAGTCCACAAAAATGTGGTTGTTACAGATGGAAGTGCGTGTGTGGATATCTGTCTGACTCCCACTCAGTAATTATGGATGCATGCACGACTTTTTTTCCTTAATTCACATACACACACCCACTCATCCGCACATGGACAGCCAGGCAACAATATAACACTTTTCTTTTTATGCTGCCCGAGCCATCAACAAACATATATAAATAAACACATCAAGCATAGGATGGTACACCCACCATCAGGTGTACACAAATAACCAATTAATACAATTTTAACTGTCAACTGCTGGGTCCAGCGATGATGATGACAACGGCAGCGACGAGGCAAGTCTGACACAAGTCTCTTCAAAGCTGTGGCTCACACACAAAAAAAAAACTCATTCGTGGCATCTCTGCCAGCACTCGGCGACAGTCTCTCTTACCAGATGTAGCTCAAACACTTTTGAGCTGTGGCTCGAAACACTAACACAAAGCTGTGCACGTTTGTCCGCAGAGGAATCTTTAGTTGAAGACAAGGGCGATAACTCCTGACCGCCTATCGGTCGCAGGAGGGGAAGGGATGGGGGAAGGGATGGAACGGCCGCGGTTTGTTTAAACAGCACACTTCTGCTGACAGCTGCCAGCTTCCTGGCGCTAACCTCCCACAAGCTTTCCTCCCTATGCGTAATGTGATACTAGCTGTCTGGCTGATAGTGTGTTGAAAACAGGATGCTGTGTTTCTTCATTAATACTTTGTGCCAGAATGCAATGAACTGTGATCGATTGATGTCACTGAATTGTGGGGTCTTTGACTGACAGAACGATACCAAACGCGAATGGGTCTTCTTTCATACGCATTGCTGACAAGCACCACAAAGATTTGTCAACAATAAAACGATTGAAACAGACTAACGAACACACAAAGTGAATTGAAATTTCAACTCAGTGGAGAGCATGCGTTTCTGAAGCTATCATGCTCAACCTGGACCATATTGGGCATGCATATCTTTCCTTTACAACTGACAGAAAATTATTCGCGGGACTCCTACCTGACAGCCGGTACCTGGCCAAAATAAACAGTCACTGTCGGCACTGGTCAGCTTCACTGGGAACACGGTGGCAGTTTCCCTACCACGGCCTAGGCATGTTTTGCTTGTTTATCTGCGTGCTCTACGTGCTTGTGATGTATGGCGAAACTGATTCTATTACAACCGCACCATGCTTTTAGTAAAGCAAGATTTTAGCATGCCACACATGCAGATGTCAGTTATAAACAATGAAATGCTTCCTACCTGACCTTGTGCTTTCGCCCATTCGAATCATTTGAAACTGATGTCACATATACACATACCAATGCAAAATGTTTTCTCATTTTCATCTTCATGGTGAGCCTACTCACGACTGGAGGGAGAGAGAGAGAGAGAGAGAGAGGGAGAGAGAGAGAGAGAGAGAGAGCGTACACACACACACACACACACACACACACACACATTGACAGAAACCACACACCAACAACAGCGGTCGATGATGACTGACAAACTGACGTAGACACACTTTCATTTGTATCGAAGCATACATCAGACATGTCAACACATTCAAGTGCCGAGTTGGATGTGCTAGCTATGACTGGTGAGGTTTGTGCAGAGGATGTTCTAGGCTTTTTCACAGGGGTTGATACCAACCGAGAAAATGATGACACACTTTCATCTGTGCGCAAGCAAAGATCAGACTGATCTAAACATTCTTGAGCAGATCTTTTGATGGGTCGGCTTTTCTTTGTTTTCCGATGACCGAGAAGGCCGGCTGATTGAAAGAATCGACACAATGTACACTGACTCAAAGAAAGATCTGGATCGAAAGTTGTCCAGATTTCTGTCATTCTCTCTATGTCACGAGCAGCATTTTCTTTTGTAGTATAACATTGAGAATGTGCTGACATGTGTCTCGTTTTTTTTCAGTTTATGGTAGCATTTTATGCAGATACACTTGGACTGTTTGCCTTCTTCATCACCAGAAATATCTAGAGTGAAATACTGCAACAAATCATTGAAGAAGTTGACACAAAGTCTAGCGTTTAATCCTTTATCTTGTACCTTTCTGAGCACACGATTTCCGCACACACGGCACAACAAATCTACACGTCTTTTGTGTTCACTGAAGTTGTGTTCAAACGCCTCCGCCATTGTTGGTGCTACAAACATGCACGCATATGCACGTACAAAAGATCGGAATGAAGTAGGCCTACACGTAAGCAACAAGACTAGCCAATGCAGGGTCGGTCACACACATGCGCGCGCGCACACACACACACACACACACACACACACACACACACACACACACGTGTACACACACACACACACACGTGTATACACACACACACACACACACACACACACACACACACACACACACACACGCACACACAGAGCGAGAGAGAGAGAGAAGAAGAAGAAGAAAAGAAGAAGAAGAAGAAGAGCACCACACGCGTACACGGCTTGCTGAACTAACACTGCCTCCATAGATACACGTATACACGTGCCGGGTCCTGGCCAACTTATGAAAACAAACTTCTCTATGAAAAAAAACACTCAAGAACGCATGATGAATTGAAGTTGTATCAAACAGCACAAAAAGGTATCACAACACACAAATCACGCACACAGTTAATGATATCCGGTTATGGAGTGTGAAACAATAATAATCTGTAAAGCACAACAGGAACAGCACAGCATGAGACACATGCTCCCTCGTGCAGAGCTGTGCTACACGGGGCGCTACCAGATGTGAGTCACGCAGGCTGCTTATCGCCTGCCAGGCAGGCAGGAGTAGGCTAACTAAAGAGCGCGATTTTCATCTCGGCCAGACAGCTGAACGCAGGTCGCTGGCACAGAAGCAGGAGCGATGTCTCCTCTTCACTGGCCCAACACTGACCAGTCACGGGCGCAGTGGCAGGTAGGGCGATTGTCGGCACTCAGGCCGGCCTCTCCACACCCGCAGCAACAGGTGGAGAACGGGGCGTCAACCAGCTACGGCCCCGGCCCTAGCCTCAGTAGCAGTCAGTCCCCGTCAATCCAAGGAACACTATCAACCTGGGGGAAACTGATTGACTACCTTGATTATCATGGCCACCATTCATTAGAATCACAACTATCTTCATATTCATTAGCCACATCATATCTCTCTAGAACTTGAGCCACATGTCAGCATATTCGTTCATATTCATTAGCCACATCATATTTCACTAGAACTTGAGCCATACATCAGCATACTTGTTCATCATTACAATATTCTTTTTTTTCCGGAATCATAACATTACAACATTCCCTTTTCCGGAATCATTACACTACAACATTCCCTTTTCCGGAATCATGACACTGCACAGGAAAGGATTTCCATATAAACCTTTCAGACTCTAGTTTTCCAAATTGGGGAAAGGATTTCCATCTGGATCCTCTTCAATAAACCATGAATACAATTCATTACACACAATAATTACACAATTGATGATTATTTTTTCAAACTATAAATGTCTTTCGTTAATTCACACACTGTTCATTTGCTTTCTTGTAAACAAGAATGTTCAATTCATTTCATATAATCACCATGTCTTTTGTCAATTCAGGAAATGTTCATTTCTTTTCTTGTAACACAAGAACGCTCACTTCACTTCAGTTCATTAGCTCCAATATATGCAAGGGAAAGATTTCCACCACACTTTTGTTTAACAACACATATATTGATACCCATGTAAATACATCACACATCAGAATGAAAAACAAAGTCTATGTCTATTGATACCCATGTAAACACATCACACATCAGAATGAAAAACAAAGTCTATGTCGCTCACTCTGGGAGCTTATTATCCATAGCATCAAAACTCTCCATCTTCTTGCAAACCATATTAGAATAGACACTTTTTCTTCATCATGAAGTTCATAGCCAGTTAAGTTACAAAATAAACAAAATCTTTTTTCTTTTTTCTGAAGACACTCACTTCATCTATTCACATTTTCCGAAACAATTTCATTTTGTTACCCTATCAAGTCATAGGATAACAGAACAACAATACTTTCTTTTTTTTAAATAAAACCTTCACAAGAGCGCTGAGGAAGTTTCAGTCGCTCCTAAACGGGAATACAGTTTTCGTTTGTTAATAAATAAACATTCAATGATAAATACCTGACTGCTACCAGCAAACAGCTGAGTCCCTCTTCGGCCTTCTGTGACTTGTATTGCCGGAATCACTGCAGAGACTGCCTAACCGGTGCAACTCACCCGGCTTATAGCAATGCGCCGGTGAGTAGCAGTCAGCTAAATTTTGCAACCGGCTTCCGGACAACTACCTTCCAGTAAGCACGGTCGCACATGAAACTTTGTGACCGGATGAAAAACGGTCCGTCACAGTGGTACAGGTCCTGCTGGTGTTGATGATATCTCTCAGACATTATCCTCAATTAACCTTTACCAGCCGAGTCATCCAAGTCCGGATGACGGACAGACAGCAGTACAGTCTGCCGTGTCGTCCACAATCAGACGACGGGAACATACAAAATTCCTACACTTTCCATGAAATGATCCAAGGGAAATAAGCTCTGTAACTAGTCTTGGGGATGTTGGAGCGAGTTGTAGACCATACTTTCAGTGGCCTATTGTGAACTTCGCTGACCCCAGGAGCTTTGAAACAAAGAAACTGGCGGCACCAGCACGCCGCGCACGGCACATATTTCCTGTGCCAGAAAAAATGTCGGTCAGGCGAAGGGGTGGTAGCGATTTCTCGCTCAATGAAGTGCTTGAAATCATATTACAAAGTGGATCTGGTGATGAGGGGAGTGATAGAGAGATAGAAAACTTTGAAAGAGAATAGGAAAGTGAATTGTTTGAAGATGCAGCCATCCCTTCATCTTCCGATTTGGTGTTGTAAAAGAACGGAATAGAATGCAAACAAAGCATTTTTTCTACTTGTCAGACATGTTTTTCAACGTACAGTTGTGTGTACACATTGAAAGTAAATGATTTGAAATTACTATGTTCAATTAGTTGAGTGTTTGTTCTTTCCTGTGACACCTAACACAAGACCGTCAGTTGTTGTCTAGCTACCGTAAAAATAAATTAAAAAGTGGCCAAATATGCGCGTCAGCAGGGAATGAGCGCTGTGCGTGAGCGTGCGGCAGCAGGGAATCGTGCCGTCCGTGCTGTTCTCGGCTGGATAGTATTAAAAATCAATTTGGTGGTACTGTGACCTGCTCTAAACACTGTCTGTTCTTCAGCAATGATCTTCTCTGTTGTAGCTTCAGTTCAAAAGGATCTTCAGCATCACCTTGCTTGGGTAGACTAATCAGACTGACTGTTCTGTAATTTTGGCAAAGTTGTAAATTGCCTTTCTTGGGGAGAGTGATGATCAAAGATTGGGGCCATGGTGTTGGCCACTCACCAGTTTGCCAGATCTTTTTTTTTTTTTTTTTTTTTCTTTTTTGCTGTCCCAACCTCTGCGCCACCTCAGAGGCAGTGCACCCACGCCGCTCATTCCAACACCCCGTCCACAGCCACAGTCCGGTCGGCCCTGCCGCAGCCCCAGCACTGGCAGTCCACAAGGAGCAGTCATGTCAAGACATCAAGAGGCAACCCACCGGAGGAGACACTGCACTGCTGCCGAGTCACTTCAGTGGTGTTCAGTGGCGCCTGTTCTGATCTAACATACGCAGGACACCACCTACTAAGCCCCTACTGATGACAATAATTGCTTAGTCGCGGAGCCGGCGTGAGTGAGCTCTCCCTCCGGAGGGCACCACCACGTCCGTCCAACGACAGCCCTCATGGACTCGCCGATACCGGTGACCCCGACGGAACCAAACAAAGACCACAAACTTGGAGAGGACATCGAAATTGAGGTCACCATGAAAGCAGGGCATGAAGGGCCACAGAATTTGAGACTTAAAAAAAAAATTTTTTATGCTGATCGATGAGAACGAGGATGATTAAGATGATGCTACGGATTTCCATTTCGGTCTGAGACTACATGACAGGGCTGTACTCTGCGCTTCCTTTCATAATATATCCCGGTGTCAACCAGGCCCGAGAGATACAGGCACCTGCAGTGTTGGTCAGGAAATTTGAGCAACACTCTCAGAAACGCATCCATTAAGTGGATGAAACTCGACTGTGTGGTCCCAGTCTTCCCAACTGAGTCCGCAGCAAACTCAACTCTGGGTAGGAGCTGGTCAGAGCAGAAAAACCCACATGACTCTGATGGGATTCGAACCCACGACCTCCCAGCTGGGAGTCCGCGACGCTAACCACTTCGCCATGGCGGCTGGTCAGTTTGCCAGATCTTGTTACAAATGACTGTGAGGGCACTGATCATGGCATCCCCTCCTTCCTTTACAAATTCTGCTGGTATGCTGTCCACCCCCGCTGATTTTCCCAGTTTCAAGGACTTAACTGTTGCCTCTACTACTTCACATAATATGGGGAAGTTGTCACTGTCTGTTACTGGTGGGACATGTAAGACTTGTGGGTCTCTTGTTGTGCTGAAGTTGTATGATTTGGAGCAGTATTCTGTCCAACGGTTGAGAATGGCCTTGTCTTCTCTGAGGCACTTCCCAGACTTGTCCTGTACAGTGGAAACTCATCCTTGCTTAGAGGTTGTCAGTTCTTTTACAAGTTGATATGCTTTCCTGCTGTTGTTCTTCAGTAGGCTGTCCTCAGTGTCTTGGCACTGCTCCTTTATCCATGTTTGCTTTGCTTTCTTCATATTTTCCTTTTCCTCCATGCTAACTGCTCTGAACTGTTTTGCTCCATCTCTTCATTTTTCTTGTTCTTCAGTTCTCTCCTCTTGTTGCACAACTCAAGAATGGCTATTGTGATCCAAGGCTTTTTGACAGGGAAATGTTTGCCAAGGATCCGCATGTCTGGCGGTGAAACCGGTGAAAAGGTATGTTAGTGACCGCATGGATGATCAGGAAATCTTGCATAAATAACTGACTTAGTCAGAAGGTCTCGGAGAGTTGAACAGCACATATATACTCCAGGACTGATACCTCTTTCTGAGAAGTTAGGTGGACTGTTTTATTAAACAATGCCTTGTTATATTCTAATGTTGTCTTTATTTTTTTTATACAAACCAGTACATGTTGTGTTCTTTAAAGGACCAGTGATGGTGTGCAGCATTGGCCCATAAGGTTGCTGATGTGCAAACCGATTCTGCCCCAGTAATGGCCCAGCACCTTGCCATTATGGCAGGGAGTCTGGAATTGCCCTAGGGCCCTTTGCCAGAACTGGCCCAATACTGAGCCAATGGCAGTCCCAGTTCTGTCCTTGATGTTGCTAGATTGCAAATTGAAATTGGTCCAGTTCTTTCCCAGTGTCTTGCCATTATGGCATATCCATATCTCACTTGTGGTGCCAGAATTGGCCCAGTATCGGTCCAGTGCTGGTGCCAGTTATGGCCTATACTGTTGCCAGTGTACAAGCAGATCTGGCCCATTTCCAGCCCAGTGCCTTGCCCTGATGGCAAGGATTCTCGCAGTCTGGCAAAGCCATGGTGTTGCCAGCACTGGCCCAATTCTGACAACATTTTGACATGTTCATGGAGAAACAAAAGCTGGCTCCTATTTTCACAGACTAGAACTGGTAGACTACTAACAGATGATTTTCCTCAGATGCTTCTTTTTTTCATTTTTATTATTATTATTATTTTGTTCCCATGGAATTGTCCTGAAATCACATCACTCAGTGACTAAAAATCAAGATCTAAACGATGAAATGGTGTAGGAACTTAAGACAAAGACAAGGAATGATGGTGGTGATGTTGATGATAAAATTGATAACAATAATGACAATCATAATGGTAACAACCCAAACTATGGCTACTGCTGCTGCTGCTACTACTATCACTACTTCTGTTACTATTACTACCATTACTTCTGCTGCTGCTTCTGCTATTAGTCCTTGTTAGGCTACAAGTTAAAAAAGATAATAGAGTAAGGAACAGTTCTGATGCATCATAAACGATCTTGTCAGTTTATTTCTCAGTTTTGTTCGTTTGTTTTATGTGTTGTTTTGATTGTTTGCTGGTTTGTTTGGAGCAGCAATAAACATGTGTGTAGACACTACAGTGCATAAGAAAAGCAGAATAAAGAACGCTTTAATGAAATGACACTAAATATACACATTTAAATTCATCATACAACACTTTAGCTCATGACTGATGACTACGAACATATGTCCAAGTCAGAAACGATCACAAAAAAACAACCCAGAGAGTGCACAATGGACAAATGAAGCCCAGCACAATATTGGCTTCCCTTGAATCGTTAACTGTCCACCTTTCCCAACCTCACTTCCCGGACAGCATGCTCCTCCCCACACTATCTGTCTGTGGCTTTTAACTCACTAGGGATGGACAGTTCTGTACCTTGTTTTTCCCTTGTGGACGGGCCATTTGTTATGGTTAGTAAAAAAAATCATCAGAAATTCAAAACAAGAGATAACTCGATGAAATGTTCTTGAAGTGTTATTCATAAACTGTGTTAGTAGAATACAAAAGAATAAACTTCCCACTTTCATATGGTTTCTTGTGCTTGAGGGTGAAAAAATGTCCAGTTTTTTTTTTCAGGTGCATCACTACACTCTTGCACAGAGTCAGTGGGTCCATAGCTTCACATTCAGCAGAAAAAGCCAGTAAATACACTAAATGAGTTGAAAAAAACGTAGATACACTCCAGGAAATAAAATAAGATATATGAATCACATGCCTACTATGCACTAGCTAACTTGGAACAATGCAAAAATGGGGGCGTGGCACTCAGCTGACACACGAAGGCCAGAAGTACCAGAAAAAGGAGGCATTCTTGGGAAAAAAACTTGAATCTGCACGCCAGTCGCGTAAAGGAAAGCCAATGAACTCTTGCTCACTCAAATCCCCAGTCTTTCGCGGCACTTCAATGCCCCGCTCGTGTGGCGAAGTGGCCCACCCTCACCTTCATCATCACTGAGCTCCACAGACGAGTCAGTGTCAAATTCCTCTTCTCCTCAAAATTCTTCACTGGAATCACTTTCATCAGCTTCGTCATCCTCTTCTTAAGTGTCTGAACCTTCCGTTTGTAGCATTTCAATAACTTCAGGAATGCTAAAATGTTGCCGACGGGCTTGACTTTGCTCCGACACATTTGCAGAAGAACTTGATTGAGATGCCATGTTTCTATGCAGATTAGTAAGTCATGTGGGTTGGTCTGGTCAATCAGCAACTGAGGCAAAGTGGGTGGTGGGGTGCCACAAAACCACTGAGCAAGCGAACAAAGGAATGCTGACGATACTTTTTATAGCTTGTTGCCGTGTACTGATCACGCTGCCACCGCATGAAAAGTCAGTCCAAGCCGAAACCTTGATAGCGTTCGTTCGTATGGAAGCGTAATGTCATCGGGAAACACTATAGTGTCTTTTTGTGACAAGAGAGTTAAAGACCACGATATGCTCCCCACCCCCACCCCCACCCCTCTCCCCAGACAAAACAGGCTATCCCATGCTGTCCCATTATTGCCTAAATGAAGTGCCCCCCACTCTGTCCTGGACAGTTTGGGCTGTGTGGAATGCTCAAACTATTCCCCTGCCTGTGTTGTTCTCCCCCCCCCCCCCCCCCCCCATTGATCTGATCCTTTTCACCTGTAAAAAGAGCACTCACTCGCCCAACTCATGTCAGTCAAGTGCTTGCTCACATAGATAATACGTGCGGTCTGTTCAAATTTATGTAGTTAGGAATATTCGCAAAAAAAAAGACAAAAAAAAAGTCCAAATCAACAGTAATCGGAAAGACCAGAGTTGCCATTAAACACGGACACGCACGCACGCATGCACACATGCACGCACGCACGCATGCACGCACACACACACACACACACACACACACACACACACACAATATATATATATATATGTATACAATAAACTAATAAATTCCAAGGATAAGTACCGAGCACCATTCCAGCAACTTACAGAGCAGCTTGGTGTTGCAATGACTGCAAGAAATATTCAATTATAAACAAAGCTTGCTCTTTTGTCTTAGATTGAAAAAATAGGGGGAGATAAGCATTCATATCTGCAGTGGTAGATAATTCTGCCTAACTAACAGTATGTGCTTGAGTGGGTGAATGGGGAAAAATCAAATAAATGCTTCTCAAAATGAGCCTTCAGCAAGCTTATAGTCTCCAAGAAGGAGACAGTCTCCAATATTTCGAAACCTGATTGTTTCTCCTCAGTGACTGCGGAAAGTGGTCATTTGACTCCTCTGCCTTTTCGGTTTTAAGAAGAATATTATCCCAGAAAAAGCTGGTGTGCAATACCATTGTATGTTTGTTGAGTTTTCCCCTATATTTTCAATCTAAGACAAAAGAGCAAGCTTTGTTTATAATTGAATATTTCTTGCAGTCATTGCAACACCAAGCTGCTCTGTAAGTTGCTGGAATGGTGCTCGGTACTTATCCTTGGAATTTATTAGTTTATTGTAATTTAGTCCCTTGCGGATTCATTCCAAGAACTGGCCCTCAGCACTTGTGTCTAAGAGGTTATCTTTTTATATTTTCTACTTTTCAGAAGAAAATGTAGCTTGTTTTGCTCTTTCATGATTTCCTTTTGCTTCTTAGGTGGCACCTTTGGTTGGTTTTTTGAAAACTCAACAAACATACTATGGTATTGCACACCAGCTTTTTCTGGGATAATATTCTTCTTAAAACCGAAAAGGCAGAGGAGTCAAATTACCACTTTCCGCGGTCACTGAGGAGAAACAATCAGGTTTCGAAATATCGGTATCTGACCAGGAGTTATATGTTAGTAAGTTTCCTACCCATTGGAGATTGTCTCCCCCTTGGAGACTATAAGCTTGCTGAAGGCTCATTTTGAGAAGCATTTATTTATTTTTTCCCCATTCACCCACTCAAGCACATACTGTTAGTTAGGCAGAATCATCTACCACTGCAGATATGAATGCTTATCTCCCCCTATTTCTTCAGTCTAAGACATAAGAGCAAGCTTTGTTTATAATTGAATATATATATATATATATTTTTATATATATATATATGTGTGTGCAACTTACAGAGCAGCTTGGTGTTGCAATGACTGCAAGAAATATTCAATTGTGTCTTAACTCAACAAACATACTACGGTATTGCACACCAGCCTTTTTCTGGGATAGCATTCTTCTTAAAATCGAAAAGGCAGAGGAGTCAAATGACCACTTTCCGCAGTCACTGAGGAGAAACAATCAGGTTTCGAAATATCGGTATCTGACCAGGAGTTATATGTTAGTGAGTTTCCTCCCCATTGGAGATTGTCTCCCCCTTGGAGACTATAAGCTTGCTGAAGGCTCATTTTGAGAAGCATTTATTTGATTTTTCCCCATTCACCCACTCAAGCACATACTGTTAGTTAGGCAGAATTATCTACCACTGCAGATATGAATGCTTATCTCCCCCTATTTTTTCAATCTAAGACAAAAGAGCAAGCTTTGTTTATAATTGAATATATATATATATATATATATATCTAAAATAAAGAAATCCACAGAACACTTCTCTGAATACTTCATTTATTTATGGCTGACGTTTCGCCTGGAATCTTCTTCAAGGCCTGTAAAAAATATACCATAATATCAACTTAGAGACAGATTTTATTTCAAGTGTTTGAATTCTGAGAGGGAACAAAAATGTGGTGAAGGAGGGGTGGGTTAGATCACAAAGCTGGGAGAAGAGGGAGGCGAGGACCAAAAAAAAAAAAAAAAACCGTCGGAGGTGGGGAGACAGAGATGGATGGAAACAGAAAGGTGTGTGTGTGCATGCGTGCGTGCAGGTGTGCATGTGTGTGTGCGGGTGTGTGTGTGTGTGTCACAGAAATCAGTCAGATACAGCCAGTCATCTGCAAGCTGTGTACTGTTAACGCTCTTCAAGAGTGCTTCACCTTATTCAGAAAATATCCATATTGTGTGTATATCTACACATGTAGGCATACTGACTTTTTTCCTTTTTCTTTTTTTTGTGAGAAGGGAAGTGATGTCACTGAGGAGGGAGGAAGGGAGGGTAGGGGGTGGGGGTGTAGCGCTTCCGGCTGTGGGGACGCTTTGGGCTACCTCTGATAGTCGACATTGACCTGAGGACAACATGGCTAAGCCAAAATTGCCTCACCACTAACAATATAGGCTGGCGAAACTGCCCCAGCCCCCCCACCCCACCCCACCCCACCTCTCCGTGCTTGGAAATTATGGACTAACTTTTTTCGGTAGTTGGGGGGTAGGGGGACAGCATGGCCACAGGACAGTGTCGGCTTAGACACTGGGAAACCTTCAATCTACAAAAGGGGAAAATTGGTATTCTCAAACTGGAGGAAGTTTTTAGCCATGTGATCCGTTCTAGTCAAGTTGTCTAGTCAAGCAGCGATTTGTTGGGGATGTGGTAAGGCACACACACACACACACACACACACACACACACACACACACACACACATACATACGCACACATGCACACAAGCTGAATGTATAGATGTAGAGGAATATGTTGCAAATTAAAAAGAAAAAAATAACCAACCTCAAAATGTGTCTAGATTACTTCATATTTAGTTTCGGTTTCAGAAGTTGGGGGCAGACGTGATTGTGAAGGATTTGCTGATGGCAACCCCTTGGAAAAGAGCGAAAAAAGTCATAATATTTTACTGTGACATAGTCTGAAAAGGTATGTCGGCAGTAGAAACGGAATGAATCTGTGTAGCTTTGTTAAAAAACAACAACAACAACAACAACAAAGGAAAGACTCCCCAGTGTCTGAATTATTCACTTGAAACGATGCAAGCATGAACTTATATATTATTGAGATTATAACTACTATGATTATTGAATTTTTTTAAAAATCAAAGGTAAATTGAAATTCAGTATGTCGTTTCATATTGTTTAAAACATTATGAATGCTTTTAAAAGAATGTTTCTGTAACTATCAATTATCTAAGAAAAAAGCATATTCGTAAAATTCACATTCAGTGCATCATTTCTTGTAGTATAAAACTTTTTAGGCGTTTTTGTTTCTTCATTAAAGTTAGGCATCGTCATCAAGTACCGCACAGATGGACCAGTCTTCAATCTCAGGAGACTTCAAGCAAAAACCAAGATCTTGACGGACACTGTTAGACTTCCTCTTCGCAGACGACTGTGCCCTCAACGTTGTCTCAGAAGCCACAATGCAACATGAACACAGTGTTGACAAGTTCTCTGCTGTTTGCAACAACTTCGGTTTGATAATCAGTACGAAAAAAAACTGAAGTGATGCACCAGCCAGCCCCGGGAAAGCCATACGTTGAGCCAGTCATCACCATCACTGGACAGCAACTGAACGGGGTGGACAAGTTCACCTACCTAGACAGCACTCTGTCCAGAAATGTTGTCATCGACGATGAGGTGAATGCCCGACTCGCCAAAGCTAGTGGTGCTTTTGGCAGACTCTACAAGAATGTATGGAACAGGAGAGGCATCACCATAGAGTCCAAGATCAAGGTGTATCAGGCCATAGTTCTCACCACACTGCTCTGTGGTTGTGAAACATGGATGGTTTACCAGCGTCACGTCAGGAAACTGAACCATTTCCACACCACCTGCCACAGAAGACTCATGGGCATTAAGAGGCAAGACAAGATTCCAGACACTGAAGTGCTCACTTGTGCTGGCCTGCCTAGCATCTTCACCATCCTGATGCAGTCACAGCTTCCCTGGGCAGGTCACTCAGTTTGCATGCCAGACCACCAGCTGCCAAAGAAACTACTGTTTGGCGAACTGCAACAATGCAAACACTCTCATGGAGGCCAGAAGAAGCGTTTCAAAGACAGCCTCAAATCTTCCCTGAAGGCCCTCAACATCAGCCACACAACATGGGAGCAGATTGCCCAGGACAGAGACAGGTGGTGATCAGTTGTCTGCAAAGGTGCAGAGACCTGTGAAAGCAACAGAATTGCTGCAGCTGAGCAGCGCAGGATGATCAGGAAGACCAGTGTCAACAGATCTCCAGCTGCTGCCACTATCCCCTCTCCGTACTGTGATAGGTCTTTACGGGTGCAGATCAGCCTGGCCAGCCATCTGTGCACTCACCCCTGACCCCAGGATGACTAGATGGTCTTCGCCATCTCGACGGACAACAACAACTGGCATTTTTGTTTTTTTAATTTAAAGTTCTTGCATGTTTGTGTGACCTTCATAGCCATTAGAGCCAGGTCACTGTCCCCAGATCCAGCTGTATCAACTCCAGAAATTGTCGTCTTCTTCCATGGGGTGTTGAGGCATGGAATGTGCTGTCAAGGTAGACAGTATTTGCTTCCTCTTTGAAGTCATTCCAATATCAAATCTAAAGACGCCATCTCCACCTCCCCCTGCTGTTGGCGCTGTCCCCCTTCCCATCTTCCTCCCATTTTGTTTTGCCATATTAGCAGAGTAGGGTGCCTTGTGGGCCATTGCACTAGAGACTGTGACTGAGGCTGTCCTAGGGCTTCTTTTATTTTAGGCCCAAAAAACGTACAGCCACATGTAGTGGCATTTCCTTAAGTTGGTAGCTGTCTGTCCTTGGCTTTTTGTTTTGTTTTGCTGCTTGTTTTATTTGTTTTCCTTCCTTTTTCACTCCCCATGTATTACGCAAGTAATAGTTGTCTTGTTGAAGTTGTTCACAAAATGGAAGAAAAAGATTTGTGTGATAGAATGTGCTTTACGATCTTGGCTGATCAAGATCACATAATCTGTCTGGAGTACAGAGTCTTAGCTTGAGCATTTTAATGCCACATCTATCATGAAAATTATGATCATAGGGTAGGTTGAGATCACATTCAAGTGGGCATTGAAGTTTTTAATATTTGTCAGTGTAAACATCGTCAAACTTCAAGGCCTTCTTCCAATTCAGCTGAGGTGGAGTGTCATATACTGCCCAAAACTGTTGCCCATTGTTTTCCCCCATGATCTGATTTTCATTTTCTGGCAGGTTATCATGCTGATATTATTGAAGTCAGTGTGGCGAACTTGGCAGAGGCAAATTAGAAATGAGTCATACAAACCTGATAGGCTTGTAAGAGCAACTAGTAAAAGTCATGCAATGAATGCAACAGTTCACTTCCTCACCACCACCATCATCTGGTCAGTTCATAACCAAATTAGTACACAGTACCAGTTACTGAAATTCTTGTCAGTATGTCATCACCTAAAGTGGTACAACATTGGGAACTACCTGTAAATGCAAACTATGTGAGGAAAAATGAAACAAAACTGGAGCACTACTGAAAAAAAGGCAGAATTATTATGAACACTTGGAAAAACCACAAGGGAACACTGACTTTATGCACAATATGGAATGGCATGTACAGTTTTGACAAATGTGGCTTTTAAGACCTCATTATTAACAGACACACACACACCACACACACACACACACACACACACACACACACACGTAAACGAACAGAACAATTCTCCCCAGATTCCTTCAGCACGAGATTAAAATTTTTCATGCAGGCTGTGGTTTAGGGAATATGGTTTTGTGGATTCCTTATGTCTGTTGACTGTAAAGTCTGAAGAAGAGAAGTTATTGCATGTAGGTTTTATTAGTTGTTATGGGAGGGGCCTGTAGTTGCATGATTAGAGAGTTTGCCAAGGGAGCTGATGGTCATAAGTTTGAACCAGCTGTGTGGTGGATTTTTTTCTATCTTCCCAGCAGTAAATGGGTTTACCTGTTTCAGGTCAGTGAAGGTTAAAGGCAGCAGCAGGAGAGGGATGGGCACCACCTTCCATCATGCTAGCCCCAGACATGATGGATCTCTGACAGTTCACTTGTGTCCCAGTAGGTTATGGGACTTTAATCAGAATTTCTTAACTAAACTAGTTTTCACTGTTCATCCTAATCCAGCATGCAGATTTATGGAGCCAGGCCCTTGAGTATGAGGGAATAAACAAACAAAAAGTAAGAAATGATTTACCAAACAAATAAGTAAACGAATGAATAAAGACATTGCAAAAGAGGTGGATAGTGTCTCCTCTGACTTTTTGTGTGTTTTTTTGCCATTTTGATCATGGTTCCAAGAAAAAATAAACTAACGAAACAAAACAAAACAAACAAACAAAAACAAATAAAACGAACAACAACAAGAAGAAAAACCTCCCAACATTTTTTCTTTTGTCAGGTACAGTTGTAAACATGAATTTGTCAGAGTGCATGCAATTACTATCCTGCAAAATGAGTAGAAGTGACAATGTAATCATGTGAATGATTAGGAATGAAAACTAACACTCTGCGCTGTGGTTTGTCAAATCTGAAAAAAACGTTCATTTGATTGCTTCTTTAATGTAATGTACTTGATTTTTTTTAATGTGTGTGTGTGTCATTGGTATGATTCATATTCTATGCCTTGATTTATTATCGTGTCCTGTTTTGTCACTGTTGAAGGAAAAGTTGTCTAGAGCTTCAAACTGGCCTTTTCTTTGCTCTGCTAGATCTCTCTCTCTCTCTCTCTCTCTCTCTCTCTCTCTCTCTCTCTCTCTCTCTCTCTCTCTCCTTTTTTGTAAATCAGTAATTTGCTGAAGGCGTCCAGGAACTTTTGAGTGTTTGGTTTGCTTTCATTTATGAAGTTGGTTTAGAAGCAATGGTTTCCCCAAAATTGTCCACGTGGTGAACCTGCTGTTAACTTTTGATGCCACAGAGTCCCCAGCAGAACAAGACAGAAGTAAAAATCCAGACACACCAACAGGTCCAAGACCACAGAACATGGCTGACAGAACAACTCGCACACAGGAACCAACCCTCTCTGTCCACCAGTTTGGCTCGGTGTCACCGAACGCACAGACACTGGTGTCCCTGCAGACAGGAAACAGTGGATCTGATGACCAGCCACGGAAGACAAAATATGACATCCCTAGAAATCAGGGCCTTGCGGGACAAGACAGAAATCAGGGCCTAGCAGGACAAGACAGAAATCAGGGCCTAGCAGGACAAGACAGAAATCAGGGCCTAGCAGGACAAGACAGCAATCAGGGCCTAGCAGGACAAGACAGCAATCAGGGCCTAGCAGGACAAGACAGAAATCAGGGCCTAGCAGGACGAGACAGAAATCAGGGCCTAGCAGGACGAGACAGAAATCAGGGCCTAGGAGGACGAGACAGAAATCAGGGCCTAGCAGGACGAGACAGAAATCAGGGCCTAGGAGGACGAGACAGAAATCAGGGCCTAGGAGGACAAGACAGCAATCAGGGCCTAGCAGGACAAGACAGCAATCAGGGCCTAGCAGGACAAGACAGCAATCAGGGCCTAGCAGGACAAGACAGCAATCAGGGCCTAACAGGACAAGACAGCAATCAGGGCCTAACAGGACAAGACAGCAATCAGGGCCAAGGAGGACAAGACAGAAATCAGGGCCAAGGAGGACGAGACAGAAATCAGGGCCTAACAGGACGAGACAGCAATCAGGGCCTAGCAGGACGAGACAGCAATCAGGGCCTAGCAGGACGAGACAGAAATCAGGGCCTAGCAGGACGAGACAGAAATCAGGGCCTAGCAGGACGAGACAGCAATCAGGGCCTAGCAGGACGAGACAGCAATCAGGGCCTAGCAGGACGAGACAGCAATCAGGGCCTAGCAGGACAAGACAGCAATCAGGGCCAAGGAGGACAAGACAGCAATCAGGGCCTAGCAGGACAAGACAGCAATCAGGGCCTAGCAGGACATGACAGCAATCAGGGCCTAGCAGGACAAGACAGCAATCAGGGCCTAGCAGGACAAGACAGAAATCGGGGCCAAGCAGGACAAGACAGAAATCGGGGCCAAGGAGGACAAGACAGCAATCAGGGCCTAGCAGGACAAGACAGCAATCAGGGCCAAGGAGGACAAGACAGAAATCAGGGCCTAGCAGGACAAGACAGAAATCAGAGTCCAGACACATTGACAGAACCAGAATCACAGGAGATGGATGACAGAACAACTGACAATAACACACAGAACCCTGCGACCGTGTCACCAAATACCGCAAGGAACCATCCGGATGCTGACAGACAAGTGCAGACGGAGAATAGTGGGTCTGATGGTCGGCACAGAAAGATAAGATACCCCATCCCTGAAGATTTGGTACATCTCCTTCAGCTGAACAGTAGCCTAGTGGATAAGTTCAAATCAAAGCTCATGGATAAAAGATGCAGGATTGAGCAGGCTGATAAAACACTATATGAGGGGTATATAACTGTCACAGAAGGCTCACCGGAGGATGTGTCCTCCACTTTGGAGGAGCTTTTTCATCATGAAGTTATAGAAGTTCGAGAGAAAGACCCAGGCCTGAAGGACACATTGAAGTCTTTCGGAGACAAATATCCTAAAGAAGTTGGCTGTGTCTTCATCAACGGAAACTGGAACATCTGTGTCCCTTCTGAAATCAAGGGTCAAATACACAGTGAGTTAGAAAAGTTGAAAAGAGCACAACGTTTTGTCCCATTGCCCATGTATGCATGTGAATACTTTGCTTTGAAAATTGGAAGGATTAATTGTGACATAAAGCAAGATGTTGATTGTTCAGCCAATGTTCGTATTCCTGATAAAAAAGAATTGGAGAAGACTGACCATGAAGAAATGCAGGTCATTGAAGTATCATCAGAGAGAAAGTTCATCACATGGGCTGTCCAGTGGCTGCATGACTACGCCCTGATGCTGGAGGTGACAGAGAAGACAGTGAATGCTGAAGAAGCTCTGTCCTTTCAAGATGTCAAAGGACAAGAATGGATCCAAAAAGTGGAGGGTGAATTCCCCTGCAGGATAGATGCTGTAGTTGACAGTTACAGCGGGCTGTATGCAACAACTCCCTCTGGTCAGCGGCTGGTGGTCTGCAGTGATACCATGGCCGCTACTGACTGTGACTACATTGTGTTGCCTCTCTGGGATGGGCAGACAGAGTGGTCTTCCCTGCAACAATGGATCCTAAGGAAAAGTAAGTGATTTCAGATATGCCAAATCTTCCATGTATGTTGGTGTTCCAGCAGACCCTTTGAAATAATTTTTTTTTCTTTTCTTTAAGATCATTCGTTTTTTTTTTTTAAAAGCATAACCTGAAAGACAATAATGATTTTAAAAAACAACAACAAGAAACTAGTGAAGAAGCATGTGATAGATGCAGATATTGTGTTATGGGGATGAAGTGAAAGGAAGCAGAAATAATGAGTTAATCTCATTGTAAAGAAAAAGGTTGTAGGTGAAATGAACGAGAGGAATCTAAAGAAGTTTGCTTGAACTGCTTTCCACTTTGCCTCCCCTCACGCACCGACTCACTGTCCTCAGCTTTAGATGTAGTGCTCAGTGTTCATAAGAACCACACACCCCAACTCCCTCCCCTCCCTATGTTCTGTTCCCTCCTTCCCCCTCCCCATCCATCATGACAGAAGTTTGAAAATTAGGAGTGGGTGTGCACACCTTCCATTCCTGAACACACCTTTGATTCCTGAACGCACCTTTGTTTCCTGTACACACCTTTGTTTCCTGTACACACCTTTGTTTCCTGAACACACCTTTGATTCCTGAACACACCTTTGATTCCTGTACACACCTTTGATTCCTGAACACACCTTTGATTCCTGTACACACCTTTGTTTCCTGTACACACCTTTGATTCCTGAACACACCTTTGTTTCCTGAACACACCTTCCATTCCTGAACACACCTTTGATTCCTGTACACACCTTTGATTCCTGAACACACCTTTGTTTCCTGTACACACCTTTGTTTCCTGTATACACCTTTGTTTCCTGTACACACCTTTGTTTCCTGTACACACCTTTGTTTCCAGTACACACCTTTACTCATTCACACTGGCATGCTCGCATGCAGACGCGAGTGGGCACACACACACACTCGCGCATGCGCGTGCACACAAACATGCAGACATGTTCACACACTTGTGCGCGTGCACACACACACACACACACACACACACACACACACACACACACACACACACGCATTATAATAAATGCATTAGACTCAGTGGTGTCATATTTTGACATATCCATGTATAGTTTCAGATACATCTCTGTGTACTTGTGTATATAAACAGGGATAGCTATAAAATGTAAAGAACAAAGGAACGAACACAAACACTCAGAGACATGCACTTCCAAAATGTGTACTCATACAAATGCAAATATTTTGTCTTGGGCAGAGAGATTATAAGCTTAAAGCAATTTTTTTACACCATGGAATCATGAAAACTATGAAATGGGAAGAAAAGGGGAGGGGGTGGAGGTATTAACAAAAAAATAGGTCAAAAGAAGGAGAGAAAGATGGACAGACACAGACAGAAAAAAAAAAAAAAAATGACAGAGCGATGAAGATGGAGGTGGAGTCTTAGAGAGTGACAGAGAAGTCATGAGACAGACAGACATGTAAAAACAGAGAAGGTCACAGCTGGCTATGAATACCAAGGCCCGCCGTCTCGCATGAGCTCATTCTGGGTTGTTCATTTTTTTCACTGGACAACAGCCAAAGAAACACTTGCTGGGCAAGTCTTGCAGTTTGATGCCGCAGTACATGGCCTAGTCAGCGGAAAAGCTGTTTATAGACGATGGCTGAAGCGGGCACTGGCTTGGATTTTCGTGTTGCCTATTCATCTTACATGCAGTTGCTTTGCCGGAAGTCAAAATTGTTTAACAGGCATTTCATGTTATCGGGATCCAGCTTCTTCTTGTCTTCAGAGGCCAAAGGTCGCGCTGCAGAGCGAAGACAAGGTAAAGGTTTTCTTTAAACACTCCTGTTGCGCGGCAGGTCAGTTCATGGTCAGTGTTTGCGTTGTTGTCGACAGGTCTGCCAGAGTATGCAGAGTTTCCTACCTCCTTTTTCTTCTGATCTTTGAAGGCATCCGTAGGCATTTTTATGCTCACCAGTGCGCATGTTTTTAATCTTATTTTAGGCCAGTGTACCATGCATGGTTGCTGATGTAGCCCACAAGAAGCAGAAGATCTTGAACAAGGACACATGTTTCCCACCATGACAAGTACATGTCTTCAGATAACATCGAATGAGAAAGTATTCCTTGTCTGATCCATTTTGAATGTTGATTCCTTCTTGAGTTGGGCTTCACCCCATCCACCCCTTCCCATCTATCTAACCCCTGCTTTCTCCCACCCCCACTCCCAGTCTCCACATGCACGCCCATGCTACAACTAAGGTTCATTCCCCCACTCCCAATCCCCACATGCACACCCATGCTACAACTAAGGTTCATTCTCCCACTCCCAATCCCCACATGCACCAAACCCATGCTACAACTAAGGTTCATTCTCCCACTCCCAATCCCCACATGCACCAAACCCATGCTACAACTAACGTTCATTATCCCACTCCCAATCCCCACATGCACACCCATGCTACAACTAAGGTCCATTCTCCCACTCCCAATCCCCACATGCACCAAACCCATGCTACAACTAAGGTTCATTCTCCCACTCCCATTCCCCACATGCACCACACCCATGCTACAACTAAGGTTCATTCCCCCACTCCCAATCCTCACATTCACCAAACCCATGCTACACCTAAGGTTCATTATCCCACTCCCAATCCCCACATGCACACCCATGCTACAACTAAGGTTCATTCCCCCACTCCCAATCCCCACATACACCAAACCCATGCTACAGCTAAGGTTCATTCCCCACTCCCAATCCCCACATGCACCACCCATGCTACAACTAAGGTTCATTCTCCCACCCAATCCCACATGCACCAACCCATGCACCTAAGGTTCATTCCCCATCAATCCCCATCACCCAAACTAAGGTTCATTCTCCCACTCCCAATCCCCACATCCAACCCATGCTACAACTAAGGTTCATTCCCCACTCCCAATCCCCACATGCACCACCCATGCTACATACTAAGTCATTCCCCACTCCCAATCCCCACATGCACCAAACCCATGCTACAACTAAGGTTCATTCCCCACTCCCAATCCCCACATGCACCAACCCATGCTACAACTAAGGTTCATTCCCCACTCCCAAATTCCCCACATGCACACCCATGCTACAACTAAGGTTCATTCCCCCACTCCCAATCCCCACATGCACCAAACCCATGCTACAACTAAGGTTCATTCCCCACTCCCAATCCCCACATGACAACCCATGCTACAACTAAGGTCATTCCCCACTCCCAATCCCACATCACCAAACCCATGCTACACTAAGGTTCATTCCCCACTCCAATCCCCACATGCACACCCCATGCTACAACTAAGGTTCATTCTCCCACTCCCAATCCCCACATGCACCAACCCATGCTACAACTAAGGTTCATTCCCCACTCCCAATCCCCACATGCACCAAACCCATGCTACAACTAAGGTTCATTCCCCACTCCCATCTCCCACATCCACACACCATGCTACCAATAGGTTCATCCCCACCCCAATCCACATCACAACCCATGCTACTAACAGGTTCATTCCCCACTCCCAATCCCCACATGCACACACCCATGCTACAACTAAGGTTCATTCCCCACTCCCAATCCCCACATCACCAACCAAATCACCCATCCCATGCACCAAACTAAGGTTCATTCCCCCACTCCCAATCCCCACATGCACCAACCCATGCTACAACTAAGGTTCATTCTCCCACTCCCAATCCCCACATGCACAACCCATGCTACAACTAAGGTTCATTCCCCACTCCCAATCCCCACATGCACCAAACCCATGCTACAACTAAGGTTCATTCCCCACTCCCAATCCCCACATGCACCAAACCCATGCTACAACTAAGGTTCATTCTCCCACTCCCAATCCCCACATGCACACCCATGCTACAACTAAGGTTCATTCTCCCACTCCCATCCCCACATGCACCAAACCCATGCTACAACTAAGGTTCATTCCCCACTCCCAATCCCACATGCACAAACCCATGCTACAACTAAGGTTCATTCCCCCACTCCCAATCCCCACATGCACACCCATGCTACAACTAAGGTTCATTTCACCCACTCACATAATTCCCCACATGCACACAAACCCATGCTACAACTAAGGTTCAATCATCCCCCACATCCCAATCCCCACATGCACAAACCCATGCTACAACTAAGGTTCATTCTCCCACTCCCAATCCCCACATGCACCAACCCATGCTACAACTAAGGTTCATTCCCCACTCCCAATCCCCACATGCACAAACCCATGCTACAACTAAGGTTCATTCCCTCCCACCCATCACCTCACTCACCAATCCACATGCCACCCATCTAAACTAAGGTTCATTCTCCCACTCCCAATCCCACATGCACCAAACCCATGCTACAACTAAGGTTCATTCCCCCACTCCCAATCCCCACATGCACACCCATGCTACAACTAAGGTTCATTCCACTCCATCCCACATCACACCATGCAACTAAGGTCAATTCCCCACTCCATCCCACCAACAACCCATGCTACACTAAGGTTCATTCCCCACTCCCAATCTCCACATGCACACCATGCTACAACTAAGGTTCATTCCCCATCCCAATCCCCACATGCACACCAGCTACATTAATAGGTTCATTCCCCACTCCCAATCCCCACATGCACCAACCCATGCTACAACTAAGGTTCATTCTCCCACTCCCAATCCCCACATGCACCAAACCCATGCTACAACTAAGGTTCATTCCCCCACTCCCAATCCCCACATGCACAACCCATGCTACAACTAAGGTTCATTCTCCCACTCCCAATTCCCCACATGCACCAACCCATGCTACAACTAAGGTTCATTCTCCCACTCCCAATCCCCACATGCACCAAACCCATGCTACAACTAAGGTTCATTCCCCACTCCCATTCCCCACATGCACACCCATGCTACAACTAAGGTTCATTCTCCCACTCCCAATCCCCACATGCACCAACCCATGCTACAACTAAGGTTCATTCCCCCACTCCCAATCCCCACATGCACCAAACCCATGCTACAACTAAGGTTCATTCTCCCCTCCAATCCCCACATGCACCAACCCATGCTACAACTAAGGTTCATTCCCCACTCCCATCCCCACATGCACAACCCATGCTACAACTAAGGTTCATTCTCCCACTCCCAATCCCCACATGCACCAAACCCATGCTACAACTAAGGTTCATTCCCCCACTCCCATCCCCACATGCACACCCATGCTACAACTAAGGTTCATTCTCCCACTCCCAATTCCCCACATGCACATGCACCAAACCCATGCTACAACTAAGGTTCATTCTCCCACTCCCAATCCCCACATGCACACCCATGCTACAACTAAGGTTCATTCTCCCACTCCCATTCCCCACATGCACACCCATGCTACAACTAAGGTTCATTCTCCCACTCCCAATCCCCACATGCACACCCATGCTACAACTAAGGTTCATTCCCACTCCCATCCCCACATGCACACCCATGCTACAACTAAGGTTCATTCTCCCACTCCAATCCCCACATGCACACCCATGCTACAACTAAGGTTCATTCTCCCACTCCCAATCCCCACATGCACACCCATGCTACAACTAAGGTTCATTCTCCCACTCCCATTCCCCACATGCACACCCATGCTACAACTAAGGTTCATTCTCCCACTCCCATTCCCCACATGCACACCCATGCTACAACTAAGGTTCATTCTCCCACTCCCAATCCCACATGCACACCCATGCTACAACTAAGTTCATTCTCCCACTCCCAATCCCCACATGCACACCCATGCTACAACTAAGGTTCATTCTCCCACTCCCCATCCTCACATGCACACCCATGCTACAACTAAGGTTCATTCTCCCACTCCCATTCCCCACATGCACACCCATGCTACAGCTAAGTTCATTCCCCACTCCCAATCCCACATGCACCAAACCCATTCTACAACTAAGGTTATTCTCCCACTCCATTCCCCACATGCACACCCATGCTACAGCTAACTTCATTCCCCACTCCCAATCCCCACATGCACCAAACCCATGCTACAACTAAGGTTCATTCTCCCATCCCATTCCCCACATGCACACCATGCTACAGCTAACGTTCATTCCCCCACTCCCAATCTCCACATGCACACCAAGCTACAATAAGGTTCATTCTCCCACTCCCATTCCCCAATGCACACCATGCTACAACTAAGGTTCATTCCCCACTCCAATCCCCACATGCACCAAACCATGCTACAACTAAGGTTCATTCCCCCACTCCCATTCCCCACATGCACCCATGCTACAACTAAGGTTCATTCTCCCACTCCCAATCCCCACATGCACCAAACCCATGCTACACTAAGTTCATTCCCCACTCCCAATCCCCACATGCACACCCATGCTACAACTAAGGTTCATTCTCCCACTCCCAATCCCACATGCACAAACCATGCTACACTAAGTTCATTCCCCACTCCAATCCCCACATGCACACCCATGCTACAACTAAGGTTCATTCTCCCACTCCAATCCCCACATGCACACCCATGCTACACTAAGTTCATTCCCCCACTCCCAATCCCACATCACACCCAGCTACAACTAAGGTTCATTCCCCACTCCATTCCCCACATGCACACCCATGCTACAGCTAAGTTCATTCCCCACTCCCAATCCCCACATGCACCAACCATGCTACAACTAAGGTTCATTCTCCCACTCCCATTCCCCACATGCACACCCATGCTACACAAGGTTCATTCCCCACTCCCAACCCCACATGCACCAAACCCATGCTACAATAAGTTCATTCTCCCATCCCATTCCCCATGCACACCCATGCTACAACTAGTTCATTCCCCACTCCCAATCCCAATGCACAAACCATGCTACAACTAAGTTCATTCTCCCACTCCCATTCCCCACATGCACACCCATGCTACAACTAAGGTTCATTCCCCACTCCCAATCCCCACATGCACCAAACCCATGCTACAACTAAGGTTCATTCTCCCACTCCCATTCCCCACATGCACAACCCATGCTACAACTAAGGTTCATTCTCCCACTCCCATTTCCCACATGCACCAAACCATGCTACAACTAAGGTTCATTCTCCCACTCCCATCCCCACATGCACAAACCATGCTACAACTAAGGTTCATTCTCCCACTCCCAATCCCCACATGCACCAAACCCATGCTACAACTAAGTTCATTCCCCATCCCAATCCCCACATGCACAAACCCATGCTACAACTAAGGTTCATTCTCCCACTCCATCCCCACATGCACACCCATGCTACAACTAAGTTCATTCCCCACTCCCATCCACTGCACACCCAGCTACAACTAAGGTTCATTTCTCCCACTCCCATCCCACATGCACACCCATGCTACAACTAAGGTTCATTCCCCACTCCCAATCCCACATGCACAACCATGCTACAACTAGGTTCATTCCCCACTCCCATTCCCACATGCACACCATGCTACAACTAAGTTCATTCTCCACTCCCATCCCCACATGCACCAAACCATGCTACAACTAAGGTTCATTCTCCCACTCCATTCCCCACATGCACACCCATGCTACAACTAAGTTCATTCCCCACTCCCAATCCCACAGCACCAAACCATCTACAATAAGTTCATTCTCCCACTCCATCCACATGCACACCCATGCTAACTAAGTTCATTCCCCACTCCCATCCCCACATGCACCAAACCCATGCTACAATAAGGTTCATTCTCCCATCCCATTCCCACATGCACACCCATGCTACAGCTACGTTCATTCCCCACTCCCAATCTCCACATGCCCCCCCCCCCCCCCCCCCCCCCCCCCCCCCCCCCCCCCCCCCCCCCCCCCCCCCCCCCCCCCCCCCCCCCCCCCCCCCCCCCCCCCCCCCCCCCCCCCCCCCCCCCCCCCCCCCCCCCCCCCCCCCCCCCCCCATTCCCCACTCCAATCCCACATGCACCAACCAGCTACAATAAGGTCATTCCCCCACTCCATCCCACATGCACAACCCATGCTACAACTAAGTGATATCCCACTCCCAATCCCCACATGCACCAAACCCATGCTACAACTAAGTTCATTCCCACTCCCAATTCCCCACATGCACACCCATGTACAACTAACGTTCATTCCCCCCAATCCCCACATGCACACCAACTCTACAACTAAGTTCATTCTCCCACTCCCATTCCCACTGCACACCCATGCTACACTAAGGTTCATTCCCCACTCCCAATCCCACATGCACCAAACCCATGCTACAACTAAGGTTCTTCTCCCACTCCCATTCCCCACATGCACCCCATGCTACACTAAGGTTCATTCCCACTCCCAATCCCACATGCACCAAACCCATGCTACACTAAGGTTCATTCTCCCATCCCAATCCCCACATGCACACCATGCTACACATAGTTCATTCTCCCACCCAATCCCACATGCACAAACCCATGCTACAACTAAGTTCATTCTCCCACTCCAATCCCACATGCACACCACTCCAATCCCCACATGCACACCCATGCTACAACTAAGGTTCATTCTCCCACTCCCATTCCCCACATGCACACCCATGCTACAACTAAGGTTCATTCCCCCACTCCCAATCCCCACATGCACACCCATGCTACAACTAAGGTTCATTCTCCCACTCCCATTCCCCACATGCACACCCATGCTACAACTAAGGTTCATTCTCCCACTCCCATTCCCCACATGCACACCCATGCTACAACTAAGGTTCATTCTCCCACTCCCAATCCCCACGTGCACCAAACCCATGCTACAACTAAGGTTCATTCTCCCACTCCCAATCCCCACATGCACACCCATGCTACAACTAAGGTTCAAAAGAAGTAAGGTTGTGTAAAGCATACACGTATCCCGAAAAGTCCAAATGAATGTGAATGCCTGTTTCAAAGAGCAGATCAACAATAGGGATAACATTACACATGAGTTTGATTATAGGGGCATGTATCTGTGTATACTTATACGTTTGTGAATATGCCATTGCCAGTATATGTATGAGTGTGTTTTTTGTACACATGAATGTTTGTGATTGTAGGTTTTTTTTCAGAGGACATAATGTATGTGTGTGTGTGTGTGTGTGTGTGTGTGTGTGTGTGTGTGTTTGTGTGTGTGCGTATGTGTGTGTGTGTGGTGTGTGTGTGTGTGTGTGTGTGTGTGTGTGTATGTGCATGTATGCATGTGTTTGTAATGGCAGGTTTTCTCTCAGAAGACATATCATCATACCAAAAACAGTGCCGTGATGGTCCCTTCACCTTACAGTGCAACACTGAATTTCTTCATGGCAAAACGCTGATCATCGTGTCAGTTCCAGAAAGAGACACAGGAGCCAACAAGGAGAAGGAGCAGATCATAGCTGCATACAAAAAAGCCTTTGCCTTGTGTGGAGAGGGTCAGTGCTCTGTTGCTGTGCACACCAGGCTGAGTCCAAATATTAACCTGGTAAAGTCCCTGAAGCTGCTGCTAAAAACTGTGTTTGAAACATTCCAAGATGGAAGTTCATCAGGTAAACCATGCCAGGTGGTTATATATATTGACAACCAACTGGAGTACAAGAAAGCATGTGACACGGTCCAAGGAGCCATACCTAAACCATGGCATTTGAAGCGGAGAGGTAAGTGTGTGAGGTATGTGACATGATCACATTTACCCTAACTAAATGGTATGTGTGTCCATCTGAGACTTTATTTAGTTTCAGATCTGTGTCAGGAACTGCATTTTCATTTTTGTTGTAAATTACACCCTCAAAATACATAGATTTGGGCAGTTGGAATAAATGTGTGTGCGTGTGTGTGTGTGTGTGTGTGTGTGTGTTGTGGGGTGTGTTAGATCAAATATTCAACTGTTTACTATGAGAAGGAAATATAGTTGATGGGAATCTTGGATTTGATTTCTTAGCTGATCTACGATGGACTTGAGTTGTGCATACATGCATTTGCTTTCTCTCTCTCTCTCTCTCTCTCTCTCTCTCTCTCTCTCTCTCTCTCTCTCTTCTTCTCTCACTCTCACTTTCTCTCTCTCTGTCTTCTTGAAATTATGTTTGATATTGTCATCTAACTTGCTGTTATTTATCTTTAAGCCAGAAAAATCTTGCATTGCTCAATGATATCTGTAGCTTCCCTGAATATTTTGTTCATTTCTAAGAATCGGTGTTGTATTATCTGCAAATCATTTTACTTTGGAAAAGCTTGATGTGTTTCTTTCGTCAAGATTCTGTACTTTTCATGTTCTTTGGTACCTTTACTGTTTCTTAATTGGATAGTTAATGTTTCAGCAGCTGTCATGGAAAGTCAGGTTGAGAGGGCAACCTTTCCTAATGCCTCTTTCAGGTGGAAACCAGTGTGACTACTATCCATCATTGTGGATACTGCTTGGTTTGTTTTCCATGATGGTTGAGAGGAAAGTTTTAAATCTTGGGCCGAAACTGAACAGATCAAGTGTTATGAGAATACAATCTGCAGACATGGTGTTGAAGGCTGTGGAAAAGTCCAGGGCAAGGGAGGAGCCCGAGTGGTTCATTCTGTTTAAGTGCATAGTGAGATCATCCCAACACACACACATACACACGCATGAGCGCGCACGCACACACGCACGCACAAAGACAGCTTTTTTTTTGTGCTTTTTAGTTTACATAAATTTCTTTTTTAATTGTAGCTTATGATTGATGGTGAATTTTTAAGTCTCAAGGCTAGTGCCTACAGTATTTAAGTATTTTATAGTCTGGATTTGTGAGTACATTTTGAACTAAAGTTATCAAGTTATTTAGTCTAAGGCATTTGTGAATTAATGTGATGATTCCTTTTTAAGAGAAAAAGATAATTTACCTTGCTCTAGAAAATTTGGTACACAATTAAGTATTGGTGCTCAGAATTTGTCCTTGAGTTTCTTGTAGAATGTTGTGCAGCAAGACCATCACTTCCAGGGAAGAGTCATTATTTGGATTATTTAGGGCTTGTGTGAGTTGGTCTTGGTAATTTCCCTTTCATATATCTCTTTTTCCTTGTCTCAAAGGATGGGAAAGCCATTATTGGTCAAAATGTCAAGTTGGGTTATGTGCACAGCAGTTAGACATGACTCCCCCCCCCCCCCCCCCCCATCCTATAGAACCTTAACTAGCAACATTCTGTCTGTTTCTTGGATGAGTTCTGAATTTATTTAATGTACATGAAAATGATAATTCTTCTGCTTGTTCAGAACTGCTATGTAATAGGCTTTTCTGGACTATCGTGCATTAATTTCTTGCTTCATATTTTAGAACTGTTACATTTGTTTCCTGTAAATATACAATATCTACTTTTTGCTTTCTTGTGAAGTAAAGTGTTGTTCATTTTAGTTGATTTCTTAAGAAATGCACCTTAAGTGTACAAATAGGTATGCTGTTATTCATCATAAGATGAAAGATCAATTATCCTTGTGTCATAATTGCAAGTCCTTAATACAAATTCGTAAGTCCATGGTGTGTGGTCATTCCTATCACAGAGTCAGGTGTCAGGTATCGCACTCCTCTGCCAGCCCGTTTTAATTCCCCTCTGTCTGTCTTTTCTCTCTCAGGTACTCTGTCAGTCTCCTGGCTTCATTGTCATAGGTGGGCCCAAGTTTTAATTCCCCTCTGTCTGTCTTTTCTCTCTCAGGTACTCTGTCAGTCTCCTGGCTTCATTGTCATAGGTGGGCCCAAGTTTTAATTCCCCTCTGTCTGTCTTTTCTCTCTCAGGTACTCTGTCAGTCTCCTGGCTTCATTGTCATGGGTGGGCCCAAGTTTTAATTCCCCTCTGTCTGTCTTCTCTCTCTCAGGTACTCTGTCAGTCTCCTGGCTTCATTGTCATAGGTGGGCCCAAGTTTTAATTCCCCTCTGTCTGTCTTCTCTCCCTCAGGTACTCTGTCAGTCTCCTGGCTTCATTGTCATAGGTGGGCCCAAGTTTTAATTCCCCTCTGTCTGTCTTTTCTCCCTCAGGTACTCTGTCAGTCTCCTGGCTTCATTGTCATAGGTGGGCCCAAGTTTTAATTCCCCTCTGTCTGTCTTCTCTCTCTCAGGTACTCTGTCAGTCTCCTGACTTCATTGTCATAGGTGGGCCCAAGTTTTAATTCCCCTCTGTCTGTCTTTTCTCTCTCAGGTACTCTGTCAGTCTCCTGGCTTCATTGTCATGGGTGGGCGATTCACTTCTTTCCCTTTTTTCTTTTCTCCCCAAAGCTGTGCCTCGTTGAGCATGATCTGCTTACCTTTCCTCTTTGCTTGAGCTGTCCTCCGTGTTCTTAAAACACACTGGCACAGTCTCCTGTTGCTGTGGTGGTGCTGTCTTGCTGATACTGATTCATTTTTCTGATGTCCTTCCGCAGATGCTTCAGAATTGGCCTTCTGTCTGTCTCCCTGTGTTGTCAGTTTCACAGCGGTTGGGTAGCCAGTCATTTGGGGGTAGCTGGGCTGTCAGCTGTTTTGTGTTTTCACTGCAGGCAGTTCTTGCATATCACTTCAGTGTTACAGTTAGCTGCCATGGTGGTTTTGCTGCAGGCACTTGCTGCATTTGATATTTTGTTTAAGTTCTTTGAAATAGATGCCTACAGTGAAAACACCCACTTTTTAATCTGGCCACAGAGGTATGTTAGCGACCGTAATAAACACAAATCTGCTGCCACTTTCAAACCTTGTCAGGCACCTATCAGGATCTTGCTGGCTCATTGTGTTATGAAGAATGTAGCACAACATGACATTTTGTAGAGCCACTGTCAGTGTCTGTGTTAGGATTATCTTTCCATAGTTTGGTGGAGAGCATCTCCTGCCCCTGTCCTCTGGCATTGAAAGGATTTTTATTTAGGAGGGAACACATGCATAGTCCTCTTGCCCCAAAATGTTCCTTTTGCTGCTGTAACACAGATGTCATACATTGTTGGAAGAGATCCTAACTGCAGCAAAGCATGGGCATCATGTATACTGGGCCCACTTCAGAACTGAAGCGGCCACTGCCATTTTGTCCCTGGCACCAAGCTTGTTCCCAGGTCTTAGTTTTCTTGCGCACTGTGATGTAGATGGTGTTTATATGGACAGAGACAAAGTAATGACTGCACACTGAAGCAAACAGTGATGATTTATGAAAAGTCACTTCTGACTATACTAAAAAGTCTCCTCGACTACAATATATCGCATCCCTTGATACAACTCGTTAAACAGCGTCCTTCGCCATCGCTCGTTGTCAAGCCTACTACCCCCACCGTTTCTTCCTCCACTCAATCGTTTCCGGTAATAACTTCCTGCTTGCTATCGAAGCAACACATCTATCAAACTCATCTCTCTTTCTATTATTTTAAACGTCTGAACAACTAATTGTCTAACAAATAACTTATTGTCTAACAAATGACTAATTGTCTAACAAATGACTAATTGTCTAACAAATGACTTATTTTCCAACAAATCGTCTCGCTTTAGTGATGCAAATGAATTCAGCAGTCCAGGGAAATCTTTCCTTCTTGAAGAGTTTTCAGCAGTACTGTTGATGAAGCTCCTCTCTTGGTGAGACAGTCTGCCAGTTGTCTGTGAGTGCCAGACCACTTCACTTCTTTCACAATGCCTTTCTCCATCAAGTCTTTTATCCCACTGATCTCCAGCCTCAGACGTTTTTCTGTGACATGTTTTGTTGACTGCAGAGCATCATGTAAAGACTTGCAGTCGGTCATGCAGACTAGAGGTAGACCATCCATGGTTGCTTTTCCTGTTGTGATCTCCATGAACAATGTTGCAATGAATATTGCTTCATCAATTCCTTCTGCCATCGCCAGTGTCTCTCCAGCCAACGTGCTTCTGACTACTCTGTGAATTTTCTTTGAACTCCAGCAAATTGGAATAATGTCTCCTTCCTCGTTTGCTAAGAAGATAATGAATCCACCTGGAGTTCCTCCGTCATTGAGATTTCCAAGCGAAGCATCAGTGTATACCATCAGTTTCAATGGTCCTGATCCCAAATGATGAAACTTCAACTCTACATGTTCTGACTGGATCCTTTTGATGACTTGATTTGCTTCTGTCAGATGTTCTACTTTTCCATCTTTGATATTTGAAGCAAGCTGACAAGCATCGAATGACACGTCAGGACGACTTTGTCGAGCTGTCCATAGAATCTGTCCAACTTTTGATCTGTAAGCCTGTTTCTCATGTGCTGTCATGTCATCCTGTTTTTGTTGAGTTCTTTTCTTTTCGATGGGGATCGGCTCCAAGATATCTGCATACTTGGTTTGCTGTAGAGAGACTTTGTTTCCATCAGATGACAGTTCCAAGCCAATGTACTGGAAAGCTTTGTTTTGTTCCTTTCCAACCTTGAACGTTTTTCTGATTTCATCAACAACAGTCTTTTCAAAGTGTTTTGTTCTGCCCCAGATGAAGTCGTCTACATGGCATGCTAAGACACCTGTAACTTCATTTCCTTTCATCCAGAAGAAGACTGCTGGGTCAACTTTTGACATTCTTCCTCCGAGTTTCAGCAGTACATCTTTCACTCTTTTGTACCATTGCAAAGAAGCATCATTCAGTCCGTATACGCATTTTTGCAGATGCCACAACTTTCCTCTGCTATTTGCTTCATTTGGTGGTCTCACAAAAATGTCTCTGTCTATTTCTTTTCCTTGGAGAAAGGCTGTTTTGATGTCCATAGAGCATGGAGTCCACTTTCTTTGTGCAAAGACAGAGAGGATCACTTTCAATGATTCACTTGTGCAAGTAGGCGAATCCTTCTGCATGTCTTCATTTCCAATTTCTTCAAACCCTCTTGCTACAAGTCTAGCCTTTGTTTTTACTCCGTCCTTTGTTTCTTTGAGTGTACAGATCCATCTGGTGGAAACACATCTTTGTCCATTGTCCTCTATTTCAGTGTACACGTGATTCTTTTTCCAACTTTCAAGTTCTTCTTTCTTTGCATTTTCAAAAGAAACTTCATCCATGATCATAACAGTTTCATCTGAATTTGTAGTTGGTGTAGGTTCTGTATTTGACAGTACAAGTCCACTGACTTTTGTCAAATCCACAGACATTCTTTCACCCTCATATTCTTCTGGTTCCAAACATTGAATATTGTACCAGTTCTTATTTCTTCCTGTTGCTTTTCCAGCTTTGCTCAGCACCTTTGCTGATATTTTTGTTCCAGTGTCCACATGATCATATGCAATGATCTGTCCTGGTTCAATTCTTGCTGGATCAATTCTAGTAGCCATCTCTGTGTCATGTGGATGATGTTCTTCATCTTCTTCCAAGATTTCTGATTCAGTGTCTAGATCTGACGTTGATTCAGGAATATTTTCTTCACTGTGTGAGATTTCTTCATTTTTAGATCCAGTATCACTTCGATGTTGCTGACAATCATGTGCAGCCTCACTCGCCAGTTGAGGGTCTTTCCTTGCCATCTTCTCCTGCTCTAGATCACCTTTGACCTTTTGTAGTCTGCTTTGGTGAACACGAATCAAAGTTCCACCATGACGCACAAAGATCACGCTCCAATCTTGTCCAATGACGGTTCCCGGTCCTTTCCATTCATGACCATCAGGTCGCTTGTAGTACACTCTGTCTCCCATCTGGTACTGACCTGACCATGGGCGAACCTGTTTCCTCAAGGCTCTTCTGATTTTCTCTGAGCTTTCTGCTTCTGTGAAAGCTTTCCTTGTAGCATGCAAACTTGCGATATGCTCTCCAACTGTCCTACTTCTGGTGATTCCCTCCAAAGCAGGTAGTTCATCTGTGAGTGTGGATGGAAAATTTGGATTCTTCCCAAAGACCAGCTGATATGGGCTGAAACCATGTGTGTTCACCATGGAATTTTTCGCTGCCAAAGCCCAACACAAAGCAGTCTCAAAATCTGTGTCTTCCTTGTCTGTCCTGACTTTCTGCATGATGTTTGTCAGCGTCTGATTGTGTCTCTCACACAAACCATTGCTCCATGGACTATATGCAGCAGTAGTTTTGACTTCGATGTTGGAAGTTTTCACACATGTCCCTGAATTCCTCATTGTTGAACTCTGAACCATTGTCACTGAGTACAACTTTTGGTGGGCCATGTATTGCAATCCAGTGCTTCATGAAGCTGTCAACAATGACAGAAGCCCGTTTGTTCCTGATGATTACTGCAGCACTGAATCTTGTGTATTCATCAATCATGTGGAAGTACCAGACATTTCTATCCAATTCATGCAGATCCACAGCCACTGTGTGATTATAGTCTTCTGCTAAGGGCATCCCTACCACTGGCTTTGGTGGGGTCTTCTTGTGACGTGCACACATCACATTTTTCAACAATTTCTGTCATATCTCTGTACACTTCTGGATCCTTTATCCCGGCATTTTGCATCAGTTTCTTCAGGTTTGCAGTAGAGGCATGTCCAAATTGCTTGTGAAGCTTCAAAATAGTCTGCTTCTTTTCACTTTCATGCAGTTTTCCTTCCAGCAACAGGATTTCACTCTCCTCACCGTTTTTTGTTTCCTGTTTGCCACAAATGTCGATGCGGTAATGCCCTGTTGATGTGTAGTTCAACTCCACTGGTTGATGAAACATAGTAGCCTTATCATTGCACATGTCCAACACAGCCTCTGCTCTTTTGAGTGAATCCTTGCTCAACAGAAGTGGTAAGTCAATGTCCACAACTTCAGTTTCAATGGTGCACTTAGTATCACCAATTTGTGCTGGTACTGTTGCCTTCATGTAGGACTTGACTTTTGCACCATCACCAAATCTGAAAGTCTTAGCACTTGCACCAGTCTTGATTTGCTTCTTTTTCTTCTGCTCCAGCTGATCAACATATTCTTCGTACCATCTTTTTCCACACACAGTCTTGGTACATGCTGTATCAATGATTGCACATCCAAAGGACTCTGTTAAGAGTATCTCATTTTCAGGTTTGTATTCTTTTGTAAACAAAGCCAAGTTACATTCTTCTTCATTTTCTTCTGCATCTGTCTTGTTTTGATGCTTGTGGGGGCAATCCTTAGCCCAGTGAAACACGCTCTCACAAATAGCACATCTGGTTCTTTTGCCACTCCTGTCTAATGGATTTGTTCCTTTTTGTTCTGCTGTTTTATGTTGTGAACCTGTTTGCTGATATCTGGAAGGTTCTTTCTGAGCTGCTGATATTTGGTACTCTTTACCAGAAATGCTTCTTCTTTTTCCTCTTTGATCTTGATTTCGTTCACTGTGCTTACTGTCGAACTGTCCCCAAATATTCTCTTCAAAGCAGATTTCATTGAAGAAAATTTTCTGTCAGACGCTGCTGTCAGAACTAATTGTCTTTCTTTCACTGACAAACCTGCATTGTCCAGCAGTTTAAATGCAAGCACTGAATCTGGATATTCCATTTTGTATTTTCTGCAAATATTGTATCTTCTTTCATACTCAATGATGAAATCGCACATTGACATGTCTTGTCCTTTCCTCAGTCTTTCAAAGTCTGAATATGCTGTGTAAGCCAAGTCAACCTCATCATGTAGAAAAAGACTATCAAGTGCAGTCAATAAAATATCCATCCCATCTCCTGTGTTCAACCGTGCAACATCGATTTCTAGTGCTTTTGCTCGTGCTTGGCCGGTTAATGACAATGTAACGGCTAGTGCTTGTTTCTCTGGCTTGACGTCTGTTACTAGTTTCCATACTTCCAGTTCGTTTTTCCACGTCTCGTAACTTGTATCCGGCCCCAGGCTCGGCGGTGTTTTATAGCTCTGCGCCATGATTTTTACAACTGGTGAACCACGGACCACGCTCTGCTACCATGAAAAGTCACTTCTGACTATACTAAAAAGTCTCCTCGACTACAATATATCGCATCCCTTGATACAACTCGTTAAACAGCGTCCTTCGCCATCGCTCGTTGTCAAGCCTACTACCCCCACCGTTTCTTCCTCCACTCAATCGTTTCCGGTAATAACTTCCTGCTCGCTATCGAAGCAACACATCTATCAATTTATACTAAACTTAAGCATCTACTTGCAAAGCCAGAGGACTACAGGCGGAAATCTGAACAAATCTTAAATAAATGTTAGCGAACCGCCCAGAGAACGTGGACAAACGAGTCACAAGACGAAACACTCGTTTGTCCAGGTTCTCTGGGCGGTTCGCTAACATTTATTTAAGATTTGTTAAGCATCTACATTTGCCAGGATATAGTGATTCCGCTAAACGCACAGATCACAAAAAGCCTGTGCTCTACCAATATCAGTCCACATGAGTTGTTTATAAAGTACTTTGTGCTTCTCTTACACTCCCCCCCCCCCCATCCCCCCACCCCCACCCCCGTCTCCCTGATACACACAGCCACACACATGCACACACTGTCACACACATGCACACACATCAGAGTAAAAGGAATGTTGAAATGAATAACGGATCATGAATTTAATAACATCAGACACTGTTGGGATTCTGGGGACACTGTGGGGATTCTGGGAGTGCTTTCTTAATCTTCTGGAAATTCTTTACTGTGAATGCCCTTTTCACTGTCACTCTCTTTGCATCAGCCTCATTTGTTTTATGTCTTTTTCTTTTTGTAGTCTCACCATTTTAAGAAATGCCTACCTGAAAGTATGTATTTTATTTTGGATAGATCCGCTGTTGAGGAAACAGTCAACAAAAGAAATGTTTTCTGGGCTTATTGCAGTGGATAATCAAGACTAGATTTCTTTTGCATAGGGTTTTGTTTGTTTGTTTTTCAGGTTGAACAAATATTTTTTCTGTAGGACACTGGTCAGGTAAATGTTTTATTCCTGATTTGGCCCTTTATGATCAGCTGGGTGTCAACCAGCAGGACTCGTCTGTTTAATTCACTCCACATCCGCCGTCACTGCATTTTTCTTGACCTGACATGGGAGGTAAGCTCACCTACTGTTCTGACCACTCCAGGCTTGGCAGGATTGAATGCCCTCAACACATTGCCAAGGAGAGCTTCTAATTGGACAGTTTTTCAATTCTGTTTCAGTTCTGAGAACTGGATCAGAGAAAGGAGTCATCAAGGTTTGCGCTGGAGAAATACAGAAAGCTGAGGTAATTCAAAGCAAGTATATTGTCTTGTGAACTCTCAAAATATGGTCAAGCCACCTGAATTTTGCCCAGTACTTAGATAGATGTATACTTGTCCTGTGTCAGCCTGTGATTCCTTCAAGCTTGTGGAGTGGTGTCCAATGATTTTTAAACTTGGGATTCTTTAAAAGTGATTTTGTATTGTTGTGGATTTTTGGCTGTGAATTTTATATGTCCATCTTTGATCTTAGACATGTTAGTTACCATCTTGTTTAAAACTGTTGTATTCCCCTTCATGTAGTACTGTTATTGTTGTTGGTTTTCATTTGTTAGTTTGCCTGTTTTTGTTTTTAAACACTTTAATACATACATGAAGAATGACTGGGTTTTGGAAAGCATGGAAGTGCTTTCACCATCAGGCGTTCACTCCCTGTGAGGTGGCATGGCAGTAAATGTTGGGAGTGAGGTGAGAGATGACACCCAAAGGACACTGAGTGGCAGGTCGATGTCTGGGGAGCTCAGTGCATTCCTTGTTGCCATATGAGTGATGGTAGGCCTTGCCTATCTTGTTGGATGATGACTCTTGGCAGCATGGGACAGTGTGGTGGTGGAGCACTGCCTCACTACGATACATGTGGCTGGGAAGTAGCCATACTTGGATGGGGCATGGTCTGCGTCTTAAGGCTCTGGAAAGTTGGGCTGATACATATGCCCTCTCAGCAGTAGTGGATTGAGACCTACAGAGGCTCTGTACAGCAACAATTCATCAATGGCAGTCCTGCTTTGTTCTTGAGCTAGCTTCACACAGATCTGTCACACACCGCGTTCTCACGCTGTTGGTCACGAACTCAGCATGCTGACTCCATGCACACACATTACTCCATTCATTCAGAGGAACACTAACAGACCAAAGCTTTGTTTTTAAACGCTCCCTTTCTTTATAATGATTATCAAAATCAAAATGAATACATACAATCATGTCTTTCCCAATAAATATATCATGACAAAATACTTTCTTCTTTTCCGCTTTCATTCTTTCACACTATGGCTCCAGTCAATACTAAATGTTCCTGGGTAAGACAATCTTCTTCCAGACTGTTCAGGGGAGGCTGCCGCTCCAGGCTCGGACGCTGAGGTGTTCTCTAGGGAACAAGCACTAAGTTAATGCCCTAGCAGACTTCTGCCTATGATTACTCTTCCGACCTCTCACAGGTCACAGGACATCGCTGACCTCTCACAGGCCACAGGACCCCAAGTCCTACTTTCACAACCCCCCAAAGGTTGTTCTGCCTAACAGGCAATACTATGAGCTAGACGCAAAAGGGAGTTAAAGTCCCTTAACCCCACAAGGGTTAACTAAAAGAATCCAGCATCTGCTCTTGTCCAAGCCATCCCCAGGTCTGATTCAAAAATTGTTATTCACTCAGTCACACAAAAAGTGAGCTTCACTCATACTCAACTCTCAGTGTCCTAGCCAATCCAAATCAAGTTCACTTATGTGGTGTCACACCATAATTTGATTTTTTTCGGACACAGTGTGGTCCTACATCACAAGTGCAAATATTCACCAAAACATGTATCCATACTTTTATCAACATCATCACATCAAATGCATGTTCAAATCCCGTTCATGACACACATCGAATCACTAGTCATGACAAGGTAAAAAAAACACTGCCACTTGAGCATGTAGATGGCTGCGTTGAAGTCCTGAAGACAGCCTTGGGAGGGGATCATGACGACAGACTGGGCCCAGTATACATGATTGTCAGTATCACCTGATGGCTGACCAATAAGATGCAGCCTGAGATGTCCATCTGAGGAGACTCAGCCAGAAGACCTTGTGATCCATTCTTGGAAAGATCCGAAGGAAGAAGACCTGGGAAGACAACACTCCATGACATTGGATGGCCCAATCTGGACACAAAGCCCTGACCTCCTATCTGTGCCACAGCTTTGTCAGACCAGTTTCAGTGGAGCTGCAGATCTCTGTGGCAAGACATGTCCTTCAATGGCCTCGGGGCAATCAGAGGTCAATCTCACCATGATCTGATCCGACCATCAGGTGACCAGGATCCAGTATTAAGCCTGATGAGGTCTTCACAGGATCCAGTATTAAGCCTGATGAGGTCTTCACGGGATCCAGTATTAAGCCTGATGAGGTCTTCACAGGATCCAGTATTAAGCCTGATGAGGTCTTCACGGGATCCAGTATGAAGCCTGATGAGGTCTTCACGGGATCCAGTATGAAGCCTGATGAGGTCTTCACAGGATCCAGTATGAAGCCTGATGAGGTCTTCACAGGATCCAGTATGAAGCCTGATGAGGTCTTCACAGGATCCAGTATGAAGCCTGATGAGGTCTTCACAGGATCCAGTATGAAGCCTGATGAGGTCTTCACAGGATCCAGTATGAAGCCTGATGAAGTCTTCACAGGATCCAGTATTAAGCCTGATGAGGTCTTCACAGGATCCAGTATTAAGCCTGATGAGGTCTTCACAGAGTGAAACTGTGTCACTTGCTGGTCCTGCTGACTTCTCCTTTGCAGGAAACAATGAATTTAATTGAGCGCGCTCTGGAGAAGTATTACTTCTCATGCCCCCTTTCCTTTAAATACAAGTCTGTCTTTTAAAGTTAAGATGAATTTAATTGAGCGCACACTGGACAAGTATTACTTCTCATGCCCCCTTTCCTTTAAATACAAGTCTGTCTTTTAAAGTTAAGATGAATTTAATTGAGCGCGCACTGGAAACGTATTACTTCTCATGCCCCCTTCCCTTAGGGAATGCAAGTCTGTCTTTTAAATCTAGTTGCAAAGTAAGGCGACTGCAGACGGAAATCTAAACAAATCTTGAAGGTGATTAATAGCAAACCACCAAGAAAACGCAGACAAACGAATCACAAGACAAAACATTATGCGTTTCGACCTCTTAGGTCTTCTTCAGGTAAGATACAAAACACTAAGGACATACAACAAAATGAATGGCAATCACTTATCTTCATTCACTTCAGTGCAAGATGGGCGTTGATTCAATGCCGATCTTGCGCTAAACTGAATGAAGATATCATTGATTCAACGCCCATCTTGCGCTGAAGTGAATGAATAAGTGATTGCTCGTTCATTTTTGTTGTATGTCCCAAGCGTTTTGTATCTTGCTTGAAGAAGACCTAAGAGGTCGAAACGCGTCATGTTTTGTCTTGTGATTCGTTTGTCTGCATTTTCTAAGTGGTTTGCTAATAATTACATTTACACTCTGTCTTTTAAAGTTAAGATGGATTTTGATGTTTGTGTGTATATGTGCATATTCATATGATGTTTGCCTTCTTGGAAAGTGAAACAAGATCAGACTTGATATAGTTGGAACGTTTACATTTATAGAAATCAGTTGCATGAGTGTAACTGTGTGAAAATGAATAAAACCAGATAAAAAAATGTTTTAAAATGACCTTAACAGTTGATCAGAGTGGAAATGGTTAGTGGGTTCAGTAGATTTTGACAAACTACATTCAGGAGATCAAAGTCATTGTCGCAGTGTGATAGAATGCCGGGATCAAAGAGTTCAAATGGTATGTTTGACCTGATAAAACAAACGAGAGAAATTTGTGTGTGCATAGATCAGAGGGGGAAAAAAGATATAGAAGTAGAAATGGCATGTTTGATATTATCATTTTGAAATTTGTCAGAATCAGACATGAAATATGGTAGAATTCTGCCTGCATGGGCAGATAGATGATGTTCATTCTTGTAAATGACTTTGATTGTTGATCGAGATATTTTTGAAAATAGGGTACAAAAAAAAAGTAAATGTTGGCAGATCAGAGCAGTAAATTTCATGGCAGGTGGATGCTTTTGAAGAGTTGAGCTTTCTTACTTCCCTAAGCTTGTCAAAGACATGCAAAAAGACTAAACACTCACATCAAACAAAATCTCCCAAAGTTTCAGCGTGTCAAAGAGGAAAACGTCTTTATTTATGATATTATTTGTTTTTACTTATCTATTTTACTTCTTTTAGGTAAGTGTTTGTGTATGTGGTTTTTTTCTTTCATATTTAATATATGGCAATGTATCCTGTTATGTGATTGTTCTGCAAGACTCGTATCAGTAGTATTGGGGAGAAATACAAAGCAGTCCCCCACCCCATCCCCTTTATGCCTGTGATATAGGCTTTGTCACCGATCGGCGGTACTAAATCAGTATGTCCATGTGTTTAAGAGTAGTGGTGGTTCAAGATAGAGAGCGTGTGCGCGCGCTCGCGCGTATGTGAGGTTGGGGTTTAGTTAGCTAGAGTTAGGTTAAGTTCCTCAGGGCTAGGTAGTAAGGTTAGGCTAGGTAGGGGGGCAGGTGAAATAGGACATACAATATTCTTTCATTCCAGTCTTCACTTATTGAAGGAATGGAATGGAAGCGGGAGGTTGGTTTCGTTCCCGATTGTTACCCTTTTGTTACTTTGGTTCTACACCAGAGAAGGCGGGGCAGGATATCGGCTGTTGTTGTGTTGTCAAGTCTGTGAGTTGTTGTGGTAAATTGTCGTGTTGTTGCACGAGCAATAACTAGTCCGTTGGTCAGGCGTGTCAGCTCTGCGGAGGGATACACTGCTCTGACCAATCGTTGTTTTGTGTGGTGAGTAGAGTTCGCTTGATTCCGACCAGGGCGGAATGTGTTGGGGTAGCTTCACTTCGGTCCCTGGTGTTCGTCGGAGTGGACGTACGCCTTGTAGGTGCGGCGGCAGCGCCGTTAGTTTTGAAGAGTGACTTCAAGTCATAGTTAGTGCCAGGTCCTCGTCGGGGTTGGGTGCCCTTGGCCTGTGCTGAGTCGGTGTCGTCCTTGTTGCAGCCACTGTCAGCCAGTTGCAGAACTGGTGTGGTTGATCGTCTGTATGTCCAGGTTGGTGATCTGTTAGGTTCGTTGTGTTGTAGTTCGTTGTGTTGTCTTGTATTATGGCGAGTTGAACTGTAGTTGTCTCATGTTGGGATTAGTTGTATGGTGTTCGTTGCGTATACGGGTTGTCTGGTATGATGTTGTCTTGGTTCCGTGATTGAATTTGTTGTCAGCCGGTTTGTGTTGTTACCTCTTTTCGGTATATTCTGTAAGTAGTGTACATAGTGGTTCCTGAGTTCGATTGTCATGTGACAGTTTGGCTAGACAATGTGGGTTCAATATAATGACCGTTGATGGACAGTGATGTAGATATTGTTTGTGGTTAGTTCATGGTAATGTCAGTGGGTTCAATAAGAGGGTAGTACGAGGTTGCATTTGGTTGAGGATCATAATATGAGTCAGGTGCAGATGTGTCTGCGTGAATCATAGAGGGGTTTGATGATTGTGCTCAATCTCAGTTGTAAATAGTAGGAGTTCGTTGAAATTGATTAACGATTCTGGAGTTGACCTGCACAGCATTGGAATCGGTTAACTGTGTAGTAAAGCCAAGGCCAATTTGTGGTCGAGTGGTTTATACTGGAGTACGGTCGTAACCATTCAACTTATATTGGTGTCTTTTCACTTTCGTTACGAGTCAGGGTTCTCGACGCGGGTGTCGTGCGCGTGCGGACTGTATCTGTGACGTACGCATTTGGTACAGGACAGTGAGTCCATAGGGTAGAAGTTTTTGTAATACAAGTGACAGTCGTCACACATGCAGGGATGTATGTGTTTGTGACAGAACGGGGTTGGAGAAAGATATCTTAGGTGGTGGGAAGACTGTCCCATTATGAATTTTAGTAGTCGGAAAGAAGGGAAAGGTAAAGTTTAAGGCGAGTAGCTTAGCAGTCGATAGGATAAAAACGGATGATGTGCAGCATGTAATATTGTATGAAGTGTGGTTGTGTTGGCATAACAAAGATTAAGCACTGGGCTATCTGACAAGAGATGACATGAGAGTGAGGTGCTGGATGGAAATTGTGGCAAACAAATCATGATGTTTTGGATATATGATTATAATTGACAGTGCAAAGAGGGGTAATAATGTGAAGGATTGTGGCTGCGAGCCGATTCTCTTGTGTGAACATGCTGGAACTGTAAACCGATGAAATTGATAAGTTTTTCCTCTGAGAGATGTGTATTACTACTGGTTATTGTGTGGAGACATTTCCTTGTGAAATTGCCCATTTCCTAGATTATTTAGTATGTCCTAAGGGGACCCGTGAAGTCCGCATTGGGATCGCTTAGTTTTCTTTTCTTTTCCGAGATTTGGGTGTGATTCATAATTTCATATGTAATAGCGTGGATTGGCTCAGAGAGAATATTGTTTTACTGCTGTTGTAAGGGTTGGCAGGAAATGGGTCTGATAACCCCAAAGTGAGTAATGGGTTGGGGGATGTGTTCGAAATTCAAGGGGTCACTCTCATGCCCGAGTGGGAAGTAGGCAAGGGAGATGGAGAGTTAAAGCTTTACCAAGTAGCCTGTGTGCCTTGATGACTCGGGTAGTAGCAACATTACAGTAGGGGCCTACAGTTGTGTCAGCAGGTATCCTGTTCCGTCCTGAGGCTGGGGCCAGATCACCGCAGTTCTACTGTACTGCCGCGTGCCGGCAGGTGAGCGGCGCTTTCCAGTGCCTGTTGTTTCCCCGGGAGAGGGAGACCACCCAGGCCGTCTGCCTTCTGTGGGGCAGCTCTCCTCTGGCTACCGGTGCTCTTCCGGGAGTTCTCCGGCACTGGTTCCTCGTCCCTGTTTAGGCGTCCTGTGAGAGGGCGCTGCACCAGGCCTTTTCCACCCTTGGTGTCCGGCGGGGCCTTCAGAGGAGGAGGCGTCCTACGAGCCCCGGACCCGTCGAGAGGGCGTCTGGTGTGTGTACGTTGGGTGTCGTGCCCATCGCAGGGAGGAGTCAGACTGCGGGAAGCCACGGTCAGCGCCGGGGTGCAGAGTCTTCGGGGAGGGTGTCGGCCCGCGGAGGAGCCACGGTCAGCGCCGGGGTGCAGGGTCTTCCGGGGAGGTGTCAGCCTGTGAGGGGCCACGTACAGCGCCGAGGACTGGAGTTTTCCGGGCCGGGATGGGTTGTCCCATGTTTGTGATAGAAGGGGTGTAGCGTTAGGCAGTAGGGTTAGGGGTGTTAGCTACTGCCTCCGTTTAGGACGTAGTGGCCGGCACAGTGTAGGGTACTTGTCGTTGCCTCCCTTAGGGACGCAGCGACCAGTTTGGTAGTGGTCCCGGGTTAAAAGAGAAGGGTGAGTCCTGGGGAGAGGTGTGGGTGGTAGCAGTCGTTAAGAGATTAGAGTCCCTTTGGTAAATCCTTGTCCCTAGTAGTTAGTCACCACGTGTGCGGGCTATCGCTGTGTCCCCAGGTCACAGTGATATACCGCAACTGGTGTTTTAGGTTAGGTTAGGGTCTTCCAGGTCTTTATAGTAGAGTAGGGTGAGTCAGCGGGAATTGGGATACTTGTGTGCAGTTGTGGATGTGCGTGAGTGGTGGCGCCATGGAGTGTGTGTGAAATAAAGAAGCGTGCGTGATTGTAAAACTGTGTTAGTGTGCTGTGTTGTCTGACCTAGTGTGTGATAGGCGTGGGTAGGGGTGGTAGGGTCGTCCGGCTTAGCGACCGTGACAGGCTTATACTTTTTTTTTTTTTTATCGGTTGTTTACATGCGTATGAAGCCAAACTGCATTAACCTGACAAAATGATGAAAGTCATCATATCACCTGTATTTGTCTGTTTTTATTCAGTAACTCTTGTTGTCATTGGTTCTCACTCAACTTCTTAAAAAACCTTTGGAATGTAGGCATAACATCTTGCACACAGATAGAATCCAATCACCAACTTTTGGGAGTGAAGGCCAGTTTGGTCATTCGTACGATGACACTTATACACATAAGCATGCACTAAAAGAATGAAAATATGAATAAAAAAACTGAGTGACTGACAGATTGTATGATGCAGGAAGCAACTGAATATAGTGCCAGCAGTAACTCTTCAGTCGCCTCCATCGAAGTAGGAAGCCTTTTATACAAAGGGGAGTATGGGTAGTAAAGCACTCAGAGCTTGATCTCTTGGAAGATAGGTGCTGTATGATAGGTCTTAAATAAGAATTGTAGAGAGGGGCTTAGGCATTCTCAGTCTGTTTGATAATCTGTCCCTATATGTAGTCAATACACATTGTGTTGTATTTGTGTCACACTCCTTTCTTTCCCACTGCTCCAGTGAATTTATAAGAGCTTAAGGTGTTGTTTAGATCAAGTGCATTTTTGTGTATGAAATTTTGCAGGCTGATGTCATTGTGAACTCAACCAACAGAAAGCTGCGCCCTCATCTTGGAGCAGTAGAACAGGCCATTGCAGCAGCAGCAGGACCAGAGATGTTGAGAGCTTGCCAAGAACAATATCCACAGGGCATCACAGAGAATGGTCTGGCTGTTACAGATAGTTTCCACATGAAGAATGCGAAAAAAGTCTACCATATTGTACTTCCATTAATTAATTATACGGTGAGAGCATTAGCAGTCTGAATATTGATACCTGTCTCATCAAAGCTGATTGTCACACACAAAATATGAAATCTTGTTTAGATTCTTTGTCAGATTTTGATGTTGTTGTTGTTTAATTTGTTCTGCTGACCACCTTTCTGAGCTGGAGAATTTATCTATCTGCAGAGAGAAAGAGACTGAAGTGAAAGAGAACTGAATTGCTGTTGAAGGAACTTACAGTGTGTCATGTTTATGAATGAGGGTGGTGGTTGTGTGTATGTTTTGATGACCAGGAGTGGAAGGTAGCGTGTGTGAACGAGGGTGGTGGTTGTGTGTATGTTTTAATGACCAGGAGTGGAAGGTAGTGTGTGTGAATGAGGGTGGTGGTTGTGTGTATGTTTTAATGACCAGGAGTGGAAGGTAGTGTGTGTGAGTGATGGTGGTGGTTGTGTGTATGTTTTAATGATCAGGAGCAGAAGGCAGTGTGTGTGAATGAGTGTGTGTGGATGAGGCTGGTGGTTGTGTGTATGTTTTAACCTTTACCAGCCGTGTCATACGACAAAGTATGACAGGATTTCTTTCCCTCGAGCCGCAGCACCCAAAGCTGTGTGATGGACAGACAGTACATTCTGCCGTGTCACACTCTACTGTGTGACTGGAACATAAAAAATTCCTACACTTTCCATAAAATGATCCAAGGGAAATAAGCTCTGTAACTATTCTTGGGGATGTTGTAGCAAGTAGTAGACCTTACTTTCAGTGCTCTATCATGAACTTGGCTGACCCCAGCAGCTTTGGAACAAAGGAACTGACGGCACCGGACTTTGCCACTAAGCGCACGGGAAAAACTGTCTGTCAGATGAAGGGGTGGTAGCGATTTCTCGCTCAGTGAAGCGCTTGAAATCATATTACAAATTGGATCTGGTGATGAGGGGAGTGATAGAGAAATAGAAAACTATGAAAGATAAGAGGAAAGTGAATTGTTTGAAGATGCAGCCATCCCTTCATCTTCTGATTTGGTGTTGTAACAGAACGGAATCGAATGTAAACAAAGAATTTTGTTTTACTTGTCAGACACGTTTTTCAACGCGGTCTTGTCTACACATTGAAAGTGGATGATTCAAAATTACTAAGTTCGATTAGTTGAGCGTTTGTTCTTTTCTATGACACCTAACACAACACTGTCAGTTGTTATCTAGCTACCATAAAAATTAATTAAAAAGTGGCAAAATATGCGCGTCAGCAGGGACTGAGCACCATGCGCGAGTGCACGGCAGCAGGGAGTTGTGCTGCACGTACCGCTCTCGGCTAGAGAATATTAATGACCAGGAGTGGAAGGCAGTGCGTGTGAGTGATGGTGGTGGTTGTGTGTATGTTTTAATGACCAGGAGTGGAAGGCAGTGTGTGTGAACGAGGGTGGTGGTTGTGTGTATGTTTTAATGACCAGGAGTGGAAGGCAGTGTGTGTGAACGAGGGTGGTAGTTGTGTGTATGTTTTAATGACCAGGAGTGGAAGGTAGTGTGTGTGATGGTGGTGGTTGTGTGTATGTTTTAATGACCAGGAGTGGAAGGTAGTGTGTGTGATGGTGGTGGTTGTGTGTATGTTTTAATGACCAGGAGTGGAAGGCAGTGTGTATGGATGAGGGTGGTGGTTGTGTGTATGTTTTAATGACCAGGAGTGGAAGGCAGTGTGTGTGATGGTGGTGGTTGTGTGTATGTTTTAATGACCAGGAGTGGAAGGTAGTGTGTGTGAGGGTGGTGGTTGTGTGTATGTTTTAAAGACCAGGAGTGGAAGGCAGTGTGTGTGAGTGATGGTGGTGGTTGTGTGTATGTTTTAATGACCAGGAGTGGAAGGCAGTGTGTGTGGATCAGGGTGGTGGTTGTGTGTATGTTTTAAAGACCAGGAGTGGAAGGCAGTGTGTGTGATGGTGGTGGTTGTGTGTATGTTTTAATGACCAGGAGTGGAAGGCAGTGTGTGTGAATGAGGTGGTGGTTGTGTGTATGTTTTAATGACCAGGAGTGGAAGGCAGTGTGTGTGAACGAGGGTGGTAGTTGTGTGTATGTTTTAATGACCAGGAGCGGAAGGTAGTGTGTGTGATGGTGGTGGTTGTGTGTATGTTTTAATGACCAGGAGTGGAAGGTAGTGTGTGTGATGGTGGTGGTTGTGTGTATGTTTTAATGACCAGGAGTGGAAGGCAGTGTGTATGGATGAGGTGTGTGGTTGTGTGTATGTTTTAATGACCAGGAGTGGAAGGCAGTGTGTGTGATGGTGGTGGTTGTGTGTATGTTTTAATGACCAGGAGTGGAAGGTAGTGTGTGTGAGGTGGTGGTTGTGTGTATGTTTTAAAGACCAGGAGTGGAAAGCAGTGTGTGTGAGTGATGGTGGTGGTTGTGTGTATGTTTTAATGACCAGGAGTGGAAGGTAGTGTGTGTGGATCAGGGGGTGTTGTGTGTATTTTAAAAAGACCAGGAGTGGAAGGTAGTGTGTGTGGATGAGGTGGTGGTTGTGTGTATGTTTTAATGACCAGGAGTGTAAGGTAGTGTGTGTGGATGAGGGTGGTGGTTGTGTGTATGTTTAAAAAGACCAGGAGTGGAAGGTAGTGTGTGTGGATGAGGGTGGTGGTTGTGTGTATGTTTTAATGACCAGGAGTAGAAGGCAGTGTGTGTGGATGATGGTGGTGGTTGTGTGTATGTTTTAATGACCAGGAGTGGAAGGCAGTGTGTGTGGATGATGGTGGTGGTTGTGTGTATGTTTTAATGACCAGGAGTGGAAGGTAGTGTGTGTGAGTGATGGTGGTGGTTGTGTGTATGTTTTAATGATCAGGAGCAGAAGGCAGTGTGTGTGAATGAGTGTGTGTGGATGAGGCTGGTGGTTGTGTGTATGTTTTAACCTTTACCAGCCGTGTCATACGACAAAGTATGACAGGATTTCTTTCCCTCGAGCCGCAGCACCCAAAGCTGTGTGATGGACAGACAGTACATTCTGCCGTGTCACACTCTACCGTGTGACTGGAACATAAAAAATTCCTACACTTTCCATAAAATGATCCAAGGGAAATAAGCTCTGTAACTATTCTTGGGGATGTTGTAGCAAGTAGTAGACCTTACTTTCAGTGCTCTATCATGAACTTGGCTGACCCCAGCAGCTTTGGAACAAAGGAACTGATGGCACCGGACTTTGCCACTAAGCGCACGGGAAAAACTGTCTGTCAGATGAAGGGGTGGTAGCGATTTCTCGCTCAGTGAAGCGCTTGAAATCATATTACAAATTGGATCTGGTGATGAGGGGAGTGATAGAGAAATAGAAAACTATGAAAGATAAGAGGAAAGTGAATTGTTTGAAGATGCAGCCATCCCTTCATCTTCTGATTTGGTGTTGTAACAGAACGGAATCGAATGTAAACAAAGAATTTTGTTTTACTTGTCAGACACGTTTTTCAACGCGGTCTTGTCTACACATTGAAAGTGGATGATTCAAAATTACTAAGTTCGATTAGTTGAGCGTTTGTTCTTTTCTATGACACCTAACACAACACTGTCAGTTGTTATCTAGCTACCATAAAAATTAATTAAAAAGTGGCAAAATATGCGCGTCAGCAGGGACTGAGCACCATGCGCGAGTGCACGGCAGCAGGGAGTTGTGCTGCACGTACCGCTCTCGGCTAGAGAATATTAATGACCAGGAGTGGAAGGCAGTGCGTGTGAGTGATGGTGGTGGTTGTGTGTATGTTTTAATGACCAGGAGTGGAAGGCAGTGTGTGTGAACGAGGGTGGTGGTTGTGTGTATGTTTTAATGACCAGGAGTGGAAGGCAGTGTGTGTGAACGAGGGTGGTAGTTGTGTGTATGTTTTAATGACCAGGAGTGGAAGGTAGTGTGTGTGATGGTGGTGGTTGTGTGTATGTTTTAATGACCAGGAGTGGAAGGTAGTGTGTGTGATGGTGGTGGTTGTGTGTATGTTTTAATGACCAGGAGTGGAAGGCAGTGTGTATGGATGAGGGTGGTGGTTGTGTGTATGTTTTAATGACCAGGAGTGGAAGGCAGTGTGTGTGATGGTGGTGGTTGTGTGTATGTTTTAATGACCAGAGTGGAAGGTAGTGTGTGTGAGGGTGGTGGTTGTGTGTATGTTTTAAAGACCAGGAGTGGAAGGCAGTGTGTGTGAGTGATGGTGGTGGTTGTGTGTATGTTTTAATGACCAGGAGTGGAAGGCAGTGTGTGTGAACGAGGGTGGTGGTTGTGTGTATGTTTTAAAGACCAGGAGTGGAAGGCAGTGTGTGTGGATCAGGGTGGTGGTTGTGTGTATGTTTTAAAGACCAGGAGTGGAAGGCAGTGTGTGTGATGGTGGTGGTTGTGTGTATGTTTTAATGACCAGGAGTGGAAGGCAGTGTGTGTGAATGAGGGTGGTGGTTGTGTGTATGTTTTAATGACCAGGAGTGGAAGGCAGTGTGTGTGAGTGATGGTGGTGGTTGTGTGTATGTTTTAATGACCAGGAGTGGAAGGTAGTGTGTGTGGATCAGGGTGGTGGTTGTGTGTATGTTTTAATGACCAGGAGTGTAAGGTAGTGTGTGTGGATGATGGTGGTGGTTGTGTGTATATTTTAATGACCAGGAGTGGAAGGTAGTGTGTGTGGATGAGGGTGGTGGTTGTGTGTATGTTTAAAAAGACCAGGAGTGGAAGGTAGTGTGTGTGGATGAGGGTGGTGGTTGTGTGTATGTTTTAATGACCAGGAGTGTAAGGTAGTGTGTGTGGATGAGGTGGTGGTTGTGTGTATGTTTAAAAAGACCAGGAGTGGAAGGTAGTGTGTGTGGATGATGGTGGTGGTTGTGTGTTATGTTTTAATGACCAGGAGTGTAAGGTAGTGTGTGTGGATGATGGTGGTGGTTGTGTGTATGTTTAAAAAGACCAGGAGTGGAAGGTAGTGTGTGTGGATGAGGGTGGTGGTTGTGTGTATGTTTTAATGACCAGGAGTAGAAGGCAGTGTGTGTGGATGATGGTGGTGGTTGTGTGTATGTTTTAATGACCAGGAGTGGAAGGCAGTGTGTGTGGATGATGGTGGTGGTTGTGTGTATGTTTTAATGACCAGGAGTGGAAGGTGTGGTCCTCCAGGAGTAGGATGCAGTGAGAGTTCCCATTTCAATGTGGTGAGGTCACTTGAAAGTTTGCTTTCACCTCTTTTCGACCAGTAGTGGAAAGAGCAACTTTACCTCCTTTCAGGGGGAAGAGGGGTGTGTAAGATACTCAGGAATGGCTCATAATGTAATTTTCTCTTAACTTAAGCACTTAAGAGTGATTTAAATGAAAAGATCTATTTATCACTTCAGTTAAAAAAAAAAAAAAAAAGTCTTGAGGGAAAAAGTACTCCAGAAACTTGGAGAGTTTCTTCAAAATGGGAAAGGATTGTGTTTGTTTTATACCAAAACTTATTTTTTGGTGTATCTATGTTTGTGTATTTAACATACATAAAGACTTGTTGATGTTAATTTGCTTGTTTGTTTATTTGCTATCCTCCATACCCCCCTAAGAATGAAAGGACTAAATCCAAGTGGGTGTTTGTGTGTTGTCAGTACAGCCTGATGTTAATCTGAAAATTAACAATTTTGAGTGGATCACTTTGTATATGCATTTGTGTTCATATGCGTGTCTGTGAGTGTCTACCACTTTGTATGTGCATTTGTGTTCATATGTGTGTCTGTGAGTGTCTACTCAGTACAGCCTATGTTTAACGGTGTAATTAAAATGAAGGTGAGGCTTAATGAGGAATAAAACAAATCTGTTGGAGGACAGATAATTGATGTCAGATGCAGCTGTGGCAGTTGTGAAATGAGTACGCCAAGTGAAATTCAACTTTTTGTGTTATCTATTTCTCATCTGGAGAAATCACGCATGAATGTAGAATGCAGTGTGGACATACAGTGTATCCAGTGAAAGCATAGATCCTGAAACAGAATTGTGAAACTAACACTATAGCTGACAGCTGCACTGATGTTGGCAACATGTCAAGATCGTTGTTGCATATCAGGGTTGAGCTCCCACTGTACACCCGTGTTAATTTTCCAGCTGTGTGTGTCAGTCACAGTGTTTCCTCATCTCTTTCAGGAATGTAAAATGGGGGAGTCAGATGTCTGGCAACACATCATTTCCAAATGTTGGAAGTTATGGTATGAGGCTGAATGGCTTGTGCCCAGATGGTCAATGCTGGCAACTGCTATAGTGCTGTCTGTCAAAATCTGAACTACTATGTTTGTAATTGTGTTTTTGTTTTTTCCAACGGACATGTTGCCGGGAGAGAAAGTTCAGGGAAGGCAAGAGGTCATGCCTGCTCAGTGGCTGTGGGAGAACTAGGCTGAACTCAGGGCGGCTCGTGACAAAGTGAGGGAATGCCTTCAGCCATTTGCAACCAAAACGACGACAAAAGGATTGCCAGTGGTGTCAGGCTGACACAAAATCCAAGATTACTGGTGAAAAGGGTGCTGGTTGTTACCTTGATGCCTGGGCCACAAGGAAATCTGTCGTCAAGCCTTTTGATGGCTTGAGTTGGGAGAAGAGAGTGATTCGCATAGTGATACAGTTGTACTTCCCTCTCCTTGATATAAAACCATGTGGAACTTGGGAAGCACCTTTTCAAGAGGAAGAAGATACTGATCCAGAAAGGATGTCTTACCTTGAATGATATGTCATTATCTCCTCTGTCCTGAAGCTGAGATCTTTAGTTCCCAGGAAGAAGATACTGATCCAGAAAGGATGTCTTACCTTGAATGATATGTCATTATCTCCTCAGTCCTCAAGCTGAGATCTTTAGTTCCAAGGGCTACACCACCACTAGCTCAGGAAGAACTGATTGATGTCTGTGACGTGGTGCGGCCAATTCACTAGCGTCTGCATAGGTGCTGAAAGACCTGGTAGTTCCAGGTGCTTAACAGAGCTCAAGCAGAAGGAAAATAAACATGGTATCTGATTATGAAATATATAAGAAATAACCTGAAAGTAAACTGACGTGCGTAATTCAGTAGTGTGTGTGTGTGTGCGCGTGTACATGTGTGTGTGTATGTGTGTGTCTGTGTGTGATATTTCACCTTTTCAGGAAGACAATAAACAAGATCTACTCCATGGCTTGCGTCAAGTGATCCTTCGCTGCCTGCTTCAAGCCTCCCTGGAGAAGCACACCACCATTGCTTTTCCTGTCCTTGGTTCAGGACAACTGAAGTATCCCAGTGATGTGGTTGCCAAGGTGATGTTCTCCACAGCCAGCTGTTTCTTCAGGGAGATGCCCAGCACATCACTTCAGACTGTCCTCATAGTTGTGTACCCACAGGACCTGGAATCCCTTCAGGTATGGTTACCACTGTTATTTGTGTCATTCAGATCTTTTGTTGTGGTTGTTCTTTGATCTTGACAGGCATGTGTTCTGGACTCTTGCCACTGGCTGCAATGAATAAACACATAAGAAGTTACGCTTTTATACCAGCAAATGAGTGAATATGTTGTTTCAAAAGAAATCAAAATCAATATTTCAGCTTGTTTCATTTTCTTTTGATGCAATTTATAAATCACCTTCTCTAGCATGGTCTTCAGTTATTTGTGTGTTTGTTTGTTTTTTGTCAGCAGAGTTTTGCAAATAATGACCGGAGAAATCTATAATCATCAGACTTGGTCAAAAGATAGAATATTGCCCAAAGAAAAAACCAGTTAATTTGTTTTTTTTAATAACATCCCCCTCCCCCCCCCCCCCCCCCCCCCCACTTTGAGTATGCTTAATTTTAACATTTCAGGAATAGCAAAGCAAGCTGTAGTGCTTAACTATTTTAAAAGGAAAAAAATGAAGATTTTACCAACTATTGAAATAGCGTTATCCAGTTTAAATGTCAAATATAAAAATAAACAAGGCACAGTCTTAAGTCTTAGAAACTAAATTCAACCTACTTTTCTTCCGGGACATAGGTGAAACTTGACACAGGATCTCAGAGCAGGGGAGATAAAAATTTCCCTCTCTGGCTTAAACAGTGTTAAGTTTTACATACTGAAAATGACAATTTTCAGTTTTATGGCCTGTAGTACTTGTGTGAATTGTGGGGGCTTGATCTTTCCTTCCAGAGGGTCAAGGTAACTGTCACATTTCTGATGGCGGTCTGATAGACAGGTTGTCAGTGGAACATGACAGTCAGTAGAATTTGTTTTGGTAGGGGAGTATCGATATGTGTGTGTGAGAGGAGACAGAGACTTCTCAACAGGCTGGGGGGGGGGGGGGGGGGGGGGGGGGCAAGGGGGGAGAAGGCAGAGACTTCTCAACATGTACAGTGTTATATGGTGTAGTTTTGATCAAACATGAGTATCTCTCAGACCTTGGGAATCTTCAGCCCTTGATGCTGATACAAGAAGTTAAGTGGTACATTACGTGCATGACACATGGATGCTCAAGAAATCCATGAGGGGGTGATGTGACTGCTAGCATCCTTTGTAGTGGTGTGGGTGGTAACTGAAACACTTAGACCCGTTCATGAGCATTGTGTTGCTATCAGATAACAGTGGGAAGAGAGCATTGTGGCGATGTTCTCTGTGGTGCAAGGCTGAGTGGGGAAGGAGGGCTGGGGTGTTTGCTTGTTGGGATCCATATTCATGATGTCAGCATTCTCTAATATTGGTGTCAGATTTGCATGTTATCAGGGTGTTGCCATAGAACATCAAAGTCAGCCAGACAGATGTAGGGAAGGGGATGAGGGGAGAAGGGGGTGAAGACGGGCGCGGAAAAATGACATGAACTGGTAACACTAAGGAATGTGTGTGTGTGTGTGTGTGTGTGTGTGTAAGAGAGAGAGAGAGGTTGAAAGACAGAGAGAGAGAGTAGAAAGAAGACAAGAGTTGGGGAGTTGGGTGGTGTTGGCTATGTCAGTTCGTGACAGACACGCATGCACATCAGAACTTCATTTGTTGGTAGGATTCTGTGTGTTAATCTGTAAACCATTTCAACTTTGTTTCCTGTATTCTTTGTGCCAAATAATGCTGGATGTAGTTCATAGTCCAATTTATGACAGCATCTTTCCACCAAAAATAAAATGTGCATGGTTTTGGAATAAGCAGACTCAGGATTGTTTTCTTAAAAATTTTCAACATGTTGGCAGGGATTTGTATCCTTTTAATAACATATGCATAACTTAGAAAGTTTGCTTTTATGTTGCACCTATCAATAAATTCAGCATATTTTAAGTAACTGCCATCTTCCGTTTTATATTGACTGCTATGTATTCTAACCAAATTTTGTATGCAATATTCTATAATGTAACAGGTTTTCAGATTGAATGTTTCCTTTAGGTATATTTGCTTTGGTGTTTATATATATATATATATATATATATATAATAAACTAATAAATTCCAAGGATAAGTACCGAGCACCATTCCAGCAACTTACAGAGCAGCTTGGTGTTGCAATGACTGCAAAAAGTATTCAATTATAAACAAAGCTTGCTCTTATGTCTTAGATTGAAGAAATAGGGGGAGATAAGCATTCATATCTGCAGTGGTAGATGATTCTGCCTAACTAACAGTATGTGCTTGAGTGGGTGAATGGGGAAAAATCAAATAAATGTTTCTCAAAATGAGCCTTCAGCAAGCTTATAGTCTCTAAGGGGGAGACAATCTCCAATGGGAGGAAACTCACTAACATATAACTCCTGGTCATATACCGATATTTCGAAACCTGATTGTTTCTCCTCAGTGACTGCGGAAAGTGGTCATTTGACTCCTCTGCCTTTTCGATTTTAAGAAGAATGCTATCCCAGAAAAAGGCTGGTGTGCAATACCGTAGTATGTTTGTTGAGTTAAGACACAATTGAATATTTCTTGCAGTCATTGCAACACCAAGCTGCTCTGTAAGTTGCTGGAATGGTGCTTGGTACTTATCCTTGGAATTTATTAGTTTATTGTAATTTAGTTCCTTGTGGATTCATTCCAAGAACTGGCCCTCAGCACTTGTGTCTTATGAGGTTATCTTTTTATATTTTCTACTTTTCACAAGAAAATGTAGCTTGTTTTGCTCTTTCGTGATTTTCTTTTGCTTCTTAGGTGGCACCTTTGGTTGGTTTTTTGAAAACTCGGCAAACATACTACGGTATTGCACACCAGCCTTATTCTGGGATAGCATTCTTCTTAAAACCGAAAAGGCAGAGGAGTCAAATTACCACTTTCTGCGGTCACAGAGGAGAAACAATCAGGTTTCGAAATATCGGTATCTGACCAGGAATTATATGTTAGTGAGTTTCCTCCCCATTGGAGATTGTCTCCCCCTTGGAGACTATAAGCTTGCTGAAGGCTCATTTTGAGAAGCATTTATTTGATTTTTCCCCATTCACCCACTCAAGCACATACTGTTAGTTAGGCAGAATCATCTACCACTGCAGATATGAATGCTTATCTCCCCCTATTTCTTCAGTCTAAGACATAAGAGCAAGCTTTGTTTATAATTGAATATATATATATATATTTTTATATATATATATATGTGTGTGTATGTATATATGTGTGAATATATATATATATATGAAATATGTATGTACATATATGTATATATCTAATATATAAATGGCAAATTCTGTCAGTGTGTGTGTGTGTGTGTCTGTGTCTGTGTCTGTGTCTGTGTATGCTATAGACTCAACAACGGCTCAACCGATTGTCATGAAATTTGGCAGGTACGTCTGTTGTGACCTGAGGATGGTTTGGGGCTAATCTCTAAAAAAATAAAACCGTTAAAAACCGTTAAAAAACTGTTGTAACGGTTTCAAAGACATCTTTTTCCTCTGCTTTTCTTCAAATAGCCGTTGTGACATTGCACAGGTACAGGACTACTTCTCTAAAATTAGAACCGTTATTTGGCAGTTAAAAAAAAAACCGTTTAAAAACACCAAACCCTATAAAAGAAACTGTTTAAAACCCGATCTTCTTGAAATTTAGCAGGTATGTCTGTTGTGACCCGAGGATGGTTTTGGGCTAATCTCTAAAAAAAAAAAAAAAACCGTTAAAAAACTGTTATAACGGTTTCAAAGACATATTTTTCCTCTGCTTTTCATCAAATGGCCGTTGTGACATTGCACAGGTACAGGGCTACTTCTCGAAAATTAGAACCGTTATTGGGCAGTTAAGAAATGTTATTTATAACAGTTAAAAACTGTTAAAAACACCAAACCTTATAAAAACTGTTTAAAACCCGATCTTCTGAGGTTGGCGGCCACGAGAGTTATGGGATCGCCACCAAACTTGACATAAGCCTACAGGAACATCCAGCGGGTAACATAGGGTCATTAGATAGTCATTATGACCATTAAATTTGACCGTTTTAAAAACAGTTATTTTCAAAATTTAGGCTGTTCTTGACGAAATTCGGTATACATGTGCAGTTTTAAATGCCAAAAAATGATATACAACTTTTACGAACCGAAATTTAAAATTGACCATTAAAAAACGTTATTTTATAAATTTAGAGTATTCTTGAAGAAATTCAATATACATGTGCAGTTTTGAACACTAAACAATGATATACAATTTTCAAGATCCGAAACTTAACATTGACCGTTAAAAACCGTTATTTTCTGAATTTCGAAATTTTCACCCTTCTTGATAACATTCCGTATGTACGTACAGTTTTAAGCGCTGAACAATGTTATGCAAATTTTATGAACCAAAACTTAACATTGACCGTTAAAAACCGTTATGTTCTAAATTAACACCGCTATTGATAAAATTCGGTATGCGTATGTCCAATAACGGTAAGTAATTTTGCAACATGGATGGGACAGGGTAGGGGGATGAAAAGGGAGGAATGAGAGGGGCCAGAAAAATGATTGTACAGTGCAAAGCCTGATACACTATTTTTACATTAGACACAGACCCGTTGAAATAAACTACTTCTGCACAAAGTCTGTTCCTAGAAAATTAAGGGCAATCAGAAGAATTGGAATGGGAACAATGAGTACAGGCAGAAAATCGAGCGAGAAAAGCATCTCGACATGCTAGCGAAGATCCAGAGGAAAGGGGCCAGAGGCAGGCGGAAAACAATAGAATGTATAAGAGAGAGAGAGAGAGACAGAATGTGTATTTGTGCGGGGGGAGGGGGTGGGAAGATGTTGGAGGGGTGGGGGGGGGGGGGATTGATTGTAAATCAAAACAATTAATACATGTTTGCCTTCACGTGAGTATCGCAAAGAATGCTCATATCCCGGGCAACGCCGGGTGCCCCTGCTAGTCTAATATATAAATGGCAAATTCTCTGTGTGTGTGTGTGTGTGTATGTGTGTGTGTCTGTGTACGCTATAGACTCAAAAACGGCTCAACCGATTGTCATGAAATTTGGCAGGTACGTCTGTTGTGACCTGAGGATGGTTTTGGGCTAATCTCTAAAAAAATAAAACCGTTAAAAAACTGTTGTAACGGTTTCAAAGACATCTTTTTCCTCTGCTTTTCTTCAAATAGCCGTTGTGACATTGCACAGGTACAGGACTACTTCTCTAAAATTAGAACCGTTATTTGGCAGTTAAAAAAAACAGTTAAAAACCGTTAAAAACACCAAACCCTATAAAAGAAACTGTTTAAAACCCGATCTTCTTGAAATTTAGCAGGTATGTCTGTTGTGACCCAAGGATGGTTTTGGGCTAATCTCTAAAAAAAATAAAACCGTTGAAAACCGTTAAAAAACTGTTATAACGGTTTCAAAGACATATTTTTCCTCTGCTTTTCATCAAATGGCCGTTGTGACATTGCACAGGTACAGGGCTACTTCTCGAAAATTAGAACCGTTATTGGGCAGTTAAGAAATGTTATTTATAACAGTTAAAAACTGTTAAAAACACCAAACCTTATAAAAACTGTTTAAAACCCGATCTTCTGAGGTTGGCGGCCACGAGAGTTATGGGATCGCCACCAAACTTGACATAAGCCTACAGGAACATCCAGCGGGTAACATAGGGTCATTAGATAGTCATTATGACCATTAAATTTGACCGTTTAAAAACAGTTATTTTCAAAATTTAGGCTGTTCTTGACGAAATTCGGTATACATGTGCAGTTTTAAATGCCAAAAAATGATATACAACTTTTACGAACCGAAATTTAAAATTGACCATTAAAAAACGTTATTTTATAAATTTAGAGTATTCTTGAAGAAATTCGAATAAAATGTGCAGTTTTGAACACTAAACAATGATATACAATTTTCAAGATCTGAAACTTAACATTGACCGTTAAAAACCGTTATTTTCTGAATTTCGAAATTTTCACCCTTCTTGATAACATTCCGTATGTACGTACAGTTTTAAGCGCTGAACAATGTTATGCAAATTTTATGAACCAAAACTTAACATTGACCGTTAAAAACCGTTATGTTCTAAATTAACACCGCTATTGATAAAATTCAGTATGCGTATGTCCAATAACGGTAAGTAATTTTGCAACATGGATGGGACAGGGTAGGGGGATGAAAAGGGAGGAATGAGAGGGGCCAGAAAAATGATTGTACAGTGCAAAGCCTGATACACTATTTTTACATTAGACACAGACCCGTTGAAATAAACTACTTCTGCACAAAGTCTGTTCCTAGAAAATTAAGGGCAATCAGAAGAATTGGAATGGGAACAATGAGTACAGGCAGAAAATCGAGCGAGAAAAGCATCTCGACTACTAGCGAAGATCCAGAGGAAAGGGGCCAGAGGCAGCGGGAAAACAATAGAATGTATAAGAGAGAGAGAGAGAGACAGAATGTGTATTTGTGCGGGGGGAGGGGGTGGGAAGATGTGGGGGGGTGGGGGGGGGGGGGATTGATTGTAAATCAAAACAATTAATACATGTTTGCCTTCACGTGAGTATCGCAAAGAATGCTTCATATCCCGGGCAACGCCGGGTGCCCCTGCTAGTCTAATATATAAATGGCAAATTTCTGTGTGTGTGTGTGTGTGTGTATGTGTGTGTGTCTGTGTACGCTATAGACTCAAAAACGGCTCAACCGATTGTCATGAAATTTGGCAGGTACGTCTGTTGTGACCCTGAGGATGGTTTTGGGCTAATCTCTAAAAAAATAAAACCGTTAAAAAACTGTTGTAACGGTTTCAAAGACATCCTTTTTCCTCTGCTTTTCTTCAAATAGCCGTTGTGACATTGCACAGGTACAGGACTACTTCTCTAAAATTAGAACCGTTATTTGGCAGTTAAAAAAAAACAGTTAAAAACCGTTAAAAACACCAAACCCTATAAAAGAAACTGTTTAAAACCCGATCTTCTTGAAATTTAGCAGGTATGTCTGTTGTGACCCAGGATGGTTTTGGGCTAATCTCTAAAAAAATAAAACGTTGAAAACCGTTAAAAAACTGTTATAACGGTTTCAAAGACATATTTTTCCTCTGCTTTTCATCAAATGGCCGTTGTGACATTGCACAGGTACAGGGCTACTTCTCGAAAATTAGAACCGTTATTTGGGCAGTTAAGAAATGTTATTTATAACAGTTAAAAACTGTTAAAAACACCAAACCTTATAAAAACTGTTTAAAACCCGATCTTCTGAGGTTGGCGGCCACGAGAGTCTCAGGATCGCCACCAAACTTGACATAAGCCTACAGGAACATCCAGCGGGTAACATAGGGTCATTAGATAGTCATTATGACCATTAAATTTGACCGTTAAAAACAGTTATTTTCAAAATTTAGGCTGTTCTTGACGAAATTCGGTATACATGTGCATTTTCAAATGCCGAAAAAATGATATACAACTTTTACGAACCGAAATTTAAAATTGACCTTAAAAAACGTTATTTTATAAATTTAGAGTATTCTTGAAGAAATTCGATATACATGTGCAGTTTGAACGCTAAACAATGATATACAATTTTCAAGATCCCGAAACTTAACATTGACCGTTAAAAACCGTATTTTCTGAATTTCGAAATTTTCACCCTTCTTGATAACATTCCGTATGTACGTACAGTTTTAAGCGCTGAACAATGTTATGCAAATTTTATGAACCAAAACTTAACATTGACCGTTAAAAACCGTTATGTTCTAAATTAACACCGCTATTGATAAAATTCAGTATGCGTATGTCCAATAACGTAAGTAATTTTGCAACATGGATGGTACAGGTAGTGTGATGAACAGGAGGAGATGAGGGGGCCAAAAAATGAATTGTACAGTGCAAAGCTGATAACTATTTTTACATTAGACACGCCGTTGAAATAAACTACTTCTGCACAAAGTCTGTTCCTAGAAAATTAAGGGCAATCAGAAGAATTGGAATGGGAACAATGAGTACAGGCAGAAAATCGAGCGAGAAAAGCATCTTGACGTACTAGGGAAGATCCAGAGGAGAGGGGCCAGAGGCAGGCGGAAAACAATAGAATGTATAAGAGAGAGAGAGAGACAGAATGTGTATTTGTGCGGGGGGGAGGGGGTGGGAAGATGTTGGGGGGGTGGGGGGGGGGGATTGATTGTAAATCAAAACAATTAATACATGTTTGCCGTCACGTGAGTATCGCAAAGAATGTTCATATCCCGGCAACGCCGGGTGCCCCTGCTAGTCTAATATATAAATGGCAAATTCTGTGTGTGTGTGTGTGTGTGTGTATGTGTGTGTGTCTGTGTACGCTATAGACTCAGAAACGGCTCAACCGATTGTCATGAAATTTGGCAGGTACGTCTGTTGTGACCCGAGGATGGTTTTGGGCTAATCTCTAAAAAAATAAAACCGTTAAAAAGCTGTTATAATGGTTTCAAAGACATCCTTTTTCCTCTGCTTTTCTTCAAATAGCCGTTGTGACATTGCACAGGTACAGGACTACTTCTCTAAAATTAGAACCGTTATTTGGCAGTTAAAAAAAAACAGTTAAAAACCGTTAAAAACACCAAACCCTATAAAAGAAACTGTTTAAAACCTGATCTTCTTGAAATTTAGCGGGTATGTCTGTTGTGACCCGAGGATGGTTTTGGGCTAATCTCTAAAAAAAAATAAAACTGTTAAAAAACTGTTATAACGGTTTCAAAGACATATTTTTCCTCTGCTTTTCATCAAATGGCCGTTGTGACATTGCACAGGTACAGGGCTACTTCTCGAAAATTAGAACCGTTATTTGGCAGTTAAAAAACGTTATTTATAACAGTTAAAAACCGTTAAAAACACCAAACCCTATAAAAAACTGTTTAAAACCCGATCTTCTGAGGTTGGCGGCCACGAGAGTCATCAGATCGCCACCAAACTTGACATAAGCCTACAGGAACATCCAGCGGGTAACATAGGGTCATTAGATAGTCATTATGACCATTAAATTTGACCGTTAAAAACAGTTATTTTCAAAATTTAGGCTGTTCTTGATGAAATTCGGTATACATGTGCACTTTCAAATGCCGAAAAATGATATACAACTTTTACGAACCGAAATTTAAAATTGACCGTTAAAAAACGTTATTTTATAAATTTAGACTATTCTTGAAGAAATTCGATATACATGTGCAGTTGTGAATGCTAAACAATGATATACAATTTTCAAGATCCGAAACTTAACATTGATCGTTAAAAACCGTTATTTTCTGAATTTCGAAATTTTCACCCTTCTTGATAACATTCCGTATGCACATACAGTTTTAAGCGCTGAACAATGTTATGCAAATTTTACGAACCAAAACTTAACATTGACCGTTAAAAACCGTTATGTTCTAAATTAACACCGCTATTGATAAAATTCGGTATGCATATGTCCATTAACAGTAAGTAATTTTGCAACATGGATGGTTTAGCAGGTACGTCTGTTGTGACCCGAGGATGGTTTGGGGCTAATCTCTAAAAAAATAAAACCGTTAAAAACCGTGAAAAAAAAACTGTTATAACGGTTTCAAAGACATCTTTTTCCTCTGCTTTTCATCAAATGGCCGTTGTGACATTGCACAGGTACAGGGCTACTTCTCAAAAATTAGAACCGTTATTTGGCAGTTAAAAAACGTTATTTATAACAGTTAAAAACTGTTAAAAACACCAAACCTTATAAAAACTGTTTAAAACCTGATCTTCTGAGGTTGGCGGCCACGAGAGTCATCGGATCGCCACCAATCTTGACATAAGCCTACAGGAACATCCAGCGGGCAACATAAGGTCATTAGATAGTCATTATGACCATTAAATTTGACCGTTAAAAACAGTTATTTTCAAAATTTAGGCTGTTCTTGATGAAATTCGGTATACATGTGCAGTTTTAAATGCCGAAAAATGATATACAACTTTTACGAACCGAAATTTAAAATTGACCGTTAAAAAACGTTATTTTATAAATTTAGAGTATTCTTGAAGAAATTCGATATACATGTGCAGTTTTGAACACTAAACAATGATATACAATTTTCAAGATCCGAAACTTAACATTGACCGTTAAAAACCGTTATTTCCTGAATTTCGAAATTTTCACCCATCTTGATAACATTCCGTATGCACGTACAGTTTTAAGCGCTGAACAACGTTATGCAAATTTTACGAACCAAAACTTAACATTGACCGTTAAAAACCGTTATTTTCTAAATTTACACCGCTATTGATAAAATTCCGTATGCATATGTCCAGTAACGGTAAGTAATTTTGCAACATGGATGGGACAGGGTAGGGGGATGAAAAGGGAGGAATGAGAGGGGCCAGAAAAATGATTGTACAGTGCAAAGCCTGATACACTATTTTTACATTAGACACAGACCCGTTGAAATAAACTACTTCTGCACAAAGTCTGTTCCTAGAAAATTAAGGGCAATCAGAAGAATTGGAATGGGAACAATGAGTGCAGGCAGAAAATCGAGCGAGAAAAGCATCTCGACGTACTAGGGAAGATCCAGAGGAAAGGGGCCAGAGGTAGGCGGAAAACAATAGAATGTATAAGAGAGAGAGAGAGAGAGAGAGACAGAATGTGTATTTGTGTGGGGGGAGGGGGTGGGAAGATGTTGGGGGGGGGGGATTGATTGTAAATCAAAACAATTAATACATGTTTGCCTTCACGTGAGTATCGCAAAGAATGTTCATATCCCGGGCAACGTCGGGTGCCCCTGCTAGTATATATATATATATATATGTGTGTGTGTGTGTGTGTTACAGTTTCTTCTTTTTGATTCACAGATAATTCTTTATTATCTAATCCTTCATTATTGATTAAGTGACTTGACAAGAAACACACCAATTTGTTCCCAGAAGAATGTTAACAATTCACAGGTGTATCTGTCTCTCTATGGACTTGTATAATTTTTTTTCTTATTCTTAACCCCTTGATTGCCGCTATTTTGTATCAGTTTTGTACTTCTGTGTACCGGAGCAAAATTTGACTTTTTGCGGTAGGTTCACTAATTTGATCAGTGCTCATTTATTTGTGGAGATATCTCTTAGATTTTTGGCATGTATTCTTTTTATGTCCAGGGCTATAATATCTGCAAATAATATTTGATTTTGTTCATTCTGAGTATAATAAATAATCTTGTAATTCAACTTTTTTTTTTAAAATATATTTTGCAAGCATACAAAACCCCACAGCAGCAAAACAAAACGCAAACAAACCCAGCAGAAAGTGATTTTAGTGTTTACTGAACACCTTTGTAAATATTTGGTAGTGAATTTACAACCCACAATTGTTGTTTTATATGATAAATTTATGCATTTCTGGGGTACAGTACAATCCAGGTATCAAGGGACACAATTTTGTTTTCTTAGGTAGGTTCACTGATATGCCCACTGCTCTTTCAATTCTTGACATATATCTTAGATACTTGAGAAGTTTTCTTGTTATATTATTGGCTACAGCCAGATATCTCAATAGTTTGATTTTGTTTGTAATGAGTAGACCAAAAATATACATATTGATGAATGTTTTGTTTGAAAAACAGACACTTTCAGAACATAAACAAAACTATAGCACTAAAATCACAGTGAAATACCACAAAAACTGGTGTTAGTATCCTTTGAACTTCAGGACAAACATCTGTATTCACAATAAAGCTTGACAATGCATAAAATGTTTAGCAACCCATATCATAGGGGGCACTCCAGCCCAGGTAACGCGGGAAAGAAGATGGGAATTGCACATTATCCACAGCATCAGTCTGCACATCTTGCAAGCCACTTGGGAATTGGTCTTGTTTAGCAGAGATGAATTAACAATAACAACACTAAGTGTAACTTCCAATTATTCTGTCAGTATTTTTTCACACATGTGGTTTGGTTCACTCATGAACTAAGTGCGATTGATAAAAAGCCATCACCACAGAAGGTAATAAATAAAACATTGCAAAACCAACCACACCAAAAAAAAAAGAGACTGCTAAAGATAGGACTGAGCTACAAAAGGCCACACCACATATGATGAAAGCACACTAACAACTGAAAAATACACCGGTGTCGCAGAGAATACACCACACCACAGAACCTATGGACAGAAGGATCAGGATCCCACACTACTGCCAGTAAATGCCACTTATAGTTGACTGACACACATTTGGGTACACACACACACACACACACACACACACACACACACACACACACTGTGCACAAGCACCATATTCAAAAGCAACACACACACACACACACACACACACACACACACACACACACACAATACAGCACCACATGCAAAAGCACCACACACACACACACACCATGCACAAACACTACACAAACACCACACACACATACACAAACACACACACAGTGTATACCCACACCATGCACAAGCACTGCTCTCTCTCTCTCTCTCTCTCTCTCTCTCTCTCTCTCTCACACACATGCACACACACATGCACACACACACACACACACACACATCACAACACCATCACAAACACCACACACACACACACACACACACACACACACAAGCACACACACACACACACACACACACACATACACACACACACACACACACACACACACACACACAGAGCACCACATGCAAAAGCACCACACACACACACACACACCATGCACAAACACTATACAAACACCACACACACACACACACACAAACACACACACAGTGTATACCCACACCATGCACAAGCACTGCTCTCTCTCTCTCTCTCTCTCTCTCTCTCACACACACACACACACACACCCCACACACACCATGCACAAACACCACACACACAAGCACACACACACACACACACACACACACACACACACACACACAAGCGCGCGCACACACACACACACACACACACACATACACCACAAAAACAACTCCATGAAATCCATAGGCTTGAAATTGTCAATGTTCACCTTGATACCTGGATCACCCGTGAAAGAAAGGTCGAGATTTGGGCGATCAGCACTGGCCTCTGTCCATTCTGAAACAAGTTCAGACTGACGAGTGCCACACCCTCTTTCTCTGCCACGCCCCCTCACACTGGACCCTCGCCGTTGTCCTAAACCCCCTCCCCTTCCTCGACTCTCCTCCCGACCTCTCACGAAAGGAGAGAGGGGGCAGTCGACATAGACGGAATCGGCTCGTCACTCTCCGATTCGGGCCCACTTGCGCCAGTATCGCTCGGTTTGAAGTCGGGGATCAGCTTCGTCATCAACACCAATCTCCGATAGCAAAGGGTGGTGTTGATTGTGATCGTTTTATTCCTCCTCCGAATCGCTTCGTTCCACTTCTCTGAAGTCTTCGTCATCGCTTTCACGGTCTCGGATAACTTCTTGAAGCGCTTCAAGAGCATTAGATCGTTTGAAAACAGCACGTGCCTGATCGAACTGCCTGCTCGACTCGCCATCTTGAACCGAGAATGACTCAGCCGAACCTTGCCGAAGTTATCATCCAAACGGAGGCAAGCTGGTCAGTCAGCGACCCATGAAAGGGAAGAAACCGTCCTTTAGAGTCCCTACAACCGTTTTAAACCATTTTTTCTCCTTGCCTCCCTTCTTTAAATCGCCGAATTTTGATGATGAGATTATCATGAACGCCGTTCGTGCAAGGGCACACAGCTTTCCCGAAACCATCACGAATGCCATTTGTGCAAGGGCAGTCAACGGGCTAAGTGATATGGTTGCTGCTTCTGATGTTATTTTCCTTTCCAGCATCACTGAAACCTTGTGATTACATTTAGGGAGATCTTCCACAACCTCATTGATATTACATTCTTTTACTTGACTTCTTTGATACAACTGTTGATAGAAGTTATTTACTTTATGATGTCTTGGGTCTTTGTAAAGGTGTTTCCATGCTAATCTATTAATTCAGTCATTTGCATTCTTACATGATTTTGTTTCTCAAATTCACAAAAGTACTCTGTAATTTTCTCACCCTGAGAAAGCCATCTAGCTCCAGACCATAGCAGTTTCCCTTCTATTCTCTTTTCTGTAATGGCTTGTAATGGTTTGTTCCTTGATTAATTTTTTTTTTTTTTGCTGTCCCATCTTCTGTGCCACCTCAGTGGCATTGCACCCACGCCGCTCATTCCGACAATCTGTCCACAGCCACTGCCCCGCCGCAGATCCGGCACTGGTAATCCACAGGGAGCAGTCAATGTCAAGTTGTCAAGAGGCAACCCACCAGAGGAGACACTGTTAAGAGCTACACCTGATTTTTTGGGTGTAAATCTATCATGAAGTTATGGTGCTATTATCACACTGTCTTGGAAAAGGCCATTCCTTGTTCAGTTCTTGTTTTGGCAGGACTGTCGAAATCATTTCCGCACAGTGTTGATGTGATGTGATCTAGGTTCAGTGCCTGGATATAGACAGCTGCTGATCAGAAATTGCACAGCATTAAGACTGCAAATAAACGTGAACTGTTGGTTTGGTGGTTGTGTTTAGGTAGCTGCTGGTCAGAGCTGACACTGCATTAATACAGGAATAGACAGCTGTTGATCAGAAATTGCACAGCATTAAGACTGCAAATAACCATGAACTGTTGGTTTGGTGGTTGTGTTTAGGTAGCTGCTGGTCAGAGCTGACACTGCATTAATACAGGAATAGACAGCTGTTGATCAGGTGTGGAACTGCGTTAGCATTTTTCTGATGGACAAGAATGCGGTTGTTCAAAGAACTGCCTCCATTGCCAGCTACAAGTATTCTCATAATGGCAGTGATCTTCACAAATCCCTTTCCAGTACCATGTTTTTACATTATTTCTGGTTCCCTTGATTTATATTTTGCTCTCCAGCCAGATACGCTTTGTGAAAGTTTTTTTAAGATAAAAATGGAATATGGACCATAATTCCCATCCAGTCAACTTAACCTGATGAAAATCGACTGGAGATGATTCAGCAAACATTTCTTTTGATTTGGAGTCTGAATCTTATGAATTGTGTCCTATACTGCAGTGAGACATGGCTTTTCATCCCTAGCCTCAGTATTTTGTCAACATGCATACCTGTAAGAAGTTTTGACTTAGCAGCTTCGGGCTGCTAGTGATGGCAGTTATTGTCAAAACAGATTTAGAGTGAAAGTAAGTGTTTGTTGTTGGTATTACAGCTGTCGACCTTTGTAGGGAATAAACAGTGTGTGCACCGGTGATGTCCCTTTCTCAGAAATACCGTCATTGTCTTTTTCTTTTTTTTAAATCAGTTTTTGTTGTTGTTGATTTGTAATGTGTGCCATGATTCTACTTGCAGGCTTTCAAGATGGAAGAAATCAGCCAGAAGTACAGATTTCCAGCTGGGGAAGGGAATTCAGTTGATGAGTGTAAGATATTGGAGGAATATTGTTATCTATTCCAGTTTCTTTAGAAGTCTCTTTTAAAATGTGTACTCCATTACTGGAAAGTGAAGGTCTTTCTCTTTCTTTCATTACTGTCATTTTTTTTACACACATGTACTGTTAAAATGACACAACTGTCTCCTTTCCATTTCTCTCTTTTCTCACTTTTTTTTTCTCTGTCTGCGTCTATTGTCTTGCAGTATGTATGAGCACATGTGTATAATCATAGTTTCTAATAACTGTAACTTTGATTGAAAAAAAGAATATTTTCTTGGACGCAGACATGGATTTATGCACACAAGCACACAGACATGTGTGAGTGAGTGTGTGTGTTGACATGTACAGGGGCATGTATATGTAACAAGCCATTTGCATACATGTGTATGTGTGTGTGTGTGTGTGTGTGTGGTCATGTAAACAGGCATGTGAATGTCAGTGTTTTGTTGCCATGTAGGCATTCTGAGAGGTAACCAATTAAAAATGAGAGAACAACTCTGCTGTTACGGCATCTTTTTATCTTGGTATGCGAAAATCCAAGAACATTTGGAACTTGTTTCATCTTAGAGTTGAAGTGGGGATTAAACCCAGGACTTCTGAAAGAGGACAATGCATTATTCATTAACACAGTTGGGGCTGCCATGATCACTACTAAGATTGATTGCTCATAGAAATATATTGCAAAGAGGACATTTTAGATTGTAAACAGGTTCGTATGCTTCTTGAAACTCCTGAATTCTGACAGCGATTCAAGACCTTGAATTTGTTATGGGTTGTAGAACCTGTAAGGGAAGCATGTATAGGCTTCCAGATTCTTTTTTTTTTTCTTTAATCTGTAAACTCAGCAGGGGTCCACATGAGCACTGCTGACAAGATTGATTATAGAAATATATCATAGACAGGACATTTACATTGTTAAGAGAAGTTTTTATGGCTTTTTTTTATGTAACACAATAGAGGCCCCGTGAGCACTGCTAGCAGACATGACTGTCCATAGAAATATATCGCGGACAGGATATTTTAGATTGTAAAGGAAAGCGTGGACAGCCATTCAAATTTTAAAAAATCTTTTGTTTACACTTTGTGATACATTGATTTAATTATAGCACAAGCTATCCGAAAGAGCAAACCTGGTGTAGGAAGAAAGCCTGAAAGTGACCAGGAAGATGTGATTGAAATCACTCTTGAGCAGTACCCCAAATTCCAGTCATGAGGCATTAGTACATCTGATCTTTGTAAAAAAGATTTTTCTGTACATGTTGACCACATCCCTTAAATTGGCTCACTTGGCGTTCCAAGGCTTTCATACCAGCATATAAAGAAATGATTCAGTACAAGAAAATAAAAAAGTTTGTAAAAATCTTTAAATGGACCCAACATTTCTCAGTCCCTGTTCACTTCTCTATTGACATTTTTTTATTATTCGTATCAACATTCTTGTCAAAATCTAGTTCATTGTCTGAAGTCATGCCTAGACATTTGTATTCGTCTACCATGTCAACAATTTGACTATCATATGGTATGGGTGGCTGATCTTTTTGAAATTCAAATACTTTTTTTATTATCGTTTTTATTTTTGTGTGGTTTCCAGGTGGAATGCAGATGAACATCAATAGTCACAAGATCCAGATCATTCATGGAAGTGTGGTCGATAAGCCATGTCTATCTGATGTCAGCATAGAGAGAGATCCTGCTTCACGCACATCAGGTATTATTTACTGTGGATAGTTTGATGGATGAAATAGTGCCTGCTTAAATTGAAATGCGAGTTATCTCAATCACTGTGCTTAGATGGTCATTATGCCATCTGAAAAACATTTTAAAAGGCACAAAGCCAGTTTCTTATTTCATTTATGTTGAGTTAATCGATGCGACAAGTGCTGGGGCCTGGAACATACTCAGATACAGACATGAAATACAGACAAGCATGCAAGTGTGTGAATACATAATTAAGCTGAGAAGCATAGACACACACACTGATATTAGCACAACCATACATGCATGCAGGTGCTCATACACATGTACAAACACACACACACACACACACACACACACACACACACACTCACTCATTCATTCTGTGTTTGTAGTGAGTGTATTTCAAACACAAATCGTTGTATCTGATTCACATGCACTTTTGAAATTGTAATGATTTTGTTGTTTTCCATATTCTCTACAGTCTGTCGTTTCCAAGGACAAAATATTAAACAATATGAGAAAATGAGAACACCTGTCTCAGTGTTTTTCATATTTACCTGTGCAAACAAATGCCTTTGCTCCATTAGGCGTGGAACAGGCTAAACAGAAAGAATATCTCAAAAAAATCGAAGTGGAGAGCTAACTTTACCTTAAACCACCAGGAATACAGAAGTGGTCTCCCCTGGAAAACAAGTAATCAACCGCTCCCCTAGCCAGAATTTAAATTTCTCTTTTTCTTCGGTGAGGAAACATACTCTCTCTCTTGTCTCAAGTACTCTACCATGGATTCACATAAGCGTTCCTTTAACTCATTTTCCACAAGTGGACCTGATCATGACTAGATGAAACAAATGGCTTCCAGTCTTGGTTCACCGGTTCCAGACCCACTAGCAATAGCTGTGGATCCTCTGTCAGTTTTGTGGAAAGTGCTGTTTGCTTGTGCATTTCTCCCATGTCTCCAAATTCAAGCTGTTTCAAAAAGACGTCCAAAGAGAAATGCCTGTCACCCTTGTTTCCACTCTAAAATGGATAAATAGTTGGATCAAGCTTCTGATTTCTCTGCTAGTGAAGGTCCCAGCCTCTCTCCCCTCTCAAAAAGATCTTCTCCAGTCAAGGACAAGGAGATGGCACACTGGTCTAGCATCCCTCCGTCTCCACGCCAGTCTCATATCAGGTGACACTTCTGTATGCAGAGACGCTTCCTCCCGTCTTCTATGGAGAAAATGATGGCTGGCCAAAGACAGTGCACTTAAAAGTATATGATGGTAAGTGGAGAATTTTTCCAAAGTGCTGTACACAGGCTGGTGTCTCCACGGCAGAGGCCACGGTTGAGGATGTTGCCGATTTTTTTTTTAGGACCTTCAGATTTCAGAGAGGAAAGCCAGCACCTTGAGGGGCTTTAGAACAGCTATTGCTAAGACCTTCAGATTTCAGAAAGGAAAGCCAGCACCTTGAGGGGCTTTAGAACAGCTATTGCTGTGACCTTCAGATTTCAGAAAGGAAAGCCAGCACCTTGAGGGGCTTTAGAACAGCTATTGCTGTGACCTTCAGATTTATGGGCAGAGATATTGACATTAGTCATGATCCCTTTCTGTGTAGTTGGTGTTTGGGCACACCTCGTTGTTTGCTCCTTTTCATTGGGATCATTTTGCCTTTACCACTGGAATTTTGGTGTCCTTGGTACACCCTCATATTATTGCTCATGAACATACCAGTGACATGCCCTATATGCTTGGTTGACAACATGTATATTGGCCCTTCTGAACACATGAACTTAGCGTTTCTGTGTATTCACATTGCTATATCATTTTCAAGCAGTACTATAAGCCTCAGAGTGATAACCCCTGCCTGGTAGGCAGCAATCACTTTCATTTACCTGTAAGGATGGTTTGCATGGGTCTTCTCCTATTCCTGATCCTGACTCGTTTTCTTGTGAATAAATTTTCATATACTGTTTTTCATGTATAAGATGATAAATATCAGTCTGTATTTCATATGCAAGATGAAGGATCGTTCTTTTATCCTATGTTTTTCAAGTTGGTTTTAATCTTAATCTTTGTTTCCCCATTCCATGTGCAAGTTGATTGATACTCACTTGCACAGATATGTTGGAGACAGAAGGCTTCTCAGCTTCAATGAGCTGAAGTTTGATTCTGTGCCTTCTTTTGATCCTGAGTACAGCTGGTCAAAAGAGCACTCTCATTGACTTTATCGCTGCCCTTGGCAGGATGTGTGTTTGTTCCCTGCGCCCATAGTGAGGTTTACATGTTTATCATCACTGCCATGGCCTGTTGCCAGACATGTGTCATACTCAGTATCTGTTCTTTCATCTACAAATCTTGAGAGATGTCATGTTCATCATCTGTTCTTTCAGCGTTTCTTGATTGCATGGGTCTGCTTTTTCCCCTTAGAGATGCCATTTTGGTAAATAAAGTACTCAATCCTCAGTCAATTAAACTTCTGTGAAACAAAAAAATATTGTTTAACCCTTTCACCGCCAGACATTCTATTTTGCATAAATCCCCATCGCCAGCCATTTAAAAAAAACAACTCTTACTTATACCAGCATATGTGAAATGCGGATATCTCTGGAACTAAACAACCAATTCTCATGCTATTTTTTTTTGTAAAATGGAGGAGATACACCGCACTTTAATTATATTATAACATGTTAGTAGTGGTAAGTCAACAACACTTTCAAATTTTTAGTAATTTCAAGTGCAAAAAAAAAGCAAAATAAAAAAACGAATGTTATGTTTCTTCTCAACGTAAAAAATGAAGAAAGCATGCCAACAAACTCTCAGCCAGGGAGGAAAAATACTCCACTCACAATTGAAGACCAGATATTATGGTATATCCAACAGAAAAATGGAAGAAACAGCCATAAATCCAACTACTCCAATAGCAGGGAACACACACACACACACACACACACACACACACACACACATATTCTTATGCCTAATTGGTACATATGTAAGAAAGAAAAAGGGAACACACACACACACGCACGCGCGCGCGCACACACACACACACACACACACACACACACACACACACACACACATCCCTTTCACTCTCACTGTTGAAAGCAATATTTCTTTATGAAAACAAAGTCATTCATGTGCCTGTTGGTCTCTGAACCCTTGAGAGCCATTCCAGCTGATCATAAATCCCTCAAACACGTCTCTGCTGCTCACTTCTCAGGTGTCAGTCTGCCACGCCCCCTTCAGCCTTGACCAGCAAGTGTCGGCCCACAGCATGTGTGTGAAGTTCATTGCCTAAAGTCTTAGTTCGCTCCCTCACTTAGTCAGTCAACAGTCAGTCACTGCTGACTGGCTCGAAGTGAAAACACTGGGCACACGCAATGAGCCGGCATCTAGTCTGATTTCTCGTCTGCTCATCTCTCCCAAACACTTGACCACAGTCCACCTTACGTTGCAATAATTCGGTCAAGCCCTCACTATTGTGTGTTCCTCGTGACTATCTGGGTCTTCTTCAGCTGAATTAGGAACAACTGACCATGTATTCAATATTCCCAGCACTTGATCTGTGGTAAATGTATGGCAAGGTTGAGTACGTAAAGTGCTTGGTGGTGACGTCATAGTGAATGGAAAAACAATCGGAATAAAGTCAATAAAACACTGAACTGAATAGTGTTCTGACAAAGCAAATGGCTGTGAGCATGGGCCAGACCATCCCCCAACTATGACGTTTATTGCTGGCTTTCTGTCTCATGAACTTGGATCGTGAGAGTATCGGGAGTTAGATAACCCTAGTTGGTCACCTTTCAGCAACGTCGGCAGTGAACCACGTTGTCGCTGAATGGCAACGTCAGCGGCGCAAGGGTTAAAGTTTTTAGATATTCTCAAAGCAGACTTCCATGGTAATCAATTTCCAAAATCATCTGAAGACTTCATATTTTTCTAGAAAGGCAATAAATTTGATGACAGTAATGCTAACATCTACAGAACTTTCAATTACTTCTGATTGTACTGAATTTTCCTTTTTTTTTAACGTGGTATGGAACTAAGCATTTATCCAAACGACAGCAAGAGTTTTCAAGCAGGGTTTTCACTCTCTGAGTTTGAAACATTACACAGCAACTGAAGGTGTTGGTTTCAGATACCTGTATTGGTTTCAGATACCTGTATTGGTTTCAGATACCTGCATCACTGACCTAAAAACAAGCACAACTGAGTCAAACTTGGCATGGTGCTGACTTTACCTAGATGATTTTGCTGTGATCAATGCGTAGCATGTGTGTATGAGCGACTTTCAGTACCATGGTGCAAATGAAATTGTTCAGATAACGGTTTTCAAATTAGCAGTCGCTGCTAATGTTATTGCCTGAATGGAGTCAGCAGCTCTGCTCAAATGTCATTGTGATGATTTCCATCTTCTGACTAACTTTTGATTCAACACACAAATGACCTCTGACTGCTGCCATTAATGAGGGTCTCATTTTGTCCTTGATCTCCTGTGGGGAGCAGGGGAAATAAAGTTAATGAAGAATGACCATTCTGAATATTGCTGAGCAGGTCTGGACAGGGAGAGAGTTCATATGTTATGTTCCATTTTGCAGACTTCTCTCGTGATGCCTCAGGCCATTGGAGATGTGTTGTGAAATCTGGAAGAAACACAAGGGATGACTACAAGCAGTATTTCAGAGAGGCTTTTAAGCATGGTCAGACTGTTCAGGTTGCTGGTGACACGCTGCGTGAGTAACAGATTGGTGGTTGTGCATGGGAATGTACAGAAATTTACTGTGATGTGGTGACCTCTCTTATATGCCCCCCCCCCCCTCACCCCTATTCCTCCCTTCCCCTTTCCCCTGGTCAGCTGGATTGAATACGATAGGAACTGAATTGAACTGTGTGCATGAGAAATGTTGCATGCTTTCATAAGACATGGTTCAGAATTTACACCCTCATTTTTTTCAAGAAAAAGAGAGTATGGAAAGG
>CM065738.1:7840543-7862083 GCA_033310375.1 Conus canariensis
CACTGGCCAACCAAAAGCCACAAGCTACAATTAACTTGTTTCCACAGTGTAAACAATTTACATGCACTGACACCTGGTCTGGATCTGGATGAGTACACAGTGGGAAGCACAAGTGACTGCAAACACAAAGGGAAGGGGGTAGACAGGTGCACAGCAGGATGGATTAATCATGCTTGTTGGTCAGACAGGGCTGATGTGGTGGTTCCTGCTGCTGGTCTCAACTGAGACTTTTCCAGTCTTCATATTCTCACGAGAAATGAATGTCAAAACAGTCCTGTTCTGGATGCTGGTACCTCGAGAGCTCCAATGTTGCTCCTGGATGAGCTGTGTACCAGTGTTATGGCAACATGGTCTGTAAAATTGCTTTGGCTTGATGCAGCACTTGTCGGCCCTCTATTGTTTAATGAAGTGGTCTGGGGTAGGGCTGGCACTGACACCTCAACCAGTTGATGCAGGAAAAAGAGTTGTTGGTCTCAACACTGGTCTGGTAGACTCTTCGAGTGTAGTTCTTGAAGCAAGGAAGAGGCATTACCTGATTCCCTTGATGTGTAATCCCCTATGATGAATCTTGAGCCCTAATGTTGAATGTGTTCTGCCTGTTCTAAGTTTCCTTGGTGGTAGGGATCCCATATAACGGCCATATACTTTATAACAGATCATATGAGTGCTGTGTATGCTGTTCTCTTGCTATATTGTGTACAATGTCACAGATTTCACCACAGGAAGTCCACAGAGGCACTGACTTCCTTTGTAATGTTTGCACTGACAGACTGCTTCTTTAGGTCTTCCTGTATCATCAAACCACAGCAAGGGTGGCTGATGACTTGCTTGAGCAACTCACAACAAAGGGTGCACATGATGTCAGTCTTCTTAATGCTGATGATGTAGCACTTTTTGCCCTGAAGCATCTACCCCAGTCCTGACTCCACTTTTTGAAAGTGCTTTAGGTCTTCCAGGAGGCCAAGATGGTCAGTGAAGGTCTTAAAGGTCTTGATCTGTTGGTAGAGTTGACAATCATCTGCAAATTAGAGTTCCTGTGATTTGACTCATGCTGGAGAAAAAAAAAAAAAAAAAGAGAGGGGGTTAGTTATCGTCAAGGACACAGACAATTTTGCTTCACTTTCTGCCCTCAGTCACTCCGTTTTGAAACTCATGCTGGAAAATTTCTATGTGGCCCAGAGATTGCAATGGGACAAGGACTACTCACCTGTGGAATGCCAGATTCTGCCATTACCTCTCTCAACTCTTTGCCATCCAGGACCGCCTTCATGGTTCTTTGAATCGAGACTTTCTTGATCTGTCTGTGTCTGCTTCCCTTGATGCAGCAATGGGACACTCTATATAGGAGCTACATGCAGGGCTCAGTGTCAAATGTTTGCAGAAATCCAGTGTGGCCATGTCAACTAGCACTCGGACATCAAATGTGGAGAATGGATGATGCACTGGTGTGAGGAGCTGGGCCTCACAGGAGACACAGACTCTAAGTCACGGTCGAGTGGAGTCGTGACACTGCACATTTCAGAGAAGTTCAGTTGGTGATGGCAAGACGTTTGCATCAGAACGATGTCAGCCATATGGGACTATAATTTTTGGAAGTGTCTATCTCCCTTGAACACACATGAAATATTCCTAGTGAGCCAGTCCTGGGGAAGATCTCCATAGTCCAGTTACAGCTTAAAGATCTTCCACTGGATTAGAGCAACAGATTTGTGCATCTCTTCAAGATGCTGTGTTCCGGTCTGCTTTCTTTGGCAGAGTTAAGCTCTTTCAGTATCTTTCTGACATCTTCCATCCCAACATGTATGTACCACCTCTTGCTGAGGGAAAATCCAAGTGTGGAATGAGGGCATCATCCTTCTTGATGAAGACACTCTGGAACTGGTTGATAAGAAGATCTGCTTTTAGTTTTGTGTTCTTGACTAGGGAGGCTTTCCTCAATGGTACCATGCCCACAATGTCCTGCCTTCTGCTCTTAATGTAATTCCAGGAGGGTCTGGAACTGTTTGCATCAAAGTCTTCTATTATAGCAGCATTTATGTATTTCAATTCCAGTTTTTCATCTGCTTCCTGCATTCGTTCCGAAAGAAGAAAAAAGCTTGAAGCTGGTCCACATCTTGGTCTTGTTGGCCTTGGCAGACTCTTTTCTCTTTCATCAGGAATTTTTGTCTGCTGCCACTCAGCCAGGATTCGCTTCTCCTTCTTCTGCACATTCTGGATGGGATTAGAGTGTCAGTGGCATTCGTGATACACTGTCTGAAGATGGTCCACAGTGCCTCAGTGTCCACTCCCTGGGTGTACACTTTTCAACCTGCTCTGAAATCTCACTTAGGTAAGCACTGAGGCCACCTCAGTCAGCATGGCTGAACCAGGTGGAACTCCCTCTGAGGTCATCACTGGTCATATACAAGAGCTGCAATCAGTGATGACTGTGGCATGCATGTGTGGGAGTGAGAAATGTTTGTAATACTGAAAAGTTTGTGGTGGGGGGTCCAGGGGCTGCTTAAGGTCCCTGGTGGTGTGCAGGGGCAATGCCCTGTTGGGGAGTCTGGGAGGCTTTGCCCCCTGGACACTGATGAAAACTAGGCATTTAAGCACAGTTTTCTGCTTTCTCCTTTGATACAAACCCTAGATTTTATACTTCTCAGTACCTGTCATGTGCACATGTTATGTTGATTGTAATGTGCATCTGTTGTTTTGTGTATAACTATTAGTTTTGAGACAGCAGATTGGCTAGCCTTGTGGTTTTAAGTGAAAAGTGTCATGTAAATGCACATTGCTATTCTGTTGGCTGTGGCCTGTGTGAGTACTGGTTAGGCGCACTGAGCGTGCTATTGAATTCACCTTTAGGATTTGATAATCACTTGCTCCATGCCAGCCGGAGAAGTCAGAGGGCCTGATGATTTGGTTGGACTGAGGCCAGAGCGAGGCTGCGCTGCGTTAGAGGTATTTAATTATCCATGTTTAATTAGGGAGAAGTGAAATATATGAGCAAAAGTGAGGAAGACGTTTGTATTTAAAAGAAAAGAAAATAATAAGAACAAGTGTGCTTAAAGTTGTAACAATTCTTTTATTAAAGAATGGGAAAAGAAAAGTAACATTCAAAATAAAAGCTTATGCATAGGGGACAGGTTACTGTTTTACATCTTCATGTTGAGGTGAGTTCCCCTTTTTCTTCTTTAGTAATTATAGAAACTGTACGTGGTTCCGAGTGTGTTGACAGATTGGCTGTCTCACACAGGCCACGGACCTAGGGCCTTGGGGTGGTCCCAGAGGTGCCGGACCAAGTCTCCAGCCCAGGTCGGGTAGCGGGCCACTTCTCCATAACGAGCCCCAGACCCTGAGGAGGGAGCGTGTGTATAAGGCGACGCCCTATTCAGCCCGGAGATGGCTGTTAAGAGGGTGACCAGAGAGTGAAATTTATATTTATCTTCCTATAAAGAAACCTGGAATATGGAAACAGTGTATCTACTTTCCTGTAAAGGAATTTTGAATGTGGAAACATTTGGGTGAGAAATATTTAAAGGCATGGCCAAATGGAACTGATGTTCCAATATTTCCTTAAAAGAGAATGACAATTGATTAGACACAAGCGGGGAAGGATACCCCAGAACTTCCGTCCTAGAGACAGTGACGCTCTTTGTATTTTGGGCTGGATAGTGAATGATTTTTATGCGTCTCCTCCTGATGCGAAGGAAGGATGTTGGTGCATTCCGCCTGATGTTTACGAATGATGTGATACATCTCTCCCTTTTGCTGGTGATTGATACTGATTCATCCCCCTTATATTTATAAATTCCTTGATTGTAGGGAAGCAGTTGTTTCTTTTTCCTCCTTCGTGGAGTGGAGGTATAAATGAAATTATTTAAGTGTTGGTGTTTGATTAATAATATTTGTACTCCCGTAGAAGGAGGGGAAACAAACCTTTCTTGTGCTGTGTTTATTATTTGGCGCTCCTTGGGTGAGAGGAGTGATTGCGTGTACGTACGGAATGTACTTTGGGCAGATGTGCATGTGTGTGTGTACGACCCCTAGAGTATGACCGTACCATATTGTTAAAACTATTTCAAAATGAAAAATATGGATCAGAGAACTAGTGCATGCATCCATCAAAGTGCAAACAGGAAAAAAGATTGCCAAAAAGCCAATACGGAAATCTGTATAATACTGAACTAGTCCCACCCATGGGCATGACCACTGATCCTTTGAACAAATAAGGACTAGAATTCCAGACCAAAAGCTGGTTATTGTTTTATTCGCGCATTAAATTCAGTACTGATGGGCAATGTCCGAATCTTGTCAGCAGGTTGCACACATAAGAGGTTTTTTTTCCACTCTTTAGTTCCAATGCAAACAAAACTTTTTTTTATCTTAGAATTCATTTATGTACAATATTACTGATGGAACCACATTAGCTAAGGCCTCATCTGAGGTTATTTAAGCTTGGCTTTACCTTTTCTTCGTCAATAGGTTGCATCACAACAGTTACAATGAAATAACTGGTTAAAATGGAGCCTCTGAAAAGCTGAATCCCTATATCCAGGGAATGGTACAAGATAACAGCACTCTGCCTACCACAGAGACATTGCACCATGCATGAGGAATGGAGCAACACTCCAACTCACTTACATGTGCTCCCTGTAATCCTACAATGCACAGGTGAAGGCATAACTGACAGGTTTGCAGATAAATAAATTTACCTGAACTGATGGATGGAAGTGCAACAGATGTGAAGCCCAGGCCGTCAGCTTTCCGCAGGCAGTTGAACACAGTGTCCACCAGGTGTTGCCGACACTGAGCTTTGTCCGTGTACTTCTCCCAGCGAGGCCCCACAGCGTGCAGCACTTTCTGACACGGCAGATTCCCTGCAGAGGTCTCCACCACCTCTGTCACCCGCAACTGACCATGTTTCCTTATGTGTTCTCTTCCTTCATCATCCAAGGCAAAGCCGGCTGCTCTGGAAATGGCAGAAGCCACACCCCCTCCATGAGACAGGTTTTCATTGGCAGCATTCACGATGGCGTCTACTGGTAACTTGGTGATATCAGTTTTACACACCAACACTGTGATGCCAGAAAGAGTTTTATAGGTTTCGACCTGCACATTTGAAGCTGCTGCATGCTCTGGAAAGTCCCGAGCCCGTGCCTGTGTCTGATCTTGCTGGCCAGGATTCCCTGCCTCAAATTTCCATTGACCTCTGGCTGTCACCTTGAACCGACCTGCCTTGATGGTCACCAATTGTTTAGCTCTGGTCACAGCATCATGATCAAAGGCGAAGACAGCTGCCTTCCTCTCAGAAGGCACGGTCTTCACAAAGGCTTCTATTGTTTCAGTTTCCACGGTGTCCCCAAGTTTAGAAATTTCTTCATCCGTCAAAGGGATGTCTTCACGCCTCAGTGAATTCACCTTGTCTATAAGAGGGCTGGCTGCTGCTCCTTTGGATGTCAAAAGGGGCTCCTTCCAAACAAACATCTGGTCAAACTGTCCCCTCAGCAAAAACCTCAAAGCCTCCACTTCTAGGTCATCCAGAGTTTTGCTCCACCCTTCAGTGCTGTGTGCCTCAGGAGCTGCACTCCTCTTTTCCTCCACCTGAGTGGGGCGCTTGTTTCCAATGATCTCTTCAAGTGCAACTGCAGTGATCATAAAATCTTCCCGCCTAACATTGAAAGTTGTCAATTTTCCTTCTACTTTCTGATGACATCTTACACTTTCCAGGATCTCAGACTGATTGATGTGTTCCAGAAAGCTGCTTGGAATGACAATGCTGATCTGGTCAGCCTCCTGAAAAGAAAATCAATAACAATTATGGGTTAAACTATAATTTGTGTGATGCTACCTTAACATGACTTTACATCAGTGTGACATCACATCACTGTGACTTCATATCAATGTGGCTTACATAGGTAAACTCGTATCAGTGTGGCTTGTATCAAGTGACATTATGTCAATGTGACTTTATGTAAGTGCAACATTACATCAGTCTCAAATTATATTAATGTGTCATTATAGAAATGTGACATCATAACAAGAGTAACATTATAAAAGAGAAACTTACATCACCGTGACACGAATAAAGAAACTTACATCAGTGTGACATGAATAAATCAATCAGACCTTTCTTTAATCAACATGAGATTCTATCAGTGTCATGCAAACATGTCATGATAAGAACGACATACATCAGTCTGACTCTAAATCAAAGTGACTTCATATCAGTGTCACATCCTCTTACTGCATCTTCATCTCCACATCAGTTCACATTTTATGTTTTATGAAGTGGATGTGATAGCACACCAACAAGACATTTATGTCCGAGAGACTGATATAAAACATACATTCCGCATCTGTCTATCAAGTTCATGTCAAATATTGACCAAACACGGCTAGCAAATTAGCTGTAGTTTGAAAAAGTTTGACTTCGTACAGCGAGCAACTCCAAAAATTTACTTCCTACTCAGTTTAGTTCTTGTATGTGAGATTCTACTGACATGTGTTTGCTGTTCAAGATCTCAGGTCATGTTTGAGAGATGTCTATCTCTCAATCTCATTTACAGATCAGTTTTGTATGACTCTATCGTTCTCTTTCTTATATCAGTTTTCAGACAAAATGACTCATCTCCTGAATATGGTACTACGTCAAACACTACGCAGACCCACCAAAATACGAGTCAACATGCAAAAATGACATAGCCAATCAAACTGTGAGAAAGACTTGACAAAAGACGATACCATATTATGGAGATGGGTCATGATGCCTGGACAGCCCTGCAGTATTCGCCACCACCTATAAAGGTAGCTTCTGTCTATGAAACTTCAAAGAGTGCTGCACACAAAACCCTAACTTTTCATCCCACAACAACTGGTGGACCACTAACCTGCTTCCACTCTCTACCTTTTTTTCTTTTTTTTTTTGCTGTCCCATCTTCTGTGCCACCTCAGTGGCATTGTACCCACACCACTCATTCCAACAACCTGTCCACAGCCACAGCCCGGTCAGTCCCACCGCAGTCCAATGCACCGGCAATCCACAGGAAGCAGTTAATGTCAAGTCGTCAAGAGGCAACCCACCGGAGGAGACACTGCACTGCTGCCGAGTCACTTCGGTGTTGTTCAGTGGTGCCTGTTCTGATCCAATATATGCAGGACACCACTTACTGACAACAATAATCGCTTATTCGTGGAGCCGGCGTGAGTGAGCTCTCCCTCCAGAGGGTGCCACCACTTCCGTCCAACGATAGCCCCTATGGACTCGCCAATACCAGTGACCCCAATGGAACTAAACCAAGACCACCAACGTAGAGAGGACATCAAAACTAAGGTCACCATGAGAGCACAGCATGAAGGACCACAGAATTTGAGACTTTTTTAATGCTGATCAATGAGAATGAGGATGATGAAGATGATGCTATGGATTTCCATTCCAGTCTGAGACTACATGACAGGGCTGTACTCTATGCTTCCTTTCATAATATATCCCAGCATCAACCAGGCCCCAGAGATACAGACACCTGCAGTGTTGGTCAGGAAATCTGAGCAAACCTCTCAGAGATGCATCCATTAAGTGGATGAAACTCAACTGTGTAGTCCCAGTCTTCCCAACTGAGCCTGTAGCAAACTCAACTCTGGTACGAGCCGGTCGGACCAGAAAAATCCCACATGACTCTGATGGGAATCAAACCCACAACCTCCCAGCCGGGAGTCAGCGATGCTAACCACTTTGCCATGGCGGCTGGTACTCTCTGCTTTTTTCCTTTTCTTTGATGTAAGCAATCTCTAAAGAGCACCTTTTGTGTGTGTGTGTGTGTGTGTGTGTGTGTGTGTGTGTGTGTGTGTGTGTGTGTGTGTGTGTGTGTGCGTTGCATGCCTTACTTTATAAGCTTAGCAAATTCCTGGTATTTTGCTTTATTCTTCTGATCCTCTTCTTTGTTCACAAGTTGGAGAACTATTAAAACTTAAAAAAAATTCAACACCCTGACATGATGTAAAAACAGTATACATACAAATCAAATCCTATTTTCTCATGATCTGCCAAACACAGAAGCAAACAATCTACTGAAATACTGACTGAGAGACAGACTAAAAATGAGACAAACCAACAAAGAATTAGACAAGCGGACAAAGGGACCTGCTGATCAGACAAGCATAAGGGTAAGACAAAAACACAAAGATCACTCTTCCATTTGGTTCCATGTCATACACATTTAACTGTACTTATAATATTATATAATAAAGTTACCTTCATGGAAAAATCTGTTACATGAAAAAGAAAAAAAAACAATCATAAATGCCACACTGAAGCCAGAAATATGAACCCTTGTGAAAGAATCCTACACTGAATTCTTCTCCCATGACACCTGGCTTACTCCCTCTGAACCTCCACATATTATCAACATCTGTATGCACTGTTGTTAATTTCATAAATTTTAAAGCACTATTATTGGTTAGTATGTCTCATAACCACCTGTTTCAGAAATGTATAATGTGACATTTGAACAGACAGCATGATAACCTAGTTCACGCATCATTTGAGATATTTTCTGAAAGTGTTACTGGAGGGCAGCATCGCACTGATTCTACACATACGCATAGAACTTTGCCTTCAACACAGTCATTTCCATCTCAAATGTTCATCCCGTTTGGAAAGAACCATCAGTCTGCTGAAATTTTTTCTAAAGGACATGTCATTATTAACATTATAAGAACTGATGCATCACAATTTATCAGGTTTATTTCATGATTCTCCTAGATCCTCTTAACAATGATTACTGAAGCCACATTGCACTTAGTTCTTTAATTCTATCAATGGTCATTTGTGCAACACCATGCTTCAATGTCACAATCTTGCTGGAGCAACTTCAAATTTCCAATCTAAATACCTGAGTACCAGAATACTTCAGTCTAACGCTATTGGCTGGATTAGTTGTAAACTTCCAGTCGAACAGTTGAAGCAAAAGTGCATTTTCAGTCCAACGACAGTTGTTGACTCTCACACAAACTTGCTGTCTAACAATAGTTCCTAAAGCTATTATAAACTTCCTGTTTAGGAATGGTTTTGGGAGCAACTGGAAACTTCCTGTGTCACAGTTATTTAAGCAGCTGTAAACTTCCAATCTGAAAATGGTCAGATCTCGTTGCAAAGTGAGGCAACTGCAGGCAGAAATCTAAACAAATTTCAAAAAAATTTTGAAAATTTGATCTGAAAATGGTTGTTAGGCAGTAATCTTCCAGTCTGACAATGTTTGTTGGAGCAATTGTAAACTCCAATCCAACAATGGTTGTTGGGGCAATTGTAAACCTCCAATCTAACAATGTGTTGTGGCAATTGTAAACTGCCAATCTTAGAGTGGTTGTAGGAGCAATAGGAAACTTCTGGTATGACAATCATTGTAGGAGCATTAGTAAACTTCCATCTAGCAATGGATGCTGGAGTCATTATAAACTCTCTGTCCAACAATGGCTGTTAGAGGATCTGTCAACTTCCAGTCCAACAACGGCTGTTGGAGGATCTGTGAACTTCCAGTCCAACAATGGCTGTTGGAGGATCTGTCAACTTCCAGTCCAACAATGGCTGTTGGAGGATCTGTCAACTTCCAGTCCAACAATGGCTGTTGGAGGATCTGTCAACTTCCAGTCCAACAATGGCCGTTGGAGGATCTGTCAACTTCCAGTCCAACAATGGCTGTTGGAGGATCTGTCAACTTCCAGTCCAACAATGGCCGTTGGAGGATCTGTCAACTTCCAGTCCAACAATGGCTGTTGGAGGATCTGTCAACTTCCAGTCCAACAATGGCTGTTGGAGGATCTGTCAACTTCCCATCTAAAAATGGTTGCTGAGCGATTGTAAACTTCCTCTAAAATGATAGCTGTTGGAGCAACTGTAGACTTCCAGACTGAGAATCCTTCTTGAGCAATTGTAAATGTCTTCCTGTATAAGAACAGTTGTTGGGCAATTGTAAATGTCTTCCTGTATAAGAACAGTTGTTGGGCAGTTGTAAATGTCTTCCTGTATAAGAACAGTTGTTGGGCAATTGCAAATGTCTTCCTGTATAAGAACAGTTGTTGGCCAACTGTAAATGTCTTCCTGTATAAGAACAGTTGTTGGGCAATTGTAAATGTCTTCCTGTATAAGAACAGTTGTTGGCCAATTGTAAATGTCTTCCTGTATAAGAACAGTTGTTGGGCAATTGTAAATGTCTTCCTGTATAAGAACAGTTGTTGGCCAACTGTAAATGTCTTCCTGTATAAGAATAGTTGTTGGGCAATTGTAAATTCTTGTATAACTACACTGTTGGCCAATTGTAAATGTCTTCCTGTATAAGAACAGTTGTTGGGCAATTGTAAATGTCTTCCTGTATAAGAACAGTTGTTGGCCAATTGTAAATTCTTGTATAACTACACTGTTGGCCAATTGTAAATGTCTTCCTGTATAAGAACAGTTGTTGGGCAATTGTAAATTCTTGTATAACTACACTGTTGGCCAATTGTAAATGTCTTCCTGTATAAGAACAGTTGCTGGGCAATTGTAAATTCTTGTATAACTACACTGTTGGCCAATTGTAAATGTCTTCCTGTATAAGAACAGTTGTTGGGCAATTGTAAATGTCTTCCTGTATAAGAACAGTTGTTGGGCAATTGTAAATGTCTTCCTGTATAAGAACAGTTGTTGGCCAATTGTAAATTCTTGTATAACTACACTGTTGGCCAACTGTAAACGTCTTCCTGTATAAGAACAGTTGTTGGCCAATTGTAAATGTCTTCCTGTATAAGAACAGTTGTTGGGCAATTGTACATTCTTGTATAACTACACTGTTGGCCAATTGTAAACTTCCTGTATAACAAAACAGTTGTTGGAGCAATTGTAAATTTCCAGTTTAACAATAGTTGCCAGAGCTATTGTAAACTTCCGTTCTAACAACTGTTGCTGGAGCAATTGTAATAAGCTTGTAATCTGACAATTGTTATATGGACAGTTATGATCTTCCAGTATAACAATTGTTGTTGGGACATTTACCCTAAAATTGCTACTGGTGTATTTTTCAACAAAAATGAGTGTATTTTCGATAGTGTACACAAACGTTTTTCAAACGATTGTAAAAGCCAGGGAAGGTGGTGTGTGTGTGTGTGTGTGTGTGTGTGTGTGTGTATGTGTGTGTGTGTGTGCGCGCGCGTGTGTGTGAGTGCGTGTGTGAGTCCATATTTTTATAAAAGGTGAGGGCAGGCAATTCATTTTCACTGCCATCATACAACAGACTCTGCCTGAAGACAGTAGAGAGATACCTAATCTTATAAGCAAATACAGCAAAAATTCCAACTCTAATCACTTTATAATTCATCAACATATGTTCTTATAAGCAATTACAGCAAAAATTCCAACTCTAATCACTTTATAATTCATCAACATATGTTGGCACAAGATCATGTCCTCTAGCCAGATTTTTTTTTCTATTTCTGGACCTGTTGTTGTCACTATTCTTCCTGGTGGCATTTTGTTGAAGAAGCAGAACCAACTGATATGATTCTGCATGCGAAAGTTAGCAAGAGCTGGTCGTGTTTGATCTTGTTACACAAAGACAAAGTCGTGGTCATGCTCTGCAACTGCAATTACTGCTGAAGAACTTCACCTTCATGTTTTTTTTTTTATTCTTCTCCATTCACCTCCCTTCCACCATATATACATACTCACACAAAAAAACCTACACACACACACACGCACACACACACACACACACACATACACGCACACACACACACACATAAAAAAAATGTCCTCAAAATGGAGATTGAAAAAAAGGTGAAAGGCTTCCTTTTAGTATTCATGTAGTTGCAAAGTGAGACGACTGCAGGCGGAAATCTAAACAAATCTTAAATAAATGTTAGAGAACCGCCCAGAGAACGTGGACAAACGAGTCACAAGACGAAACACTTTTTTGTCTTGTGACTTGTTTGTCCACTTTTCTCTGGGCGGTTCGCTAACATTTATTTAAGATTTGTTTAGTATTCATGTTAATGCATAAGTGTGTGTGTGTGTGTGTGTGTGTGTGTGTGTGTGTGTGCGCATGTGCTTGCGTGTGTGTGTGTGTGTGTGTGTGCATGCGTGCATGCATGTGCATATGTGTGTGCATGAGTGTGTGTGTGTAAATGAACGCATGTGTATGCACCTATGCACGTGTGTGTGTGTGTGTGTGTGTGTGTGTGTGTGTGTGTGTGTGTGTTGTGTGTGCAAGTATGCGTGAGTGTGTGTGTGTGTGTGTTAAGTGTGTGTGTGTGTGTGTGTGTGAGTGTCCTTGAAATGATTTTAAAAGGACCTGCTTGACAATTCATCTTTATAATAAATTTTCATTTTGGCCTAAGTTTGGTCTACCTAAGCATTTTAATGGCAGACTGATTTATTTTGTTTTGCCAACAACTTCTGTTGTTTCCTTTCTTGCATGTATGAGAGAGTGAGTGAGTGAGTGTGCATGCATGTGTACAAGTGTGTGTGCAGGCTTATGCATGCATGAGTTTGTTTTCATAAAATGATTTTGAATTTGCTTGCTGAACAGTTTACATTAACAAAAACAAGAACACTCTCAAACCATATAATTCTCAGTGCAAGGGACCCTATTCATTTTGTTTTCAAACAAAAAAAGGAGGAATACATACCTCAGCTCTGCCTGTATGTGATCCACGGTCTGAAACATGCAGAATACACTGTTCACGAGTTGCTGAATGAATTCATTACTTGCATCATCCCCACTAAGGGTACTGAAAGCCTTCATCAATGGAATCTTGTCTTCATCTCCATTAACGGTACTGAAACCATTATCATTATTATTACTAAGAATTCTTATAAAGTGCCTATCCTCAGTTAGAGGTCAATCTCTAAACGCTTTACAATCCAAGCTCTCATTTACACAATGGGCTGCCTACCTGGGTAGAGCTGCCTGCTAGGCGCTACATTCTGTCATTTCCTGTGTCAATCAGTTGAATATCAGTCACTCGGTTTTTCGTTTAGTCTTTCATTCTTTCGGTGCCTGCAATGTGTCCACATATCATTCATACTAATGACTAATACCACATGGCCTTCTCTTCCAAAAATTGATGACAGGATTTCAAGTGTATGCAAGATGTTATGCATGCGTTCACACACTGAACCTCAGCTTACAGGTCTCATTCGAAGAACTTTTGGGGAAATGGTGTCAGAACGAATGTTAAACCATACGCTGGTTGTTGCGACATAAGTGGCGCCACAACGTCATGTTCCTTCACTGGTTGTCACGACATAAGTCCAGCTGTAGGGTGAGCCTTGCAAGCCTAGTTTCACCGACACACACACATACGAAACAATGGCTCAGTGACAAACTAATTTGCAGGAATGATTAAACGAGCCCTGGAACATGGATTTTCAGCATTTTAGTTTGGTTTATGGTTTGTAATGCATAGCGCGACTTGACTTGTCTGGCAAACAACAATGGCAGCGCCCAAAGGAGAACGTGACAATATCAGAAATATGTTTGAAGATGCTTTTGCTGATGTTGTTGTGGAAAAAGCACAAGAAGAAGAAGTTATGGACATTTTGAATTAACTGGGTGTGGTGGGTGATAGTTTTGACTTAGATCAAACACCATGTAATCATGATTTTGAGATCGACACGGACAATGACTGGACGAGTGCCTAAGGGTGAGGGGAATCTCAAAATCACGATTACATGGTGTTTGATCTAAGACAAAGCTATCACCCACCACACCCAGTTCATTCAAAATGTCCATAACTTCTTCTTCTTGTGCTTTTTCCACAACAGCATCAGCAAAAGCATCTTCAAACATATTTCTGACTGGATGAGTGCCTAAGGGAATCTTAAGATGCCATTCAGCGGGGAAGAAAAATTCAGTGTAACTCTTCCAGATGATCCTAAACCTTTCTAAACGTAAATGACAACAGTGTGGGCTAACTATTACATTTGTTGATAGTGACCATTTTGGGGTGTTTTTTGTGTTATCAGCACGTGATTTCAATGTGAAAACTGAACTGTACCTTATTCATTCTTACCTGGATTACCTGCATGGAAGACTGGTATGATCAACACTGACTTTCTTTTGAAACAGGCTGCAACTTATTTTTGGATCCTGTGGAACTATGATTATTTGTGAACAAGCTCTTCAGAATGACAAGCAGGATGTGCCACCTGTTTTCACCTGTAATTTTCACATTTTGGACAGGTAAGCACCTAATCAAACACTCACAAGCACACCAGTTCTATTTTATATTATTCTTTATTCAATTACTAACAATTTTCATTCTGCATGTCATCTTCAAATACTAACCGTTGAAAAGTTATACATATTATACAAACGTAACTATTCTTTTCAAACTTTCCTTCTGGAAATTCACCAGACAGCATATTTAATAGTACATTGTTAAATAACCAGTGTAAGGGTTAACTCCATGGGAAAAAACTCCCCTCGACTGACATGGCCCGATGGAGATTTGAACATGCAACACCAGGATCACGAGTCCGGTGCTCTACCAACTGAGCTATTCGGACTCCCCCAATTCATTAATCATATCATGCTGATGCCAACATGAATGGAAACCAAAGCAAAAACTATGTTGTAACTATGAGATTTCAGACAGGTGCACTGTTCAAATAAAATCAGCAGCTGAGGGAGAGTCAGGTTATGGACAGCAATGGACTCCAAAGCATCAAAGACAGCATGAGGAAGGCTCCATGTTTTGATTTAGACATCACTTGAAATGCCTTTATTACCACAGTGAGCTCAGCAGTGTAGACGGAATTGTCTGGGAGAAATGTGCTGAGAACATCTCTGACAGGGCACTGTTGAACGATACATAGCAGAAGCAGATCCCTCTTCAGATTTGGAACTGTCAATAAATCATCTCTGAAAAGATAAAATGCAAAGTGCAGTAAAAAAAAAGTTTTTCATGCCAGAGAGGTCAAGGAGTCTTTGCGATAAGAGGTTTGATCAAAGCCGATCTCTGGGGTGTGGAAAGTCAATGGCAGATCATCAGGAGATGTGGACGAATCACACACACCTCAAAAGTCTATGTCTGCACTATATCCAAAGGGGGAAGAATATGAATTCCCAAGGGTGGAAGATTACTCTGGTTGTCTTCAAAGTCCTTGAGGAATTTCTGAGTTAAAAATCAATCATAAACAGGGCTTTAGGTTCAGAGAAGAGATTGAAACAGTATTTGAACAAAAGTTTCAGCTGACAGTTGGAGAGGGATGGTTCCCCTGCCTCTGCATACAAACTGTACAGAGGAGTGGTGTGGAATGCCCCCAGACAGAGTCAAAGCACTTGATGGTGGATGGGATCCAGAGCTTTGAGACAGGAAGGTCTTGCAGACTCACAGGTAACACAACCGTAGTCCAGTTTGGAGTAGATCAGAGCCCTGTGAAGACGGAGAAGGGTTTCCTTATCAGTGCCCCAATCCTATGCGCCACAACCTGGAGAATGTTCACTGCGTTTTGAAGGGAAGTTTTCAAAAGCTGCATGTAAGTCTTACACTTAAACTTTTTGATCAAAGATAATCCCCAGATGTCCTACATATAAAACATTCCATGTATTTTCATGGTTGTAAGATAATTGATGGAAATGTCAGAAGGCAGAAGATATATTTTACAATTATGCCCACTGCATACTTTAGATAGTGTGAAGGAACCCAAAGCAGAACCTAATGTAATAGCTCCCTCCAGCGTGAGCTGGTTCAGACTGTTCAAATCAAGCAGAGGAAAAGAGATGAAAAGTCCAATTTGGGACTTTCAGGGAAACAGAAGAAGATGGAAGTGCACAGAAAATTGTGGTTTTCTTCTGATGTAGAGAGTTCACCAAAGCCAACTGTTCTGTTTCTGGAGCAAGAGGTTGCTGAGTAGGTAAACCTGTCTTGATTTTATGGTCAAATTTCATTTAGTATTGACTGTTTGACCCTTTAGTGCAATTCATGATACCATGCAAATGCTCAAACATGCGAGGGCAGCCCTGGATTGCCCTTGGGCGTGAGCTGATCTTCATCCACATGCATGTATGCTGTGATGAGTGTACCAGCTTGCTGATTTGCAAGAATGTAAAGAAACTTTCAAATACTAGGCTGCACATTAAATGCAACAAAGCCTGAAGTAACAAGCCATGAATTACTGATCTTCTTCTTGCAGGAAAAAGAAAAGTTAAAGTAAAAAAAAACAAACATAGGTAAATAGTGTGTGTGTGTGTGTGTGTGGGGGGGGGGGGGGAGGAGAAAGAGAAACAAGCACATACAATCAAGTTCTCCATCCTTATAAAAATGACCTTGTGAGAATTTACAAGGTGGGAGAGGGATGGGGAGATGGGATTAATGAGACAGAAAAACAGTGAAAACTATTAAACCTTCATTGACAGCATGTGAGAAAAGAGGTATTTTGTCTTGTAACCAGAAGCATCAGCTTATGACTGTCTAGAGTCCACCTGTCTCATGGCTGACACTCATCAATATATCTCAACATGTTGTGACTGTGGTAGTCCACCTGTGGCATGTAACTCATAACACTGCCAACAATTCTGTGGTATTTTCACCACCACGGAAAAAAAAACCCACAATCCTGTAGACTTCCACAGAGGACAGCAAAAGTAAGTAATGAATACTAATGTCAAAAGAAAATACCAGAGCTTTAAAGTACACAAAGATCAACTACTGCAGTCTGAACTGATGGTGACTTCCCTTGGGAAAGAATAACAGTTTAGTTTTCCCTAATGAACTGACTCGAAAGGACAGATGCAAGACTCCTTCAGAGGAGGTATGAGCTCTCTTGAGAGCCCTTGTAGTTGTTAATTACACCTTTCTTCTGTGCTGTGTACGGCTGCAATCAATGCTTTGATTATTTACTTTTAAGAATAACTACCCATCTGAACCTTGTTTGATGAACAGCTACCCACCTGTTCTTTGAGAAATAGCTACCTATCTGATTCTTGTTGGATGAATAGCTAGCTACCCATTAGATTCTTAGAAGAACTGCTAGCCATATGATTCTTGTTTCAAGAAAAGCTACCCATTTGCTTGTTCTTTTTATGAATATCAACCTATTTAATTCTTGTTTGATGAATAGCTACCCAGATGACTTTTGTTTGAAGCATGGCTACTGACCTGTGTCATGTTGTTTTACCTATGAGGCAGTGTTCCTGCTGGCATAATCTATGTCTGGAACATCATGACGCTCAAAGCACTGTCATGGATCTTCCTACCTACCTGCAGCAGTTTTGCGAAAGTCGTGCAGCACCTGCTTGTATCTGGTTGGCATCTTGAATTCCTTGAGCTGTAAAACAGATCACACAAGACACTCATCAATTTTAAAAGAGGTGAGAGATGTCTTTGTTTCATTTATGCGCTTAACTGTCTCCCCAAATTGCCAAAATTCATGTCTTTGTCTCCTCTTTCACTTCATTACATTTTTTACATGGATGTCATCCTATACGGTTACCTGCTCAACTCCCTGCGAACTGACCTGTTTTAAATCTGTCTCCTCTTCTTCATCATTATCAGCATCAGTGGACTGCACTTACATCATTCACACTAACTGGTCCGTGTCATAATCACATCAATGGTGTCCAAACAGAACTAAACATTTCACTTGTCCACACCGTCCATAATAGGCTGAAACTTTCAAACTATCCCTCTCTTAGTCTCCAATTCAAAATCACCTGTATGAGAGCTGGTTTCTTTCTTTTCCTACTCACTTATACAAAAATAGATATACTATGCAAATCATATGCATTACTCAGCACAGCAAATAACAGCAAGTTTTGCTGTCAATTCCATGACAAAAAATGTAAATGATGATCAAGTTTTGACTGATGATAAGTGTTCATTGATTTGACATCGAAACAGAGTGGTTTTACCCTGAAACTGCATGTTTAGGGACTTTCTTATTAATCATTAAAAACTGAATATCAATAATTAATTACAAACTTCATGTACATAAATCAAATATCACTTGTTAATGTGAGTGGATGAATCTGCTCCCCATGTCCAGAATGACCATCTGTACAGCACACCTCGTGTCTTTTTGACGTGGAAGGTACACCACACAGATTACACATACTGAGTAACCTGAGAGCTGTGAATTAATCATTTCCTTTTCCCAAAAACACAGCTTACCGGGTAGAGATATTGCATAGGTCAAGATTTAAATTTAACCAATCAATGACGTTTATAAGTTTGATGGTTTCGATGAGTGCTGATAGACATGCAGCATTTCAAATCTCTTTCTTTTGATCTCTCGGTGCTTAAAAGTGACAGCTGCAGTCTTGGCAACACACTGATCAAACTTACAGAGCCTTGATCTGTCTTGACAAATGCTGTTGTCATGGCACAGTTGGCCATGTAACCTCACCCCCTAACCCCCCCCCCCCCCCCCCTTCCCCCTCCACCTTTCATTATGACCAACTGACAATGAAACGTGGAACAACGAAAGAGGAGAATCATTGAATGGGTATGGAGTGAGCGACAGCTCCACCTGCAGCACCACATGCATTCTCCTACTCTGCATGCATCTCCCCCTCCATTCACACTGACATGGACATACCATTTTAAAAGACTTCTTACCTAAAAAGTCGTAAGGTTATCTGAATAAGGGTGAGATGAGGGAAGGGTGTTAAGGCAATCAAAACATCATGTAACCATTATGTACCACAGCAGATACATCTCGAATTCTACACCTGAACTACTCTGAATAAATTGGTAGAGACACAATGAAATAAAAGAAATTAAGAAAACTGTTACCCTTAAGGGTAATGACAACCTTTTTGTTTTGAATGGATGTTACCATACTGAAACGTACATATTTCTGGGAACTCTCACTTGGTTAAATCAAAACGAAATAAAAGTATTTTTAAAAAAAAGAAAGAAAAACTCTAGGGAGAACTTGACAAACGATCTACTGAGTAGAAACCCCCCCCCCCCCCCCCCCCCAAGCAAGTATACAAGTTGTGAACTCTCACACTCTTGAGGAGGTCAAGCCCCATCCACGTCATGACTCCTAGATGCCCTTCTGCTGTCAGATTTTCTTTTTCCTGATGCTGCCGGGACTCAAACCAGCAACTTATGGATGGGTGGGCCTCTAAAGGCACTGTGTTTGTAGATGGACGTCTTACCCACATCACTACAGGACACCTGTTCTAAGGTGGGAAATCTAAGCCTCTTAAGGACAGGTGGGCCTCTAAAGACACTGTGTTTGTAGATGGACATCTTACCCACATCACTACAGGACACCTGTTCTAAGGTGGGAAATCTAAGCCTCTTAAGGACAGGTGGGCCTCTAAAGACACTGTGTTTGTAGATGGACATCTTACCCACATCACTACAGGACACCTGTTCTAAGGTGGGAAATCTAAGCCTCTTAAGGACGGGTGGGCCTCTAAAGACACTGCGTTTGTTGATGGACATTTTACCCACATCATGTAGGACACCTGTTCTAAGGTGGGAAATCTAAGCCTCTTAAGGACGGGTGGGCCTCTAAAGACACTGTGTTTGTAGATGGACAAACGGCAAAAGAAACAAACTGCAGCGTTACTGGAACACGACAAAAAAGCAGAAGAGCACACAAAACAAAGTGTGAAGTAACGCAGTTTTAATGCACGACACAAAACAGGACAAGAAATTTTCGGCAATATGCCTACCTCAGCGACAAAAAGATACAGACATAAACATGCACAATACTCCCCTTGTGAAGCCAAAGTGGTGAATGAAGTAGACAGAGGGACAATGGGAGAGAGGGTGAGTAGAGTTCGAGGAATAGGGCACGAGGAAAGAGGGTAGAGTAAAGTGAGGAGGAGGAAAAGGAGAGAGAGAGAGAGCGAGAGAGAGAGAGAGAGGGGGGGGAGGGGAGAAAGAGAGGGGAGAGACAGAGAGAGAATGGAAGTAGAGGAAGAGTGGAGAATGAGAGAGAGAAGAGGAGGGGAAGGAGAGTGAGTGGAGGGGGAGGGTGTGATGGTATGTAGTGGGTGTGTTGCATATGAATGAAATGAACAAGAGAAAACACAATAAATAAAATACAGTATGCTCAAAAAAGCATTTTAAATGACAAGGGAGGGGAGGGGGGGAGCTTCTCTCTCTCTCTCTTTCTCTCATGCCACCCATCCCTCTTCTGCCATGGCACCCATCCCTCTTCTTCTGCCGCGGCACCCACCCCTCTTCTTCTACCATGCCACCCATCCCTCTTCTGCCATGGCACCCATCCCTCTTCTTCTGCCGCGGCACCCACCCCTCTTCTTCTACCATGCCACCCATCCCTCTTCTGCCAGGGCACCCATCCCTCTTCTTCTGCCATAACACCCATCCCTCTTCTGCCATGGCACCCACCCCTCTTCTTCTGCCACGGCACCCATCCCTCATCTTCTGCCATGGCACCCATCCCTCTTCTTCTGCCATGGCACCCATCCCTCTTCTTCTGCCATGGCACCCATCCCTCTTCTTCTGTCATGGCACCCCTCCCTCTTCTTCTGTCGTGGCACCCATCCCTCTTCTTCTGCCATGGCACCCACCCTCTTCTTCTGCCATGGCACCCATCCCTCTTCTTCTGCCATGGCACCCATCCTTCTTCTGCCATGGCACCCATCCTTCTTCTGCCATGGCACCCATCCCTCTTCTTCTGCCGAAGATTTTGTGTGGCTAATGCAGTAATAAGACAGTCATGTGACGCCCACCCTACTTCCGCGGAAGGAAGAAGCCGGTGTAAACTTCCTGTACCTCATTCGTTGAGGCCTGTACACCAGGTAACCCCAAGGACCTTGGCGCTAGTGGGGAAGGTAGGGCGGGCATTAGAGTCTGACATGGTAGGTATACTAGCCAAACAGGGAGTATAATACAAACTCCCCATTTTGGCGTCATATACTGTACCATGTCAGACCATAGCAGAATTTATCGCAAAAGGAGGAGGGCGAGTGCCCTAGTGGTTCTTGGGGTTAACCGATATGGCAGCATTAGCCACCACAAAGGATATCCCTTTAGAACCGTCAGCCTGGTCATGCGGATGTCCCTTAAATAAAAGTTTATTAAGGGATTCTCCCAACGCCAGTAGGCTGCCTCCAGGAGTTGGCGCAGGGGGACAGAGTGCTGGAAAGCTGCAGAAGCGGCCAGTGCTCTGACCTCATGGGCTCGGGGGGACAAGACGGGGAGGGCCTTGGACGCCTGGGCATAGGCCGATTTGACCGTCTTGGACAGCCACCTAGAGATAGTGCCAGCTGAGATATCTTTCTTATTATTGGGGTTGATGGAAATGAGACGTCTCTGAGAAGCGCGCCTGGGGCGTGAACGTTCCCAGTAGTGTCTTAGACACCTGAAAGGGCACAGAACCATGTGACCACCGCTCTCTCCACCTAGAATATCCGCCAATGAGCGGATGACGAGGTAGGGGGAGGGACTACCGGGTTCCTGGTTCTTAGCTAGGAATTCGGGAAGGAACTTAAGGGGGACAGAGCCGTCCCTGTGGAAGGCAATGTCTCTGGGGTCCCCGCTGAGAGCGTGGATCTCGCTTCGCCTCCTGGCCGAAGCCAGGGCGAGGAGAAAGGTGGT
>CM065738.1:7862183-7877183 GCA_033310375.1 Conus canariensis
CCCCCCCCCCCCCCCCCCCCCCCCCCCCCTCCCCCGGGTTAGTTGTCCACAAGATGATGAAACAGTCATGTTTTCAAGAAATTTATTTTCTCTTGTTTTTAGTGATCAAACATTTTCATTCATCATACTTTTGGTGTTTTAAAAATTTGAATTCCCAGTTGGCATGCAGGTTTTTGGTTTTTTTTCCCAAATTTTTTCCTTGCTAGCTTTTTGAGTGAACCTTTTTTTTAAATGCTTAATAGAGTTATATGCATTATTTTGGTTAATGCATTATGTAGAGTTATATGCTTTTTTATATAGATTTTATATGCTTTTTATGTAGAGTTATATGCATTATGTAGAGTTATATGTGTTATTTAGAGTTATATGCTTTTTTGTAGAGTTAAATTTGTAAGCTGGTTTGTGTTTGTTTCTTTTTTTGAGAAAACTTTTGGGGAATAATTATTGCCGGATTGCCAGCAGAATATTTTAAAAAACAGTATGACCATGAAGATGCTTAATTTTCTTTTCTGGTTCTTATGGTGAAGTTTGGCTGGACATTTTTGTAACTGAAGCCATGTTTTGAAAGTTTGCAAGCTTTTTTCTTTTTTTTTTTTTAATCTGACTTTTGTTCTGTATAGTTGAATCTTAAATAAATATTAGCGAACCGCCCAGAGAACGTGGACAAACGAGTCACAAGACGAAACACTTTTGAATTCAACAACCACACATTCTCACAAATCAGTGGTGTTGCTATGGGAACCAAAATGGGACCATCCTATGCCTGCCTCTTCATGGGACACCTAGAACACCGCCTACTAACCTCTTACACAGGCCCAACACCAGAGCTCTACAAAAGATACATAGATGATGGATTGGGAGCCACATCCATGCCAGAACATGACCTCCAGAATTTCCTCAACTTTGCACAGACCTTCCATCCATCCATCCAGCTGACCTACACCATTTCACAGTCAGTTAATTTCCTGGACATCACTATCTCCCTCAAAGATGGACTGCTTCAAACCTCAGTCTTCTACAAACCTACTGATGCGCACTCATACCTGGACTACACATCTTCCCACCACCAGTCCACTAAAAATATCATTCCATATTCTGAATTCCTTCGCCTACGCAGACTGTGCTCTAGCGAAGAGGATTTCACTATACAAGCAGCCAAAATGTCTGATTTTTTCACCAACCGTGGATACCCTAGTGCCGTCATCAGTGATGCTCTCAGCCGCACTGCAGCTAAATCCAGAACATCTACTCTGGAAACTAAACCTCCCAAAGAGACAGACAGACCCACTGCCTGCCTTCTCTTCCATCCTCACAATCTGCCCATCTGCAGGATCCTGAAGTCTAACTGGCACATAGTAGAAATCATAAACCTGCCTTTGAGACCACACCAATGATCACTTTCAAACGTGAAAAAACCTCAAGGACCTACTGGTGCGCTCTAAGCTGAACAAAATCTCAACACCTAAGCCACCAGGTACTTTCCCCTGCTCAAAACCCAACTGCAAAATCTGCTCTCTCACCAAACCAGACACCATCCTACATGGCCCCACAGGCTCTTTCACTATTAAACGCACTTTCTCCTGCCAGAGCCACAACATTGTGTATGCCATCCACTGTCAGCTGTGCGGTAAGATCTATGTAGGTGAGACATCTCGCACACTTGAGACGCGCATCTCTGAACACCTGGCCGACATCCGCCACCATCGGCCCAAACCAGTCGCTCTACACTTCAACCATGCCCAACACAACATCAACCATGTCAAAGTCTTGGCACTTTGGCAATCTAAGAGTGACAGCTTGGAACGCCTTATGCAGGAATCTCATCTCATTGCCAAACTGGGCACCGTCCACCCTCATGGCATCAACGTCCAAAAGTAGTATGTACCATTCCATCTCTGCAGCTCCAGCCAGAAATATCCCCCACCTACACACACCCATACCACCCTACCTCCCTCTGTTTACCTCAGACATAGGTTGCAGCTATCATCATCTTCCCTTTTCCTACACTCTCTGAGTCTCTCCATTTGCTACATCAATCGACTTACTCCCCCCTCCCCCTGCCCTAGTAATGATGTGTGTAGGGGTGTTGGTGGATATGGCGGTTGCTGGGGGTGGAGGTGGGGGTAACCAATGAATAAGGCTGATATTACAAATGGAACACACACACACACACACACACACACACACACACACACACACACACACACACACACACACACTCACACATACACACACACATAATAAATAGAATGCTGGCTCCTTTATCGTTGGTCGTGAGGGGGGGGGGGGGGGAGAGAGAGAGAGAGAGAGAGATTGTGTATAGGTGTGAATATGTTGCCCCTCCCCCTCCCCCAGTTAGTACGTAAACCCATCCCCTTCTTCCCTCCACCCTCATAGCATCCACACCTTAAAGTAACATGTACCAACCCACCACTTCAATCTCAGCCCATAATATCCTCCCACAACACACACATACTACCTTATCTCCCACTATTCACCTCACACACAACTTATAGCTATCTTATTTATGCATTTATTATCATTATTATTTTTTTATTTATTTATTTTTTTTGATTATTATTATTATTTACTGATTTTTTAATTTATTATTATTTTTAATGTTTCATTTATTTATTTATTTTATTATTATAAAAATGTATTTTCTAAATATATTTCTGTATCATGCGTTCATTACCTTAACCTTCACTATCGTTGTTAGCAGTATCATTCAGTAATACTATTGCTAGTATTGATACTACCACTGGCATTGACATCACCATCGCCTTCGCCTCTGGGACTGTTGCCACGGCAACCCTGCTGTTTAAGAATCCTCTAACCCACTCTCCTTTCTCCCATACCCATACTTATTGACACTAAGATTGGTAGTAATCTTGTCCCTTTTTTTTTTTTTTTTTTTTTTCAGTATTTTGACCATTATTAGTATTTCTATCAGTAATATTATTATCTTCATTACGACTTTGACTCGCTCACTATTTCCCTTCCAACAGCCTCGTTCTCATTCAACGCCTTCTTCCTTGCGCTGAACCCTGTGAAGTGATCTGAAGCGATCAAAGCTAAGTGAATTTTCATTGTTTTATTCGTTAATGTCTCACCTGATGAAGACCTAAGAGGTCGAAACGCGTTGTGTTTCGTCTTGTGACTCGTTTGTCCACGTTCTCTGGGCGGTTCGCTAACATTTATTTAAGATTTGTTTAGATTTCCGCCTGCAGTCCTCTCGCTTTGCAACTAGATCTGTATAGTTGGCTTAACAATGAACATGAAACAATTTGGCTTAAAGATATTGTGTATGCTTTCCTTCACGCATCAAGTGTGCATAGTTTGATTTTATGGCTTAAAGATATTGTGTATGCTTTCCTTCACGCATCAAGTGTGCATAGTTTGATTTTGTGGCTTAAAGATCTTGTGTATGCTTTCCTTCACGTATCAAGTGTGCATAGTTTGATTTTGTGGCTTAAAGATACTGTGTATGCTTTCCTTCACGCATCAAGTGTGCATAGTTTGATTTTGTGGCTTAAAGATATTGTGTATGCTTTCCTTCACGCATGAAGTGTGCATAGTTTGATTTTGTGGCTTAAAGATATTGTGTATGCTTTCCTTCACGTATCAAATGTGCATAGTTTGATTTTGTGGCTTAAAGATATTGTGTATGCTTTCCTTCACGCATCAAGTGTGCATAGTTTGATTTTGTGGCTTAAAGATATTGTGTATGCTTTCCTTCACGCATCAAGTGTGCATAGTTTGATTTTGTGGCTTAAAGATATTGTGTATGCTTTCCTTCACGCATCAAGTGTGCATAGTTTGATTTTGTGGCTTAAAGATACTGTGTATGCTTTCCTTCGCGCATCAAGTGTGCATAGTTTGATTTTGTAGACTATCTCTTGCAGGCAAAGATATTCTGGACATGCCAAAGCTGAGATGTGGTTGAACATTCAGACAACACAAGGAAATTTTGTTCTCTGTGTTCTTTTCATGAAGACAGACAGAAAAACAACATGAAAGTTATCGAACAAGGAGGTTGAAGTAAACTACTGAAACTCTGTGTGTGGGTGTGTAGATAGGTAGATAGATATTAAAGAGAGAAGCATACACAAACACACACACACACACACACACACACACACACACACACACACACACACACACACACACACACATGATAGCCTGCATACATACTACAAATTCTAACATAAATTTCACTCTGCAAGAATGTTGTTCTGTGCAATGTCCCTCCATTCCTCAGTTTCTGTCTTAATGATCCATTCACCTTTTTTTTCACTACCAACTCTTGTTTTAACTTCTTTTCTTGTCATGATTTTTTTCTTTCTTCTTCTTCTTTTTTTTATGACTTTTATTGTATTGTGTTTTTAAGTGCATGGGTTCTGACTTGCTTGTAATTCCTGGTGTGGGACCACTTTTTATGTGTGTTAAGTATATGTCAGTTTATTCTTATGCTTGTACGTTTCATCTTGTGGTAATAATAAGGCTGAATCTTCAATCCCATGGGCAAATTCTGACATGGTATTTACTTTACTATTAACATAAGTTCTTTTCCATGTTCTTAATTTCAGCTTGACAAGGTGGAGGAGGGAAAAGGTGTGTGTGTTTTAATTGATATGCTCTCATTTTGATTAAGTTTCATCAGTCCAATTTGTTATGATGAGTGTCACCCTATACTTTAACCTTTGTTATACATTACTAGGAATTTATGTTATCAATGGATTTTTTTTGCTCTCGCTCTCTCTCTCTCTCTCTCTCTCTCTCTCTCTCTCTCTCTCTCTCTCTCTCTCTCTCTCTCTCCCCACATGCTCTACAACTCAAAGTAATTCAAGGGTCACTCAGATCATTTCCCAGATCCTGGAAGATTACAGACAGACAACTGTTGTCATGATTATTCTTTTCTTAATTGATTGATTGCCATCTGTAATGGAGACCAACAACATTCATAAACTTTCAAGACATACCCACTGGAACAGGAAATCAGTTTCTCAACATCTGGAACAGAGAATTACTGGATTGATTTGCGAGTATTTTCATGTGATTACCTGATTACCGCATGTGGTGCAATCAAAGCTAGAAATATTATCATGTGGGATTTAACAGAAACTGGAGACTGAGACTGCCTTGAGTTATACCAACTGCACATTTGCCTCAGAATCTGCAAGAGCTGATCAAGGATGGCTGTTGTGTGGTAGCTGGCCTGAATTGGCACCCCAGATTGGTATCCCACAGTTGTTGGATGGTGCTTTAGTCAGATGAATCTTCAGGCCATGCAGCCCATTCTCATAGGATGCTACTGATGCAGGAAATCATTGACAAGTTCAAGGTGTGCATGCGGTCTGTTCTTGTCTTGACTGACAACACCCAGTCCCATAATGTGCTGTGATAACAGATTGCAGAGTTATTATTAGAAAAATGGTTATAGGATTCAGAATCAAAACTTACTTGGAGAATATTTCGGCAGGGTCCCCCTGTCTTCATCAGCTCACTGTTGCTGTTGTGACAGCAAGGCCTATAACCATTTTTCTAATGTTGAATCCAGAATCCAGAAACCTACATTCTTATAGATTGCAGAGTGTTCCCCACAGTGTAACCAAGACCGTTCTGGCTTCCATGGGTATGCCTCAGAAAGTTGTGTGGTGCATTTCAAAGCCACCCCACACCACTCTAGGGATTTTTGTAGGTACTGATTCAGTCAGTAATATTATGAAATCAATGGATATTTTTTTTATATCTCTGGAACATGAATTGTGCACAAAGTGATACAGTCAGAAGACATTACTGCTTATTGCACATGGGAAAATGATGATGGCAGTTTGTAATTAGAACACTTTTTTCAACGTCAGATTTCCAGCACACAAAGACAACATTTATTTGATTTGTATTAAAGACAAAGTGGAGTATGAACACAGAGAAGTTAAATCAGGAATTAGATTGCTTAAATTCATCCATGATTACCTTGAAAATATAGACTGGGTTGTTTCAACTGAATTGTGGAAACCCTTTTTATACAAAAGATAGTGATTTTTTGATGTCACTTTTTTGAATCAGTTATTACACAAAATTCCATGTTACACACGCTTTTACTTTAATATGTTCTTAATGCTTTAGATCATATCTTTTTCAGAAGTGAGTAACAAATAAAAGACAAAAATGCCAGTCGTTGACTCGTTGGATGTGTGCCAGAGAGACTGGGTGAGACTGACACAAGTGATGAGGGTGACAATGCTGAGAGCTGAATGAAAGAGTAGAGAGAGATGATCAATGGGGCGGGTGGGGGGGGGGGGGGGAGGGACATCCATGAGTGTATACTGACTGTGAAATGTTTTGGCATCCTGGAGGACATCCATGAGGTATACTGACTGTGAAATGTTTTGGCATCCTGGAGGACATCCATGAGGTATACTGACTGTGAAATGTTTGGCATCTGAGACATCCATGAGGTAATGACTGTGAAATGTTTTGGCATCATGAAGGACATCCATGAGGTATACTGACTGTGAAATGTTTTGGCATCCTGGAGGACATCCATGAGGTATACTGACTGTGAAACGTTTTGGCATCCTGGAGGACATCCATGAGGTATACTGACTGTGAAATGTTTTGGCATCATTTCTGTTGTTTGATTCAGCTTTGTCGCTCACTTACTGACTCGTCCGTCTTGCACTGGATATGAAAAGATAAGTGGTAACTTGTCCTTCGTTTTCATTGTCATGAACGTTGTTTGTCTTGCCTGAAGCAGATCTAAGAGGTCAAAATGCGTCATGTTTCGTCGTGTTCCTTGTTTGTCCTTGTTTTTGACGGACTCACTAAGAATTATTCTTAAAATTTATTGACTCAGTACAGTCGTGCAGGTGTTAGGAGTTAAGCATCTTGCCAGCAGTTTGACGTGTGTTGCTGTCCACTGTCAGACAACTATCTCCTCAGTTCTGGATTAATTCTGTGTGGTATCAGAACAGATGTATATATATAGTGATGATGGCAGCCAGATGCAGTATGCACACATTTGTATCTTCTATTGCACACATTTGTTTCTTCTATTGCACACATTTGTTTCTTCTCTTTGTCATCACACTGAAATTTCCGTTAAGGTGAACCTGCTTCACAGCTTTTGTGTTAAATGTTGTACTGTCCAATCATGCGCACATGAGGTGCATTCCACAGGGATGGCGTACCTGTCTTTTCCAGCTTGTAGTTACTCTTGAGTTGTAAAATGAGTGATAACTATATATATACATATACACATATACATACATACACATGTGTATATGTGTATATAAATATATTATTATATATATATATATATATATATATTGTGGAAAACAGTTAACCACCTTAGTTATCCATGATTTATATGTAAGCGTATTCACATATCAATTATATTACTTCAGCTGCATATTTTATATGGTAAAAGTTGATTATACTGCCAAAATACGGAACAAATGAAGAGAGAGAGAGAGAGAAGTCTGGCAAACCAAGACACAAAAACACACACGTATGTATGTATGTACATGTATGTTTGTGTGTGTGTGTGTCTCTATATATGTATGTGTGTTTGTGTGTGTGCATGTGTTTATATATATATAGACACACACACACACACACGTACACATATGTATGTGTGTGTGTGTGCATGACATCGTTGCAGCAAAAATTATGACTGATACTGCATTGCAACTGCTTTTGGTTATTCATTAAAGTGTTTTAACTCAAGACTTAAGACTTGTCCATGACACACCTTGATGTTGCAGTCTTGGAGTGTCTCTCTTGAATTCTTCAAACACCCAGTTTTGAGGTGCAGCGTTTGCAAACACCAGAAAAAAATAAGCCTGGAATCTGCACCCACATAGATAATAGAAAGATATCTTGAATGCTTGATTTGTCATAAAAGATACCCAAATACTGGAAAAATAAGCCTGGAATATGCACCAATGTATTAACATACATTATTATGTATGTGTTTACGTATTTTGTTGCATTTATTGTATTACAAGTAAAGTTGTAAATTGAGACCCACCAATTCCAAAATTCAGCCACTCTCATTCTGCAAGACATGATTTTAACAAAAAACTATGGCAAAATGAGTTGCAAGTGTTTTTTTTTTCAAAATACAATAAGTAAGTACACACACACACACACACACACACACACACACACACACACACACACACACACACACACTTCTTTGCTCAGAATATATGGTTTTGGAGGCAGGCTGTTGAATTCCTTAAATATTGGGGAAAAAAATTAGTCTTCAATGAAGATCTGAGTCCGGAAACCAACACACACACACACACACGCACACGCACACGACGCACTCACACACACACACACACACACACACACACACACACACACACACACACACACACACACACACACACAATCAGATACAAGGAAGTATGTGTCCAATCCAAGAGCTGAAAACATTGCAGTGTCAGCGAATCACACTTTTCATGCTGGTAAAATGAAGAAATGCCAAGAAAATGAAGAAACACCACATCAAACAGCTGTACACTTGAGCTTCACACTCGTACCTCAAACAGGTCAGTCTGCGATCCACATGAACACACCTGGTTGGTTTCAGTTGAGATTGACTGCATTCATTTCCAGGGTAATGAAGCGACATTACAAAGCTAAGCACAACGAAACTGATAAACAAGATGCAAAGCATATAAACGTACTCCCAGTTTATCTTGAATATGCGTGAGATATTCCACAAATAGGAAAAACCGTTTTGGCCCATTATAGCTGTTAGTAACGGCTATTTTTCTAAACATCGGCCATAATCTGTGACCTATAATGAACATACCTACAAATTTTCAGAAAGATCGGCCATGTACTTTCTGAGATTTTCCATAAAGAAGAAAATTGTTATGGGCCTATATAGCCGTTAGTAACGACTATAACGGTTAATTGACACATCGAGCATGATCCATGACCCATAATAAACATAGGCCTACCTACAAATTTTCAGAAAGATCGGCCAAGTATTTTCTAAGATATTCCATAAAGAAGAAAAACCGTTATGGCCGTTAGTAACGGCTATAACGGTAAACTCAAACATCGGCATGACCCGTGACCCATAATGAACATACCTACAAATTTTCAGAAAGATCGGTCAAGTACTTTTTGAGATATTCCATAAACAAGAAACACCGTTATAGCCGTTAGTAACGGCTACAACGGTTAAGTAACACATCGGGCATGATCCGTGACCCATAATGAACATACTTACAAATTTTCAGAAAGATCGGCCAAGTACTTTCTAAGATACTCCATAAAGAATAAAAACCGTTATGGGCCGTTATAGCCGCTAGTAACGGCTATAATGGTTAAAATAACACATCGGGCATGATCCGTGACCCATAATGAACATACCTACAAATGTTCAGAAAGATCGGCCAAGTACTTTCTAAGATATTCTATAGAGAAGAAAAACCGTTAGGAGCCGTTATAGCCGTTGGTAACGGCTGTAACGGTAAAAAAAAGACATCGGGCATCATCCGTGACCCATAATGAACATGCCTACAAATTTTCAGAAAGATCGGCGAAGTACTTTCTGAGATATTTCATAAAGAAGGAAAACCGTTATGGCCGTTAGTAACGGCTATAACGGTAAAATAACACATCGGACATGATCTGTGTCCCATAATGAACATACCTACAAATTTTCAGAAAGATCGGCCAAGTACTTTCTGAAATATTCCATTAAAAAAGAAAAACCGTTATGGGTCGTTATGGCCGTTAGTAACGGCTATAACGGTAAACTAACACATCGGGCATCATCCTTGACCCATAATGAACATAACTACAAATTTTCAGAAAGATCGGCCCAGTTGTTTTGTCTGGAGCGAGTGGAAAACATTTTGACCACGGACGGACACACACACACACACACACACACACACACACACACACACACACATACACACACACACACACACACACACACACACACACACACACACGCACACAGCATTTCTTCGTTCCCATTCTAATGTACTCCCTTTTCTATAAGAACTGGGAGTATAAAAACAGGAGAAAAGCTGATTGAATGGGTCTTTAGAAATGAAGAGGGGCATGTAGTTAGATGGTTGACGTGTCTGCCAGTGGAGCTGATGGTCGTTTCAATCCAACTGCTCAGAGGAGGGTGGGTGAAGGGGCGTCAGTGTGGAGATGGGTTTAACGTCTTATCGACTAGAGGCCCTTGAGGACATTTGGTGGCATGATATCTGGTTGCTGGAAGGAGTCTTGAGCTTGGTTCCAGATGTGGGGTGCCCTCCCTTGTTCTGGTGTTCATCCGAGACTGAAATCTGGGTCCTCTTCTTTTACCTGCTGAAGTGGTGTCCAGCACTGGGTTTGGTTCAGTGTGAACTTGTGTTCACTTTGTGGTGTTTGTCCACACTATGGGTGTCGAAACTCTTCACCTTGCCCTTCCCTCCCTTCTCCGAAAGGTCTGTTTTTAGGGCTACCAGGTGGCCTTCTTCATGCTCGGGTGGCGATTGTTCTTTGCTGCGTGAGGCTGCCTCAAAGAGGGAGCAGGACGCTTGCACAATTAATAATAAATGATAATAATAATGTTAACTTATATACCGCCTACTCTCTATAAATTAGGGCTCTAAGGGCTTTACATTACCAACAACACACACACACACACACACACACACACACACACACACACACACACACACACACACACACACACACTCGCGCGCGCACCCGCGCAGGACCGCGTGCGTACACGTGCTCACGCATGACCACACACCCACGCTCTCAGACACCCGCACGCACGCACGCATGCACTCGCATCAACACGGCCTGCACGTACAAGCAACACAACCACCAGCCACTCACGCGTGCACGCAAAAACCCACTCAGACACTCGGAAGGTGGATTGGGAAGTTGGGGGGGGGGAAGGGGGGGGGGGAGGGGGGGTTTACGACTGATGAAAGAAGTTAGTTTTGACCGCAAATTTGAAAGAAGAGGGTGAAGGTAGGTGTCTGACACTGATGGGAAGTGTATTCCAGACAGTTGGTCCTTGGAAGGAAAGAGAACGTTGACCAAAAGATTTTGTTCTGACAGAAGGAATGCGCAAGAGGCGACTGTCGGCAGAGGAACGAAGCTGACGGGATGGGGTGTAGATGCGGAGGATGTCGGAAAGATATTTTGGTCCAGTACCTTCTATAGTCTTCACTGACTACGAGAGGGCAGTTTTCTCAGCCCAACCCTGAGAAGGGTGCCCCCCATGCCGACCTGAAAACATGGTTTGCCAGGCCATGGCTATCACAGTCACGCAGCACTCCATTGTCTACTGCCCCACATCTCCAGGAACCAGAAGACCCATCCTCCGGCAACACAGGCTAGACTCGCCTTCACCCATAGTGGTGGTTGGAAGGGTGACTGCGTTGCCTGGTGTTGACCTCTCACATCAATGCGCTTTGAGACAAATCTGCCATCTGTTCATGGGGTCAGATGTTTGCGACTTTAAATCCTAGCCTGGCCATGCAGCAGTCGGAACACAGCTGCCTGATTCAGAACAGGGAGCGTTCAGATGGTGACAGGAGAAGGATAGGCTCCGCCTTCCATAATAATGTGCCACAGACTCGGTGAACCTGTAACAATGACAGTTCACTTCCCTTGTGGCCATTATACGATGGGACCTGGTTTTTTTGTTGTTTTTTCTAACAGGAAAGGTGGATGGTCACTGCCTTTCAACTTATTCGATACAAATGTGTCTAAGATGTCTTAAACTCCAGAGATTTAGTTTTCCAATTACTAAGACAATGATAACGATTCTCATCAAATAACATAACTGCATCTCTGCTGTTGGGAGTTTAGTTGGTGTCTCAGAATCTGTTATCGGTGGCATCGGAACCGGGGGGAAGGTGGGGGCGGGGGGGGGGGGGGGGGGGGGGGGGATGCAGTGGGGCACCAGCCTCCACTGTAAAAAAAAAAATATATATATAGGGGGACAGAAGGGGGCGCTATTTTTTTGCCAACACCCCCACTCCCTATATTTCGAGCAAAAGAAATATGGTATTACCCAGGGATGGCTTATTAACTACCATTCTCTCTCTCTCTCTCTCTCTCTCTCTCTCTCTCTCCTCTCTCTCTCTCTCCTCTTCACCTACGTCACCATTGCACAATGTTCGTCATTTAAGTGCCAACGAGAGAGAGAGAGAGAACGAACGAACGAATGATTTAATGAGTTAAGCTTACAAAGCCCATTCTCATGCAGGGGTTACGGTGGGGGAGGGGCTGTTCGAAAATGAAGATCAACAAATGCACACAAACCATAATGTCAGAAAAACAACATCGCGATGAGGAAACCAAATCACGGAAATAATTCACAAACATCGAACACAGATGTGATTGTCATTGAGACTTTCAAAAAGTTTATCCACTGTCAACAAGATTTCCGTCCTCCACATCTGAATTGCCGCTTGAAGTCAGTTGCACATTCTCTCTGTCAACAGAATGAACGCTTTCCATGTTTCTTAACATTCCTTGTAAGTACGACATAATGTCACTGAGAGTCACGTTCTATGGGGGTCGTTCTGCAGGTCATTCGCTGGAGGCATTCGTCAACACAGTCTTGATCAGCGCTTGGCTTCACTGAACCAAAATCCAAGACCGACACTTCATCGTGTGCAACTGTCACAGATTCTTTGTCGCACGGCTCCAAATCAATCTCTGTTTGCTTGTCAGTGTTGTGTTTCTTCTGCAGGCTGGGTTACAGAGAGAGGGAGATGGTTGTCACTCTCGAAAATCTCATCACATTGAACACAACTTTCGCTGGTTCTGTCAACGTTGTAAAATATACTAGGAGGTGTCGGCAAAAATAAACCGGACGGAGAACATAAACTTTCACTTGCCTTTTTCTTTTGATTGATTCTGTAGGTCTCTGCTCTGTGCCTATCCCTGTTCAGCTGTGACGGGCACTTGCGACGATACGCCATGCTGTGGCCTTGAGTTTGCGTGGCAGGGGGCTGTTCGGTACTCGAAGTGAACCGCAGAACGACGACAGTTTGTTTACCTCTACCCTCTATTTTGAATGACGACAATGCCATTTCTTCCAGTGCAGCATTGAGTGTGGCTTCTACAGTGGATGGAAGACCTTGAACAGGCATGCTGGACGAAATACAGTTGATACAAGTAGAAATTTACCGGAGCGGCTGAAATACGTCTTGCCGGTTGCCGAACAAGGGAGGCTCTCTCTCTCTCTCTCTCTCTCTCTCTCGAAGAGAGATGCGTTCTTTACAACTCCATACAAGAAATAGTTGATTATGTAAAGACTGAGAGCTATATACATCTTACACACACACACACACACACACACACACACACACACACACACACACACACACACACACACACACACACACACATTGGTGTTTGGGTGATGGTCACTTGCTTCTGCAGCTGCTGCTAATACACGCACACACACGTGCAAGCGCACGCACGCTCGCACACACACAACACACACACACACACACACACAACACACACACACACACACACACACACGCACGCACGCACGCACACACACACACACACACACACACACACACACACACATGGTACAAATAAGTTCGGATTTTAAAAGCAAGTAGGCCTTAGGAGTAGCCTACAAGACAAAGGTTAAAAAGGAAAACCAGTATTTTGTGTCCTATCGATTTATATGAGCTATATGAACACTTTAAAACTTTGAAGCTTTGGTTAGATGACATCGACATTGTGGAAAGTAAATTCGACTGCCTGAAGAAGACCTAAAGGTCGAACAGTCGTATTTTGTCTTGGGATTCATTTGTTCATGTTTGGCGGATTATTACTTAAACTTAAGATTTGCCAGGTTAGATCTGCCAACATGCTGCTGATGCTGGAAGTTCTTTTAGTAATTTCTCAAGATAGTGCAAGCTGCCTTTTACTTTCTGCACAGGTACCATCTAGCACAGATCGATGCTTGGATAAGCTGAACATGTCCTGTCCTTTTGTTCACCTTCAGAGACTGAGTATCGATCTCCAAACCTGCTGTCGCCGCATCAGTTCCAGTGACCTCTTTCACGTCTCACCTGCCTTCGTTATCCTGGTTTGTGTGGCGCTTGATTTCCTTAGTTATGACAGATAAAATGTTGAACATGAAATTGCAAAACGGGAAATCTATCTATTCGGCTATCTGTCTCAGTTTGTATGTATCTAACTATAACCTCTGTTACGTCAGTTCGCAGACTCATCGGTTCCATGATAGTCAGACCACGCAGAGAGCATCCCGTATCCTCCCCCCTCTTTCCCCCAAAACAAATATTTCAGGCCTGACCTCTGGGGGCTGGCTTCGGCCAAGTCATGAAGATTCATATATGTCTTGAAAAATAATTTGAAATTTAACGAACTTTGCTGCTGTGTGGTTAAGTTTTGAAACGCGGCTTTGGGTCTTAGTTTTCAGGCAGAGTAAAAGCTGATTAGAGAGGAATGGTTAAAATAAAGGATGGGGAAGTGCCGGGTGGATCAAATGCCCGTGGATTTGCGCAGAAATTCGGCGAGGCAAGGACGTCGGAGAATGGACACTGCGCAGGCATGATACACATGTATGAAATAATCAAAAACATTGATCATATAAGTCTTGACTCCGTGATGTAAAGGCAGCCAATATTATTCACCAGAGGATCGGATAATAATTTGTACCGTGAACATTCATGTCTAAATTTAAGAAATACTCATACACTGATCGAGCTCTTCATTCTTGGTACGCACTAACAAATATAACCAGAATCTTCACTCCTTTAAGATCCTCCTCGCCAATGATTCTTAAAGAATTACTAAAAATTAATGTTTGATTTTGACTGAGACAATAAATTATAGTAAAGGCATGCAATAGCCAGGCCCAAATGTGTTTGTAAAGAAGGGACATTAATAAAGCCAAGCCGCTTACGCAACAAGTCCCACTGCCTATGAGTGGGACGATTAGCATGAAAAGATAAC
>CM065738.1:7882183-7904683 GCA_033310375.1 Conus canariensis
GTCTGCTAGCACTAAACTCTAAATCTGCACTTTTTGAGGCCAAGTGAAGTGTAAAAGATGAGCTAAAATGTTTCAAACCAAGAATGACAACAAGTTCAGAACATACTGGGTTAGATAGAAAAGTTCATGATTACTGAAATAGATGTATGGGGAAAAAAAAGGAGATAAAATGTGATTATTGATGAAGATGTAAACGGATAAATGAAATATTAACGAATCAGTCATGAAAAGTAAATGATGATTAGATTTATATAATGAAGAAGCATTTTATTCATTTTCTTGCATGGCATTCTTTTCTTGTCAATTGAGAGTGCAGATGTCTTGTCAAACAAAGAGAAACAAAGGAAACGCGAAGTGTTCTTGAATGAATTATTTTAAATTTTTCAACATGTGCGAGGATGCATACTTTATGTCAGTGTGCTGTATAGATATGATAATTGTAATTATTTACACCATTATGAAACAGTGAACATCCTAAGAATGTTGAGACGAAAAAGAAAAAAAGGACACCTCTCAAAGAATTGCAGCCGTCATTTGACAACTGTTGTGTGACACTTGGCTGTCCCATTTCACTGTGTGTTCTTGCCAAACTTCTAATCTCACTGGCCAACAAGACACCGCTTTCCCAGTGGACAGGAGGATTAGGCGGCCTCTTTTGTTCCATTCCTGTGTCCGTGGATGTTGTGCAAAGACAAACTGTGGAATCCCAAATCAGCTACAGTCTTTGCAGTCTGTGGAGCTTCAACACTTTCTCTGTGTGTTGGTGTACCTCTTTTCTGCTGGAAAAGGTGACTTTTGATATGGATGCGAGTGTGCTGGCAGCAAGTGTTCAACATCGTCACCACCACCACCACCACCAAGACATGCAACAACAAAAACACCTGAAAATGAAACCAGACAAGCCACAGCTGCCATTAAACCAGCTGAAATTAAGATCTTTCAAATTATGCGGATTCCTTCACTTTATAAAAGATTTTTTTTCCTGGAACTTTTGTGTTAATTTGCATCTTATCAGAGACTCTTGCGATTTGAATTTTTTTGTCTGTTTTTTTTTCTTTTTCAATTTTTGCTTTGTCCTTACAAGATTCACCCCCCCCCCCCCCCCCCCCCCCCCCCATCTCCACCCCTGCATCTTCCTCCCACGTCCATCTATGTTTCAACAAAGACTCCTTTTCTCTGCAGGCCCAATTTTCAAGGATTTCTGAAAGTCCGTTTTAAGATGTTATATGGCTCTACATTGAAAATCAAATGGAGTGATATTGCAACTGAATTTTTGATGTGTGTGTATGTGTGTGTGTGTGTGTGTGCGTGTGTGTGTGTGTGTGTGTGTGTGTGTAGAAAATGTACGTAGCATTAATCTGATATAGTATGATTGAAGTTAGCGGCCACAGTTTTGCTGCAAGAGTTTATCATGCGAGGTCAAAAAAAAAAAAGAAAGAAAAAAGAACGAAAGAAAGGACAGGATGAGATGGAAAGTCTGGGAACAAAGAAAGGACTGGTAGAAAGTAGAAAGCTGTGTTAGTTGAATGTCAGTGTTGTAGATGCTTTAATTAAAGACCCCCATAGTTGAATGTTGGTGTTGTAGATTCTTTAAGTAATTAAAGACCCCCCCCCCCCCCCCCCCAGTTGAATGTCAGTGTTATAGATGCTTTAAGTAAATTAAAGATCCCTTAGTTGATTGTCAGTGTTATAGATGCTTTAACTAGTTTAAGTAATTAAAGACCCCATAGTTGAATGTCAGTGTTATAGATGCTTTAAGTAATTAAAGATCCCTTAGTTGATTGTCAGTGTTATAGATCTTTAATAGTAAGAATCAAAGACCCTACTGAAAGGGCAGTGATGTAGATGGAAAGTCTGAATCAAAGAATAGGACTGGTAGAAAGATTAGAAGCTGTAGTTGATTTTCAGTGTTGTAGATGCTTTAATTAAAGACCCCATAGCTGAATGTAGTGTTGTAGATCTTTAAGTAATTAAAGATCCCTTAGTTGATTTTCAGTGTTATAGATGCTTTAAGTAATTAAAGACTCCCTAGTTGATTGTCAGTGTTTAGATGCTTAATAATTAAGACCCTTATGATTCAGTGTAGATGTTTAAGTTAAAGACCCCTAGTCGAATGTACAGTGTTGTAGATGCTTTAAGTAATAAAGACCCCCTAGTGAATGACAGTGTTGTAGATGCTTAAGTAATTAAAGACCCCTAGTGAATGACAGTGTTGTAGATGCTTTAAGTAATTAAAGACCCCCGTATGAATGCAGTGTTGTAGATGCTTTAAGTAATTAAAGACCCCCCTAGTTGAATGACAGTGTTGTAGATGCTTTAAGTAATTAAAGACCCCGTAATTGAATGGCAGTGTTGTAGATGCTTTAAGTAATTAAAGACCCTGTAATTGAATGGCAGTGTTGTAGATGCTTTAAGTAATTAACCCCCCCCCCCCCCTTAGTTGAATGACAGTGTTGTAGATGCTTTAAGTAATTAAAGACCCCCCTAGTGGAATGACAGTGTTGTAGATGCTTTAAGTAATTAAAGACCCCCCTAGTTGAATGACAGTGTTGTAGATGCTTTAAGTAATTAAAGACCCCGCTAGTTGAATGTCAGTGTTGTAGATGCTTTAAGTAATTAAAGACCCCGTAATTGAATGACAGTGTTGTAGATGCTTTAAGTAATTAAAGACCCCCCTAGTTGAATGACAGTGTTGTAGATGCTTTAAGTAATTAAAGGCCCCGCTAGTTGAATGACAGTGTTGTAGATGCTTTAAGTAATTAAAGACCCCGTAGTTGAATGACAGTGTGTAGATGCTTTAAGTAATTAAAGACCCCGCTAGTTGAATGACAGTGTTGTAGATGCTTTAAGTAATTAAAGACCCCATAGTTGAATGTCAGTGTTGTAGATGCTTTAAGTAATTAAAGACCCCCCTTTCCCAGAAAGTCTACATTCACATTTTGCCATACCATGGCCTTTATACGTCTTTCATTCAGATGATGAGTTGAGTCGTGAGTTGTGGATGAGACGTAAAGAATTTCAGTTAATTACTTCAGGTTTCACTATTCCAACAACCTGTTGATCACCCTGTAGTTGTTAAGCTGGTGGTCAGTTCATTGAAAAACAACAAACAGATAAAAGAAAGAACAACAAGGAAAAACACCAGGTCACAGTGTGACAGTAATTATTCCAGATGCTCTGTGCTGAAACATGTCACGACATAAAGCCAGGTTGATTACAACACTTGCTTGTTCCTGACTTTGACCAGACGTGTTCACACAGTAAGGCACTTGTGCATGGAGAATCAGTGTTGTGACATTGAAACAATCCTTCCTGCCTCTGTTCTGCCAAAAGAGGAAGCGCGGTATTGTAATTGACCGTGTTCTGTATCAGTGTCTGTGCACATTTGTTGTATTCAGTGGCATATTTATGAGGAGAGTGACTAATTGTGTGTGGTGCCATGTGATGTGATTCTACTGAAGTCTTCTTTGCGTGTGTGTGTGTGTGTGTGTGTGTGTGTGTGTGTGTGGTGTGTGTGTGTGTGTGTGTGTGTGTGTGAGCAAAATTTTCATTTTTGTCTCTTATTTCTTCAGATGCATTTGGTTATCAGTCTTCTTCCGGCAACAGAAACAAACTGCAGCATTACTGGAACACGACAAAAAAGCAGAAGAGCACACAAAACAAAGTGTGAAGTAACGCAGTTTTAATGCACGACACAAAACAGGACAAGAAATTTTCGGCAATATGCCTTCCTCAGCGACAAAAAAATACAGACATAAACATGCACAATACTCCCCTTGTGAAGCCAAAGTGGTGAATGAAGTGTCCTGTTTTGTGTCGTGCATTAAAACTGCGTGACTTCACACTTTGTTTTGTGTGCTCTTCTGCTTTTTTGTCGTGTTGTTCCAGCAGTCGTGCCTGGCAAACTGCACATAAACATACATGCAAATTTGCATATGCACACACTAACACACAGAAGTGTACATATACATTGGCGTACATGCACATACATACATACATGCATGCACACACATGTACACATATAGGCATGCACATGCATGCATACTACACATATGCCATGCACACACACACATACAATATACGTAGGCATATATACACACATATGGATAGCTTATATGCACTTACGCAAACACATGCATAGGAACTCAAACAGTCCACATCTACCACAACTAGTGCCATTGGAAATGGCCCCCACCCTACCCTTCTGCCCCTCCTCCCTGCACACACTTGCAGTAGGACATGCACATAACATCCACATACACGTACGTTCACAGCCACATGCATCCTATATTTTTTCAATTACTCATGAATACACTTAATACATAAACTAGTGGGCAGTGCTTGGACAAAGGTGGACAATCACGAATACCAATATAGATGCATGCATGTGAACTTGTAGAATGGGAAACATACTTGCAAATGTTATACATGTAATGCACAGGCATATGAACTGCATTCATGCTTGACATCATATTCATATTAGGAGAAATTGGTCTTTCTATCTATCTTACTATCTTAAAAGGCATATTTAGGTGTAGTTGTTTAGGTGTGTTTATTGTATTCCACAGAAAGGAAAATAATCCATCAAGCGTGCCGCATTCTGATTTGCTTTGTGGTGATAGAAGTTTATTTCAGTTGTGAGAAAAAAATGAGGAACACTATTTGGTTTTATGATAAGGCAGCCACAGTTTCGAGTAGCTAGCTGTAGTAGCAAGTTATAGTTGACATCATAATGTAGAAATCTGATTATGAACAAAGTCATGTAACAGGTCACACATCATCTTGTAGAATACCGTTTGTTATACACCATCTTGTGTAATATTGTTGGCATATATCTTATTTATACATTCATTTGCCATTGTTTGCATTTTCTTTCTTTTTTTTTTTTTTTCAGCGTCTTTGAAAAACTGGGTGACTGGCACCAACTTCCTTGTCTACCTGTCCCATTCTTTGTCAGCTTGGGTGAGGACCTGGACAGAATGAACAGAATGTGTACAGCTTCTGTCTTGTGTGAATCAATCCTTTCAATGTCCCATTCTTTGTCAGCATGGGTGAGGACCTGGACAGAATGAACAGAATGTGTACAGCTTCTGTCTTGTGTGAATCAATCCTTTCAATGTCCCATTCTTTGTCAGCATGGGTGAGGACCTGGACAGAATGAACAGAATGTGTACAGCTTCTGTCTTGTGTGAATCAATCCTTTCAATGTCCCATTCTTTGTCAGCATGGGTGAGGACCTGGACAGAATGAACAGAATGTGTGCAGCTTCTGTCTTGTGTGAATCAATCCTTTCAATGTCCCATTCTTTGTCAGCATGGGTGAGGACCTGGACAGAATGAACAGAATGTGTACAGCTTCTGTCTTGTGTGAATCAATCCTTTCAATGTCCCATTTGTCAGCTAATGGGAGAGGACCTGGACAGAATGAACAGAATGTGTACAGCTTCTGTCTTGTGTGAATCAATCCTTTCAATGTCCCATTCTTTGTCAGCATGGGTGAGGAGCTGGACAGAATGAACAGAATGTGTACAGCTTCTGTTTTGTGTGAATCAATCCTTTCAATGTCCCATTCTTTGTCAGCATGGGTGAGGACCTGGACAGAATGAACAGAATGTGTACAGCTTCTGTCTTGTGTGAATCAATCCTTTCAAGTGATGGTGCATGCGCTGTGTGAACCGGTTTAATGGGCATAGAGAAATGAGAGGGGTTTGAGTGTATGTGCGCGTGTGCGCATGCGTGTGTGTGTGTGTGTGTGTGTGTGTGTGTGTGTGTTTCAGCGTATCTGAAAGGGTTGGCTTGACAAAGTTAATTTTGTCGTACAAATAATTATACAAATTAGGAAGAGGTGGGGAGATGTTTGTATGTGTGTGTGTGTGTATGTGTTAGGGTGTTTAATATGTCTTGAAGATTATATTTTTAGAAGTCAATTTTGTCCCAGTAGAGGAGAGGCTGAAGGTGGTAGATGGTCAAAGTACATTGAACTTTATTTCCATGAGAATACCCACCTTAGTTGGTTTGTTTACTTGTTTGTTTCTTCGTGTTCAACATTATGCAAAGATACTAAACCGATATTAACGAAACTTTTTAAAAAAATGCTCAGGGGCAAACCCGTAAAATTTTGGGGTGATCCTGCAGCAAACCTGGGATTGTTGACTAGCTTCTGTCTTTGATTGTGTAATGCGGCCAGATGATAGACATACATGTCCAGTTCTCCATGATCAGTGATCAGTGCCTAAAGAGATGGGGTGTTGTTAGAAGAGGCCTGATCTGACTCAAAGGGCAGACCCAAGAGTTGTTCAGACCTGATCTGCCTCAAAGGGAGACCCAAGAGTTGTTCAGACCTGATCTGACTCAAAGGGCAGACCCAAGAGTTGTTCACACCGGATCTGACTCAAAGGGCAGACCCAAGAGTTGCTCAGACCGGATCTGACTCAAAGGGCAGACCCAAGAGTTGTTCAGACTTGATGCGACTCAAAGGGCAGACCCAAGAGTTGCTCAGACCGGATCTGACTCAAAGGGCAGACCCAAGAGTTGCTCAGACCGGATCTGATTCAAAGGGCAGACCCAAGAGTTGTTCAGACCTGATCTGACTCAAAGGGCAGACCCAAGAGTTGTTGAGGCCTGGCAGAGGTCTGCGTTCTCCTGTCCGCCCTTCTAGTTTTCATGGATGACTGGAGGAAAGGGCAGAGATGGGGATGGGGAGTGGGGGGAGGGAAGGTGGAGGGACAGAGTGAAGAAGAGAGGAAGTGATATTTTGGCCTATGATAACTTAAATATCTGGGCTAAGATTAAGGTCCGTATGATGTTCTGTGTGGTCTTATGTCAAGTTTCTGTGTACATGATCAATATCTCGGCTGAAATCTGTGTGTGTGTGTGTGTGTGTGTGTGTGTGTGTGTGTGTGTGCACACACATGCGTGCGTGCGTGCGTGCATTCATGCCAGTGTGTGCATGCTTGCGTGCGTGCGTGCATGTGTGTGTAAGACTTTGAATTCAGTCTTTTTACTAATCACCTGGTGGAGATCCTCTTTACTTCCTAGATTTTCTATCTGGTATCTTTGCTGATTTATAGGGCAAAGATTCAATCCACATGTTGTCATAATTGATGTTGAATAGTCTACATCTTTGCTGTATGTTTGCTGAGATCCTTTAATAGTATTGTTCTATGAAAACCTCAGCCCAGTACCTTTGCCTCTGTCTTGGATCATATACCACTGAAGTTTCATGAGATCTTATGATTAGGTTATATGCAGGAGGGCTCCAGCATGAAATGTTCAGAGCAACCAGCTGTACAGCTGACAGTGGTGATTTCGAATCACTGGCTGGCATGGATTTTGCAGCTTGAAAACCATGTCTGTCCAGCCAGCAGCAAAGGAGTACCTGACCCGTTTCAGGCATGGCATCTTGCACACACATAAAATCCCACTACCCAGTGTGGCTGTTGGTATGGATGACATGTTTCACATAGTATGCACCCTGTGTGAGAAATTGAAAGAATGAAGGAAGTAGGGAAATTGAGTGAACGATTTTGACTGGATGACATGGGGAAATGACTGAATGAAGCGCCGGTAGGCAGCTCTTCAGTTGGCACTACCCTGGTAGGCAGCCCGTTGTGTACACTAGAGTGTGGATTGTCAGCACCTAGAACCTTTGGCAAGGCGCTTTATAATGCTGTGTTATTATCATTGTTAAGGTTAACGTAGTGGAGGGAGAGGGATAGGTCCATCTTTCCTAATGTCACGTCCTAGGTGTAGTGAATCTCTATTTACTGCTACCTATGGCCATTACGCTAATGCACTTTGACCTTCTTCAGTGGCCACCTATGGCCATTAGGCTATTGCACTTTGACCTTCTTCAATGGCCACCTATGGCCGTTAGGCTGTTGGACTTTGACCTTCTTCAATGGCCACCTATGGCCATTAGGCTGTTGCACTTTGACCTTCTTCAATGGCCACCTATGGCCATTAGGCTGTTGCACTTTGACCTTCTTCAGTGGCCACCTATGGCCATTAGGCTGTTGGACTTTGACCTTCTTCAATGGCCACCTATGGCCATTAGGCTGTTGCACTTTGACCTTCTTCAATGGCCACCTATGGCCATTAGGCTGTTGCACTTTGACCTTCTTCAATGGCCACCTATGGCCATTAGGCTGTTGGACTTTGACCTTCTTCAGTGGCCACCTATGGCCATTAGGCTGTTGCACTTTGACCTTCTTCAATGGCCACCTATGGCCATTAGGCTGTTGCACTTTGACCTTCAATGGCCACCTATGGCCATTAGGCTGTTGCACTTTGACCTTCTTCAATGGCCACCTATGGCCATTAGGCTGTTGGTCTTTGACCTTCTTCAATGGCCACCTATGGCCATTAGGCTGTTGGACTTTGACCTTCAATGGCCACCTATGGCCATTAGGCTGTTGCACTTTGACCTTCTTCAATGGCCACCTATGGCCATTAGGCTGTTGGACTTTGACCTTCTTCAATGGCCACTATGGCCATTAGGCTGTTGGACTTTGACCTTCTTCAATGGCCACCTATGGCTATTAGGCTGTTGGCACTTTGACCTTCTTCAAGTGGCCACCTATGGCCATTAGGCTGTTGGACTTTGACCTTCTTCAGTGGCCACCTGATGGCCTTAGGCTGTTGGCTTTGACCTTCTTCAATGGCCACTATGGCATTAGGCTGTTGACTTTGACCTTCTTCAGTGGCCACCTATGGCCATTAGGCTGTTGGCTTTGACCTTCTTCATGGCCACCTATGGCCATTAGGCTGTTGACTTTGACCTTCTTCAAGGGCCACCTATGGCCATTAGCTTGTTGACTTTGACCTTCTTCAATGGCCACCTATGGCCATTAAGGCTGTTGGACTTTGACCTTCTTCAATGGCCATCCTATGGCCATTAGGCTGTTGGACTTTACCTTCTAATGGCCACCATGGCCATTAGGCTGTTGGACTTTGACCTTTTAATGGCCACCTATGGCCATTAGCTGTTGTCACTTTGACCTTGTTCAATGGCCACCTATGGCCATTAGGCTGTTGACTTTGACCTTCTTCAGTGCCACCTTGGCCATTAGGCTGATTGGCTTTGACCTTCTTCAGGTGGCACCTTGGCCATTAGGCTGTTGGACTTTGACCTTCTTCATGGAAGGTGGCTGCTACCTGATGGCGGGGTAGGCTGGTTGGCTTTGACCTTCTTCATTGGCACCCATGGCATTAGGCTGTTGGTTTGACTTTTCATGGCCATATGGCATTAGCTGTTGCTGTAACCTTCGTACAAGGGCCTATGGCAAGTAGGTGGACTACTTCTTAGAGGGCACCTATGGCTTAGGCTGTTAACTTGACCTCTTCAAGGGCTATGGCCATTAGATGGTTGGACTTTGACCTTTGTCAATGGCCACATGGTATAGGCGTTGCTATTTGACCTTCTTATGGCCACTATGGAAAAGGATGGATTGACTTCTCAAGGGCCATATGGCGATTAGGGCTGTTGGACTTGACTTCAAGTGGCCACTGGCATTAGTCTGTTGCACTTTGGACCTTTCAAGGGCTAGGCCATGGGGAACTGTGGAACTTTGACTTCTAATGGCACTATGGGTAGGGTGTGGGATTGCTTTGAGGCACAGGGTAAGCATGGGTAGCTTGACTCTTTTCACACTTGGCCAAGGCGGTTGGACTTGACGTTTCAGTGGACTATGATAGAAGCTTGGCCTTTGTCAGTGGGGCCAAAGATGATGACTTTACCTTTTAAGCACTAGGCATAGGCGTGGGTGATTGAATTAAATGACACATGGGGATGGTGAGGAAGGGGATAGCTATCCTGTAACACTTGGAACAAGGGAGGAAGGTGAAGGGAATGAAGAGGGGGGGGGGGGTTGAAGGGGAAGGGGATAGCTATCCTGTAACACTTGGAACAAGGGAGGAAGGTGAGAGGGGAAATGAAGGGGGGGGGGTGAAGGGGGAAGGGGATAGCTATCCTGTAACACTTGGAACAAGGGAGGAAGGTGAGAGGGGAAATGAAGAAGGGGGGGGGGGGTGAAGGGGGAAGGGGATAGCTATCCTGTAACACTTGGAACAAGGGAGGAAGGTGAGAGGGGAAATGAAGAAGGGGGGGGGTGAAGGGGGAAGGGGATAGCTATCCTGTAACACTTGGAACAAGGGAGGAAGGTGAGAGGGGAAATGAAGAATGGGGGGGGGGGGTGAAGGGGGAAGGGGATAGCTATCCTGTAACACTTGGAACAAGGGAGGAAGGTGAGAGGGGAAATGAAGAAGGGGGGGGGGGGGGGGTGAAGGGGGAAGGGGATAGCTATCCTGTAACACTTGGAACAAGGGAGGAAGGTGAGAGGGGAAATGAAGAAGGGGGGGGGGGGTGAAGGGGGAAGGGGATAGCTATCCTGTAACACTTGGAACAAGGGAGGAAGGTGGAGAGGGGAAATGAAGAAGGGGGGGGGGGGGGGTGATGGGGGAAGGGGAAAGCTACCTAACATTATAATGACATGCCACCTAAAGATTCCATGTCAAGATGGACAGAACAAAATGCTAGTTTGTGTGTTAGCACCTGGGCTGGGTTCATGTAGGGCAGATCGCCAACTTGGGGTAGCATCATACAAAGGTTGTTAAACAGCATTGTGTATCAAGATAGAGTGCAGAATGGCATTTCACGCATTTTCGGTCTGGTTTTGCTTTTGTAAGAAAGAGATTTGGATGCTAAATCACAGATGAATGCATTTCACAAACTGCTGTAATGTGGCAAAATGCATTTTTTTGCATTTTTGGGGATGACCAATGATTAACGCTGCCAGTATACATGTGACTATGCCTTGCTTGATAATGAAATGGCAGATACAACGTGGACAGGCTTGTTTCAAATTTTTTACGTGATGAAAAATTTGTTTTGGACCAATTTATTCCATTGTGACTGAACATGTGAGATGAAAAATGAAAAGAAACAGACGCCAAAATTTTAGCATTCGGATCTCACTGATGATTTTGTGGCAGTAGTCGAGCAGTCGGCAATGCAGTGCAACCGCTTGAACGTGTAGCATTTTGCCATGGGTGTTTGGCCCTGTGACGTGCCTGACAGGAAAGAGCCTCAACATGCTCACTGTCATTAACAGTGTGGGCCATTGTAGAAAGGCTATTTTCCCTGGAAACATCGTCTTGTGACACTGGCATTTGAGCCAGGCAGCTTTCAGCAGGTAGACATTGAAACACACCCATGATGTCAGCATGTTCTTATTAGAAGTTTTCAGGGTCTGAATTTGCTGTGGGTTTATTGTGAATCCCAGCTTTGTTGTTTGAACTCTCAGCCACCTAAATTTGAGCCCTAATCAGTTAAAACTATTTTGCTGCCCTGGAGTTGAATGTCTTCGCCTGTCTTTTCTGTAGGGGGACCGCATGTGGTGGTTCGGCATCGGCCTGTTCCTGGTTAACATCGCCTCAGAGAATCTCCAGCTTCCAGCCATCTTTGGCCTGTCGTCCGGCCTCACTGTCTTCTTTCTGGGAGCTTTGGTGGGCGACTGGGTGGACCACACCCCCAGGCTGAAAGGTGGGTGGTTCTCCCTGCTTGACAGGGTTCACAGAGTCTTTGAAGAGTGGTGAACGTTTGGGAAAACTGAACTGGGATTTTCAAGGCCTTTTTTATGTTTGGGGAAAGTGGAAAATTCCTCTGTAGTTTTGGGTAATTGGACAAGCGGCTTGGCATTTGCAGCACATGGCCATAACCATTGAAATTGTGACACAGGAATGTTTTTACAGGGATTGAAGATAAATAAAACTGACGTAACTGTTACTGGATGCATTTGCTAGTTGTTTACTCTTGGTCTGTAACACCTATGGGAAGTTTGGAGTTCTTTCCTTTGATTCATATTCATATTTCCGGTCACAAGGCGGCAGAAAACTGTAAATCCACAATGCCTTGAATGTGTCAGTTTAACAATGTTTGCCTCGAAAAAAGAAGAAGATTAATCAAGGATGAGGATAGACGTTGGCAACAAGCATGATACGTGTTGCTGTTTCTGCAAGAAAGATACAAAGATTGGTTCCATTTCTGAAGAAGCGCTAGTCAGTCACGCAAAGACAGAACTCTCTGAGACGCACAGTGCTGTAACCTGCACTTGTTTGCTAACATGGTCTTCTGTCTACTGGAAATGCATCTTTCTGGAGATCAGAAAGAGTTCTGAATCAATGTGTTTGAGGTTTGAGAATTCTGAGTTCTGCTAAGTGAGTTGTGAAAGTTCTGGAAATCTTCAGAAAGTTTGATGTGAATTTTTGTGACAAACACCTGCTTGTGCCAGTATAGCAGGAAAGGGTTCGCTGGATTTTAAATGCCGATGTGACAGGTAGTAGTGCTTGGCAGAAGGACAGTTTGGGATTTGGATCTTGAGAGTAAAGTTCATCCCTGACAGCCTTGTATGACAGCCTTGTATGACAGCCTTGTATGACAGCCCTATATGACAGTCCGTTACAGGCTATGGAAGAGACTGAACTCAGCCAAAGGTAGAGAGAAAAAAAACAAAACACTGAAAAGATAGCTGGCTGATGCAAACAAATCGGCATGCATCAGACTGATGAAGAAGACAAGCAGCGAAAACTGTAAACAAAAAAAGAAAAAAAAAGTCAAGGCTGCCAAACCTTCAGGAAATAATATGATGAACGGTAGCCTTGTTTTACAACAAGGTCGCAGATAAAAGAGGAAAACTTTGGTTTGTGCACAATCCACCAGTGCGTATTCTCCATCCATTATGGTGGCTGTGATAGTGTGTGAAGATGCATACATGTATATCTGCACAGCATTGCATTTAGAATGTAGTACATTCCTGAAAATTCTTGGAAACTGCAGCTCGTTCCCTGATCTTCACATCATTTTGTTCCTGATGGAATATCTGTGTTTCAGCCGCCCAGCTGTCTCTTGTTCTGCAGAATGTGTTTGTGGTCATTTGCGTGGCCGGGGTGTATGCATACCTGTGGTTTGAAGAGGAGATCACACACAACTACGGGGAGTGGTTGATGCGACTGTGCCATGCGGGCATCACCATCGTGGGCATTTTGTCCATGCTAGCCAGTCTTGCGCGAATGATCTCGGTGGAGCGTGACTGGATCGTGGAAATCTGCGGCAAGGATAAAGACAGGCTGGCCAGTAAGTATGTCTTGACAGGGGGGTGGTAGTGGTGGTGGTGGCGTCTGTGTTGGGGTGTGTGTGTATGTGTGTGTGAGAGAGAGAGAGAGAGAGGGGTTGAGAGCTTGAGGAAGGAGAAGAAAGGAGAAAGGGAGAGAATGGTTATGATTATAATGGTATCAGATGTTCATGATTGTCATGGTATCATGTGTCAGTGACTTTAAACATTTCTTTTTTTCTACACAAGATTATTTACAGTTTGTTATCATCTACCAGAGATTAACAGTATACTGATTTCAGTCAGTCAGATGTTATGTATTAAGGTGTGTTTGAAACTCTGTGTGTGTGTGTGTTGTGTGTGTGTGTGTGTGTGTGTGTGTGTGTGTGTGTGTGTGTGTGCGTGTGTGTTTTTACATGATATGTGTTAATGTGAGTTTAAGGTGTGAGTGTGTAACACACACACGCACAGAGAGAGAGAGAGAGAGAGAGAGAGAGAATGTGTTTGTGTTTGAGATGGTATGTATTAATATGTAGTTAAGATATGTATGTGCGTGAGAGAGAGAGCAAGAATGTGAGTGTGTATATGTGTGTTTGTATGTGTGTTTGAGATGTATGAGAGAAAGAGAGAGAGAGAATATGCATATGTATGCCTATGTGTATATATACATGTGCATGTGTGTTTGAGTTAGCATGTGTGTATGTATGTGTGTGTGTATGCGTGCGTGTGTGTGTGTGTGTGTGTGTGTGTGTGTGTGTGTGTGTGTGTGTTTGTGCAGCCTAAATTGAAAAGCTAAAAAAGGTATTCACATTCATACCAGTCCTCCCAAATTTTACAGGAATTTTTCATGTTTCTAAAATTTGTTCAAAATTCCAAAGTTGGTGGGCAAAATTCAAAATTCAGAACTTAACTGATCTGGTTTCTTCTTCTTTTTTTTTTTTTTTTTCCATGTTAATGTTACTGTTTTGGTGGGGAGGGAAAGTAAAGGGGAAATGTGAAATAGATCCAAAGCAATATTCTGTGAATTCCAGAAACTGCACAGTATGTTGACAAATTTTCCTTTTGGTACTTGCACTGGTCATATCTAGCTGTTCATAGTGCAAAGGCTTCAGTTTAAAAGCCAGATAAGCATCTTCGTCTCCAGTTACAGACATTTTTGGCTCCAGAAGTATGGCAGCTGGCACTTCATTGTTTACTGTTCACAGTTTATTCCTCCCTCTTAGAATCTCCTTGTTTGAACCTGCAATCGTTTGTTGATTGCAGATGATAAGCTACGGTGTAGTATTTGCTTGCTGTGGTGGAATAGTTAATTGTGAATAACTTACGATGGTTGTGGTATGCAGCCCACAGCCTGGGAAGAGACACACACAACAAACAAGGAAACTTTCCACAGGGAAAAGGAAAGGTCCAAGGCGGACACTATACCCAGAGCTTGTACATGTACAAGTTCTTCTACAGCCATGCTAAATGGGTGGTTCAGAGCTGTGTGCAAACTCCACCGTCATCCCTAGCGATGTCATTAGCCTCCATGGCTTCCATCTGTATGAGAGATCCTCAGCCTGAAGAGAGGTGAGAGGAGCTGACAGTGTCCTGTTCTCAGTCTGAGGAGGATGACCCATTGTGCCCATTCCAGCCTGGACAAGCCATCCTCTCCCAGGTCCTGTCTGCATGGTCTCCATGTATTTCTGAAGTGCGTGGTGGGCAGGTTGTTCCTATTGGCTGCCTAGCTTTGCCTGTAACACCACAGAAGGAGGGCATCCACTGCAACACCAGGTTTGATATGGAGCCCAGTATTGGACGCTTCCCTGTCTGAGGAGCATCTACAAAATCCGATGGCAGGAGAAGATTCAAAACGAAGATCTGTGGAAGTGTGCGGGACAGGAACCAGTGGCCAAACAGATACTGCGAAGGAAGTGGGGCTGGATCGGACTCGCCCTCAGGAAGCCAGCGTCCAGCACCACATGCCAAGCCCTGACATGGAACCCGCAGGGAAAGAGGAAGAGAGGCCAGCCTCGCAACAGCTGGAGGCGAGACACTGAGGCGGAGCTGTAGCAACTAGGGACCAACTGGACTGGAATGGCCAGAACAGCCCAGAACAGAGTGCGATGGCGAAGGGTTGTCGATGGCCTATGCTCCACCGGGAGCGATGGGTATAATGAACGATGATTGGAAGCTTCTTTCTGGTGTCCTGGAGAGCTGGTCTGTCAGACTGGACTGGAGGCTGAGAAGAGGGCTCAGCTGTCAGTGAGGAGGGCTGTGTGGGATGACAGGCTGTTTGTTGGCATGTAGGTTCTGACCGGCATGAAGTAATCCACAAGTGTCTGAAGCTGCAGGAGCACTGACCGGTGGTGACGGACTTGGTGTCAGGAAAGTGGACGTAGACTCCATCTCCACCCATTTAGCACAGCATTTTGTGCAGAGCTGTCGGTGTTGACTGAACACACAAGTTGCCTCATTGGTTATGTTCTTTTGCCTGCCTAGGTGATGCAGCTCATGTTGTCTTCCTTGTTAACTCACATCTAAGTGGGTAGGCATTTGAGTGTGTGGGGACTGAAGACTAGGACATGCAACTGCGTGTGTGTATGGTTCTGTGGATTTATTTTGATGCACGATGTGTATGCCACCTTTACATTCCTTTGCATTTAATGTAGGTTATGTGAATTTAGCATAAATGTTTTCTTCATTCGTCAGTTTGATTATTTGTTTGCGATCGATACGTGTGCGACCACATTTTCATGTCTCTTCTGAGATAATACAGTTAATTTGATTTCATTTGAGTAATGTACAAAGAACTTTATTTTTACACAGAAGTGTAGATAAATCAGTCATGACTTAAAGTGTACCCATTTCTAGTGCTTTATCATGCCTTAAGGTATGTTTCTGAAGCTTTAAACCAGTGACTGACAAAGTCCTTTGGGAAGATCTGTGGCTCTGACGATGAAAACTTGAACTGTGTGCCCGGGGCATGATCTAACTTCCTTTTCTGGTCATGGTTCATGTCTGTTTATGTTTCCAGTTTTATGATCTTTTTATGTTTGCTACTGAATTGACACACGCAAAATTGACTTTTCTTTAGTGTGCACTGTTTATGTTCAGTTTAGATGCTCTTTCTTTCAGCCTTTGATTAGTCAGAACATTTGTACCCATAATGAATCAGTTGATTATTGATGTATTTATATCTGTTTTAAACTCATTTCATCATGGATATTCTGCAGCCATGGCAAATTTGATTAAAAAGAGGTACATTTCTGTGGCTTGACTAGTTTACCTGTCTTTATGTAGAAGTGAACTTTGCTCAAAGCATTTGTCCTTATTTGCGGTTTGTTTTCGTTTCACATTTTGTTTGAGCGCTTGTGATTTGTTTGCCTGTTGCATTTTTGCAGAAATGACATCGTCGATGAGGAGGATTGACCAGGCCACCTTGATTTTGGCGCCCATAGCAACAGGTCAGGTGATGGCCTTCGCAGGTCTCCGGAATGGTGCCGTCTTCATTGCAGGCTGGAACGTGGTGTCAGTGTTTGTTGAGTACTACCTGATGTGGAAAGTCTACGACACTGTGCCTGCACTGAGGGCCAAGAAAGGGCTGTGTCGAGCTGATGGTAAGAGAGGTCAATTTTGAGGTCACATTGTGTATGGATGCAGTGTTGTGTGCTGTGCCTTGGCTGTGTGTGCGTGTGTGTGTGTATCAAATGTTTAAGACGTTTCCATCTGTACCATTTTTGTCCTTTTTGGTTCTTTTAACTGCAGTTTTCAAAGAGGACATGAGAGAAATAGTAGTATAATTTGGTTTGATAAAAATCTTACATGAAAAAAATTGGTCTTTTAGAAACAAGCATATCTGGAGCAGTGAAGGATGCTTATAGGGTTTATAATGCTGTGTTGTGTAGATCAGAAAGAAATCGTCGAAGAAGACTTACAGATCTGATTACGTTACATTGCGAAAGAATAATCTAACCTTGTTCTGGTCCACTATCTCTCTCTCTCTCTCTCTCTCTGTCTCTCTCTCTCTCTGTCTCTCTCTCTCTCTTTCTCTCTCTCCCTCTCTCTCTCTCTCTCCCTCTCTCTGTCTCTGTCTTGTGCTCCATATGTTCTCTCTTTCCCTCTCTCTCTTCTTCTTGTTCTGTCTCTTCCCATACCTTCATATGTTCTCCTTTCCCTTCTAAGAGCTCTCTCTCTGTCTCTGTCTCTTTGTTTCATTATCTGTGCCACCTTTGTGGCATTGCACCCGTGTTGCTTAATTCGGCCCTCTGTCTGCAGCCACAGCCTGGCCCATCCCACCACAGTCCCAGCACCAGCAGTCTGCAGGGAGCAGTCAATATCACACCATCATGAGGCAGCCCACCAGAGGAGACACTGCGCTGCTGGCGAGTCACTTCAGAGGGGTTCAGTGGTGCTTGTTCTGATCCAACAAAAGCAGGACAGTGCCTACTAAATTCCGTACTGATGACAATACTTGTTTTGTCGCAGATCCAGCATGAGTGAGCTCTCCCTCTGGAGGGCGCCATCACATCCATGAATTTGACATGATCAGTGACTCCGTCAGAACCAAACAAAAAGCATAGATGCGAAGAAGCAACCAAAACTCAGGTCACCATGAGAGCAGGGAATGACCCTTTTTTTATGCTGATGGATGAGGATGAAGATGGTGAAGATGATGCGACAGACCTCCAGTTTGGTCTCAGACTGCTTGACAGGGTTTACTATATACGCTTACTTTCATAATGCATCTGGGTGTCAACTGGGTCTGAGAGATACGGACACCTGCAGTGTTGGTCAGGGAATTTGAGCAACACTCTCGGAGAAGCGTCCAGTAAGTGGATGAAATTTGACTGTGTGGTCCTAGTCTTCCTAATTGAACCCATAGCAAACTCAGGTCAGAGTAGGAGCAGGTTGGGGCAGAAAAATCACACAAATAGATAGCTCTGACTGTGTGGTCCTAGTCTTCCTAATTGAACCCATAGCAAACTCAGGTCAGAGTAGGAGAAGGTTGAGGCAGAAAAATCACACAAATAGATAGCTCTGCTGGGAATCGAACCCAAAACCTTCCAGCTGGGAGTCTGCCGATGGCTGCTCTCTCTCTATCTCTTTCCCTCTCTCTCTGTCTTTCCTCTCTGTCTCTCTCTGTCTTTCTCTCTCTCTCCAACTCTTCCTTTCCATCTCTCTCCCTCTCTCTCTTTCTAGCGCTCTCTCTCACTCTACTTTTTTCTCCCAGTAACTGTAAATTGTTCTTGTCACCAGGAAAGAAACATTAATCTTACAATACACTATAGCTGAAGGATTTTGATTCAGTTGAACAATGCTGGTGGGAAAAAAAATCCAGTGTAATTGTGCCATGGATGCATACACATGTAAGTCTGCATGATGGTCCAGCTATGGTTGTGTACTTTTTTTATGGTGTGTGTGTGTGTGTGAGTGAGTGATGAGTGAGTGAGTGAGTGAGTGAGTGAGTGTGTGTGTGTGTGTGTGTGTGTGTGTAAAAGACCACAATATGATCAGTAATATGGTAGGTAAAGGACAAATTCTACTGAATGTTTGTTTTCTCCCCAAAAGTTGCTTCCCTTATGTACCATGAATGTAATGGTCTGATTTTATGTAGTTAACAACTAGAAGTTTTCTCTCTGTACTCAGTATTGTGTGAATGACATACTGAGTATGGTTGGTGTTTTAAAAACCAAATAAATTGATTGAGATGGATGGATTTCTATTTTACGTGAAAAATGATTGCTTGCTGTTCATGTGTTCATTAATGGATATTCATAGTGTGATTTAAATGCTGTTGAGCATGTCTCACATATACCAGCACTGATGACTGCTCCGTTTTATTTATCATTCTTAAGTTTTAGGAAGGGACAGAGAGACAGAGAGAGGCAGAGAGCGAGAAAAAGAGAAAGCACTGTGTTCATCCATATCTGGGCAGCACATTCTGCAGTTGAAATGATTGGTTGCGTCAGGTCTGTAGTTCAGCTGCCATGACAAATTCCAGTCTTCTCCAGGTGGTGAATGCCATGCCGAAGCAGCACATGCAGCTCAGTCCCCTTTGATGTGGCAGATTCTCATGGATGGGGCAGCCCTGTAGGATACCTTTCAGGCGAACTTGAGTGAGGGGATGGGACAGCCCTGTAGGATACCTTTCAGGCGAACTTGAGTGAGGGGATGGGACAGCCCTGTAGGATACCTTTCAGGCGAACTTGAGTGAGGGGATGGGACAGCCCTGTAGGATACCTTTCAGGCGAACTTGAGTGAGGGGATGGGACAGCCCTGTAGGATACCTTTCAGGCGAACTTGAGTGAGGGGATGGGACAGCCCTGTAGGATACCTTTCAGGCGAACTTGAGTGAGGGGATGGGACAGCCCTGTAGGATACCTTTCAGGCGAACTTGAGTGAGGGGATAGCAGCAATTGCAGGCGGTGCTCTGTTCCTATTTCAGAGAGCCCCGTCACTGAAGTGGAAGAAGAAATGGATGTTAATAAGGAAGAACTGGAAACGCCAAACAGGATGCTTTCCGCAGACAACAAAGATGCTTCCGATGATGACAAGAAAGAGGCTGACAGTTCGGTTGTGGTCACGCCTGAGTCTGAAGCAGCCAGCGCAGTGGTGGATACCAAACCAGAAAGTGAAGCAGAGGAAAAGGTGATAATATGCATGTGGCTGTCAGTCATGCACCTAGTGTCGAAAGTGTGAGTTGATTTATAAACAGGTTGCTCTGTAAGAGAGGCTGTTTCAGAGATTGCTGATTTTGTTTTGTAAAGTTACGATTGCAACACATGCTCTGATGCATCTCATTCTCTACTGTTAATCCTGCAGTCGCAGGACAGACAGTGTGAAGATATCGCTTGATTTTTGACATCTTAATTCGTTTATAAATGCATCTGTATTACAAAGTGAACAGATTTTTACAGATTGATTTGAATAGTATACAGTGATCTTCCACCATTTGATGAAGCATGATTCATACATCAGAATTACCATTTTGACTCATTTCATGGTCAACAAACAAAGGTAAATCAGTCACCTCACCTTGCCAGTGTGAGCCGATAATGATGTTTGCTAGGGACACTTGCCTGGTGCTAATATCACAGTCAGGCAAATGACTCCGTTTATGCAGTAACAACAGTTATAAGATCTTTATCCTGAAGAATTGTTTGCATGAGAGCAAAGTTTCATCTCTGATTGTTCATGTAGGTCTTGTGCCAGTATCAGTATCACAGCTGGAGGAGTACTAGTGATCAACAGCCTGAGCATTCTCTCTGTTAAGAAAGTGTAAAAGAGTTGGCTGTTCTGCCTCTGAATTAACCAGTTAAATCATTGTGCTGTCATGTCATATGATTAAAAAAAATGGAATGTTGGAATCTACAGTTTGGACATTTCATCCATAGGCTAACTTAATGTTAGAAAGTCTGCCACAACTGTTCATGCAGCCTGTATTGGCTGGGTGTCCATCTGCTGTGGACGTATGTGCAGCATTAGGAACGCAGTGTGGTGTCTGTCACATACATACTGCGGTATGTAGTAAGAAAAGTTAATGAGGGTGCACATAAGACATATGGGATATCTCATTGCATCAAATGCAGGAAAAATTTCACCTTATGGCCAGGTGTGACAAATGTCGTTAATTTTATGGGTTAATAAAGGAAAAGCCGTTCATTCAACTGCGTTTTTTTTTTTTTTACTCGAACTTTTTTCCTTTCTCTCTTTTCTTCTTGTCAACATATTGTTTAACAACTTGTAAAAATACTGTTCATACTGACCAGAACAGCATGTCTCTTGTCAGGATGTGGCAGAGGTGCCCAGTGCAGCTGCAGAGGACAAACGGAAGAAGAAGGAAGGAGGCTGCGCCAACATGCTGGTCTGTTCCCAGTTCATGGCTCTGTATCGGGGTTGGAGGACGTACCTGGGGTACAGTGTGGTTTTGGCTGGCATGGCCCTGGCCTGTCTGTACATGACGGTGCTTGGCTTTGACAACATCACTGTGGGTGAGTATAAAGGGAAACTATCCCATGATATGAGTCTTGTTATGTCAACCTATTGATTTTTATGGAGTTGTGTCCCTTTGTCTTCCAGTATGCTCTGGCAGCAGCACGGTTCCAGTTAAGCTCCTTTGCTGTGAGAGCAGCGCACACCAAACAAAAAAAACAGGCCCCTTGACAAGTTGTGTAGCCAGAACTGAGGCATAAACCAAGTTATTGGGGGCCGGAATAGCTCGGTGAAAGATTGCCAGACTCGTAATCTTGGTGGTCCTGTGGTTGCGGGTTCGCATCTCAGCCAGGCCGTTTCAGTACAGGGGGATTTTTCCCTCGGAATTAACATTGGTTCTGACTCCATTTCCCATACAGTCCTTGGAATGAGACTATAAACCGAGGTTATGTGTGTGAACTCACTCATAACATCTTGCACACACGTAAAATCCCATCACCAACTTTCGCAAGAGAAGGCCAGTTTGGCCGTTGGTATGGATGACATGTTACACATAGCATGCACCTTCCCTGAAGATGGAGTATGGCTGCCTTAATGGCAGGATAACAAACGGTCATATACACAAAACTCCACTCCCTTTGTTGGGCAGATGGGATTAATCCTTGCCCATCTATATAGAGTGTCCGTAGGAGTATCAGCCTGTGTATGCAGAAGAAGAACTAAGTTATTTCCACCAATTTTGCATTGAGTGAGTCCCCTGGTCGCGGGGAAAGCTTGCTCCATGCCCCTCCCCTCCTCCCCTTCCACCTGGGTATCCATATGGGTATCTGCTGATCAACCCTTTTCTCCAGTTCAGCATGAACTACCACTGACCATGTCAAGCAACTGTCAGTGCATATCGTTTGGGCCCCAAACCGTTACAACCGCCCACTATGCACGTACAGGTTGTAAGAGAGCTGTAATGAGACAGTTATTTGCTCGTACTCTTCCTTTGACCATGGCTGACAGGAGGTGGGTGTGGTACTTAAACACCAATGGGAACCAGTCGTGCTGCATTTGTGTCTCATTGGTCAGGTATTACTGAAGTAAACACAATCAGCTCTTTGATGGGATGTTTTGGAACACTCTCACCTTCAGGTTGTAGAGGAATTTTGTAGCAAAATTGCTGTTTAAGGGCTATGACTTGGGGCCTGAATATACTGGAACAAGTCCTTATTAAGAAACACAGGCAAAGTAGTCAAAGGATTGAGTTCTGATAGCATCACTGATTGTGAATCAAAAATTTTGTCCATGCTTGTGTCAGAGAAAAGTTGCAGTTTCATTTAGATCAACCAGAGACATGCCTACTTTGATATGACACTCATTGACATAGTGTTTATGAAGTAAAATTCACCTGTCATTATCTGTGTAACTTCAGTGGAGTTGTTTGGTCCAGGCATGTGGGTTTCCTGCCATTTTCATCCACTCAACAAACAGAT
>CM065738.1:7907183-7967183 GCA_033310375.1 Conus canariensis
CAGATATATAATATATATATATATATATATATATATATATATATATATTTTATATATATATTATATAAAGTTGTTTATGTGTAAAAGTGTAATTGTGTGTGTGTGTGTGTGTTTGTGTATAAATGTGTGTGTAGAGATATATTAACTTGTGTATGTTTCTCTGTAAATACATGTGTGTGTGTGTGCATGTGTATCTATCTGTATGAATGTGAGCGCTTATTTATGTGTACAAATGTGATTTTGTGCATGTGTGTGTGTGTGTGTGTGTGTGTGTGTGTGTGTGTGTGTGTTGACAATGTCACACAATCACATCATCTCACATCACATGGCCTCACACTACATTACCTCACATGATATCACATCATGTCACATCACATCACCAAAGACGTGTTCTGGATGGCATTTCTTCATGCCTGTGGACAATGGATCTCACTGTCACATGACATCATGTTGCGTCACGTCATGTCATGCCATGTCATATCACGTCACATCATTTCAGGTCATGTCATATCACATCACATCACATCAGGTCATGTCACATCACATCACATCATATCACATCACATCACATCAGGTCATGTCATATCACATCAATCACATCACATCACATGATGTCATATCACATCATATCACATCACATCATTGCAGGTCATGTCATATCACATCACATCATTTCAGGTCATGTCATATCACATCACATCATTTCAGGTCATGTCATGTCATATCACATTACATCAGGTCATGTCATGTCATATCACGTCACATCACATCAAGTCAGGTCAGGTCACGTCATAGCAGAGCACAGCCTATCACATCACATCACATCACATCATAATGCATGACATCATGTCATATCACATCACATTGCATCGCACCACATCGCATCGCATCACATTGCATCGCACCACATCACATTACATCACATCACAACACATCACAACACATCACACATCATATTACAACACATTATATCACACATCACATCACATCACACATCACATCACAACACATCATATCACACATGACATCACATCACACCGCATCACATCACACATCACATCACACCACATCACATCACACATCACACTGCATTACATCACATAACACCGCATCACATCACAACACATCACACCGCATCACATCACACCACATCACATCACATCACAACACATCATATCAATATCTGGTCCTTAGGCAGTCCTGTGGATAGCTACTCTGTATCACATCACACATCACATCACACATCAAACCACATCACATATTACATCACATCACATCATGCATCACACCGCATCCCATCACACCACATCACATCACAACACATCATATCAATATCTGGTCCTTAGGCAGTCCTGTGGATAGCTACTGTGCATCACATAACACTTCACATCACACACATCACATCACATCACACATCACACCACACCACATCACACCACATCACATCACATCACATCACATCACAAAACATCGTATCAATATCTGGTCCTTAGGCAGTCCTGTGGATAGCTGCTCTGCATCACATCACACATCACATCATCACATCACACATCACATCACATCACACCACATCACATCATATCACATCACTTCACACCACACCACATCACATCACACATTACATCACACCTCACCTCACCTCACCTCACCTCACCTCACCTCATCTCATGATTATGTTGTGGATGGCGCATGTCTTCAGGCCTGTGGGTTGCGGACCTCACCATCACCCAGCTGTTCCTGGAGGCGGTGGTGGAGGGGGAGCGTGGGGTGGTGAACGGCGTGCAGAGCTCCCTCAACCAGCTGATGGACGTCCTCAAGTTCATCCTGGTGGTCTGCATCCCAGACATCCCCGTCTTCGGCTACCTGGTCATCATCTCCTTCCTGTTCATCTGCCTGGGCTGGCTGCTATATGCCATCTTTCTGCGGCGCCAGCGAGGCCACTTCTTCCATTTTGAGAAGTGCAAGAGTGGCTCCAACGGCCATGCTGCCGCCATTACTGCTCCAGAAGCAGCTTGATGCTGATGTCTTGGTTTCTTGGAGAGTGGGGTTAGAGGTACAGAAGTAAGGAGTAGACCCATGTACAGGTGAATTTTTTTTTTCTTTTCCTTTTTTCTTTTTTTTTTTAACAGTTGTTTTGACTAGAACTTTGTATGATCTCCACGTCTCATCTTTATCGTGACCTTTATATCATGACAAATGATTTTGAGGAAGAAGATCAGATTTGAACGGAACATCGTTGTTCTTTCTCCACCGTGGAAGTGCTGGGGGAAGTATAAATTATACAGTATATATTGTATTCCCCCCCCTTCCTCCCTACCTATCTCCACCACACACACACACACACACACACACACACCTGCAAACACATACATTCATACATATATACAAGTACATGCACACACACACACACACACACACACACACACACACACACACACACACACACACACACACACACCAAGGCTCATTTATTAACAGGAATGCAAACTGTGATCTAGGCTTTTAAAAAAAAATTTCTTTAATCTCCACTTGTTTCGTATACCATGTGATTCTAACTGCTGTGAACAAGTTTAAGAAAAGTATGTGATGTTTTCAGAAGAGACAACTTTTAAAGTGAGTGTATATAATTGCTTGAATTGGAGAATGTTCCAGTTGTCAGGCTGGTTAAGTACTGTGCAAGATACTGGATGGAACTTTATTTTTTTTTTTACTGTCTTCTTGGAGGGGGAAAGGGAAGGTTGAAGGGGAATGTGAGGGGGTGAGGTGCAGAGTCAGAGGTGACCGCAATGTATTGATAGAATGAATTGGCTGGGAGAAGGGGATGCATGTCTTTGGGTGAGTTGGGTGGGGTGTGAAAAGATTGGATGTCATGTATGAATGAAATGCCCTCGTATCATTTGTTTCCTCATACATGGCTTTAATTCTTTTTCATCGCACACATGAAAAACTATGACAAAAATGATCAGAGTTAAACAGTGTACCAAAGATGTATAAAACATCTCAGTGTGAATGACAAATTCATGGCTTATTATCCCCATGTTTCTCATCCCCTTTATGCCCTTTCCAGCCTAAAACAAGTGTTGGGTGTTCATCATTGTGGAAGTAGTAGTATAAGAAAATATGTTAGTGATTGCTAAAATATGTATATAGGTGGCTGCTATCGTAGCTGTGACTAGTTGCTTGTGCCTGTAATTTCTTTATCCTGGTTTGAACAGCATTGCATATTGTTACTATTTGCCATTGTTGAAAGTCAGCTTTTGCTTTCTTGTTTGTTGTATTACTGGAATGCGGATGATGCACATACTAGTGAAGCATTTTCTCCCATCTTCAGTTTGAAAAAGGGGGGAAAAAAATGGTGTTTTCACCTTCTGAAAATTCTGTGTGAGTATATCCCCTTTTCCCATCGCTTTTCTGGACTCCACCTTTTTAGTTTTGTCCTTTTGTTTACTCTCAGCTGTGCCTGTATTTTCCCACCTTTGGGGCCCACTCACCTGTCTGTGATCTACGAACTCTGTTCACTGTTTTGTTACAATTCATAACACCTTTTCTGCTGTGACCTGTGACTAGGTGGATTAATTCATGTCTAGAGTGGATTCTAGCTGGCCGTAGCAATATCTGTTTGCTCCAAGGGCCTTTAGTACATATTTTTGTGGCCTTCTGTACATTTCTGATCATGTTTTTGGCCAAGTTTTGTCATCTGCAAGTGGGGAAATGAAGTGGAATGCCCTGCATCCTCGGCTGGGCCTTGCCTTACCTGCTTTAAGGATGGCAGTCACACAGTTGTTGTGGTGTACAGTTGATCAACACGCTGTAAATTCTTGGGTGCTTCTTGGTTCTTACAGGACAGGACTTTTTTTTGTAAAACTTGCAAGATTCCCTGCGGGGCATCTCATCTTGGGGTCTTCTAGTACAAATAGCTCGCTCACTTATTGGAAGTTCTGAAACGGTAACTTCCCTTTGTCACTCTCTTTGACTGTGCTTTTGGAAAAAAGAAAAAAAAAGAAAATTCATTTGAGTCTTTAACTGTCATCTACTTTTTTTTCCCCGCCTCTTTGGATCATTTTGCTGTCTTTGTTTTGGAAATGTGTATATTTTGGGTTTGTTTTTGTTTTTTGTTTGAGATAGTGATTCATGACATGCCAGTTTTATTGTTGTCGTTGTTGTTCTCTGGCAATAAGGTAGTGAAAATTGTACAACTGTCTTGAGCGGATGCTAGCTGTCGGTTCTATAGTGTCTGTCTGCGCGTATGGCTGTTTGTTTATTTTTTGTGGCATTCAAATGCTTTTCATGTATTTTTTTACTTTTTTTTAAAAATCTGGGACTGTGAAATAGAGGGTAGTGCCTGGCTCTGTCAGCTCAGTCTAATTTGATGTGCGTTAAGATGTCAGTAGTTTAGCTAATGTGTCATCTTTGCTGTTTGTTGTTGTTGTTGTTGTTTTTAATGATACAATGTTTTTTGATGGTTCTTGTTTTGTCATGCAAGTTTTTTGTTGCTATTGTGTTATGAATTGTTCTAGAAAATTATTAGGTACATTGTTGCAGGTATGTGTGCGTATATGCTTACATATATATGTATATATTTTTTTTTCTGTGTGTGTGACAAGGCGTCGTTTTTCTGCCTAGTGACAGCATGGGAAGGGTGCTGTGAAATTGTCTGGTTTATATTGAAACTGACAGCACTCTTCTTCAGTATCCTTGGGAGCAGGGCCTCCGCAGAAAGTTGATTATAATGAAACTGACAGCACTCTTCAGTATCCTAGGGAGTAGGGCCTCCGCAGAAAGTTGCAAGGTTGGCAGTATCAAAATGCACGTAGCTGACTTTGCCGAGTATTCTGCTTTCTTTTTTTTTTCTTCTTTTATTTTTTCTTTCCATTATCACTCTGCCGTTGCTGTTATTCCCTCTCACTCCCCTTCCTCCAGCTTCAGTATGGCTGTGTCCATTTTAGCATCATTTTGTAGTCTGGGTTTTCATTGAAGATGGAGTAGTTACTTGTTTCTCTGCCATCGTCTTTGACCAAGTCTTTTTACTGGTAAATTTCTCTGCCATCGTCTTTGACCAAGTCTTTTTACTGGTAAATTTCTCTGCCATCGTCTTTGACCAAGTCTTTTTACTGGTAAATTTCTCTGCCATCGTCTTTGACCAAGTCTTTTTACTGGTAAATTTCTCTGCCACTGTCTTTGACCAAGTCTTTTTACTGGTAAATTTCTCTGCCACTGTCTTTGACCAAGTCTTTTTACTGGTAAATTTCTCTGCGCTGTTCTCCACTGTTTTTCTGATGCCATGGCCCATTTGCTTGTGTGTATTCGGGGAAATCTGTACTTTTTTTTTTCTTCACTGACAATTTATTATAAACTGCCAGGTTTTTTGGTTGTTGTTTGTTTTTTTTTGTTTTGTTTTGTGTGGGGGGTTTTGATTTTGGTTTTTTGTAATCTGGAAACATAGTAGTGAAAATGTAAAATCTGTCCAGAGTGGAAGTTTGCTGCCCATTTCGCATTGTCTCTCTATGCACATGGCTTTGGAAAAAAAAAAATCATTTTTGTTTTAACTGTTTATTTGAATAATTTTGTGCCCATATGTTTGAATTGTGAGTGAGAATCTTGGATGCCCATCACGGCACAGTTTAATCTGCCTGATGGAATGTTAGCAGATCAGGTATGTGATTAACATTTGTTGCATATGCATGTATGTATTGCAGATGCTTTTTGTTTTTCATTGTTCTTTTTTCGTCATGCCATGACTTTTTTTCTCCAGTGTGGTGACAACCAGCCCTTTTTAAAAAAAAAATTCAGGATGACATAAGTATTCTAGGTGTGGCAGTTATCTTTTTTCACTGACATACTGTCTTGTTACTTGTTTGATGTTACAGTAATGCCTCTTTTCTTTTTTCTTTTTTTTTTTTTTTTGTTCTCTCCGCTGAAACTCTACACATTCCATGACCAAATCTTAAAAAGCTCAGAAATAGTAGGTACTACTTCACAAACAAATAATTCATTTTCAGGATTCAGCAGAGACATTGTATTTGTTATATCTCATTTGTTGGTTTGCAAATAACATAGAGCAGCTTTGTGTGCGTGTGTGTGAGTGTGTGTATGTGTGTGTGTGTGTGCGCACGTGTGTGTGTGTGTGTGTGTGTGTGTGTGTGTGTGTGTGTGTGTGTGTGTAAATCTAATTTTTTTTTTTAGATGGATCTGAAGTGTTAGTGTATTATTTTGCATTACAAATGAATGACTATGCAATGTGTATATGTATAGAAAAAGCCCTTCCCTAACTCCATGACTGTTGGAACATTTTTTTGCATCTGATATTGATGTATGTAGGAGTAAAATACACCGTTTTTATGTATGCCAGAACTAAAACAGATAGTGAATATTTCTTTACAACTTTTTTTCATGAAATTTTTACAGATTAATCTCGGATGTAGTTGTTTATCAGAATGTATATGAAACACGGCTGAATTATGTAATATGAAAATGCATGACAAAGGGTGATTTCAGTCTGTGGCTAGGAAGTGATAGTCCCAGTGGGGATGCTGGAGGCTCTTTCACTACAAATAGCTCTCCCCCGCCTTTTGGAAGTTCTGTGCAGGTAACTTCTTCTGTTTCATCACTCTCTTTCATTTCTTTTTTCCTTTTGTCTTTCTTTAATGTCTTACATTGTTTTTCTGCCTTTGTGAACCATTCACCTGTCTATGTTCTGGAAACTCTTTGAGACTTTTTACAGGTAAACATTGCAGCATGCCAGGTTCTTTGTTCCAGTCTGGCGACGAGATAGTGAAATTGTGCACATCGTCCAGACTGGACACTAGCTGTCCACTCTGTCATGTCTTGTTTGCCCATAGGGCATTTTTCACGCTTTTTTTTGTGTTCTGTTTTGTTTCATTTTAATGTTTTAGATTAATTTTAACATTTTTTCTGAAGTCTGGGACTGATTTATTAAGCAAAATGGCTGGTGCTTCCAGGGTGGACTAGTCTTTTCCAGGTTAAGGATGTTGGTAGCTTAGCTGTCATGCCGTTTGTTGTATAGTGGTATTGCTAGCTGCTTTTCCAGCTTTGTGCCTTCTGGGTGTTCTGACATTCAGGATGGTTACTGCTCCATACAGGAGACGTACCTGCTTAGCTTAGATTTATTGTGCTACATATCGCCGCCCGGAAATACAACTGCCATAAGTCTGAAAATCAAGTTTTACAGTCAGTCATCAGTCATTCCCTTGACCGCTGGGGTCGTTGGGGGGACGTGATGTGGCTAGGAAGTGATAGTCCCAGTAGGGATGCTGGAGGCTCTTTCACTACAAATAGCTCTGAAAATCAAGTTTTACAGGAGATGAAAAAAACTGATTATTATACCCCACAAGTTATACTGCAAACTGAGTTACGGAACAAGTATACTGATTACAGCATGTTAATTTTTAGGTTAGTGGGATTGGGACTTGGCTACGTTATGCCCCTTGGCCTGTTCTTGTAGTATTCCAAAAATCTCAAAAATGCAAAAACTTGTGAGTTACAGCGGTTGTATTTTCAGGCGGCAATATGTAATCCGTATGTATGCTATGCATCAGCAGACTTGCTACCAAATTTGACACTTAACTCCAACTAGACAGAATGCACAAGAGAGTACCCGGATATCCAATATGAGTGATGATTGGTCTGCCGAACTCCAACTAGACAGAAGGCACAAGAGAGCACCTGGATATCCATTATGAGTGATGATTGGTCTGCCGGAACTCCAGCTGGACAGAATGCACAAGAGAGCACCCGGATATCCATTATGAGTGATGATTGGTCTGCCGGAACTCCAGCTAGACAGAATGCACAAGAGAGTACCCGGATATCCATTATGAGTGGTGATTGCTCTGCAGGAACTCCAACTAGACAGAATGCACAAGAGAGCACCCGGATATCCATTATGAGTGATGATTGCTCTGCTGGAACTCCAGCTAGACAGAATGCACAAGAGAGTACCCGGATATCCATTATGAGTGATGATTGCTCTGCAGGAACTCCAACTAGACAGAAGGCACAAGAGAGCACCGGGATATCCATTATGAGTGATGGTTGGTCTGCCGGGCTGGACGGAAACAGTGAGGCAGACTGCGCATAGAGCCATTCCCTTGACTAGTCCCCAGCACCTGCACTGTCTGCTCCTTCTTGGCAGGTATGCGGCTATAGTTATGCTACATGTATTCACAGACTTTGTATCTAGATGCTTAACAAATCTAAACGGAAGGTGAATGCTCTGTTACAAGCAGAGAGTGGTTTAACTCATTAGAACTTTTTTTTTTTCTTCAGGTTTTGTTTTAACACAAATTATGGTAATCAATTCATAGTTGAACCAGTGGGGCTTTGAAACGTGAATTTTGCTAAGACAAATGGAAACTGGTGTTTTACAAGTCCAGTGTGTATATCCGTGTGTGTGTTTGTGTCTGTCTGTATGTGCTGGCATGTGCACCTACTATAGTCTGATATTTTGCCAGTCAGTTTGATTACGATAGGGGTGATAATATTTTGTACCATGATGATATTACATGTTTTCTATCCTGTTATAGTCTGTGATTATGGAATGGTTAGTCTGATGACATTGTAAATGCTCAGCAAACACTATGAGATGAGGTCTGTGACTGTCGTGCTTGATACAACATCTTACAGAAAGGACTGCTTCTCTAGCTTACTTTGCTGTAAACACAAGTCTGCCCTTTACAAGTTATGTGTGTTGTAACTGGGACAGAGTTTAATGTTTGCTTCACTCCCTGTCTAGAAATGGAAGGCATCTGGACCAATTTTTTTCTTTTTTTTTTTCTTTTTTTTTCTCTTCTGCTTTTGCAAATCCCTCATCCAGGTGTGAGCCCTTCAAGGCTGTGAAGTGAAAGAGCATCCAGTGTTTTAAGCCAGGGATTTTTAAAAAGTAATTTTTTAATCCTTGTGGATTTTGATTGCCAAACGTCTGCCCCCTCACCCCCACCCGCAATTGCTCAAGCTGATTTTTAGACAAAGTTTCAGTCTGTGATTTTAGTTTTGAAACTGTTATTTTCCCCTTTTGTTGAGAGCTCTTGTTTGTATTTTGGAGGCACTTTTCATATGAGCTTGAGGAGGTGCTTGAATTTTTTGCATGAGTGTCCATTTTGGGTATTTTGAAGTGTTTGTTATCAGCAGGTACATATCATATATTTCACAAAGCTAAAGATCAGCAGGTAACCTGGACACAGTGACAAGCTTATAATAATAATAATAATAATGAATACTTATATAGCGCCTATTCTCGGCTAGAGACCAAGCTCTAAGCGCTTTACAATCAACACTCGCTTACACAACGGGCTGCCTACCTGGGTAGTGCCGACTGAAGAGCTGCCAGCTGGCGCTTTATTCAGTCGTTTCCCGTGTCATCCAGTCAATATCGTTCAATATCGTTCACTCAGTTTCTTTACTTCCTTCATTCTTTCCATTTCTTACGCAGGGTGCATGCTGTGTGTAACGTGTCATCCATACCAACGGCCAAACTGGCCTACTCTTCCGAAAGTTGGTGATGGGATTTTACGTGTGTGCAAGATATTATGCGTGCGTTCACACACGGAACCTCGGTTTATAGTCTCATTCGAAGGACTATATGGGAAATGGAGTCAGAACTAATGTTAACTCCGAGGGAAAAATCCCCCTGTGCCGAAACGCCCCGGCGGAGATTCGAACCCGCACCCCCAGGATCACCAAGATTACGAGTCAGGCGCTCTTCCAACTCAGCTATTCCGGCTGAGGAAAGTGGAGAACTGACAAACAAACAAACAAACAAAAAATGACAATATATATATGTATATAGATATAGATAGATAGATATATGTATATATACACATATATGGATTGATAGATCGATAGATATATGTATATATATACACTGTAAATTCTTGGCTGTATTGTTGTGTAAGCTGAAACCCCAAATTTTTTCGGAAAAAATGTCAGAAAAAAATCAACACATTAGTTGCAACTGATTGATATTCCACAAGAGAAGAGCAGTGAGAAGCAGCAGACCAAGCGAGCGGTGCAGCACAGTGTAAACTGCGTTCTGAGGAAAGTGGAGAACTGACAAACAAACAAACAAACAAACAAACAAACAAAAAATGACAATACATACCATGCAAAGAAAAATCCAGCACTCAGAGTCTTCTTCATCACTGTAGTGAATTGATTTGTTTGTTCAGTGTGCGCTCACAAAATGTGTTCCATAGTTACAAAACTTGCTCCCATTCACTAACTGAAGCAAAAAAAAACGGCCAGGAGCAGATTGGCTGGTTGCCCAGAAAAAAAGTGCAGCGATCACTGACACTAACTTGTAACGCTGACAGCCGTCCAGACTGGGAGGGGTCACGTTTGGGGCTGATACCCTCGACTGAACCCGACAGGTGACTGGCCAGGAAAAGGCTGCACACTGAATGAATGACGGACTCCTGATTGCCGAGGAAGAGGGAAACATGGGGCTGTTCCACTGGCTGGCAGCCAAGAGGGATGGAAGGATGACAGAGGGAACAGAGACCTTGGGCGAATCTGATCGACTGGTCAAGAAAAGACAATGTACGCTGAATGACCGATAGGCTCCAGAGTGCTAAGGGGGAGGGAGGGCGGTGCAAGAGGGTGGTGTTAGACTGGCAGCCAAGAGGGATGGAAGGATCATAGAGGGAACAGAGACCCTGGGCGAATCTGATCATCGACCGGTTAAGAAAAGACGATGTACACTGAATGACCAATAGGCTCCAGACTGCTGTGGGGAGGGGGTACAAGAGGGTGGTGTGGCTAGCAGCCAGGAAAATGTTCAGAGGGGCCAGTCTGCACATGGGTGGGAAAACTGGGAGTGGATTACTCATGGGGTGCATGCCTCGTGCATTTGATCAGTCATAGAACAGGTTCAGCAGAGATGTGCATTGATGACTTGACATCTTGACTTTGACATTGCTGGCAAGAGAATATCAAGGGAGATAATTTTCAAGCATTGTCAGTAATGCTCTTTTTTGAGTTCTGCTCATGCATGAATCATTAATTCTATCAAGGGAGATAAGTTTTAAGCCTGATGAACAATGCTGTTTTTGAGTACTGCTCATGCATGAATCATTAATGCTATCAAGGGAGACAAGTTTTAAGCATCGTTACAGTTTACATCCATGCAAGATATACTGTTCTGATCTGGTGCTTGGTAACATGATACAAGCTGGAGTGTTCAATGCTTGGTGTAGCTGCCATCAGAAGGCATGTATTCAAGGTCTTCTTGTCTGCCAAGTGAGTGGCCTGGCTCACATTGTCAAGACAAACTGGAGACCTTTTGGTTTCAAAGTGAGGCAACCGCCGGTGGAAACTGAAACAAACTTTAAAAATAATTCTTAGTGAGTCCACCCCAAACAAGGACAAACAAGTTACAAGGCAAAACAAGACTCGTTTTGATCTCTTAGGTCTTCTTCAGGCCAGGTAAACAATGTTCAGGACAAAGGAAACGAAGAACAAGCAATCAGTTATCTCCTCATCTTTGGCGCAAGATGGGTGTTGAATCGGAGACTTTTTGGTTTTCCACAGGAGTGCCACTGTGTCTTCGTATCCTCTAGCCCCTCACTCTCTTTCCATGCAGTTTCTTTCTACTTCTTTACATTAAGAAATAGCTGGAAGGGAAGTAATTTGACTCCACCGAAGCCACTGTCCCAGAGTTCATGGTGGTGGATGAGGGTATGTTGATGCCAGACAGGTACAGGGGTGTTTGAGGCTGTGATGATATCAGACAGGTACAGGGGTGGATTAGGGTGTGGTGACATCAGACAGGTACAGGGGTGAATGAGGCTGTGGTGACAGACAGGTACAGGGGTGGATGAGGCCGTGGTGATGTCAGACAAGTACAGGAGTGGATGGGGTTGTGACATCAGACAGGTACAGGGGTGAATGGGCTGTGGTGACATCAGACAGGTACAGGGGTGGATGAGGCTGTGGTGATGTCAGTACAGGGATGGATGGGGCTGTGGTGACATCAGACAGGTACGGGGGTGGAAGGGGCTGTGGTGACATCAGACAGGTACAGGGGTGGATGACACAGTGGTGACATCAGACAGGTACAGGGGTGGATGACACGGTGGTGACATCAGACAGGTACAGGGGTGGATGGGGCTGTGGTGATGTCAGACAGGTACAGGGGTGGATGAGGCTGTGGTGACATCAGACAGGTACAGGAGTGGATGGGGCTGTGGATGACATCAGACAGATACAGGGGTGGATGAGGCTGTGGTGACATCAGACAGATACAGGGGTGGATGAGGCTGTGGTGACAGACAGGTACAGGGGTGGAAGGGGCTGTGGTGACATCAGACAGGTACAGGGGTGGATGGGGCTGTGGTGACATCAGACAGATACAGGGGTGGATGAGGCTGTGGTGATGTCAGACAGGTACAGGGGTGGATGGGGCTGTGGTGATGTCAGTACAGGGGTGGATGAAGCTGTGGTGACATCAGACAGGTACAGGGATGGATGAGGCTGTGGTGACATCAGACAGGCACAGGGATGGATGAGGCTGTGGTGACATCAGACAGGTACAGGGATGGATGAGGCTGTGGTGACATCAGACAGGCACAGGGATGGATGAGGCTGTGGTGACATCAGACAGGTACAGGGATGGATGAGGCTGTGGTGACATCAGACAGGTACAGGGGTGGATGAGACTGTGGTGACATCAGACAGGTACAGGGGTGAATGGGGCTGTGGTGACATCAGACAGGTACAGGGGTGGATGGGGCTGTGGTGACATCAGACAGGTACAGGGGTGAATGGGGCTGTGGTGACATCAGACAGGTACAGGGATGGATGAGGTTGTGGTGACATCAGACAGGTACAGGGGTGAATGGGGCTGTGGTGACATCAGACAGGTACAGGGATGGATGAGGCTGTGGTGACATCAGACAGGTACAGGGATGGATGAGGCTGTGGTGACATCAGACAGGTACAGGGGCGGATGGGGCTGTGGTGACATCAGACAGGTACAGGGGTGGATGGGGCTGTGGTGACATCAGACAGGTACAGGGGTGGATGAGACTGTGGTGACATCAGACAGGTGCAGGGGTGGATGAAACTGTGGTGACATCAGACAGGTACAGGGGTGGATGGGGCTGTGGTGACATCAGACAGGTACAGGGGTGGATGAGACTGTGGTGACATCAGACAGGTACAGGGGTGGATGAGACTGTGGTGACATCAGACAGGTACAGGGGTGGATGAGACTGTGGTGACATCAGACAGGTACAGGGGTGGATGGGGCTGTGGTGACATCAGACAGGTACAGGGGTGGATGAGACTGTGGTGACATCAGACAGGTGCAGGGGTGGATGAGACTGTGGTGACATCAGACAGGTACAGGGGTGGATGGGGCTGTGGTGATGTCGGACAGGTACAGGGGTGGATGAGACAGTAGTGGCATCAGACAGGTACAGGGGTGAAAAAGCTGGTTTAAGTAGATGTCAAAGCATTTAATCTGTGCCAGGAGGATTAAAATGAATTGGAATAATTTTATCATAAGCAGGCTTTTTAAATTTTTTTTTTTTTTTACAAGACTGGAGTGATTTGATGTTTATTTGCTTTTGATATTTAAGAAAATGTATAGGTTTTCAGAACAGCCCTTGCATTTGGATAGATTGTGAGTGATATGTATCCAGGAGGACAAAGTGGGCTAGGCTTTGTTGTTAGCAGTGGGGAGGGGCGGAAGGGAGGGGGAGGGGGGTAGCAGGGAGCAACAGTCGGTCAGAGAATGGTGAGGTTGGAGTGGAGAAGTGGAGGGGGGAGGATGGTAGAGAAACAGGATGAATGTTTAACAGACAAACATGAACAAGACGCTAACATACTAATATAAAGCAAGGGAGAGAAGGCAGGACGTTTGGACAGGTAAAAAACAAAACAAAAAAAAAACAAACAAAAAAAACCCCACACTCACAGAGAAAATAGATCAGGATAAAAACTACACTCCATGAATATGCTGTCAAAGATGTATTCGTTTTTCATAACATTTTCTCATGATAAAAGTATAGAAAATGAATAAAAGTGAAACAGGCACTTTGGCTTCCCAAGAAAAAGAAAACAGGAAAATATAGAAATAACAAAAGAATCACATAACACCTTTCTTTTTCTTTTCTTTTTTTTTACTTTTTTTTTTTTTTTAGTAAGCAGTAATCTGCAGCAAACTGAACACTTTTTTTTTTCTTTCTTTTTTCTTTTTTTCTGAATGAAAAAATTGGTGCCACCACTCACTGTAATTCATCTACAAGAAAGTGAACGGTTGATGAATGGTCACATCAAGACAGTTGTAAGGTACTTTGTTGAAGTTGTGGAAGCAGGTAGCACAGCTGATAGGTTTCTCAGCAAGGCTTTCTGTACATATATTCCTGGATCTGACCATCACACGTACACACACACACACACACACACACACACAGAGGGGAGGGAATATGATAGAGACAAGCTGGATGGCGTTACGTGTGGATGTGAAGTGAGCTATTGGCTGTGGGGTGCGTTTTTGTGCATTGCCTGTTCTGAATAATTTGGCTTGCAGTTTGATGTGTGTTCTTATTTGCTGAAATAGTTAACTCATTCAATTGATTAAGCATATAATTGTTCGTGATAAACGCATACACACACATCACACACACACATACACACACACACACACACATCACACACACACACACACACACACACACACACACACACACACACACACTGACACAGTTGTCTCTATGGGGTTCTGTGTAGATGTTTCAGGTGTCTGACGGCCACCACACTTGGGCATGTACACACACACACACATACACACACACACACACACACACACACACACACACACACAGAGTCACACACACACACACACACACACACAGAGTCACACACACACACACACACACAGAGTCTCTCACATACACACACACACACACATACACACACACACACACACACACACACACACACAGAGTCCACACACACACACACACACACACACACACACACACACACACACACACACACAGTCACTCACACACAGTCACAAACACACACAGAGTCACACACACACACACACACACACACACACACAGTCACACACACACACACACAGTCACACACACACACACAGAGTCACACACACACACACACACACACACACACACACACACACACACAGAGTCACACACAAAGAGTCACACACCCACACACACACTCACACACACACACACACACACACACACACACACACACACACACACACTGACATGGTTGACTCTATGGCTTCTGTGTACATGTTTCAGGAGTCTGACGGCCACCGCACTTGGGCACATACTCACACACACACACACACACACACACACACACACACACACACACACACACACACACACACACACACACATAAGCTAATAAGAAAAAAGTTTTCACCTCAGAAAGTGTCTTTTTTTTTTTTAAGGGGTTGTATTTAACAAGTATACTTAGATGCTCTCATGCCATCTGACCACCTGAGACAGCCATAGCCACCTGGCAGTCTCAACTGGTAACAAGACTGATAGTTTAGCTCACGTGCCTGTCTAGTTTAGCTGTTGTGGCCTGTTGTCTTGATTGGAATCCCTGTAAATTGTCTGGACCATTCCATCTTTGGTCGACCTTTCTCTCGCTGACCACAGGGTTTCTAGTGAAGGACTTGACCAGCAGGTAGTGGAGGTGACAGTCTTGGAACATGGCCAAGCTATCCCAGACCAGACGACGTTTGCAGGCTGACTGATGCTGAGCTTTGCCTGTTGTGGTTTCATGGTATGGTTGGTGTGTGAAGTCGTTCCACTGGATCTGTAGTGGAGTCCTGAGGCATGGCCAGTCTCTTCTCCCGGCTGTCTTTGGGGCGGACTTCATGTGGAACCGGTGGTGGACTGACAGCCTGATAACTGCATGAGCTGACAGAGACACTAGGGACATGCTCACTGTCTCTCCATGAGAAGTGACCAGACCCTGGGTTGGCTGAAGTGTGAACAGTGCAGCCCAGGGCCTACACCCACACAAAGAGAGGACATTGTCGTTGTTGTTCAACCAGGGGTAATCTGGTGTTGCAATCAGACTGGGGAATTAACAGTTGTACAACTGCAACTGATGGTCGGCCATGATTCAATCATTTGATCTGACAGGGAAATTAGACGAATTTTAGAAAGTGTTTAAATGACTCAGCCGAACAACATGGACAAACGAATCACAAGACCAAACACTCAGGGAAATTAGAGTTGTTAAACTGCAATTGCTCGGCCAGCGATGATTTAGTACATGAATCATACAGGTAAGTTAGAGTTGTTTAAATGTGATTGTTGGCCAGCAATGATTTAGTATTGTAATTAGACAGAAACATTGCAGATATTAATTGCGACTGATTGGCCAGTATTATTTTTCATATTTTAATCATCATTAGAGTTGTAAACGTGCATGTAGTTGGCCAGCAGTGATTTAATAGTCGACAGGAATATTAGCTGTAGAACCACAACTGGTTGGCAGCTATAACTTACTATTTTAATTAGTCAGAAAGAGTGAAAGTGACACTAGCATTTCATTCAGAGGAAGGGTTAATTAGGCATTTATCTATCCTTTTGACAACCGTTTCAGTTATTTTCAAGAAAAAGGTCTATTGATGATCATCAGGTTGATTTTGGATGTTTCAATTCAAGGGATATGATAGGAGAGAAATTTGCAGTTTGTGACTGTAATCTAATGTGCAGCTATAGTAGCTCGCTCTACATGTGTCCGGGATTATACAAATTTTATTTGTTTCATTACCTTTTGTTCATTTCTGTCTGTGTTGTGTGTATGCGCCAGTGCGCATGAATGTATTTGTGCCTGTCTGCGCATGTTTGTGAGTGGGCATATATGTGTGTATGTGATGTGATGTGTGTATGTGTGTGCGTGTGTGTGAGCCTGGGTGTGCATGTTTAAGCATGTGTGAGTGTATGTATGCATGTGCAAGCTGTGCGAGCACAACCATGTGTGTGTAATGCTGCTTTCATTTTGCCCCCTCCAGGATGCTGGAGTCTCTTTCAGCTTTTGGACATTCTGGTAAGTGTTTTTCTCATCTCTGTAGCCTCTGTTACTCTACCTATTTGATTTTCATCATTCTGTACTCATCCATGGTTCTTTATCACCCATTCGCTTGTTTTTCGTCTTGAAAATTCAGCGTTTCTTTCTCTCTTGTAATGCTTTGTAGTATGCCAGCTTTTTCTCTTTTTTTTTCACCTCACAATCAGGCCTTTGGGCAGTGAGACCATACACACAGTTTGGAGTGAACACGACCTGTACATACTGTAAAAAATGTTTCACTTGCCTGTAGGGCATATATATATATATATATATATGTTTATAATTGAATATATATATATATATAAGAGAGAGAGAGAGGTTTATATATATATATATTTTTTTTCTTTGTTGTTGTTGTTGTGGTGGCGCTATGGTGTTGATCAGTATTTTGTTAACATTTTTGTTATCAAGTGATGTGGTTGTTGGAGTGCTCACCATGGCCTAGTTTTATCAACCTTGAGGATATCAGTTGTCTGTCTGTCACTGATTGACATAGTTCGTCTACAGCTATGTGGTATATGCTACTTCTTGTTTTTTTTTTAGGACAGGAATTGATTGTTGTCATAGCATTGACAGCCCCAAAAGAGTCTGCGGGGTGGAGTAGGCAGTGATCACACTGAAACTGAAGACTGAAGCCTTTCTTTGCTGACATGCATTAAGGGTCATTCCCTATGGGCTGAATTCTTTTCAATGCACAAAAAAAAAAAGGGGGGGGGGGGAATATTTCTCAGTGGGAATGTATATGTATATCTTTTGTTAGCTGGACTTGCCATCTCATGATTGGGAAAGCCTGTTTTGACAGGACATGAGACAGTATTTTCTCTGCATGTCAGGTTTTTTTGTCTGCTCTGTATAAGACGACCGGCTGTGGCGGTAGCCAGCTTGTTTTGTTTTTTCTTTTGTTTTTAAACAATGTGTTTTGACATGTACATACACCTTGATGCACACAAATTGAGCTCTAAGCTGTCTGGTTTGTGATCCAGTTTTCAAGGCTTAACTGTGGAGAAAGCATGATGTGTGACAGCACATGAGGAAACCAGGTGTAACATAGTTCTAGCAAAGACCAAGGTTTTTGCATCCGTGTTGTATGACTTCTGCAAAAAGGCAATGAAGGGAGTTCACATATCCTGACTAATTACTTTGTATTTTACCGCAATTTGAACTTTTTAGCATTCTTTCTTTCCTTCTTCATCTCATTTAGTTCGGTGTCTTTATTTGATCTTTCATCACAGACAAGATCAGATGATAAAAAAAAAACTTCGACGATAAAAAAAATAAAACAGGTACAAAATCAGACATTAATTGTCTCATGCACTTATACAACCCATAGTATATGACCCATATATTGGTATAGAGACCTTCATAATAATATGGCATGGACAGTCTGAGCAATACCAGCTACAAAAATGCATGGATCATACCAAATTTCACTTACTTTTGATAGTTATTAATGCGAAGACCTTTCTTCTTATAACGCTATCAATATTGGACAATCCAATACAAGGTGATGCACAGAAAGAAGTCCTCTGCAGAAAGTATCATGAGAAAATGTCGTCTTTGACATGTGTCGCCTCATCTTAGTAATTATTTCAGCTAAGTGTCTTGGACAGTTGGCAGTTTTTCAGACTTTTTGCGAAAAATTTATTTTACAAACAGAAGTTTCAAAAACTCTATTTCTGTAAGAGAAAATTGTATGAGACAATTTGTAACATTGTCTATACGTCCTCCAGCTGCCTGTTTTGCAAGACAGTGAGCGATTTCATTCCATGTTAAACCATAAAATGATGGAACCCGGCAGAAGTCAATGCCTATTCTACCTGTAGACGTTACACAGTGTGTTAAATGTATTATTCCGTACAATAGATGTGTGACTTATACTTGCTTTTCTTGTGCGCTGTCATATGTGTTTTTCAGAGGGACTTAAAGATATATATGTACATTTGGTGTATTATTTTTTTTTTTTCTTGTTATTGTGTAAGAGAAAATTTTAATCTTATTATGTACATTTGGTATATTACATTTTTTTTTCTTGTTATTGGGTAAGAGAACATTTTAATATATATTTTGAAACATTACATCTGCTGAATGTCTGTTGAGAATGCATGTGCATATGAGTTTCGGTTTCAGTTTTATCAAGGCGGCGTCACTGCGTGCGGACTAGTCCATATACGCTACACCACATCCACTAAGTTTTGAGACCACACTACGCATGATTTCAAGTTGATGGATAAATGAATTAACAACTAAGATGAGAGAAATTGAGGAAGAGGGTCTCATGGCTACGACTCAGCAGATGTCTGACCTACGCATTAGCCCAACGCGCTGGTCATATGAAAGACATAATATTAAATACATTCTTTGATACGAACTCACAGGTACAAAATTGATGCATTCTCTGCCAGAATATAAAAAAAAATATCAACATGCACATGTAGGTCTGGACAACCATATACATACACCGGACCCATGCATAAATACAGACTTTAAATGTTAAAACACCCACCCATGAATATCCCATATATACATACTACGTTTCAGACTCATGTCAAAAGTGTAAAATATCTGCAGAAAATCTCTGTTCGCTGTGTACTTTCACTTTCCTTGAGAGGTAATATAATATTCTTCCTCTTTCCTTTTTCTCAGCCAGAAATCCGAGGTTCCACTATCGTGAGATTTGGACATTTGTGGCTGTTTTTAATCTCACCAGTCAGGTAGCCACATTCTGTCTTCAAGATGATGATGGGTTGACGCTAGTGTTGGGCAAACTTAAAACTGCAGGACATGATTTTGTGTCATCTTCAATCCCCCAAATGCCTGATGTGCTTGCCATCAGAGGGCGCTATAAGGTGACAGTCAGAAATGCGCCTGATTTCGTAGGCCTGATTCAAACTTGCAAAATGTGGTGAAGTCTGCTTAGGCATTGTCATGTGGAGCTGTGCTGTGTAAAAGTTGCCGTTCTGGTGGGACCAGTGTAGTGTGAGATAGGCCCACTTCTCCAGCTCTTTGGGATGGTCATAACAGTTTGGCATATCAATTTTTGGTGAGAGTGGATATTGAACCTGATTGTGATTAAACATGCACTTGATGACAACCAGTCGAAGCCAGCTATGAAGGCTGAAGATGGAAATGATAATCACAGCGATGTACTAATCCCACACTTGCCCATCTGCCATCCACATATCTGGTCAAGTAACTCATGGCTTGGACACTGATTCGTCACAGCCTTAAGCTTATTCCTGCTGAAATACCCTGTGGATAGTTAACATGAGTAAATCAAACTGAGTTTTCTGAACAAACAAACGAAAAGACCTCCAACGCACACGCACGTTCAAATGGTAGCCACCTTCCACTCGACATACAGATCAAGGAATGGTGCATGAAAAAAATAAACTCATGCCAACGGCCATCGGAAGTAGCAGGTCACCCATTCTTTCCAACAGTCAGTTACACACGAAGCATGATTTAGAAAACAAATTGTCATTGGCAGTTTATGCACATCCTGTTACTACTTGCACTTCAGAAATCACAATTGTTTGCAGGCGATCAAATGCCATTTATTCAACACAGAAAGCTGAGTAGTAAGAGGATTCTTTTTTGTTTCGTTTGTGTGAACTGAAAAAAAAGCTGCATGCAAAAGGTGTGCGTTACCATGACCATTCAAACCCGGCAACACTGAAATGTGGTCTTCCCATCCCACAACGAGTGTAAGCAGTGCCTTGTTAGGAATTACAAGAGATGCCTACAAGCTCAAGCAGTCATGAAGCGAAGACTACACTGAAGCACATGCGAATACACATGCATACATGTGTGGATGTAAGAATGTGCACACACTCCCCCCCCCCCCCCCCCCCCCAGCCACATGGTGACGTACACACGAGCGAAGCGTGCCATGGCAGTATTTGTCAGAACACTGCAGTGAACCCTGGATCTACGCCCTCTCCAAGAGAAGGAACTGAACGGGATGATTTTAGGCTCACCCTCACCATGTCATCATCGTGAGAGGCGCCCTCGCTATCTTCTAGTAAGACATACCTCGGATATCTCAAAATGTCCTTTTTGTTTAACATCTCAATGCAAACGCGGCGTTAACGTCTCATGATGAGACATACATTCAACGTCTCACGGTGAGAAAGGCACCCGTCATCTCATGATTAGACATACTATCAACACCGCATCATGAGACACACATCCTGCATCTTATGAACAACGTCTCACGGTGAGAAAGGCACCCATCATCTCATGATTACACATACCATCAACACCGCATCATGAGACAAGACATCCTGCATCTTATGAACTATACGCTCGACATCTCATGAGACATCCACTCAACATCACAAAATCTCATGATGATACATGCACTCAGTATCTCATGATGATACAAACACTCAGTATCTCCTGATGAGACACACGCGTTCATCTCGTGATGAGACACTCAACATCTCATGATGAGACATACACTCAAAATCTCATGATGAGACACACACTCAACATCTCATGATGAGATATACACTCAACATCTCATGATGAGACACGCCCTCAACATCTCATGATGAGACATACACTCAAAATCTCATGATGAGATAGACATTCAACATCTCATATTTAGACAGACATTCAACATCTCTTGATGAGATATACATTCAACATCTCATGATGAGACATAAATCTCACGATGAGACATACACTCAATATCTCATGATGAGACATACACTCAACATCTCATGATGAGACAAACACTCAACATCTCTCAATGACGCATATACACAACACCTCATGTTGAGGCATACCTTAAAAACCCCAGCTGAGTTATATCCTCTGGGACAGTTTTCAACATTCACAGCAAAGCACACTCTCAACATCTCACTGTGATATATGCTATCAACAGCGTACATGGTAAGCCGTACCCTCAACATATCCCTCATGCCATGGTTAGCCAGACCTTCAGCTGTGAGATTTCATGGTGAGGCCTACCCGTATAACCACGGTAAGACAGAGCTGCAGCAAATGGTGAGGAACAACACGAACAACTGGTGATGAAATTTGTCCTGAATGCCTCTCGGTGCCATAGCAAGACACCTCAGTACCATACGGTAAGCTGCACTGTCAACATTTCATACGAGACGTGACCTGAACGTCACGCTTTGCGATAAGTTTGTAAGTTACAGCTCGGAAATTTCCAGGAGAGATACACCCTCAACATCTCACGGCGATCCTTGTCCTCAGAGTATCCAAGCAAACTGTATCCTGACATCTCATGATGGAGAACATGGTCGACATCTGGCAGGGCAAAATATGTACACACAGAGGTGAGCTGGAGTGATGTCCTGGTCCTTCTCACTCATGCATAGCTGTGAATAATGGTGATCATCCACTGTCAAAATAGGCAGACACAGCATTTCGTTCGGCATACGACAATGAATTTTGAGACTTGCATGAAAACTGTGTTCATGTTTGGTTTATGTCAGGTTTGCATGAACAACGTTTTTTTTTCTTTCTATTTTTTAAACTGGGGAGCAGTACAAATTCTACTGTTTGTAAAACGGACCGCCTCGGTTAGAAAAGGGATTTAAAAGGTTAAAAAAAAAAAAAAAAGAAGGTTAAAGTTCCCATAATGTATTGGCTGCAGGGGCAGTGAACTATCAGAGTTCACCGTGTCTAGGGCTCGGCTTGATGAAAACCGGAGCCTCCCCTCTCCTTCCGCCGCCTTTTACCTTCCCCGAACTGAATCACGTACCCATTTACAGCTGGGTGGAGAGAGACGTTTTTCAAGCCGAAAAGATCCGACCCCGATAGTGATTCCAACTCACGACTGTCAGCTCCGCCGGCGAACAGTTTAACTAGATAACCCCGGGCCCGGTAAAATGGGATATTTCAAAGTTCAAAGATCTGGATACTTGGTTTACTAATGGTCTATAACACTGTTCAAGTATAAGACTAGCTTGTAGGAAAGATCTGTGTCGAAGTTTGGTTCTAACACAACTAACTCCGCGGGTAACGTGGTCTTCTAAAATCACTTGTATTTTTGGTCAAAATTAAGCAATTCATGAGTCCTACTACCTAACCCACGAGACAGCTTCTTGCAGACTTTGCAAACAATAAGTTATCGTCTTGAATTGATAGGCCTATGGCGCAAGTGATAAGACGAGTAAATAAACAAAAGGACCTCAAAAAGAAGTAGTACAAACTGTGGTCTTTGGATTGCTAGAGCTAGTCTTAGAGTGCTAGAGCTAGTCTTGGAGTGCTAGAGCTAGTCTTGGAATGCTAGAGCTAGTCTTGGAGTGCTAGAGCTAGTCTTTGAATACTAGAGCTAGTCTTGGAGTACCAGAGCTAGTCTTGGAGTGCTAGAGCTAGTTTTGGAGTGCTAGTGCTAAAAACATTTCTCTTTTCTCTACAGTTGACTTGTAAAAGAATGATCCGTAAATTGTCTCAATTTTCACTGAATCAAAGGTATTCGGACGGAGGTATTTGATGATTTAAAAAATTGATTACAAGAATTCTGATGTAATAGGCCTACTTCGAGACCAACGGATTTGTGATCAGAGAATACTATTTAGAAATAAGGTTATTCCAACTGAAAACTGGACCAGCGAAGATGTGTATTGTATATCGCACCTTTTTTTTTGGCGGGGGTGGGGATGGAGTGGGGTGAGGTGGGTGACGAAATTGGAAAGTTCATTGTATATGAATAATTTGAACAAAACACGCCGATGTAAATTTGTCTCCATTTCCAGATTGACAGTAGCAATTACTAGATTAAAAATAAATCCAGCGGCAACGAAGCCTTTTTTTCCGTTTTTTTCTTTCTTCTTCTTTTTTTTAGTTTTTTAATTTTTTTTTAGAGTGACGGCCTACATATTTGATCATGACGCTGTCCTTTATCTAACACAGGCCTCATTTCACTCTTCTCAGCTCTGTTTCGACATACTTAAAGATAAAGAAATTCATCCAAAATGCTGCTCAAAATAGACGGAGAGGTTATGAAGTAACGACGAGATTTGTTTTGATCTTGCAGCTTTTCGTAAAGAGTCTACCAGCTCTCTGGCATACAAGGCATTGTATTCTGACCTCTGTTCAAAATTTCCATCTTATCAGAAAATTTTCACTGACGGTTCCAAGTCTGGGGATGGAGTGGCCTGTGCAGCCTACTGCCCTGGGGCTCCTTCTCAGATACTGTTAGAACATATACCTCCAGATGCTTCTGTCTATTCCGCTGAACTTACTGCTCTGGTTCTGGCATTGAAGATAATCTCACAATCTAAGAAGAGGGACTTTCTGGTTCTGTCAGATTCACTGTCAGCGTTGGAGGCCATAGCTGGCCGCAACCTTCAGCACCCAGAACTTTTACACTTTTTTGAACTTTTGACTAAGTTGAAAGCGGATGGTTACAACATTATTTTGGCTTGGATTCCTGGTCATGTTGGCATTGGAGGGAACGAAATGGTTGATCGTTTAGCCAAGAATGCCACAAGAGAGAAACTGTCCAACATATATATCCCCTGCTCAGATCTGAAACCCAAAATTAACGATTATGTGAGAGACCTCTGGCAGGAGGATTGGAATACACAGACGGATAACAAACTCTTTCAGATCCGTCCAAACCTTAAGGAGTTCCTCCCATCTGCGTCTGGTGGTCGTAAAGAAGAAACAGTTCTGTGCCGGCTGCACACCGGCCATTCGTATTTTACCCATTCGTACCTTTTAAAGAGTGAAGAAGCTCCGTGGTGCATTCCATGTCATGTGCCACTCACAATGAAACATATTCTTTTAGAGTGTTGGGACTTGCACGATGTGAGACACAAACATTTTACAGCCGAGTCCATGAAAATCCTGTTCAGGGATGTCCCGCCTGACGTGATCTTTGAGTTTTTGAGAGAGATTAACGTTTTTCATCTGATTTAAGATTTTACGGATGAAAGATTTTTAACGAAGTTTCTGGGGCGTTTCTAGAAGATGTCTTTTAAAGAGATGTGTGAAAGGTGTTTTTTTTGTTTTGTTTTTTGTTTTTTTAAAAAATGACTTGTGAGTTGATTTTAACGTGGTGACAGCCCTGATGTGGCCCCTTGCGGTCGGCTGGGCTATAAGCAACATTATCTTATCTTATCTTTGCTTATACTTAAATTAAAAAAAAAAAAAGCTGATATTAAAATTGAAATGGCTTTAGTTTTCATCCAACAGCCATTCTGCGCCGAATATGAGAAGATAAGTGGTTTCTCGTTCTTCGTTTTCACTGCCTTAGATGTTGTTTGTGTTTGCCCGAAGAAGACCCAAGAAGTCGAAATGCATTGTGTTTTGTCCTGTAATCTAGTTGTCTGTATCTGTGACGGTAACTAACCCCTTTTCTTTTATAATTTCAGTTTGAAATTAATATATGCAGGTGCCTGAGAATGATAATGCGCTGAAAGAGATGTTATAGCAACTCACCGAAAAATCATATCACACATACGTATTGGTAAAGCATAATTCAACGGTTAGGCAAACACCACGAAACTCTGGGATGATAAGTGCATATATTCATAAATGAGAAAGGCTGTAATTTGTCTCATTTCCGCCTAACTGAATCATTAACCGTATTTTTACTGGACGAAAGTGTAGGCATCTATCCAATCTTTTGTTTCAAAGCCTAGAAAGATTCGTGTCAATGGAAATTAAACAGAAATATCCCCACGTTGCACATTAATTTTACCAACAAGTTGATGCAGCACCTAAGAGTACCAAATGTTGCTGGAGGAAAAAAAAGGGAAAGGAAAAAAAGAAAAAGATGACTACGTCTCTCCATGATCTACACATGAAAGTTTGTTGGCCTGACTGAGGTTAGGAGCGCATATTTTAAGATATTAAGTATGTCTTTCTCTGTATAGTCCGGCCTGTCACCTATCATTTGTGGCTGTGGTCCGAGTTAAATTGTGTATAGCTTTTATTCACTGCAGTGTGTATAACGACCCGCATTTTAACACGTATCAACAGTGACGATCATCTCTCTGTCTGTGTGTGAGTATATCTGCACAGTTGCCGCTGATAACAAACGAGCGACCAAGTTGGAGCAACACATTGACACACATTGCAGACAAACGCTAACTAAACTACGAATTATCGCCCTTGAAACTTCCAGTTGAATGGGGTTTTTACGCAGACGACAAACAATGAACAGCATGCGAGCAGCATAATGGATATACATTATTCGATCATGAACACAACAATTTGATGATGGAGACACATTTGCCATCAGAAACTCGAAAGGGATATAACAACAGCATCTTGCACACATAAAAAATCCTATCACCAACTTTCGGAAGAGAAGGCCAGTTTGGCCGTTGGTATGGATGACACGTTACACACAGCATGCACCCTGCGTGAAAAATCGAAAGAATGAAGGAAGTAAGGAAACTGAGTGAACGATATTGACTGGATGACACGGGAAACAACTGAATGAAGCACCAGCTGGCAGCTCTTCAGTCGGCACTACCCAGGTAGGCAGCCCGTTGTGTAAACGAGTGTAGATTGTAAAGCGCTTAGAGCTTGGCCTGTAGCCGAGAATAGGCGCTATATAAGTATTCATAATAGTAATAAATCTTAAATAAATGTTAGCGAACCGCCAAGAGAAACATGGACAAACGAGTCACAAGACAAAACACGACGCGTTTCGACCTCTTAGGTCTTCTTCAGGCAAGACACAGACAAATAGGACAATGAAAATGAACGGACTGTGACTTAGCTTAGATCTCTTCAGCGCAAGGTAGGTAGGCGTTGAATAATAATAATAATAATTGAATAATAAGAATGATTATTATAATAATAAGAAGAAAAACAACAACCCAACTGCCTCCAGCCTATACTTGCCCAATGGGTCATTGTGTGTGTCTCTGTCTGGATGCACAAAAGAGAGCCTTACACATGATACGTTCCTTATGTCATTGCAGCCTAGTAGGCTAATGGTGCAAAGCACAACGACAGCGGAGTCAACTGAAGTGAATGTTTTAATATGATCACCTGTGTCAACACACACACACACACACACACACACACACACACACACACACACACACACACACACACACAGAACAGACAGACAAGAGAGAGAGAGAGAGAGAGAGAGAGAGATAATAGCTATAGAAAATAGGCCACCTGACCATCAACTCTATCACATACCATTCTCTCTCTCTCTCTCTCTCTCTCTCTCTCTCTCTCTTCTCTCTCTCTCTCTCCACACACACACACACACACACACACACACACACACACACACACACACACACACACACACACACACACAGAGTTACCACAGATAATAAACAGGTGACGAGCATTGACGAGCATTAATTATGCTATGACTTAGCGCCCATTAACTAAAGACTGAAGTCGATAGAGAAATACAAGACAAAAGAGATAGACTGTGCATAGATTGTTATGTCGTAGAGTGAGATAGACTGTGCATAGATTTTTATGTCGTAGAGTGAATACTATAAATCGATCACTCGTATCTCTCAAAACCTTTGGTATTCATATGGTAAGTAAATATTTCTGTTCTCTCTCTCTCTCTCTCTCTCTCTCTCCCCCCCCCCCCCCCCCCCCCCCGTCTGTCTCCCTCCTTTCTGTGTGTGTGTGTGTGTGTGTGTGTGTTGTATGTGTGCGTGCGTGCGTGCGTTGCGTGCGTGCGTGTGTGTGTGTGTGTGTGTGTGTGTGTGTGTGTGTGTGTGTGTGGTGCGTGTGTGTGTGCGCGTGCGTGCGCGCGCGCATATATCATTGATAACAAACAGGCAAGTATATCGAGAGCAACTAACTAACACGAATTGCAGACGGACATCAACTAGGCTTCGAATCAGCGCCCCTGAACTCGATCCAGCTCGAAGTCGACTAGTCGCTAAACAACCGCAGACAGACCAGCCAGACTCTGCGCAGCATATCCTGTCCTGGATGGAGCACGAGCTTCACCGTCTTAATAAGTGAATTATTGGACCATCAACGAAACAATGTGATGGCAAAGCCTGCAGAAATAGATGTGCCAATAGAAGTCCGAACGGTAAAAACAAACAGACAAAAACCAACCAAAAACAACCAACCACCCCCCCCCCCCCAACCTCGGATAACTAGTTCACTGACTACCTCCTTCCCATATTTGCCCAGCTAGTCATACTGTAAAAAGATTGTTATTGACTCTGCAAGATAATAATTATGGACAAACAGACTACAAGACAAAGTACGACGCGTTTCGTCTTCTTCAGACAAACCAAAAAAACATTCAGAACAATGAAAACGAAGAACGGGCAATCACTGATCTTCTCATATTCGGCGCAAGATGGGTGCTGAGTGTGAGAGGATAAGTGTCGAATATGAGAAGATCAGTGACTGCTCGTTGTTCGTTTCATGGTCGTGAATGTTGTTTGTTTTGCCTGACGAAGACCTAACAGGTCAAAACGCGTAGTGTTTTGTCTTGCTACCTGCTTGTCCATATTGTCTTGTGGAACCACCAACAATTCTTTTTACAAATCTTTGCTGTGCTGAAACTCTCTCCTTTTCATCCCCCCCCCCTCCTCCTTCATTTTCATGTGTGTGGAATCACCAACAATTCTTTTTACAAATCTTTGCTGTGCTGAAACTCTCTCCTTTTCATCCCCCCCCCCCCCCTCCTTCATTTTCATGTGTGTGGAATCACCAACAATTCTTTTTACAAATCTTTGCTGTGCTGAAACTCTCTCCTTTTCACCCCCCCCCCCCCCCCTCCTTCATTTTCATGTGTGTGGAATCACCAACAATTCTTTTTACAAATCTTTGCTGTGCTGAAACTCTCTCCTTTTCACCCCCCCCCCCTCCTTCATTTTCATGTGTGTGTGGTTTGTTTGTTTGCTTTATACCTAACTTCTAGTTATGACTATTGCTGTTAATTTTTTTTCTGTTTGGATTTTTTGGTGTGTTTTTCTTTCTGTATGTTGAACAACAATAAAAGCAAATAAAAATGTAAAAAAAAAAATTAAAAAAAATCTATTTCCTTTCCGCCTTCAGTCACATCACTTTGACATCAAGTCATACTGTGTTTTTCTGTTCGGAGACACTAATGAGAACCTAACAGCACTGTCGTAAACATAAGCCATCATTGTAATGTTCTGAAGCGTGACGACAGCGGAATCAATTTAACCGAATACTTTAACGCGATCACATGTGTCAAACAAAACCTTCGGTGTTAATTAATACCCCCCTCTCCCCTCCCGCCCATTCCCCCCTTTCCCTCCCCTCTCTCCTCCTCTTTGTCGTCCTCCCCCTCACTCTGAGATTCTGTGTCTCTCTCCCCCCCCCCCCCCCCCCCCCCTCTTTCTCTGCCCTTAGTTTTCTGGTCTCTACTTTTCTCTGGGTGTCTGCAATTCCTGACTGCTCTGTCCACAATGTGTTACCATTACACGGTATACGTTCATGTCTGTTAGAATCTTCCTCGCTTTCCTAAAACAAGAAGAGAAAATAAAAACATTGAGTAATCATGATCATAACAATCAGTTCATGTCTGTTAAAATCTGCCTCGCTTTCCTAAAACAAGAAGTGAAAATAAAAACGTTGAGTAATCATGATCATAACAATAAAAACTTTGAAACCCAAAGAAACCCTACGGGACAACTCATGACAGTTCGACAAGAGGAGAATCGCGTTCGGTAATCAAGGTGGCGAGCTCCCCAAGAAGGCTACAGGCTACACATAAAAAAATTAATGTGCGAAGGCCTTGCTTAAGGAGTCGAGTATTTATAGACTGGCACAATTAGACTGTTTTGAGAACTTTTATCGTGTCTGAAAGTTAATTGTACACATTTTCTTTCATACGGCCATCAAAGTATAAGCCTGGTGGCTCCAAGCAGGCAGATTAAAAAATCAAACAAATGGGCGCTTTGAGCTGGCGCAAAGATTGGATCACGGGTGAGTGCCAAGGCCTGAAATGTGTGTCAACTAAGGTAAAGGTCATGTATTTGAAGATTGCTTGTGATTTCATTGGTAAAAATCCCCCCCCCCCCCCTCCCAAACAAGGGAAATAATTGGTGGCGAGTTGTTCTTTTGATCAGTTATCAGTTTAACATTAAATGCTGGCTCAAATTTATGGCAGGCCTCAAAAAGCTTACATGGATGATAATAGTGTTATAGTGCAAAATCCTAATTGTGGCGTGTGACCTCAGAGCGATGTTTCCTGACATGTTGGGAGATACGAAACTAAATGAAGCTGATAATACGTAAGAAACTATAAATAAGCATGTCACCGAAATTCTTTGCACAGTTGTAAATAGCTGGCCCCTCCTTGCAGGTTGGGGTGCTGGAGAGCAGACGGTCGTTCATTTGCCTCGCTTCTACAATTCCCAGTCAAAGTTAAGCGTGCATGACTAGCCATAAACCGTTCTTCTGGCGTTGTATCGTGTCACAGACAACACATAATACACACACACACGCACACACACACACACACGCGCGCGCGCGCGCACACACACACACAAACAGAGAGAGAGAGAGAGAGAGAGAGAGAGAGAGAGAACTGTGTCTGATGAGAATGAGAATTTGAAAATTGGCATGGACTCGGTGTGCATGCCGTCATGGGCAGTTAACGTGACTACGAATTGACAGTAACTGTTCAGTGGAAGACTGACACTACAAACACTGTCACCAGCCACTGTAGCGCTGTGGTTAACGTGGCGGATTACCGGCTGGGAGGTCGTGGGTTCGATTCCCTTCAGAGCCATTTACATTTGAAGCATTTTTCTCCCCATGATCTGCTCCAACCCAGCTTCGACATTATTATTAATTTTTTATTTTATTTTTGTTGTTGTATGATTTGTTTATTGATCAGTGATGTGTACATAAACAATCTACTGAACTGAAGCAGCAACAAGCAATAGCTTATGATGTGCTGAATGACGAAAAAAAAAATTACAACAAGAAACACATCTGTGAAATTGCATTATCAATATTGGTACCAAAAAAAAAAAAAAAAAAAGGAGAAAGATAGAGATAGAGAGAAAGAAAAATGCTAAGTATCGTGAGGCCAAAAATTGTAGAAAAGCTTAATTGAAATTAGAAAGAAAGGAAAGACGATAGAACGGAACAGAAGTATCTAACAATGCAATCAGGCAATCTACGCAACAAGCATCATGATTCCCCCATGCTGTGAGTTTGCCATTGGCTCCACTGGGCAGACAGGAACCACACCGTCGAGCTTCATCTGCTTCATGGATGTGTCACACATTGGCCTTCCTGGATGCATGCCGTAGAACGTTCCAGGAAGATGTGGCACTATTCCTGTTTCTGAAAGGGAATCTTAGATGAGGTAGGGGGACAGTAAACAGTGAAAAACGAACAAGTACGATACATCTTGCTCCATGGATGAGACAATTGCACGCTCCTAACTCTAAAAGAATGCTGCTCAAGACATAAATCACTTAAAAAATAATGCGTGTCCTCTGTGCTGGCATTTGCTCTAGGTGATTTGGTGTCGTAAGCAGCATTCTTTTGGACTTATGGGCAAGTAATTATCTCATCATGGAAGCAAGAGTTACCCTACTTGTTGAACAACTATATAATTTGAAGATTGGTGGTAAAGACCGAAACAAAAAGGGGGGTTAAAGAGAAAACAAAAACAATACACAACGTTTCGACTCTTCGAGTCTTCTTCAAGTGACATGAAACTGAGGACACAGGAATTGTTTCAACAAATTTGAAGTGACAAGAACTCAACACACACACACACACACACACACACACACACACACACACACACACACACACACACACACACATATAAAGGGAAGAAAACACACACACACACACACACACACACACACACACACACACACACACATGCGCGCTCTCCGCCCTCCCGGCATCATCCCCCCCCCCCCCCCCCCCCGGGCACCTACCATTATAGAGAGAGAGAGAGAGAGAGGGGGGGGCGGGGGGAAGGGGGGGGGGGAAGAAGCACGTTTATAACTCATAAAGATATTCATACCTTAGGGTGTCTAGGCATATATATGATATATACGTGCACAACCGCAAACAATTTTTTTTCAACCTCAAAAAAACGTTTTGAAAAACAACAAGGGTAGGGTAGTGCTGAAGACCACAAACAAGTTATGTACCCTATCTCAGCTGCCGGCATGTTGCAAAAAAAAAAAAAAAAAAAAAAAAAAAAATTTAGGCAGTCCACATTGTATGGATAAAATGGCGACTCCATCACTTCAGTCCTTGATGTTCAGTCCATGGGGAGTGAGCGTCCCTAGCCTAGAGATCAGAGATGATTCAAGGAATTTACGATGTATGGCATCTGAGTGGTTTTGGTGAACAGCAGAGACTGACATATGAAACACGTTATGTCCAGGGCTATTGAAATGTGTACCTATGGGGGTGTCCTTATTCAGGTTGACAGCCTGGAGGTGTTCCCTGAATCTATCATCCAGGGTACGGTAGGTCTCACCACAGTAGAGTTTGGATCAGAGGCTGCATGAAAGAATGTACACAAGGTTGGAAGATCGGCAAGTGAAGGGGGATCTGATGGTGAAACTTTTGCCTGATGGGCCCCTGAAGGTGTTAGTGGTTGTATTTAAAAAGGGGCAGGTTTTGCATCGGGGTTCGTTGCAGCGGTGGTTTCCTGGTGGAGAGCTGCTCGGTGAGTCTTTGTAAGTGGCTCGTACTAGATGATCCCTGAGGTTGGTGTCACGCAGGTATGCCACTGGTGGAGGTTTGTCAAAGGTGGACTTGAGTTTGGGGTCTTTCTGCAGGATGTCAAAGTTTTTCACAAGGATGTTTTTAACTGGGAGGTTGTGTGGGTGGTAGGTCAGAGTAAGGACTGGTCGGTCTGACTGATCTTTGTTCTGAGATGGGGTCATGGCCTGAGTTCTGGGGGTGCGAAGGGCACGATTGGCGGCATCGATGATGACTGCTTCAGGGTATCCTCGCCATCTGAAGAAGGAACACATCCAGTTGACCTGCAGTTTGAAGTCATCGTCATTGCTGCACAGTCTTCTGAGGCGACAGAATAGAGAGTAAGGGATACTCTTCTTGGTAGACTGTGGGTGGCTGGATGTGAACTTAAGGTAAGAATGTGAATCAGTTTCTTTGTAGAACACTGATGTTTTCAGTTGATCTGTGCTGGTGATGGACACTTGAATGTCTAGAAGAGATACAGTTGTTTCAGAGATGGTGTAAGTGAATTTCAGGGCTGGGTGGGATGAACACACAAAGTGTATGAAATCTAGAAGTTCAGCCTTGGTGCTTGTGGTGTCACCTATGATGTCGTCAATGAAACGTCTGAAGAATGGAGGGATGCGTCCAGGATATAAAGAGAGTATCTGCTCCTCGATGAAACCCATAAAGAGGCATGCGTAACTCGGCCTCATCTTGGTGCCCATAGCCACCCCTCGAGTTTGGACGAAGTGGCAATCACCAAAACAGAAACTGTTCAGTGTCAGGACCAACTCTGCCAGCCTTAGGATGGTTGTGATGTCAATGTCAAAGGTGCTGTTCTTTAGAAAGTGTTTTATGGCCTGCAGACCCTCATTGTGGGGGATGCTCGTGTACAAAGAAGTGACATTCATGGTGAATAAGAAACGGTCAGATCCATCTGGTGGGAAATGGAATTGGTCAAGCAGTTGAAGGGCGTGACTGGTGTCCTTGACAAAGGTTGGCAGAGAGGTAACAAGTGGTTGCAGGAGAGAGTCGATGAATTGTGAAATAAGAGTTATCGGACAGGAACAGGCGGATACAATGGGGCGTCCAGGGTTGTTGGGCTTGTGAATTTTTGGAAGGGCATAGAATTTGGACTCCGGGGTTCTCGAACCACAGCTCTTGAGGCTTCAGTTGGGAGATGGCCCGATGCAATAGATCCATTGACAATTTTCCTTACAAGAGCGTTGCCCTCTTTTACTGTTGGTTTCTTCAATGGGGTGTAGAAAGTCGTGTCAGATAGCTGTTTTTTTAACTTCCTTTTCATAGTAGTCCCTTTGCCACACCACCATCGCACCACCCTTATCGGCAGGTTTGATTACCACATCTTTTCTTTTCTTCAAATCCTGTAATGCCTTCCACTCATCATCGGACAAGTTGGAGTGTTTCAGAGGTTGGAAGCTTAGTTGTTGGATTTCTTGCGTGCACTTGTCAATGTAATGATCTAGGGAAGAGAATTCTCCTGGTTTGGGTGTTTTTTTGCAACATGCCGGCAGCTGAGATAGGGTACATAGCTTGTTTGTGGTCTTCAGCCCTTGTTGTTGTTTTTCAAAACGTTTTTTGTGGTTGAAAAAAAATGTTTGCGGTTGTGCACGTATATATCATATATATGCCTAGACACTCTAAGGTATGAATATCTTTATGAGTTATAAACGTGCTTCTTCCCCCCCCCCCTTCCCCCGCCCCCTCTCCCCCTCTCTCTCTCCCTCTCTATAATGGTAGGTGCCCGGGGGGGGGGGGGGGGGGTGATGCCGGGAGGGCGGAGAGCGCGCATGTGTGTGTGTGTGTGTGTGTGTGTGTGTGTGTGTTTTCTTCCCTGTGTGTGTGTGTGTGTGTGTGTGTGTGTGTGTGTGTGTGTGTGTGTGTGTGTGTGTGTGTGTTTTGAGTTCTTGTCACTTCAAATTTGTTGAAACAATTCCTGTGTCCTCGGTTTCATGTCACTTGAAAAAGACTCTTAGAGTCGAAACGTTGTGTATAGTTTTTGTTTTCTCTTTGACCCCCCTTTTAGTTTCGGTCTTTACCACCAATCTTCAAATTACATAGTTGTTCTGAAAAAGACCCAGTCAAGTGTTATCAATACCCTTACTTGTTGGTTAGTCCTCTTTCTGTTGAAATAGGAAATTGCTGTTGGTTTCTTCGTTTGGTTTTGGTATTTAGAACATTGTGCTTTCATGACACCTTTGTTCAACCGAACAATAGTGGCATGAAAGAAAAAAAAAGGTCTAAAAACCAAAAGCAAATAAACGGGTACCAACGCCCAGCTCAGATCGTATGGTCAGCTGGAATGACCATTTCCCCAGCAATGTGGATGCAGACTTATCGGATATGACACTGCCTCACTTGAACGATAAGATGGTCAGCGAAAATGGATTTATCTATTTATTTATTAGTTATTGTTACTTTATTTATCTATTTAGTTACTTACTTGTTTTAGCGAGAATTTTTTTTTCTTTTTAGTTAAACAACCGAGAATCGAACGCGCGACCTTATGACAAGGAAATGTTAGTGGTTACACAGGCTGCACACCAAAACGTAAAGCGCCATGGCCTTGCTTAAGGAGCTGAGTTTTGATACACTGCCACACTTAGACTGATTTGTGAATTTTTATTGCGTCTAAAAGTTTATTCTCTTTGTTTTCTTTCATATGGCCATCAAGGGACAAGCCAGGTGGTTCCAAGCAGACAGAAATGAAGAGAATGGGACTATTTTGGGGAAACCGCCTGGCGCAAAGATAAGGTGACGGGTGAGTGCAGAGGCCAGAAATGTGAGGGGAGCCAAGAGGAAGGTCATGTATTGGAAGATTGTGAAGAATCTCATCGGTGGAAATCCGCCCCAAGTAGGTGAAACGATTGGTGGGTGGTTGTTCTTTTGATCAGTTATCAGTTTGATATGATTTGCCGGCTTAAATTTATGCTAGGCCTCAAAACGCTTGTAACAGGGATTTGGAGCCAAATGGTAATTGTGGCGTGTGGCCTCATACTCGCTGATCCAGTCAGGCGGCACTTCATCTCCTTTTGCGCTCGGTTCTCCCTTCTCCGCCCTACCCCGCCAACCCCTTCCTACCCCTCACCTCTCCCTTCGCCCTCATCATAGCGTCAGAGGGTGGGAATAGAGGCTGACCCTCACTCTTCCCGTATCCAATGATTGTACATAGTATATGTACAAAACTACCGCGCCGTGTCTTGGCGCTCTAAAAGGTCACGTCCACCAGTGTTATTATCGTTCGAGCGCATTCAGGCCGACTTTCTTCACTCACGTGATCTGCATGCTGATTCGCGAATCAGGTCTGGCTTGGCTCACGGTCACATGAGTTTCCACTTCAACATGAAGATACGAAAATTTAAAAAAAAAAAAAAAAAAAAAAAAAAGAAGAGATGGGTGCAGCGTGCTCTCAAGCACTGAAGAAGGGACGCTCTGTAGACACACTCCCCACACCACACACACCTCGTGTGGTTTGTGGCAAATAACATGGCGACAACCGCACCAAGTGACGATGGACCCGACAACAACAGCAACATTCGACGGTCTGAGGGTACCATGGCAACAGGTTCCACGTACGGCAGTCTCGGGACTACAACAGCGAATGAACAACATTACGAAGGCACGTCACGGTCTGAGGATAAAATAAACGGTACGGCTTAAAAAAAAAAAAAAAAAAAAAAAAAAAAAGAAGAAAAGATTTTTGTTTTAGCCCATTTTAACGCGTAATTGTGGCATGAATCCTTACTGTACAGTTTTGACTGTATTTATAATGTTTTCACTTCCAAAGGGGTGCGTGTCGGTAGTGCCACGATGTCATTAGCGCTACAAATCATTACCGCTGTGTGCCAATAGAACTACGTATTATGGTCAAGGCATTAGCGCTATGTGCCTGTAACGCCAGGCGCCATTACTATTACGTTGAGTAGCGCTTTGAGTCGATACCTCTTAAGTCTCTTGTTGTTGCTGCGGGGTCTGTTTTGGGTAACATCTTAACAGCGCTGCTCGGTTAATGACGACAATGGCTGTGTGTGCGTGTCGGCCCGTGTGTGAATGTTGTCTTGTTCTGTTTCGGCCTTTGGTTATGCTGCGTTGTCCAGTCTGCGTCAGTATGTGCTCAACACTGGCAAGGTTAAGGTCAGCAGACCCAGTGCGTACCGTTGTACAAAATATGTAGATATTTCATTTATGCTCTCTCTCTCTCTCTCTCTTGACGCTCTCTCTTTCTTCACACACACACACACACACACACACACACACACACACACACACACACACACACACACACACACACACTTCGCAATCACCTTTCCGTTGTGCTCTCTCTCTCTCTCTCTCATCTCTCTCTCTCTCTCTCTCTCTCTCTCTCACACACACACACACACACACACACACACACACACACACACACACACACATTTCGCAATCACCTCCTCTCTCTCTCTCTCTCTCTCACACACACACACAACACACACACACACACACACACACACACACACACACATACACACACACACCCTCCTTCGCAATCACCTTTCCCCTGTGCAGTGGTTATATCAGTGCAGTGTTAGATAGGTTCCCTTGATCCACATTCCAGGATAACCACCCCCTTCATTCCTATGACCTGCACTGGTATCGACCTACATTAACTGGAGGAGCTCAGGGAAAGGTTATTGAAGAGCACACTGCTCATGAACACGAGCAGTTAAGATGTCATTTTTCGTGTTGAATATTAACAACAACTAGGGTAATTCTTACTCCCATGTCCCACAGCTCCGCTGATATTCAACACGAACGGAAATCTTAAATGAGGAACAGTAACTAACAAACAAGCAGGGTAACTCTTGCTCCCATGATGGAATGGATACACGGCCCATAACTCCAAACCAATGCTGCTTACGACACCGAATTGCCTAGCGGAAAAGACAGCACAGAGCACACAGAACAACCAGGGAGACATAACTCCAAACCAGTGCTGCTTACGACACCGAATTGCCTGGCGGAAAAGACAGCACAGAGCACACAGAACAACCAGGGAGACATAACTCCAAACCAGTGCTGCTTACGACACCGAATCGCCTGGCGGAAAAGACAGCACAGAGCACACAGAACAACCAGGGAGACATAACTCCAAACCAGTGCTGCTTACGACACCGAATCGCCCAGCGGAAAAGACAGCACAGAGCACACAGAACAACCAGGGAGACATAACTCCAAACCAGTGCTGCTTACGACACCGAATCGCTTGGCGGTAAAGACAGCACAGAGCACACAGAACAACCAGGGAGACATAACTCCAAACCAGTGCTGCTTACGACACCGAATCGCTTGGCGGTAAAGACAGCACAGAGCACACAGAACAACCAGGGAGACATAACTCCAAACCAGTGCTGCTTACGGACAAACCAGGGAAGAAAACTCCAAACCAGTGCTGCTTACGACACCGAATCGCCTGGCGTAAAGAAGCACAGCACACAGAAGAGGCATTCAGAGTTGTGGGCGTGTATTTATTTCATTATGGGAGCAAGAGTTACCGTACTTGCTCGTTATCGACTTGTTCGTTATTTAACTGTTGATTGTTCTCTGCCTCATCTAAGATTTCCATTCATGTTGAATATCAGCGGTGTTGTCTTGACTGCTGTGGGACAGGAGGGGGGGGGGGGGGGGGGGGGGAGGAGGAGAGAGAGAGAGACAGAGACAGAGACAGAGACAGACAGACAGACAGAGACAGAAACTTCTACAACCAACACCAGAGACTGCAAACTGTGATGATGATGGGACACAGACAGACATACAAACAGACAGACAAACAGAAAGAACATGTCAGATGAACAACAATAACAACAACAAAATTAAAGTCAGTAGATGTCTCGTGGCAAGTCAAGTATTTTCAAACCTGTTACACTTACAGAGTTAAGACATTTGTGACTTTTTCTGTCAAACCCTCCCGATATTTTGAGTTCGAACAGTACAACGGATTTGCTATAAAATTGTGTGCTGTCGGAAACCAGAGAAAATTATCCGGAAAAACGACATATGAGAGTCTGTTACACTGAGGTATCGGTCTTCCTAAATTAAATAATAACATTTGTCACTTCTTTGAAATCGTCCTGAATTCGTAAAACGAACACACACACACACACACACACACACACACACACACACACACACACACACACACACACACACACCACAACTGAATACATACGAGCAAACTTTCTATGGCCGCTTATAGACCGATTTGTTCCAGAATTTGTATCCACGTTTACAAACTAAAACCAGTTCTGGTCAGACGTCATTGAAGCTTTTGTTTTCCAGCTGTAAGAACATTTCAGGAAACTCCGCTGGAATCTTAGCCGAACCATTAAAAAAAAGAAAGATAATAAACAACTCCAGGCGGGCAAAGCTTACGTTGTATTGAGAAAAAAACTTGAAAACAAAAATGTACATTGTGTTACTGCATTGCACACGCTTTTGATGGTAACGGACAGAGTCTCTCTTACGTGCATTTCAAACATGTCAGTTTTGTCATCTTTGTCACATATAAATCTGCAGTAACAATGTACTCGAAGAAATGTAGCATAATTATAAACAACAATAAAAAAACAACAACAACACAGATTCAAGTTGCTTTTTGAAGAAGGTGCTTGTTGTTCACGAGGGTTCAGAGCTCTCTTACATTCATTCATTTATTGAAAACGATGTTTGACTTAAGTCCTGCGACATAAAACTTTCCTCTTGACTGGAAATCGCGATTGCAATGTGCCCATAAGATCACGATCAACGATTTCCATAGATGCCTAGGTACAAATGTTAATCTTAAAAGACACTGGAATTCATAGCAATGATAGCTTTAATTTCTGTGGTCGGTGAAAGACACTATTGGTCACATGTTTTTGAAATGTACACATGTCCGTTTCTTTTGGAATGATTATATTGGTCACATGTTGTTGAAATGTACACATGTCCGTTTCTTTTGGAATGATTATATTGGTCACATGTTGTTGAAATGTACACATGTCCGTTTCTTTTGGAATGATTATATTGGTCACATGTTTTTGAAATGTACACATGTCCGTTTCTTGTGGAATGATTATATTGGTCACATGTTTTTGAAATGTACACATGTCCGTTTCTTTTGGAATGATTATATTGGTCACATGTTTTTGAAATGTACACATGTCCGTTTCTTTTGGAATGATTATATTGGTCACATGTTGTTGAAATGTACACATGTCCGTTTCTTTTGGAATGATTATATTGGTCACATGTTGTTGAAATGTACACATGTCCGTTTCTTGTGGAATAATTATATTGGTCACATGTTTTTGAAATGTACACATGTCCGTTTCTTTTGGAATGATTATATTTGCGATCTGTTGAGAAGAAAGTGCACAAACGCAGGGAACAAAATGTCTGAATCACTTGTCTTATCAGGTGTTGATGTGAACATTTGATGGCCAGTGTTCTTTATTTCATTATATTGTTTGCATGTATTTATGAAAACTGAATAGAAGTCACTCATAAAGAACAGTCGTTTAGAAAAAAAAAAAAAGAGCCTTGTCAATATAAGATTGAAGAAGACAATGCTTGCGTTAAATCGAATCACTCAGATGTTTCTAAGAAAAGATTAGTGCATAAACCGTTATTCGCCGGCGCTTGAATATATGAAGTCTTTTTCATAATGATTGATATTATTACAGTTCACAGACGATTCGTGCATGGTACGATGCGTAATTCTGCTCGGGTGACCGCTGAAACCTTGCACTATCTTTTTAAGGTCTACATTAGTTTTCATGGTTGACGACATACTCGGTCATTTTAAGCTCTTTGAGAATATGGAAAGTGAAATCGAAATATTTTTATGGCTTTCAAGCACCTAGTACCTCTCTCTCTCTCTCTCTGTCTCTCTCTGTCTCTCTCTGTCTCTGTCTCTGTCTGTCTCTCTCTCTCCCCTCTCTTCTTCTTCTTCTTCTTCTTTTCTCTGTCTCTCTGTCTGTCTCAGATGTTGAAATAATGCTTTTGTTCTTTTTCTTTGACACTTGATGTATTGTAGCGTCTTTCTCCTTTTTGATGTTTTGTTTGTCATGCCATTGAATACAAAAAAACAAAAAAAAACAAACAAAAAAACCCGAAACGAAACAAAACAAACACGAACGATACAGAAAGGGAAATGCACGAGGACTAGCACTCGCTGTCATTGTTCGTGTCATTATAGCATCATGGCAATTAAGACTTTCTGTTTCTCGCTCTTCTTTCCCAGGACCACGGCCACGACGGGGTCGTCACACCAATGCCTTCATCTACTGCAGTCACTTCTTGTCAGCCTGGGTAAGGCCTGTTGTATGCGTCCACATAGGACCCATTGCCTCATCGGATTGACTGACACACACACACACACACACACACATACACACACATACACACATACACACACACACACACACACATACACACACACATACACACACATACACACATACACACACACACATACACACATACACACACATACACACACACATACACACAAACGCACACACACATACACACAAACACAAACACATACACATACAAACACACACACACACACCACACACACACACACACACACACACACACACACACACACACACACACAGAGAGAGAGAGAGAGAGAGAGAGAGAGAGAGAGAGAGAGATTGATTCATTGATGGATCGATTGATCTTTAATACGCAAGGATGATTTCAGGCCCAGGCCTAGTCTTACCATCTGTCCTTGTCATTCATACATTATTTCAACACATATCATTCAGACAGACAATTCAACACAGCAATATCGTAATGAAGTTCTACAATGCCAAGCAGACTATGCATGAACGTAACAAGGAGATGGTGGGTAGTCAAGCAGAAGGAACCAAAACAAACAAACAAATAAACAAACAGAAACAGAGGGAGAGAGAGGTGGGGAGGAGGGAGATGGGATGGTAGGTGGGGGGAGGTCGAGAGGGATGGGAGACAGAGTGGGAATATGGATGAGCGGTTTAATGGAGTAAGTTAAATATGTGCAAATAATTATACTCTCTCTCTCTCTCAGACTGGCACACACACACACACACACACACACACACACACACACACACACACACACACACTCACACACACACACACACACACACACACACACACACACACACAGAGGCAGACAGACAGACTGACTGACAAACAGAGAGAGAGAGAGAGAGAGAGAGAGAGCTCGGAACTCGAAACTCGGAAAATTTTAATTGCAAAGGCCACCGACCTATCTGCAATGAGGTCAAGAAACAAAAATGAAATCACACACACTGACGCTGTAACATTTCTACTGATCACGCTCATTTACAAAACTTGCTCACACCAACTGTATAATCGTAAATTGAGAATACCGAAAGATACTTACAAAATCACACCCGTATGTAGCACTCTCCCAGACTCGCACAGCCCGCACATACAATTTCGCTCGCACTTACAATTGCGCGCGCGCAAACCACACACACACACACACACACACACACACACACACACACACACACACACACACATACTCACGCACACACACACACACACACACACACACACACACACACACACACACACATTTTTCATCATGATCTCTAAGTATACACAAGACGTATCGACCACGAAACAAGGTAAAACAGATAAATTTATGAAAGCATATGGTACTCCTAATGTTCTCTCCCCAGTAACAATTCTCTTTTCTTCAAGGCATAGAAGTAGAAAGAAACTCGTGGAGAGCGTGGCAGCAGACAGTCCTCAGAAGAGAAGCCCCCTTCAAGCAAGTGTTTCGGCCCTTATCTCCTGACACTCTAGGGGGGTTGGGCCACACCCGGTTCATGACTCCGGATGTCCCTCTGCTGCCCCTTTTTTTTTCCCATCTTGGGACGAGCCATGGCTGGGATTCGAACCCATGACCCTCTGGACATGCTCATTTTCCACTTAATGACTCGCGCTTTAACCACTGAGCCACAGGGACACCTGATATTTGTAGGGAAATTAAGCCTTATGAAGTTCACTTTTGTTCCTCCTTGACCAGATCCAGCTTGAACACCTCTCTGCCGCTTCTGCCATTGCTTTCAGGGCTCTGGTTTTTTCCTTCCCTGCAACTGAGAGCTGTTTCATGAGGCTGTATGCAGACGTTCCTACAAACCCCCTAGCTCCAATTTCTGCAGTGAGGACTTTGACCTGATAGCCTTCTCTCCTCAGGCTGTTTGCCAGATCAGCATACTTTTCAGTCTTGTAGATTTGAGCTGCCTCCATTCTGTTCTCATATGGCACCGTGAGCTCGATCATGATCAGCTGCTTGGTTGACTTAGAGTGGACTACTATGTCTGGTCTCATGCCACTCTTGCTGATGATCTCTGGGTGACTCTTCCATTCTGGGAGGTCTGCAGTGCACTCCCAGTCATCTGCCCCGTCCAGCAGACTCTGCCTGCATGTTTCGAGTGGCACTGTTGTTCTTGGCCATGATTTGCTGCCTCCTGCCGTGAAGAATGTTGCGGGTGCTTTTGGAGTCCTGATTTTCCCTTTTGTGGTGTTGGTACTAGCCCAGACTACTTGTACAATTTCTTTGAGCACTTGGTTGTGCCTCCATGTGTACCTTCCTTGAGCCAGGGCTACTTTACATGAGCTTAGGACATGCTCCACTGTTTGTTTTTCATGGCAGAGGGGGCATGCAGGATCGTCTGTTTTCCCCCACTTCACCAGGTTTGCATTTGAGGGCAGAAGGTCATATGCAGATCTGAGAATGAAGCTGATCCTGAGAGGGGCCATGTGCCAAATGTCATTCCAAGTGAGACTTCTTTGGAGTGCATTCTCCCACGTTGTCCATTGCCCTTGCTGGCTCTGCTGGACTGCTTTTTGGAGTCTTTTTTGGTCTTCTTCTTTTCTCATCTCCTGAATCATCATGTCTCTTTTGGCTTTTCCTTTGGCCTTTGACCACCATTCAGTTTTGGTCACCCCCAGTCCCTGTCTGTTGGTCTGTGTGTGTCCTGTTATTTCTCTGATCTTGAGACTTTCTTTTGCAGAATCCATCGCCTCTTGAACTTTCCATTTTCTGCCTGTCTTCAGCTGGGGCTTAATTGCTTCTACCACCTTGTCTCCTGAGTCCTCCAGCATGCTTTGAAGTCTGATCTTCCCTGCTTTGTATTCCTCCAGGATGGATTTCAGGGGTAGTTTCAGCTTTGCTTGGCGACAGTACAGCGCTATGTCAGTCAGACAGGGTGGGACACCAAGCCATTTCCTTGTGAACTTGTTGATTTTGGCTTCCATTGCCTCCACTATGCTGGTGCAGATGTCGTATATCATCAGAGGCCATAGCAGCTTTGGTATCAGCATGAACTGCAGACACCAGACCTTGTATTTGCCAGGGAGCCCACACTGGTCAATGGTCTCCAAGCCTTCCTCCGCCATCTGCTTGGTTTCTTTTGCTCTTTGTGTGTCTTTCAGCGTATCATCATACCATCTTCCAAGGCTCTTGACTGGTTCTTCTGTGACTGTTGGAATGGCCTGGTTGGCAACACTGAAGACCACAGATCCGGCCACTTTTCCTTTCCTCAGTGAGAGACTCCGTGATTTCTTTGGCTTGAACTTCATTCTGGATGAGGCAACTATGTCGTCCAGCCTCTCCAGCACATGACGTGTCTCGTCTTCTCTGGATGAAATCACTGTAGTGTCATCCATGAAGGCCTTGAGAGGAGGCATCTTGTATCCATCGCCAAGGTCTGTTTGTCTCGCGTTGTTTGTTGCTGCTTTCAAGATGAGTTCCATTGCCAGCACGAACAGTATTGGGGAAATTGCACAGCCCATTGCAATACCCACTTCCAAGTTGATCCAGTCTGTTGTGTACTCCTTGGTAGAGAACCGCATTGAGAAGCCATTGAAGTACTTCTTGAGCATGTCGCGGATGTTCTTTGGCACATGGTACATCTCAAGAGCCAACTGTATCATCTCATGGGGCACAGATCCATATGCGTTTGCCAGATCAAGCCACACTACGTCCAGGTCTCTCTTTTCTGTTTTTGCTTTTTGGATTGCGTCCCAGATCATTGTGGCGTGTTCTACACAGCCCGCCACGCCTGGGATGCCACCTTTCTGGACTGACACATCCAAGTACTTGTTTTCCATCAGGTACTTGGTCAGCCTTGCTGCCATGACAGAGAAGAAGATTTTCCCTTCGACGTTCAGTAGTGATATTGGCCTGAACTGGCTAATGTCACTTGAGTTTTGCTCTTTGGGGATGTACACACCATCTGCCGTCATCCACTGGCCGCTGATCTTCTGGTTTCTCCAAGCCGATCGCAGCAGCCTGTGGAGCCACTCCAGCACCTTGGGACATTTCTTGTAAAGCTGGTAAGGTATTCCGTTTGGCCCTGGTGATGATTTGGCTCTGGCTTTGTCGACCACCTTCTTGATTTCCGCCAACGTTGGAGGCTTGCCATTGAACTGTTCCTCAGGGTTGGTTGGCCACACCAGACCTTGAATGTCGAGTGGTGCTTTGCTCTGTGGGTCAGAGTATGTTTTCCTCAGATGCTGCTCAAGAACTCCTTTGTCCACACTTAGGGTCCCAGATTTTGGCTGCTCAAACAGTGTTCTGGCAAACTGGAAGGGGTCTCTGAAGAAGCGCTCTTGTGTCTTCTTCTTTTTGCTCTTCCTCTTCCTCGCAGATTCCGCTTTGCTGAGGGCACTGTGTTTTTCTTTCAGGTCTTTCCACAGTTTTTCCAAGCCTTGTTTTTCAGCTGGCAGTGCGGTCTTCATTTGCATCTTGAGGTTTTTCTTTTGGACCCTGATCTTGTCCATCTTTTCTTGGCGTCTGGATTTCTTTGGAGGTGTTTTCTCTTTGGGTAGTTTTGCTCCATAGGCGTCTCTACATGTGGCATACACAATGTCCCCATATGTGGCTAGTTTGTGTTCCAGGGTGCTTTTCCCTATCAGTGCATCGAGTCTTTGGACGATTTTTGCATCCAGTTTCTCCCAATCTTCAGTTTCGTTTGCTCGTGGCAGGTTGAGTTTCAGGCGCCTGGCATCGAGGGCCTGTGCAAATTCCTCATCCGAACCAACAGCGTGGATGTCCTTGGCACTGTGGTTTAAATCCTGGCCTTGGTCTTCCGACGTCTTATCTGCTGATGCAGTGCGCTGCTGCTCATTCAGATGAGTCTTCACACATCCCATCTTTGTTCTGTGGATCTTCATGCCACGGGTGGTAGCGAAGATATACATCGCAACAGAGCGAATTATGTCCCTTTTCTCGTTTTGCAGCAAAAACTTCAACAATGGTCCGTGTACATTTGTTACATATTTCATGATATACTTATTTCTTGAATCTTGATATGATGGACATTCCAGCGAAAAGTGTATTTCATGTTCAGTTTTGACACAAAAAGGGCAGCTTTTTGAGTTATTTTTGTATCTGTCGTGGACTTTTATATCACTGATTCCTAGTCGAAACCTTACAAGAACTTTTCGAAACTTTGGGATTGTGATATCTGCAAGATACTTTTCAGGCTGTAGTAATGATTTAAACAAACGATAAATAGAATACCTGTCACTATTTGACAGTTTGGTGTTCCACTCTTGCTGATAGCAATCAATCATTCGTTGTTTTAGTTCCTGTAGAAACAGCTTTTCGTGACCAACTCCACCATTAAGCCAGACAAAACAAAAAACCATGTGAATCAAGACAATTTTTTTATAGACTTTGCCCAGTTTGAATGTATATTAGAATGTCTTGTGGACTGCAACATTTTTGAGTTTTCCATTTCGTATGCTTGTTTTGGTATTCTTTCAATTGGTAACTTTTGCAGTTTAAACCAATAACGCATTGCTTTCATGGCACTATCAATATATAAAGGGTACCTGCCTAATTCACCGTACACCATAATGTTCGGGGTTTTAGGACTTACGTTCAAAAAGCGCTTGCATGCAAACAATTGTGGTAACTCTACAGTATGAAAGCGAGAAAGGCCCCAGATTTCAGCAGCATACAAAAGCATTGGTTTAACTTGTGCATCAAATAATCTGAAAAAGACTTGTCTATCCATACTTCCCAGGCTCCACATTGTCTTCAAAATCTCAACAATCTTGTTTTTTGCTCTACCAACAAATTCTTCAAGTGCAACATCAAACGACAGTTTAGTGGTCAGAGTGAATCCTAGATATTTATAACTATTTACGATGTCAATATCTTTTCCCTGGTAAAACCACTTTTCCGATTTCGCTAAATGTCCCCCTTTCCTAAAAATCATAACTTTAGTTTTACTTAAGTTCACTTTTAGCCCTAGAGAGGTTGAAACTTTTTCTAAATGATTAATCTGGTTTTGAAGTCCAGCAGGAGTTGACGAGATCAAGCAAATGTCATCAGCAAACAACAACAAAAATATTTCTGGTAAACCCGGCAAAAACTGAAATCCATGTTTCCCATGTTGTGTAACTTGTTCAGCAACTTCAGTGATCAGCAGGGAAAAAATCAGGGGAGACAACATACAGCCCTGTTTCACCCCGGCGGGGCATTCAAAGAAATCTGGTGTTTCGTTTCCCCAACGCACGCACGATTGTACCGATTTATAAATGCCTTGGAGCATGCGAAGCATTTTAGTTGATGTCTTTATCTTTTTAAGAACAAACCAAAGACGATCTCTATCCACTGAGTCGAAAGCTATCATGTAATCAATAAAAGCAACATGAAGTTTTGATTTTCTGTCACTTGGAAGACGTTTTTTTTTTTATCATAGATATTAGCGTGAAGATATGATCAATTGTTTCATAGTTTTTACGGAACCCAGCTTGCTCCTCACAAATTTTATGTTGTTTTTCTGCCCAAGTGTAGAGATGTTTATTTAGAATTGATGTAAAAACTTTACTTATGATACTCAGCAATGATATACCACGGTAATTTTCAGGGTTATTAACATCGCCTTTTTTCAGTAAAGGAAAAATAACCGAGCGTGAGCATTCTTCTGGGAAAAGGCCTTGATCGAAAAGTTTGTTGAATAATTGTGTAAGAAATGGGGTAACTATGGGTTCAGCTGTTTTCAAAAATTCCCCTGGTATTTCGTCAAGACCAGCAGCCTTACCCATTTTTAATTTAGAGATTGCGGATTTAACTTCATCCTCTGTTATATTTTTGTCTAGTTCCGTAACATGAATTGGAGTGTTTTCTTCCTCTACCCCTACATAAGCATTTTCTTCTGAAACTTCCGTAGTCTGATGTCCTAAAACCTTAGCAAAATGATTTTTCCAACTTCGAATATCGATAGAAACTGGTTTGTGTGTCCTTGGTCTTGCTCTTTTTACAGTTAACCAGAATTTTAAACTATCATTTTTGTTCTGTAGTAGAGAATCCCTAATTGTTTGGAAGTACGATTTTCTTTTATCAGTCAGTTTAGACTGATAGCTGGAACGCTGCTGGTGGAAAACTCGCTCATCTTCTTCTTTACGCGTGCGTGTGTAGCGGTTCAAAGAACGGCCCACTTTTCGTTTCATTCTCCGACATTCCATGTCATACCAACGATTCGTGCGCTGCGTGCTATCTCCAAAGGAGACCGAGCGACGCATGTACTGGCCCGCTGCAAGCAACAGCGACACAAACTGGCTCAGAGCACACTGGGCATTGGCCTCTATCTCACTTGCAGAAATAGCCAGAGCCTGCTTCCCTTCACTGGACGTTAAATAATCTAAATATAGCTGTGATTTCGCTGGGTCCCACTTTAACTTTTCAATGTTTTGTTTTTCTTCAGTGACATTTAACTTATCTTCAAAGACAGTAGTTACAATAAGCTCTATAGGCAAATGCTGAGACTCGATACGGTTAGCAACCGACATATGTTTCACATAATGTACAAAATTGGCAGAAGACAAAAAGAAATCAATAACACTGTTTCCTCTCTACGACAGATAGGTGAAATTTCCATAATCATCACCATGAGCAAAACCATTTAAAGGCGTTAGTTGAAACATACAACAAAACTGAATCAACGTTTTACCAAAACTATTTACAACACCATCCTGTGTCTTTCTTTCAAAACTACTATCAAAATCTTCATCAAAATTTTTAATAGTTCTGTAATCTAGGAACCAATCACCAATACGAGAATTCAAATCGCCACCTACTAAGTAAAACACATCATCATCAGATTCCATCAATGATAGTATGAACTGCTCCAGCACCTGTAAGGTACAGTCAAAATCTTTACCATTGTAATAAGGACTCTTAATTGGATGGTTATACACACCAATGAACACTACACCTTTTTCACAGCCAAAAACATCTTTTGCAATTTTACAACACAAAATATTTTCACAGTTTATTTCCAATTTCGTAACAAAATGAGAGATAGATTTTCGTACTAACATGACAGTTCCCCCAGAACTACGACCCATTTTGGACAATTTAACAGCAGGTGAATGTAAGACAGCAAATTCACTGAAGTAAAGATTGAAATCAAAAGAAGGCAAAGTAAATGTTTCACAAAGTAAACAAATGTCAAAGGATGTTATATAATTTACGAAATCAGGATCTGTAAGCTTTGAAACTAAACCATTTAAATTCCAACAGGTGAAAGAAAACTCTTTTCTAAAGTGCACACGATTGCTATCGTTGGCACCTGTCCGTGTGTTTGTTTTGATGCCGTGTGCATGACTAGGCGTGTTCGCTAAGCGTGTTTTCTTGCCACGCTGCACCAGGTCTCGGCCTACCCCTATTCGTGCGCACCTTCATCGTCACCGTCACTCGCACGTGTTGCACCGTCCTTCCCACCGCAGGCCGCTTCATTGACAGTGGACTGACGGGTGGTCGACCTAGTTCGGGGTCGCTCGCTGTCAATAGCACGCACGGAATGTCCACTGTCTGCCCCCTGAGTGACGTCAGACACTACTTCGCGCTCTCTGGTTGGCTGCTCGGGATTGGGGTCGGAGAGTGGCGGCGTGACGTCATCTGTTGACACACGGAGGGTTCCCCGCATGTCCGCGACAGGGGAACTTCCAGGACTGGACTGCTGGTGGGTTGATCGGGATGGTGAGGCACGCCGATCCCCCAGGGAGGGCCCAGCACGCCGATCCCCCAGGGAGGGCCCAGCACGCCGATCCCCCAGGGAGGGCCCAGCACGCCGATCCCCCAGGGAGGGCCCAGCACGCCAATCCCCCAGGGAGGGCCCAGCACGCCGATCCCCCAGGGAGGGCCCAGCACGCCGATCCCCCAGGGAGGGCCCAGCACGCCGATCCCCCAGGGAGGGCCCAGCACACCGATCCCCCAGGGAGGGCCCAGCACGCCGATCCCCCAGGGAGGGCCCAGCACGCCGATCCCCCAGGGAGGGCCCAGCACGCATCCCCCAAGGAGGGCCCAGCACGCCGATCCCCCAGAGAGGGCCCAGCACGCCGATCCGCCAGGGAGGGCCCAGCACGCCGATCCCCCAAGGAGGGCCCAGCACGCCGATCCCCCAGGGAGGGCCCAGCACGCCGATCCGCCAGGGAGGGCCCAGCACGCCGATCCCCCAAGGAGGGCCCAGCACGCCGATCCCCAGGGAGGGCCCAGCACGCCGATCCCCCAAGGAGGGCCCAGCACGCCGATCCCCCAAGGAGGGCCCAGCACGCCGATCCCCCAAGGAGGGCCCAGCACGCCGATCCCCCAGGGAGGGCCCAGCACGCCGATCCCCCAAGGAGGGCCCAGCACGCCGATCCCCCAAGGAGGGCCCAGCACGCCGATCCCCCAAGGAGGGCCCAGCACGCCGATCCCCCAGGGAGGGCCCAGCACGCCGATCCCCCAGGGAGGGCCCAGCACGCCGATCCGCCAGGGAGGGCCCAGCACGCCGATCCCCCAGAGAGAGAGAGAGAGAGAGAGAGAGAGAGAGAGAGGAGAGAGAGAGAGAGATCCTTGAACCAGAAAGATACCGTCGTGATTCACGCTTTCTGGACACACCCACCACTATACAGTGTTGGGCACTCCTATAGGGTAAAGGCTGTGTGCATAGTGCACCCGGCCCCGACCCGTGTGAAGAGAGCCGTGATTTTGCCGGTCGTGCAAACCGTACTTCCCCGGATCTCCGGCCGTCCGGGTGAAGGGACCGAACTCTTCCTCTGATTTTTTTTTTTAAACACCATTTATCTTTCTTTCCATCATGGACGACGAAAAACTCCTCGCTGCCGTGAGGCTCAGATCATTTATGAACATAAAAAGTGACCAAGATCATGCCAACAGAGATATTCTCTCAGCTGATTGGGAGAACGTAGCACAAGAAGAGGGAGAAAATGGTAACTACTAACAATGCTATCTTCTTTTCTTTTTCTCTCCACCAAATGAACAGTTACAAACAAATCTTCAGCTTTAGATCCAATACTATCCATATAAACAAAAAGAGCCAGTCACGGATATTTTCAACAAAACAAACAAACAAACGAACCAAAAAACAAAAAACAAACAAACAAACAAACAAAAAAAACCCCCAACCAACTAAGAAACATCCACATTGACTCAAAAGTGCTCGAAGGCTTTTTTTTTTCTTTTTCTTTTTTTTTTTTTTTCCCTCTCTTTTTAATCACAGTTTTATTCAACCCATTTTGACGTTTTCTTTTACGTTTCGAAAATAAGAATGTTTGAAACAGATTGGTAACTCTTCAACTTTAGATCCGGTACTAAAGTCTATTCATATCAACAAAAAGTGCCAGAATCCGTCTTGGGGTCTGCTGTGCACGCTTCCAAGGACCCGCTCAACCGGATAGGGCACGGGGCCTTCTAATGCACGGGCGGGTCCGGGGTCAACTATGCACGTAGCCAAAGCCTTCCACCGTCATGCGTCAGTATTGCGTCTCACTGTTTAAGGAAAGCTGCCCCCCCCCCCCCCCCCCCCCCCCCCCTCCCTTCCCCACCAAGCAACGTTTGATCAATACACTTAGGGGGCAAATACCTCCACCACCACCACCACCACCCCCACCACCGCGATCCCCCCTCCCTCCCTCCCCCCTCTCCATCCCACCCCACCGAACTGCAGGCTCACAGTAAAGAAGCATGCATGCGCGTACACGCAGGGCGTGGCGTGAAAGATAGTGAAAAGAAGGAAAGGGGGGAAAAAGAAAAAGAAAGAAAGAGAGAGAGAAAAGGGTGACAGCAATATGTAAATCATGCGTCATGTTGTTTGTAACTCACACGACTACTCGGGGCTAGTGTAGGCCTACATTGCTTCACAATAATGATGACGTCAGCGACGAGAACGATGATGATCATGATCTTAAGAATGATGGTGAATCAATCAATCATTCAATCAGTCAATCAATCAATGAAGTTTAAAAATTCAACGACGGTATATGTCAGACTGACAGAATGAATGGGTTGCTTCATTAACCAATCAAATTTATTCACCCGTAAGCCAACTCACAAAACAAAAAAACTAACAGCCAAGCAGGTAGCGGGTAACGTTCATACCCTGAGATACCGGGGCCTTGTGAGTATATGTGCGAGCTTGTGCGCGCTTGCGTGCGCTTGTGTGTGTGTGTGTGTGTGTGTGTGTGTGTGTGTGTGTGTGTGTGTGTGTGTGTGTGTGTTGTGTTTACACAAAGCAGTAGGAAACGTGGCCAGCGAACTTAAGACAGCATAGGCTAAGAGGGGGAATAAGTTAAACGCACAGCAGAGCATCGAAGAGAGAGAGAGAGAGAGAGAGAGAGAGAGAGAGAGAGAGAGAGAGAGAGAGAGAGAGAGAGAGAGTTACTGCATCTTGATAAAAAGTTTTGTTTTTTTTTTCAAAATATCGACATTGAATTTCATACATCTATGCATAAGCATCAGAACGCAACCACATAATGGCATGCTGTGAATAGGAGTAATATGCGTACATAAACATCTGCCATTATTGCTGAATTTCGTGTGTGTGTGTTGTGTGTGTGTGTGTGTGTGTGTGTGTGTGTGTGTGTGTGTGTGTGTGTGTGTGTGTGTGTTTACGCGCGCGCGCGGGCGAGCGCGTGTATGTATGTGTGTATGTGCGCGCGCGCGCGTGTGTGTGTGTGTGTGTGTGTGTCTGCGTGGCGCGTGCGTTCGCAGGGCGACAGGATGTGGTCGTTCGGGGTGGGTTTGTTCCTGGTTCGAATCGCGGACGACCAGCTGCAGCTGCCGGCCATCTACGGGCTGACCTCTGGGCTAGCCATCTTCCTCCTGGGGGCAGTGGTGGGCGATTGGGTGGACTCCACCCCACGGCTGAGAGGTGAGGGGCACACACAGGGCACGGCTGAGAGGTGAGGGGCACACACACAGGGCACGGCTGAGAGGTGAGGGACACACACACAGGGCACGGCTGAGAGGTGAGGGACACACACACAGGGCACGGCTGAGAGGTGAGGGACACACACACAGGGCACGGCTGAGAGGTAAGGGACACACACACAGGGCACGGCTGAGAGGGAGGGACACACACAGGGCACAGCTGAAGGTGAGGGACACACACAGGGAACGGTTGAGAGGTGAGGGACACACACAGGCACGCTAAGAGGTGAGGGACACACACACACAGGGCACGGCTGAGAGGTGAGGGGCACACACACAGGGCATGTCTGAGAGGTCAGGTGAGGGACACACACACAGGCATGGCTGAGAGGTGAGGGACACACACACACACAGGGCACGGCTGAGAGCTGAGGGACACACACAGGGCACGGCTGAGAGGTTAGGGACACACACACAGGGCACGCTGAGAGGTGAGGGGGACGCACAGGGCACGGCTGAGAGTTGAAAGACACACAGGGCACGGCTGAGAGGTGAGAGACACACACAGGGCACGCTGAGAGGTGAGGGGCACACACACAGGGCACGGCTAGGAGGTGAGGGGCACACACACAGGCACGCTATGAGGTGAGGGCACACACACAGGGCACGGCTGAGAGGTGAGGGACACCACACAGGGCACGGCTGAGAGGCAAGGGACAACTCACAGATGAAACGTGCTGAAGTTAGGACACACAATCACAGTGACACGGCTGAGAGTGAGGGACACACACTAGGGCACGGCTGAGAAGGTAAGGGACACACACACAGGGAACGGCTGAGGGTGAGGTGACAACACACAGGGACGGCTGAGAGGTGAGGGGCACACACAGGGCACGGCTGAGAGGTGAGGGGTACAACACAGGGCACGGCTGAGAGGTGAGGTAGGCACACATGGCACGGCATGGACGGTGTGACGGAGTAGGTGAGGACACACACATGGCACGCAGAGTGAGGGACCCGCAGGGCACAGCTGAGAGGTGGGACATCGTGGGCACGGTGAGATGAGGGACACACACAGGCACGGCAATAGGGCTGACCGGCTAGATGAGGCACACCAGGGCAGGGCTGGAGGAGGGACACACCACGGCTGAGAGGTGAGGGCACACAAGGGCACGCTGAGAGGTGAGGGACACACACACAGGGCACGCTGAGAGGTGAGGGCACACACACAGGGCACGGCTGAGAGGTAGGGACACACACAGGGCACGCTGAGAGGTGGGGACACAAACAGGGCACGGCTGAGAGGTAGGGACACACACACAGGGCACGCTGAGAGGGAGGGACACACACAGGGCACGCTGAGAGGTGAGGGACACACACAGGGACGGTTGAGAGGTGAGGGGGACACACACAGGGCACGGCTAGAGGTGAGGGACACACACACACAGCACGGCTGAGAGGTGAGGGACACACACACAGGGCACGGCTGAGAGGTAGGTGAGGGACACACACAGGCAGGCTGAGAGGTGAGGGACACAACATGGCACGCTGAGAGGTGAGGGACACACACACAGGCACGCTGAGAGGTAGGGACACACACACAGGCACGGCTGAGAGGTGAGGGACACACACAGGGCAGGCTGAGAGTGAGGACACACAGGGCACGGCTGAGAGGTGAGGACACACACAGGCACGGCTGAGAGGTGAGGGACACACAGGCACGGCTGAGAGGTGAGGGGCACACACACAGGGCACGGCTAGAGGTGAGGGACACACACAGGCAGCTGAGAGGTGAGGACAACACCAGGGCACGGCTGAGAGGAGGGACACACACAAGGCACGGCTGAGAGGTGAGGGCACACACACAGGGCACGGCTGAGAGGTGAGGGACACACACACAGGGCACGGCTGAGAGTGAGGGACACACACAGGGCAGGCTGAGAGGTGAGGGACACACCACAGGGCACGCTGAGAGGTGGGACACACAGGGCACGCTGAGAGTGAGGGACACACACACAGGGCACGGCTGAGAGGTGAGGGACACACACAGGCACGGCTGAGAGTGAGGGACACACACAGGGCACGCTGAGAGGGATAGGGAACACACACACAGGCACGGCTGAGAGGTGAGGGACACACACAGGGCACGGCTGAGAGGTGAGGACACACCAGAGCACGGCTGAGAGGTGAGGGACACACACACAGGCACGGCTGAGAGGTGAGGGACACACACAGGGCACGGCTGAGAGGTGAGGGACACACACACAGGCACGGCTGAGAGTGAGGGACATACACAGGGCACGGCTGAGAGTGAGGGACACACAAGGGCACGGCTGAGAGGTGAGGGACACACACAGGCAGCTGAGAGGTGGGGACAACACAGGGCACGGCTGAGAGGTGAGGGACACACACAGGGCACGGCTGAGAGGTGAGGGCACAACACAGGGCACGGCTGAGAGGTGAGGGACACACACACAGGGCACGCTGAGAGGTGAGGGACACACACAGGGCACGGCTGAGAGGTGAGGGACACACACACAGGGCACGGCTGAGAGGTGAGGGCACATACAGGGCACGGCTGAGAGGTGAGGGACACACACAGGGCACAGCTGAGAGGTGAGGGCACACACACAGGGCACGGCTGAGAGGTGAGGGCACACACACAGGGCACGGCTGAGAGGTGACAGGTACACACACAGGGCACGGTTGAGAGGTGAGGGACACACACACAGGGCACGGCTGAGAGGTGACAGGTACACACACAGGGCACGGCTGAGAGGTGACAGGTACACACACAGGGCACGGTTGAGAGGTGACTGGCACACACACAGGGCACGGTTGAGAGGTGACTGGCACACACACAGGGCACGGTTGAGAGGTGACTGGCACACACACAGGGCACGGTTGAGAGGTGACAGGCACACACACAGGGCACGGTTGAGAGGTGACAGGCACACACACAGGGCACGGTTGAGAGGTGACTGGCACACACACAGGGCACGGTTGAGAGGTGACAGGCACACACACAGGGCACGGTTGAGAGGTGACAGGCACACACACAGGGCACGGCTGAGAGGTGACAGGCACACACACAGGGCACGGTTGAGAGGTGACTGGCGCACACACAGGGCACGGTTGAGAGGTGACAGGCACACACACAGGGCACGGTTGAGAGGTGACAGGCACACACACAGGGCACGGCTGAGAGGTGACAGGCACACACACAGGGCACGGTTGAGAGGTGACAGGCACACACACAGGGCACGGTTGAGAGGTGACTGGCGCACACACAGGGCACGGTGAGAGGTGACAGGCACACACACAGGGCACGGCTGAGAGGTGACAGGCACACACACAGGGCACGGCTGAGAGGTGACAGGCACACACACAGGGCACGGCTGAGAGGTGACAGGCACACACACAGGGCACGGTTGAGAGGTGACTGTCACACACACAGGGCACGGTTGAGAGGTGACAGGTACACACACAGGGCACGGTTGAGAGGTGACAGGTAACACACACAGGGCACGGTTGAGAGGTGACTGGCACACACACAGGGCACGGTTGAGAGGTGACAGGTACACACACAGGGCACGGTTGAGAGGTGACTGGCGCACACAGGGCACGGCGGCCTCGTACACCGAAGGGAAAGTCCAACAGGAACAGACACACGCTTACGTACATTACACTCACACACACACACACACACACACACACACACACACACACACACACACACACACACTCACACACACACACACACACACACACACACACACACACACACACGCACACACACACACACACCACCTTAGACACACATACACATGCGCACGCTTGCGCACGCATGCACGCACGCACGCACGCACGCACTTACACACACACACACACACACACACACACACACACACACCGCAAGACGCACACGCTTTCTCTGTCTGTCTGTCTGTCTGTCTGTCTGTCTGTCTGTCTCTCTCTCTCTCTCTCTTCTCTCTCTCTCTCTCTCTCTCTCTCTCTCTCTCTCTCCAGTTCAGTTCAGTTCAGTTCAGAGGTTTGATTTATTATCTCTGTATCGTAGATGAAATTAGACGACGAACTAACTGAAAGAAAAAAAAGAAAAGAAAAAACCAACCAACCAACCAAACAAACAAACAAACAAAAAAACATTTACATCCACAGGTCAGTCAATCTCACATTCACCTACAAACTAATGATACAGACTCTCAACACTCAGGTTTGGGATCCTCGTAACACTCTAACGTCTGAGAAGCGTTTCACAGAGGCGAGCTGGCGAGAATTTTCGCATGCTTGGCGAGGGTCATCGTTTCACAGCACACCCTAGCGGCGAGACAGGCCAGGAAAAGGCGAGCGTTGGCCAGACTGTCTTGGGGCTGTCTGGACAGTCGCAACATCCTGTGGCTGGTGCAGGAAAAGGACTAACGTTCTCTGACCGGCAGACAACAAACGATCAAAGCGCTGACCCTTCAACAGCAAGAAGAGCTTGAAGAACCAGACACGTTGCTCTTTTGAAGTTTTGTCTTACGCCCGTTTCTTTTGACCCCCCCCCCCCCGCCCCCGCCCCCCCCCCCCCCCCCCCCCTCGCCTTTCCAGTCTCTCGCCGCCAAAACCAGCCAGCCGCTCGCCGCAAGGGTACTCTCGCCACCTTGCCTGTCCAGCATCTGTGAAACTCGTTTCTGGTTGACAATAGATAATTCCCCTGGGGGGGGGGGGGGGGGGGGGGGGTTCCCTCGGAGTTAACATTGGTTCTGACTCCATTCCCCATACTGTCCTTCGAGTGAGACTGTAAACCGAGGTTCCGTGTGTGAACGCACGCATAACATCCTGCAGACACGTAAAATCCCATCACCAACTTTCGGAAGAGAAGGCCAGTTTGGCCGTCGGTATGGATGACACATTACACACAGCACAGCGTGAGAAATGGAAAGAATGAAGGAGGTAAGGAAACTGAATGAACGACATTGATTGGATGACACGGGAAACGACTGAATGAAGAACCAGCAGGCAGCTCTTCAGTCGACACTGCTCAGGTAGGCAGCCCGTTGTGTGTACACGAGAGTGTGGATTGTCAGCGCCTAGACCCTTTGGCGAGGCACTTTATCAAATGCTATGTTATTATTATTATTATTATCATCATTTTTATTTATCCAGCGGCCCAGGCGTCCCTCGTGCTCCAAAACCTGCTGGTGGTGGTGTGCTCGGGAGGGGTGTACGCCTACATCCGCTGGGAGGCCAGGATCCAGGCGGAGCCCGGGGGATGGGCCGTGCCCCTCTGTCATGGCCTGGTCATCGTGCTGGCCGTCCTGGCCGACCTGGCCAGCACGACTCGGGTCATCGCCGTGGAGAAGGACTGGGTGGTCAAGATCTGCGGCGAGGATCATGACTTGCTGGCCAGTGGGTTCTCTCCACCTCCCACACTCCCGCACACCCCTCTCTGTCTGTCTGTCTGTCTGTCTGTATGCATGCATGTTCTCTCTCTCTCTCTCTCTCTGCCACTCTCTCTCTCTCTCTGTCTCTGTCTCTCACTGTATATGCATGCATTCTCCGTCTGTCTCTTTCTCTCTCTCTCTGTCTCTCTCTCTCTGTCGCTTTCTCTGTATATGTATGCATTCTCTGTCTGTCTGTCTGTCTGTCTGTCTGTCTGTCTGTCTCTCTCTCTCTCTCTCTCTCTCTCTCTCTTGTCCGTAAGTATGCATGCTCTCTCTCTCTCTCTCTCTCTCTCTCTCTCTCTCTCTCCTCTCTGTGTCTGTCTCTGTCTCTGTATGTATGTATGTATGTGTGTATGTGTGTACATATGTATGTATGTATGTATGTTTGTATGTAGTGCAGTTCGTTGGTTAGGTCTGTTCCGTTTGGACCTCTGTCTGTCTGTCTCTCTTTCTCTCTGTCTGTCTGTCTGTCTGTCTGCCTGCCCCCCCCCCTCTCTCTCTCTCTCTCTCTCTCTCTCTTGGTGCTTAATGGCAAAACTTCCGCTTCAGACTTTGTCAGACATGGAGTCCCACAGGGCTCTGTACTAGGCCCCCTACTATTCTGCATCTTCATCAATGATTTACCATTGTCCGTATCAGATGAAAAGGTCACGACAGATTTATTTGCTGATGACTCGTCACTCCAAACGAATGGTAGTGATCTACAGACAATAGAAACTTCTCTCCAGGAAAGTCTAAACGACGTGTCAGACTGGTGTCATTCAAACTCAATGGTCATACACCCAGCCAAAACCAAATCTATGATTATAGCTACTCGCCAAAAACACCAGTTGACTCCTCTTTGCCTAAAACTTCAGTTGAATGGCACTTCTATCGAGCAGGTAGACGAGCATCGTGTTTTAGGGTTAACGATAGATAAAGAATTGAAATGGCAATCTCATCTCAATAACGTTTGCAAGGTAGTCTCAAAACACCTTTTCCTGTTATTTCAATTAAAGCGCTACGTCAACAGTAATGTGCTTAAACTTTTCTTCAATGCACACATAATGTCACGTATCAATTACACCTCAACAGTGTGGGACGGCAGTAGTGACGTCCACCAAAAAAGGCTGAATTCTCTCCATAGACGTGCAGCAAAGCTACTCCATCCAGCTGTATCTCTAACAACAGACGAAAAACTAAAAGCGCTGAAATACTTCCTCTGAATAGGGAATTGGAATTCAACAAGGCATCATTTATGTTTACAATCTTGACAGATACTACGCCATGTTATATCAATGCCCTTTTTACAAGATCGAACAGCTCTTCTGGCTCGACGAAATTCCTTCTTCCCTAACCACGCATTGATCTATACAAAACAAGCCTAGCTTACTCTGGACCATATGTCTGGAACTCACTTCCACCGAATCTACAAAACATGAATACTTTAAAACTTTTCAAGGAACATTTGCATAAACATTTTATGTCTCAGTAATTAAATTATTCAGTTACAATGATTAGCGCCCACTTGCAAAGTCTTCTGTGAACCATACTTTGAATAAATCGTCTAAACATAAAACCTACTCCGTTAAAATCGCTCATCCC
>CM065738.1:7972183-8002183 GCA_033310375.1 Conus canariensis
TAATTTTAAGAAGTGAGAATAGAACGCAGCTTAAAAATTGTAAAGATAGATTGCCAAATTTCTGACCGATTTTTTTTCATGTGTACATGCCAAAAGCAGCCATGATTTAAACTGACTTGGTACCTTATCACATATCAACGGTGTGTAGTGTGCTCCTTGGTCATATAGAATAGGACAGTATAAAACAAAATGTATCTCATTTTAACGACTACCGGATTTACACAGGTCACTCAGCTAGGAATAGCACTTACTTGGAGCTTTCGACAGACCTCCGTCTGCCTTCTTCAGCGGTGGTGTGGCTACTGGGTGAACTGGCGTTCAGTGCACACGACCACGGGTCGAACCCTGGTCATGTGACTGAACGATGAGGGTGTTGTACACCGATGGCAAGGTGTGTCTGCCCGTATCTCATTTTCTTTCGCTTTTTGAAAAAGTGGACATAGTGTCACCTTCACTGTGTTGTCTATGGCGATTACGATGCACTGCGATTGTAGAAATGCCGAGCCTTAATCTTTATGAATACATACTTTGAATGTCTGTCTAATTTGAGTAATAAATAAGTTTTAACATCAGGGACAGTGCAGAGGATTCTGTAAACGTTAAACCTGGCACTGTTCTTGATATGGTAATTCCAGTCTTGCCATCTGCACAAAATCAACCTTTTTCCTAAAAGTTTTCAGCAACTCACTAATCCCTTCTACTCCTCGATTCAGCCGTACACATCCGAATCCGAACATACACCAGTTTACAGCAAATATTCGTGTGTGTATGATTTACGTGCGTTTGTCAAAGAACTTCGGGGTGACTCAAAGAATGGACGAACGAACAAACGAAGGAACAGATGAGAGAGTCAATGAATTAATGAACAGATGGATGAAAAATGAACAGGTATGTTAACGAACGTGTAAATGAATAGAGAATTGGACGAACAAACGAAAGAATAAATGTATGAATGAATGAACGAAATAAAGAACGAATCAATGGGTAAACCAACCAAACCGACGAATGCAGAAGTGAATAAACGGTCAAAGGGGCGAATGGATAAATGAATGAACGAATAAACGAATGAACCAAATAATGAATGAGCGAACGGCGGGCCAAACGAACGAACGAATAAACAATTGAATAAATGACACCTATCTTTCGCAGTCTTCGCGCGAATTCATCTTCAGAAAGGGACTTCTCTACTCCCCGTCCCCCACCCCCACCCCCCACCCCCCACCGTCTTTCCCCTCCCCATACCATATCTTCTCAATGTCTGACTTCGAAATCAGAAGCCATTGAGGAGATCCCCAGTCTCAGGCCCCAGCCCTCCACACACCTTCTTCACGCCCCCCCCCCACTTCTCCCCTACGCTTGTCATCCCTCCCTGACCCCGCCCCCCCCCCCCTTCCTCATTCACACCACCCCTGCTCTTGTCTCTCACTCTCTCTTTGTCTCTCTCTCTCTCTCTCTCTCGCTCCGTGAAATATCTGGAAGTGCCTAGTCTGATATGATTCATCAAAATATTGATTGTGATAGTTGTTAGATGTTTCGTTGTTTTCATTACTCTATATATTTTTACATTTCTATATATGCATTGCTTCATGTTTCTTTCTTCTTCATTATTATTGTAATTGATGATTTTTCTTCTTTTTTTGTGAGGGCAGGATGAAAAAAAACCCTACAAAGCTTATTCTTTAACCCTCAAGAAAGATAACGTTTGTTTTGACTATTTTTAAAAAGTATTCATAATGTCTCCGCCGTACAACCGTGGGCGTTGAATGAAAACGAGGCTGTCCAACGCCCATCTTGCACCGAATTTGACGAAGAGAAGCGATTGCTCGTTCTTCATTTTTATTGTCCTGAGCGTTGTCTCTCTTGCCTGAAGAAGACCTAAGAGGTCGAAACGCGTCGCGTTTTGTCTTGTGATTCGTTTGTCTATACGTTGTTCGACGGAGTCATTATAGATACTTAAAAGAAAAGATTTGTTTAAATTTCCGCCAGCATAGTCAAGTCACCTCACTTTGCTACTAGATTTGACTGGACTTGCTGACTTTCTGACAGAGACGCCCCTGATGAGGGACAAGGATGACGAGCACCCCGTGGCTTCGCCCAGCGGCGTGTCGGGGGTAGTGTCCAGAGAAACGTCTCTCTCGGCAGCCCACCCCCGGGCGGAGACTGGACCACAGGGTCCTGCAGAAGACGGCGGGGGCCTGGTGGTGACGACCACCCCTCAGAGGAACGAGTTCAGCAAGAGCTTCAAGGCCGACCTGGTGGTGACTCTGGAGGCGGACACCGAGGTCGTGCTGACGGACGATAGCGTGGAGGGTCCTCAGGGGCCAGGGGGGCGGAGTGAGGGAGGAGGAGGACGAGGAGGACGAGGAGGAGGAGGCAGTCAGGACCCCGCGAGTCAGCGGGGCTGTTGCTGGCGTGGGTGTTACCGGTGAGGGAGGATGGGATGGGATGTGGTGTGTGTGTGTGTGTATGTGTGTGTGTGTGTGTGTGTGTGGCGTGTGTGTGTGTGTGTGTGTGTGTGTGTGTGTGTGTGTGTGTGTGTGTGTGTGTGTGTGTGTGTGTGGATAATGAGAGAGAGAGAGAGAGAGAGAGAGAGAGTGTGTGTGTGTGTGTGTATGTGTGTCTCCGTCCGTTTCTGGGTCTGCCGCTGTTTGTCAGTCTGTCTGTCTGTCGCTCTCTTTCTGTCTTTGTGGGTCTCTCTCCCTTCCCTCTCTCCCTCCCTCCCTCCTCCCCCCTCTCTTTTTCTCTCTATGTTCCTGGGTCTGACCCTGTCTGTCTATCTCGGTGTGTGCGCGTGCGTGCGTGCATGTGAGTGCGTGCGTGCGTGCGTGCGTGCGTGTGTGTGCATGTGTGTGCACGCGCGCGAATGTGTGTGTGTGTGTGGTGTGTGTGTGAGTGTGTGTGTTGTGTGTGTGTGTGTGTGTGTGTGTGTGTGTGTTGTGTGTGTGTGTGTGTGTTCTTTGAGTTAGAATGTTTCTGTAATATGCGCTTTGCGCTCTCGTGAGGTAAAGCGCTCTACAAATATCCTTTTACATTACCTTTCATCCATTCTTTCTTTCTTCCCTTCTTCTTATTGACTTTTTTGGTTTGGTTTTGGTTCTGGTTTTCAGCTGAGAGCGTTGTATGAAGGATGGAGGCTTTACACGAAGTATACCGTGGCCCTAGCAGGCCTGGCCGTGTCCTTTCTCTACATGACTGTCCTGGGCTTTGACAACATCACAGTGGGTCAGTGAGCGTGTCTTGTTCTTTCTCTGATGACTATTTGACCAGGGGAACGTTGGTCAGTGCCCGTCTCCTCTGTCTTTCTTCTTCTTCTTCTTCTTCTTCTTCTTCTTCTTCTTCTTCTTCTTCCGCAGAGCGACCACAATCAACATTCTGATTCTTATGTCGTATATTGAAGAGGGGGCCCACCAGTCAGCGTTCAGTGTTTCAACAACAAATTCTATTAGCATTGCCAGTCTCGCTGCCACCAAGACACACCATCCAGTCCTCAATGGGGTCTCCTCTCACGAGATCCCTCCACACACATAGCCAGTCTTGCTGCCACCAAGACACACCACTCACTTGCCTTTGGAAGTCCCCTCTCAAAGAGATCCACCCTTCATTTGAGATCTTGCTTTTTTTTTTTTCCCTTTTCTTTCCTTTTCCGACTATTCCCTTCCCTTCTTTTTTTTTTTTTCCTTTTTTTTTTCTACCAGAGATTTGCTCCGCCATTTCATCTCCTCTGCCCCCCCCCCCTCCCCCCAGAGCTAATCCCCAGAATGACCCAGGTGAGCCAGGCAGAGCCCTTAGGACTAATTTTATGTATTCACCTCCCCCACCCTCTCACACCCCTCTTCCCCACCCCTTATCTACATATGAATCAAAACAGTTTCTGCTGGCGGCCCCTAGCGAGACCATCCTCTCACTTCATGACCGCTGAGTTTTGGACAGAATTACCGGTGGTCAGTGTCTGTCTCCTCTATTCTTTCTCTTCATGACTGCTGAGTTTTGGACAGAATTACCGGTGGTCAGTGTCTGTCTCCTCTATTCTTTCTCTTCATGACTGCTGAGTTTTGGACAGAATTACCGGTGGTCAGTGTCTGTCTCCTCTGTCCTTTCTCTTCATGACTGCTGAGTTTGGGACAGAATTACCGGTCAGTGTCTGTCTCCTCTTGTCTACTTTTTGTGTTAATGATCGTGCTGGGATTGGACATTGCAGTCAGTCAGAGACTCTTTGCTCTGTTCTTTTCTCCACTTGCCTGTGCTGGGCTTTGACTATGTGACAGTTGGTCAATGACTCTTTGCTCTGTTCTTTGTTCTACTTGCCTGTGCTGGGCTTTGACTATGTGACAGTTGGTCAGTGACTCTTTGCTCTGTTCTTTGTTCTACATACCTTGGGCTTTGACTTTGTGACAGTCGATCATCGACTCTCTGCTCCGTCGACGTGGCTGCTCTGGGCTTCAACAATGTCACAACTGGCCAGTGACTCTCTGCTCCGCCCACATGACTGCTCTGGGCTTCGACAATGTCACAACTGGCCAGTGACTCTCTGCTCCGTCCACATGACTGCTCTGGGCTTCGACAATGTCACAACTGGCCAGTGACTCTCTGCTCCGTCCACGTGACTGCTCTGGGCTTCGACAATGTCACAACTGGCCAGTGACTCTCTGCTCCGTCCACGTGACTGCTCTGGGCTTCGACAATGTCACAACTGGCCAGTGACTCTCTGCTCCGTCCACGTGACTGCTCTGGGCTTCAACAATGTCACAACTGGCCAGTGACTCTCTGCTCTGCCCATTTTCTTTACGACTGTGTTGAGCTTGGACGACAAGTGTAACAGCTGGTCAGTGGGCTGTGACAGCTGGTCAGTGGGCTGTGACAGCTGGTCAGTGGGCTGTGACAGTTGGTCAGTGAGGTGTAACAGCTGGTCAGTGGCGTGTGACAGCTGTTGGTCAGTGGGGTGTGACAGCTGGTCAATGGGTGTGACAGCTGGTCAGTGGGCTGTGACAGCTGGTCAGTGGGCTGTGACAGTTGGTCAGTGGGGTGTGATAGCTGTTGGTCAGTGAGCTGTGACAGCTGTTGGTCAGTGGGCTGTGACAGCTGGTCAGTGGGCTATGACAGCTGTTGGTCAGTGGACTGTGACAGCTGGTCAGTGGGCTGTGACAGCTGTTGGTCAGTGGGCTATGACAGCTGTTGGTCAGTGGGCTGTGACAGCTGGTCAGTGGGGTGTGACAGCTGGTCAGTGGGCTGTGACAGCTGTTGGTCAGTGGGCTGTGACAGCTGGTCAGTGAGGTGTGACAGCTGGTCAGTGGGGTGTGACAGCTGGTCAGTGGGCTGTGGCAGCTGGTCAGTGGGTTGTGACAGGTGGTCAGTGGGCTGTGACAGGTTGTGGCTGGTCAGTGGGTTGTGACAGTTGGTCAGTGGGGTGTGACAGCTGGTCAGTGGGGTGTTACAGCTGGTCAGTGGGGTGTGACAGCTGGTCAGTAGGCTGTGACAGCTGGTCAATGCGCTGAGACAGCTGGTCAGTGGGGTATGATATCTGGTCAGTGGGGTGTGACAGCTGGTCAGTGGGGTGTGACAGCTGGTCAGTGGGGCGTGACAGCTGGTCAGTGGGGCGTGACATCTGGTCAGTGGGGTGTGACATCTGGTCAGTGGGATGTGACATCTGGTCAGTGGGGTGTAACAGCTGGTCAGTGGGATGTGACAGCTGGTCAGTGGGATGTGACAGCTGGTCAGTGGGCTGTGACAGCTGGTCAGTGGGCTGTGACAGCTGGTCAGTGGTCAGTGGGCTGTGACAGCCGGTCAGTGGGATGTGACAGGTGGTCAGTGGGCTCTTTTGCCCTGTTCTGTCGTTCCCTGGTTTTGCTCGGCTCTGAAACTATATTACGAATGCTGAGTGACCATCTGCCGGCTTCTCTGTCTAGTCTGCCTGTGATTGTCATGCGTTAATTTCAGTGTTTCTCACGTTCGCCCCCCTCCCCCCCCCTCTGTCTGTGTCTGTTTGTCTGTCTCTCTCTCTCTCTTGACTGTCGTTCTGTTCATGCGTTTATCTCGCTCTCCTCCTCTCTCTCTCTCTCTCTCTCTCTCTCTCTCTCTCTCTCTCTCTCTCAGTGTGCGTGTGAGTGCACACGCGCGCATGTGTGTGTGTGTGTGTGTGTGAGTGTGTGTGTGTGTGTGTGTGTGTGTGTGTGTGTGTGTGTGTGCGTGCGCGCGCGCGCGTGTGCGCGCAGGCGCTTGCATTTACACGCATACGTTTGGTATTTTGTGCTAATACCCACAAACAACGACAACAACAACAACAACAACAACAACAAAGAAAACTAAAACAATGAAGAGAAAAGAAGGCAAAAGAACGAAAGAAGAAATGAGAGAGAGACGATGATGATGATGTCATTGATGATGATGTTGATGATGATGATGATGATGTCATTGATGATGATGATGATGATGATGTCATTGAGTGATGATGATGATGACGATGATGATGATTCATGATGATGATGATGATGATGATGTCATTGATGATGATGATGATGTGATGATGAATGATGATGTCATTGATGATGATGATGATGATGTCATGATGATGATGATGATGATGTCATTGATGATGATGATGATATGATGATGATGTGATGATGATGATGATAATGATGATGTATTGATGATGATGATAATGATGATGTCATTGATGATGATGATTGATGATGATGTGATGAATGATGATGATGATGATGATGATGATGAATGATTGATGACGGTGATGATGATGATGATGATGACCACAACAATATATAAAGTTGATGCTGACAACAACGATAACGACGGGGTCAACGACGATGACCGAAATCATGCTGACCCTGCTGCTGAGAGCCATGACAACTAGAGATACACTTCGAGTCCAAAATTTCGTCAATTAGGCACCCCCCCATCCCCCACCCCACGCTCTGTGTTCCTTTTTGTTGATCATTGTTGACAAGAACACTGCTCCTTCCTACTGAAGCACACCGCTCTTTGTTTTCAGCGTACTGTGTGACTCAGGGTGTGTCAGAATCTATTCTCGGCATCATGATGGCGCTGTCGGCCTGTGTCGGCATGATTGGCACCTTCGTCTACCCGATTTGGCGACGTCGGGTGGGTCTGGTGCGCACGGGGATGCTGGCCCTGTCTTGCCAGGTACCTGATTATTACATTTTTTTTCTTTTTTTAATTTGCATTCAACAACAGGAAACATAAAGCATTAAATGAGAAAGAAATGTTCCTGTCCATCGAGTATCGATGTAAGAATAATTTTGTAAACATGTGAGAGAGAGAGAGAGAGAGAGAGAGAGAGAGAGAGAGAGAGAGAGAGAGAGAGAGACAGACGGAGATACAAGAGAGAGACAGAGAGAAAGAGAGAGAGGGACAGAGAAAGAGAGAGAGGGAGGAGAGAGAGGAGAGAGAGAGAGAGAGAGAGAGAGAGAGGCGATTGAATGTTTTAATAATGTTTTAATTCTGTTGACCATATAATCGAACATTTAAAAATGGCCTCAATCTGGAGGAGAGAGAGGGGGGGGGGAGATTAGATAGATAGATAGAGAGAGAGAGAGAGAGAGAGAGAAGAGAGAGAGAGAGAGAGAGAGAGAGAGAGAGATCCTTGAACCAGAAGATACCGTAGTGAATCACGCTCAGAGACAAGATGAGAACAACTGAAGTCTGAAGAAAATGCAGTTTTTTTTTTTTTTTTTTTTTTTTTTTTTTTGCCGGCTGCTACGTCAAGGTCTGTGCTTGCAATCTGATGCGTTACCAGGGATCGCTATGAGAACGAGACAGATCCAGTCGGAGACATGAGCAAGTCAGAGCTACTTTTCCACTCCCCCCCCCCCCCCGCCCTTTTTAACTGGTCTTTTTTGTTATTCCTTGTCCACCATGCCTGACATTAAAACCACTGGCACATTATTTCAGTTGAATACAGAATCTACAACTAGAGGGCACCTGTTCAAACTAACAAAAAAAAATTACTAAAACTTTTAAAGTGCAAACTTTTTCATTAACAGAATTGTTAATACTTGGAATAACTTGCCGGTCAATGTTGTTGGAGCAGAGACTGTTAACACTTTCAAAACTTGTAGTGATAAACACTGAATACACCTTATGCTTCAAACGAATATTGACTTGCATTTTTAGAGCCACGCATGTGCTTTATAAAAGTGCGAGAATACGACCAAAATATTTCTCGCTAAAACCATAAAACTATCCACATTGAGCAGGCTAAAGGCTGAAAATGCCTAATATGCCACCGAATGATGATATGATATGATATGATATGATATATGATATGATATGCCTCATATAAGACGCTTTTCATCACCAAACTGATGTTGATGATTCTATAGAAGCTGTGGCTGTGGTCGGCAGAAGTGAATTGAACCCGCACGGTTTCTCTCCTCCTCCATCTCTATGTTCTCTACCTCTCTGACCTCCTCCATCTCTATGTCCTCTACCTCTCTGACCTCCTCCATCTCTATGTCCTCTACCTCTCTGACCTCCTCCATCTCTATGGTCCGTCTCGCAACTTACGCTCATCCACCGATTCTCGTCTGCTTCGGCTTCCCTCTGCTCGCCTGAAAACTTCAGGCCAACGATCCTTCTCTTACTAGGCACCTGCTCTGTGGAATAGTCTCCCTTCTTCTGTGTGTAGCACGGACTCTTTAGAGACTTTCAAAACCTCCCTAAAAGACACATCTTTTCCCTCGGACTGATTAACGATATCCACTTACCACTGTACGCGTGTTTGCTGGTGTTGAACGCGCTCGTGTGGCTGTCTGCGTGTGTGAGTTTTTCGGCTGTGTGTGTGTGTGTGTATGCGCGTGCGTGCGTGCGTTTGTGTGTGTGTGTGTCTGTGTGTGTCTGTGTGGTGTGTGTGTGCGCGCGCGTGCGCGCGCGCGCGCGCGCGCGCGTGTGTGTATGTGCTTTGAATTAGAATTACAATTTTATCATGTTTTTTCTGTAATATGCGCTTTGGGCTTTTGCGAGGTAAAGCGCTCTATAAATATCCTTTTACATTACATTACATTACATTCAACCTTTGCCCCTTTCCCATCCTGCGGCGTGCATTTATCACACGTAAGTCAAGCAGGACAAAGTTGCGCCTCTCGCCCCCCACCACTTTTACACTTTTTTTTTGAACTTTTGACCAAGTTGAAAGCGGATGGTTACAACATTATTCTGGCTTGGATTCCTGGTCATGTTGGCATCGGAGGGAACGAAATGGTTGATCGTTTAGCCAAGAATGCCACAACAGAGAAATTGTCCAACATATATATCCCCTGTTCAGATCTGAAACCCAAAATTCACAATTATGTTAGAGACCTCTGGCAAGAGGACTGGAATACACAGACGGATAACAAACTTTTTCAGATCCGTCCAAACCTTAAGGAGTTCCTCTCATCTACGTCTGGTGGTCGTAAAGAAGAAACAGTTCTGTGTCGGCTGCACACCGGCCATTCGTATTTTACCCATTCGTACCTTTTAAAGAGTGAAGAAGCTCCGTGGTGCATTCCATGTCATGTACCACTCACAATAAAACATATTCTTTTAGAGTGTTGGGACTTGCACGATGTGAGACACAAACATTTTACGGCAGATTCCATGAAAACCTTGTTCAGAGATGTCCCACCTGATGCCATCTTTGAGTTCTTGAAAGAGATTAACATTTTTCATCGGATCTGATATTTTACAGTGGAAAGATTTTTAATAAACTTTCGGATGGTTTTTCGATGTATTTTAAAGAATTGTGTGAATGACTGACTTGTGAGTTGATTTTAACGTGGTGACAGCCCTGATGTGGCCCTTTGCGGTCGGCTGGGCTATAAGCAACATTATCTTATCTTAAGCAGGACAAAGTTGCGCCTCTCGCCCCCCACCACTACCGTTTGTATAACCACATGTCTTCCTCCCTGCCCCCACCGCTACCGTTTGTATAACCACATGTCTTCCTCCCTGCCCCCACCGCTACCGTTTGTATAACCACATGTCTTCCTCCCTGGCAGCATTGCTGGAACCGTATGTACCGAAGACTGATCGTCTCGTTCCCCAGGTGGCCTGTCTGTCGCTGTGCGTGGTCTCCATCTGGATGCCTGGCTCGCCCTTTGACCCCACCTACAGCAAGGTGCCCGCCGCTGACAATGCTACTGTGGGGCCCATCAGCTCCACGTGGGATCCAGCCGTGCAGGTTGTGTGGAACACAGCAGAATGAATGCGATGGCCGTACCAGATGGATGCAAGGGATTTGTGGAGGGTTGGCTGGGGGTTATGGGACATATATGCCATGATCGTTCTGGGTGTATGTGGAGATATATGTCTGCTGTGATTACACGGAATAAATGCAACGATTTTGTAGGGTGGATGGGAATCCAGCGATGGCGTTTCCATGGAACAAATGCAGTGTTCCTACGGGGTGGATTGGGGCTCCTGAGATAACCATTTTCATGGGGGTGGATGTGTGGATCCAATGATAGTTGGTCGTGGTTATACATGGAATGAATGCGGTGTGTGTGTGTGTGTGTGTGTGTGTGTGTGTGTGTGTGTGTGTGAGTGTGTGTGTGTGTGTGTGTGTGTGTGTGTGTGTGTGTGTGTGTGTGTGTGTGTGTGTTGTGTGTGTGAGTGTGTGTGTGTGTGTGAGTGTGTGTGTGTGTGTGTGTGTGTGTGTGTGTGTGTGTGTGTGTGTGTGTGTGTGTGTGTGAGTGAGCGTGCGCGCGCATAATTGTGTCCCAGAGTGGTGTGTGCGTTCGTGCTCGCGCGCGCGCGTGTGTGTGCATATACGTGCATGTGTGTGCTTGTGTGTGTGGATGGATAGTACTATGCCAGTCATTTGGAAATAGTCAGTAGTTGTTCCGATTGTAAAACATGGTAAGTCTGTCACAAACTTTAATAATTACCGGCCTGTAGCTCCGACATTTCATGTTGCTAAACATACGGAAAACATGGGCATACTTGTTTTTGTGATAAAAAATAATGTAATGCCTAGTATCCAGGCAGGCTTTAGGAAAGGAAGATCAACCACTGATCATGTGGTCAAAGTAACAACACAAATAAAGTGTTAATTTGCTAGACAAAAGAGCGTGCTAGCCACGTTCTTTGATTTTAAAAAGGCCTTTGATAGTGTATGGCATGCTTTAAGCTTGATAGGATAACACTTGAACACGTACACATGATAAAATTCTTAGGTGCATATTTCACATCCAAGCTAACATGGAGTTTTCACATTAAGTATTTTTCAAACAAAGCAAGAAAGAGTTTAAATTTCCTTAAGATGTTGAGCAAACAAATTTGGTATGGGGATGTAAAGACGTTGAAGCGCTTAGCTGTATTACTGATCCGTTCTAAGTGACAATATGCTCAAGAGGCTTTCTTTAGTGTGCCCAAACATTTGTTAAACAAACTGCAAAGTGTAAACAATAAAGCCTTTAGATTATGCCTGGGGGTCCAAGGGCATGCTTCTGCTATTTTAACATACAGAGAAATTGGTGTTTTACCATTAAATGAAAATAGGAAACACAGTCGCAAAGTATATTATGAAATGTTCGATTATGGAAGGAGTAGATGAAAAAGATATATACATATACATACATACATATGTTAATTGTTCAGTATTATATATATATATATATATATATATATATATATATATATATATTTGTTAAAAATTCTGTTAAAAATATGTTAAAAATATTTTTTTTTAATTAAACAAATTTTTTTTTTAACAGATGTTGCTCCCCAAGGGGTTGAGCATTTTCAGATTTTTAAGGACATTTTTATATTGTTTATTATATATATATATATATATATATAAATCCAGAAAGAGAAAGCAAAAACGACATCCTCATTATCCACCATTGGTTCTTCTACTGCAAATTTGTCGACTGAAACTGACGTGAATGTTAAATCATTGACAAAGACGTCTGATACAGACACCATTCCAAACTGGCAGAGAAACAGAGCAATGTTCGATCTTGATCACACTGCTGTGAAAAAAAAAGCTGATCAAAATTTAAATCTTATCATATTCAGCAAAGATGCATGTGGAAAACAAATATCCCAACCATCTTAAAGTGTTAACAGATGGCTCAGTAACAGAGGGGGAAAAAAGGAGAAAAAAGAAGCAGGGTCTGCTTTTGTTATTTCATCACTGAAAGTAGAAAAATCATATTTCATCGGAAAATATAGATCTATGTTCGTTGCTGAAATGATAGCTATGTTAATGGCCTTGACATATCTAATTGACTTACCACAGTCAATTTTTCAAGCGTTGTTCTGCTTATTACAGTCCCTGAAGTTTTACAAATCGAATTAAGATAATGTTTTTATTTCAAAGGAAATTTGTCATTTAATTCAAATCTTGATATATAAAGGGACTGTCTTAACTTTCTTTTGGATTACTTCATACTGTGGAATCTTGGGTAATAAACTCGCTGACCGATGTGCGAAAAAGGTGCTAGAATTGAAATGTATCCGCAACAACTTAATCTATCATTCGTTTTACATGAGAGTCATCAAATGTTAGGACAAATGGCTTGGGAGTGCTTTAGAAATAGTCCAAAGAACCATAGTTCTTATGTTAAAACACAAAACGGTCAACTTTTCAGTTTTGATTATGTCAAAAGCATCCAAAATCTGCAAATTTGTGACTTCTATTAATACCGAAATTTCGCTTTAGCGTTTTCTCGATTGAAACTAGATGCTCTTAGAACTTAAGGTAATGCTTCAACTAAATATACATGTGGCGAAACAAAATATCAAGAGGTCATGTTTTATTTGAGTTTGTACCTCTCAGCGCATACTTACCATTTTCATCAGGCATGTCTGTGATTAGTGTTGCTCCAGATTTTAATCTTGTTTTTAAAGTTACTTCTTGTTTGTTACATAGTCCGGGTAGGTATTTAATATGATGTTTGCGGTCTTTGTATGATTATATGTACATGTCCACACATGCACACACACATAAACACACGCACACACACGCACGTCTATACGCTCTCTCTCTCTGTCTGTCTCTCTCTGCCCTTCTTTCTCTCTCGCCTAATACCACATAATTTTGTGGAAAGACATAAAATGAAACTACTACTACTACTACTACTACTACTACTACTACTACTACTACTACTACTACTACTACTACTCTCACTCAAAAAGATAATCATTAAACTATACAATGGGACTGCCGCTCTGTGGCAGTTCGTTTTCAAGAATAATTTGAATACTATACTTGTTGATGCCAGTTATGCATACGCTATTTTGTACCCAGATTTATACATCAATATTTATAGAGAATATTCTTTATATCCTGCTTTTGCTCCGGACTTAACTTTTTCCGGGTGAATGACTGTTTACAATGATACCAATCCCTGTCGAATCTAACAGACCGTAGATTTATTTAAAAGAGCAGTGCATATTTCTGGTTCTCACCTGATTTTCAGTATGTTCTTTATAACAAAATTTAGAAAGAGAGGGGGTTAGTTACCACCAAGGACATTGACAAACAAAGTACAGGACAAGACACAATGCACCACTTTCTTTATAACAAATTTGAATGAGGTATTTCTTCTTCTTCTTCTCCTTCTTCTTCTTCTCTCTCTGTCTCTGTCTCTCTCTGTGCCTCTCTCTTTTACGTTAGTAAACAAAGAATTTTCCCAACAGAATCTAGTCTAGAATCTTGTCAGACATAATTTGTAGTTTCAAAATGGAGTGACTGATGGCGGAGAACGAAGCAAAATTTAGAAAGAGAGGGGGCTAGTTACCGCCAAGGACATTGACAAACAAAGCACAGGACAAGACACAATGCATTTCGACCTCTTGGGTCTTCTTCAGGCAAAAACAGGTAACATTTAACATTTAGGACAGTACGAACAAAGAACGAAGAGTATATTTGTAGAGCATCATTTCGTGTGGAAGAGAGGTTTCACTGCTGTGATGATCTACACACAGACGACGCTGTGGTCGACACCGAGGACATCCATCAGCCTGCCCACCCTCAGTGACGTCACTACCGCCTCAACTCCCGCGCTCGTGACGTCACCAGGCAGCTCGGCGTCATCCGAATGGACCGGCCCCGCCACCACCACACTGACCTCCGCGTTCTTTGAAAACGACACCACTGCACTCACCACCCACTCCGTGGGACCGACCACCGGTCTCAGCACCAGCGAGCCTCCCTCCACATCAAAGTCCACGTCTTCCCAGGACGGGCAGCAAACGACCTTCGCCTCAAGCATCGCCCCTGACCTGATCAGCTCGCCTCGGAACGTCCAAGCGGGTTTGACCACGCCCGAAGACTTGACCTCATCCACGAGTACAACTGCTGCTGCTGCTGCTGACTACTACTACTACTTACTACTACTACTACTACTACTACTACTACGTCAGCGGAGTCATCCTCAGACCCCGCCTCGCCTTCGTTCCAGAGCTCGAGGGGCAGCACGACGGAGGTGGGCACAGAGGGGACGGAGGGGAGCAGTCCCGGTGTCACGGTTGTGACCATGGTCAGTTCCCCGTCTGGTCAGCCCGGGTCAGAGGGCCAGCCCTCTTCCTACCTGTCCGTCAGCCTCTTCATTGGTGGGATCGTGCTGGCCAGATTCGGTGAGTAGACCCTCGGCTCCTCTCTCCCGCCCCCCCCCCCTTCTCTCTTCAGCCATCTCCCATCACACACACACACACACACACACACACACACACACACACACACACACACACCTACCTACCTACCCTTACCCCCAATTCCCCTCCCTCCTCCTCGCAGTTAAAAAAAAAAAAAAAAAAAAAAAAAAAAAAATCTCTTCCGTCATTTTGTTCGACCGTAACTGAACGAAGCCGTTTCTTTTCGCGAAGCCGTGTATTGATATCTTGATTAGTGTTCGGTGTTCGTTGGTTGTGTTGTTGCCGTTTTCTGTTCTCCTCTTTTTCTTTTCTGTTTTCTTTCTTTTCTTTCTTTTTTTTTTCTTCTTATTTTCTTTCTTTCTGTTTTTGACTCGGCTGTCTGAGTTAAGTCTTCAGTGACTGGAATTTTAATCGGCTTTAGCTTCTTACGGAATTGTAGGACCACCATCTTCCATCTTCACCCCCTGCCCCCTCACATCCCCCCCCCCCCCCCGCCCTTCGTTTTCAGGTTGCATGATGCAGGGTGATAGGGGGCGTGGTCTACCACCTCGATTTCATTCAGTTCATTTGATGTACAAGTATCAAAAAAATCTTACCCCCCCCCCCCACACACACACAAAACACACACCTCCCTCTCTCCCTCCCTCTCTCTTTCTCCATATATATATATATATATATATGTGTGTATGTACGTGTGTGTGTGTGTGTGTGTGTGTGTGTGTGTGTGTGTGTGTGTGTGTGCGTGCGTGCGTGCCTGCGTGCCTGCGTGCGCGTGTGTGTAGGTATAATCAACCAGTTAAAAACCCTAAGAACCAACCGAAAGTACCCTGTGTCTCTTGCTCCCCTTTGCCTACGATCTAGAAGTTATGATACTCCAATGATGTGAAGGGCGGTCCTCTTTCCGCTTCAGCTTCGATCTAAGTTTGCCAGTGTCTTCGAAGTGTGCTGTGCCAAGGCGCACCCAGTTTCATACAGTACAGACTGACTGTAAGAGCGAGGCGTGGTGTAAGGGTTAACAAGACAATCCTGTATGAACTTCATTGTATCAGTCTTACATACTCAGTTATTATCTGTTCTACCTTTTTGTACTCCCAGTTCTTTAAGAACAAGGAGTGCTTTAAATGGGAACGAAGAAATGCTGTGTGTGTGTGTGTGTGTGTGTGTGTGTGTGTGTGTGTGTGTGTGTGTGTGTGTGTGTGTCCGTCCGTCCGTGGTCAAAATGTGTTCCACTCGCTCCAGACAAAACTACTGGGTCGATCTTTCTGAAAATTTGTAGGTATGTTCATTATGGGTCACGGATGATGCCCGATGTTTTATTTTCACAAGAATAGCCGTTACTAACGGCTGTAACGGCCCAAAACGGTTTTTCTTTATGGAATATCTCAGAAAGTACTTGGCCGACTTATAAGCGGTTTGGATGATCTTGTGACAAATCGGAGCCTCTGTCCATATGTAAGTGATGTAATGCTGAAAATGGATTAAACAACTGTTAAAAACCGTTATTCTGCCGTTATTTCTTATATATAGGTGGATTTTAATGAAATTTGGTATATAGAAAGTTATCACACACAAATGGCCCTTCTATATAGTGTTTCAAAATTTGACCGTTAAAACCCGTTATTCTTGACATATTGTCCGATTTCAATGAAACTTGGTATGTACACGCGTACTCAAGATAAACTGGGAGTACGTTTATATGCTTTGCGTCTTGTTTCTTTTGTGTTTCAAATCCTGTCCTCCGTTGTTCGAAAAAAAAATTTTTTTTGGGGGGGGGAGGAGGGGGGGGGGGGGGGGGGGAGGAGGGGGGGGGCGATCAACTTTTAACGTAAATCGTCGTGTAATGTTCAATTACCAAGAAAATAGAACCTGCCTTCTATTTTGTTGCAATGTTGACATTTTCTGAGCTCTCTGGCCACGTTTTGCTGTGTTCCTTTCTCTTTCATCAAGTCAGGAGAGCGTGTGCGGAACTTATTCAAAAGTTTCGGTACTTTTGATTTCTCTACGTAATCAGATACAGGTGTAATCCGCACTCTTTCCTAATTTTTGCCTTTTTTTCCCTTCCCTTCTTTCTTTCTTTTGTGTTCTTTGTTTTGGAATAATCCTGTTTCCTACGATCCCAAAACATGTGTATAATCGTGTGTGTGTGTGTGTGTGTGTGTGTGTGTGTGTGTGTGTGTGTGTGTGTGCGCGCGCGCGTGCGTGCGTGTGTGTGCGTGCGTGTCTGGCTGTACGCGGGCGACAGGACTGTGGACGGCCGACCTAGCCATCACCCAGCAGTTTCTGGAAGCGGTGAGGGAGGGGGAGAGGGGGGCGGTGAACGGGGTGCAGAACTCGCTGAACCGCCTGCTGGACGTGCTCAAGTTCCTGCTGGTCGTTCTCGTGCCGGACGTGCAGACCTTCGGCTTCCTGATCCTCGTCTCCTTCGCCTTCATCTGCGCCGCCTGGCTGCTCTACGCCGTCTTCCTGACCAAAGTCCGGGGTCACTTTTTCCACCGGGGGCTGAAATGTGGTGGGGGCCGCGGGGCTGATGCGGACTATGCCAGGATCTGAGGCAGAGAGAGAGAGAGAGAGAGAGAGAGAGAGAGGAGAGAGAGAGAAAGAGAGAGAGAGAGAAGGTGGATGCTCGGTGGATGGCGTGGTGGTGGTGGTGGTGGTTGTGGTGGGTGAGTGGTAGGATGTCATGCGGGCTGTGTGGCGATTTCCTCTCATTCTGTCTGTCTGTCTGTCTGTCTGTCTGCCTCTCTCTTTCTTTCTCTCGTCTCTCTCTCTCTCTCTCTCTCTCTCGTCATCTCTCTCTCTCTAATCTATGTGTGTGTGTGTGTGTGTGTGGTGTGTGTGTGTGTGTATGCATGCATGTATACATGTGTATACATATATACATGCATGCATGCATGTATGCATACATACACACATTCACACACACACATCCACACATCGATCTATCTATATACGCATGCATGCATGTATGCATGTATGTATGTATGTATGTATGTAACATTGTACACACTGTCCGGAGTGGACACTAGTGGTCCATTCTGCTGTGTGTCTGCCATATGTGTTTTATTTTGTCTGGAACTGGATTTTACTTTCTCTCCTCTCTTCTCTCTCTCTCTCTCTCTCTCTCTCTCTCCTCTTCTCTCAAATAAACCTGGGAGCGTAAAACTAGGGGGGGGGGGGGGGGGGGACCTGATGCTCTCCGTACGGTCCGAATCATAAACCTTAAAGAAGTCAGTACTTCTACTATGTCATCACCACAATGTCGTGTTTTTTGTTTCTTTTCTGCAGGACATAACAGGTTTTGTTTTATTTGTTCATTCCCTTGATGGTCTGACTTGGTTTTTGTGCTGTGAATTGTTGTTGTATTGTCTTGGCGAGTTTGACTGCCCCCGAAAAGGCACCGTACATGGTCAACAATGTTATTAGTGACTGACAACGTGAGCTGTAAATTCCAGCCGGGGTGTGGAGCAGACATGGACATCGGTTCCAGTTACATACAATACCTTAAGGGGCAGACTTGTGTGTACAGGAGAAGGGGTGGGGGTGGGGGGTCGGGAGTAGGGGATCGGGGTGGGGGGGGGGGGGGGCGGTTTGGATACGAGGAACGCTTCTTCACTTCTCTGTATTCCTTTGCTTTGTATTTTGTTTTGTTCCTGAAGTTTAGTGGGCTAAGTTAGCGTGCTTGTGTGTGTGTGTGTGTGTGTGTGTGTGTGTGTGCGGTGTGCGTGTGTGTTGTGTGTGTGCGTGCGTGCGTATGTGCGTGCGTGCGTGTGTGTGTTCTTCCTTTTATCACTCCTTGAAATTGAATGGTTGGTCCGTAATTGCATGTTGGATACGTTCGGTTGTGAAACGCCTCTCTCTACCTATGTCTGGCTGTCAGTATCTGCCTGAATATGTCTGTCTGTCTGTCTTTTCGGTCCAAACTGTGGCGCAGTTTAGATCGTTTGTTTACGACTTCATTTATGTTGAATTTCTGTATGTGGGGGAATCAGTTGGAAATGTTTCAGTTATGATCTGGGTTCTCTCCCATCTCACCATTTGAAGGGGAGACCAATTGTTTGGCACGTGGCTAGGACTGTTTGAATGTCTTTATTTCTGCATCTGCCGGAAGGCCTAGATGTCCTTTTCAGTGACGCACTTATATAGTGGCAAATATTCGTGCTGGCGTTTCTACGCCTCTATGACGGTGGTAATGAAGAGGGGACACGGTGGCATTAATTTCTATGATGGTAAAAGGATTTTCATTTCATTATGATCGATGACAGAACTATTTCCTTTCAGACCCCCTTCCCCATACAAACGCTTCTTTCTGTCAAATATCAAGGCCTCTTCGGCAGCAGAAAAATATGAAAACTCTCACATGATATTTACAATTTCAGTAAAGGTCAGTTCAAGATTTTTATAGAAAGAAGATCATGTACAGGAAGGGGGAACAAAAGGGGATGTTACCTGGATATGCATCTTCATATAGTCCTATGCTTCATGAAATACAGACCTGTTTACAGTTCCAGTCTATAGTGCTTTCTTGAGTGAGTGTGTGTGTGTGTGTGTGTGTGTGTGTGTGTGGCGCGCGCGCGCGCGCGCGTGTGTGTATGTGTGTGTGTGTGTTATTTTGGAGGGGGAGGGGGGTCACTTTCATAATCCACTCAAACACCCCCATCGACCCCCCCCCCCCTTTTTTTTTTTTTTTTTTAAAGAATTACAGTTTGAACTAGTTTATTTTCGTTTTTGTTTGTTTAGTGTGTGTGTGTGTGTGTGTGTGTGTGTGTGTGTGTGTGTTATTTTGTTTTTTTTTTACTTCTTGATATTACGAGTGATGTAAAAAGGTGGCTCGGTGGACAAACGCATTCCTCAGGGGAGCGAAAGAACCCTAGAGTCTGGTAAAGGGCGGTGTCTTCTTCTTCTCCCCCCCCCCCTTGCCCACGGCAGCCAAAGACCTTCAGTAGCTAAATTCTCTTGAAGAAAAAAAAAAGGTTAGATAGGTTACTAAAAATATAAGCAGGCAGGAAAAACAAAGGGTGACTCTGTACCATGGAGAGATGCTCTTTGCTTTGGGAGGGTCGCCCGAAATCCCCACAGAGAAATGGATGAAGTTATACAGCACACTGCACTACAACACACTGAAGTGATTTATAACAGAACGAATGTGAACAGATTGGGAACTGGGATGCTACATTCATTCTTTTCTCGGGCAAATGCACATCAAACTTTAGCTTACCTGTGCCCGTATATGTGGGAGGCGCGCGCATGGCAGCGCGCACACATTTGCACGGACAGACAGACAGACGGACCGGCCGCCGTGGTGAAGTGGTTAGCGTCGCGGAATCTCGACTGGGAGGTCTTGAGTTCGATTCCCATCAGAGTCATGTGGCATTTTTACGCCCCGACCAGCTCCTACCCAGAGTTGAGTTTGCTACGAGCTCAGTTGGGAAGACTAGGATCACACAGTCGAGTTTCATCCACTTAATGGATGCGTCTCTGAGAGTGTTGCTCAAATTTCCTGACCAACACTGCAGGTGTCTGTATCTCTCGGATCTGGTTGACGCCGGGATATATTATGAAAGTAAGCGTAGAGTACATCCCTGTCATATAGTCTCAGACCGAAATGGAAATTCGTAGCATCATCTTCATCGTCCTCATTCTCATCGATCAGCATGAAAAAAAAAACATCTGAAATTATGTGGCCATTCATGCCCTACTCATGACGACCTCAATTTCGTTGTCCTCTCCACGTTTGTGACCTTGGTTTGATTCCGTCGGGGTCACCGGTATCGGCGAGTCCATGGGGGCTGTCGTTGGACGGACGTGATGGCGCCCCCAGGGAGAACTCATTCACGCCGGCTCCGCGACTAAGCAATTATTGTCGTCAGTAGGGGGCTTAGTAGGTGGTGTCCTGCGTATGTCGGACTAGAACAGGCGCCACTAAAAACCACCGAAATGACTCGGCAGTAGTGCAGTGTCTCCTCCGGTGGGTTGCCTCTTGACTTGACATTGACTGCTCGCTGTGGACTGATAGTGTTGGGGCTGTGGCGGGCCGGGCCGGAATGAACGACGTGGGCACACTGACACTGACTGTGGATGGATAGTGTTGGGGCTGTGGCGGGCCGGGCCGGAATGAACGACGTGGGCACACTGACACTGACTGTGGATGGATAGTGTTGGGGCTGTGGCGGGCCGGGACGGAATGAACGACGTGGGCACACTGACACTGACTGTGGATGGATAGTATTGGGGCTGTGGCGGGCCGGGCCGGAATGAACGACGTGGGCACACTGACACTGACTGTGGATGAATAGTGTTGGGGCTGTGGCGGGCCGGGCCGGAATGAACGACGTGGGCACACTGACACCGAGGGGCCACAGAAGATGGGGAAGCAAAAAAAAAAAAAAAAAAAAAAAAAAGACAGACAGACGGGCACACTCAAGCGCATACATGCGCACACGCGCACGCACGCACTCACACACACGCGTGCGCACACACACCCACACACAAACACACACACACACATACACGCGCACGCACGCACGCACGCTCGCACGCACGCAGGCGTGCACACACAGACACACTCATACAAAGGCGCGCGCACACATACACACTCAAACACACACACATACACACACACACAGACGCATGCGCGCACACACATTCATTCAAACGCGCGAGCTCGCACGCGCACACACATACACACGCACACATTCACACGCACGCGCGCGCGCACACACAGGAGCGCGCGTGTGCACACATACACAAACATGCGCGCGCACACACACACACACACACACACACACACACACACACACACACACATAAACACGTAAACAAAAATACACAAAAGCCTGCTGCCGAAGTAGCAACAGCTGTCAACCATGTGCCCTCCAGAGGAGATGGGGGGAGGGGGGGGGAGGGGGAGAAGGAGGGATGAACCATCAGGGATTATGCAGATGTTCATGTGATTCCATCCGCCTTTGCGACACTGAACCGCTTCAACGACATTCCACACCGACACCAGAGCTCCAACAGATGTGGCGGCAGACAGGAAGAGGAGAAAGTTGTCCAGACGGCTCTGCTGACCAATCAGAGAACGTTACTATTTTGGGCGCTGGGGGACAAAAAAAAAAGAAAAGAAAAAGTGCTATGGGGATTCGAAAAAGATCTCTTTTGAACAAAAAAATTCTTGTCCTTTTTAGACAGTGTTTTGTACGTCTGTGTGCATGCATGCATGCATGCATATATGTGTGTGTGTGTGTGTGTGTGTGTGTGTGTGTGTGTGTGTGTGTGTGTGTGTGTGTGTGTGTACATCTCTGTGTGTGTGTGTGTACATCTGTGTGTGTGTGTGTGTGTGTGTGTGTGTGTGTGTGTGGATAGAAGATGGATTGTGATGTGTAGATAAGTAAATAAGTGGTGAGTGTCGATGTTTAATTTAAGCTTATTAATTTGGTTTCATTCTATTGTATTTTACATTGTATTTTATGATGTGATATTGCAATGGGTCACCACAAAATAATTTTCCGTCATGGACAAAATAAACAACTTGTTAACTTGTGAATATTTGTCTTGTTCTTATCGAAGAGGAAGTAGATTTTAAACAGAAAGAAGTTTAATTACAATTTATATTGTTTAAACATCACCTTCAATTCAGTTCGATTCAATTCAATGTATTGTCCCCTTACAAAAGGGAAATTGTTTTGCAGTGATCGTAAAACATTCAACAATGTTGAAAGGCTTTCAGATGTAAAATATAAAATGTTAATTATGTTAATCTATACACTCCACCCATAGTCCCACCACGCAATCCACCACTCCTGCATGCACACACACTAAAGAACCGCGCGCGCGCGCGCAGCACAACACACACCACACACACACACACACACACACACACACACGCACGCACGCGCACACCCACACCCACACCCACACACACACCACACAACTTTCCCGTGCACTCGCACTCACACACCCATATACGCACGGAGAGAGAGAGAGAGAGAGAGAGAGAGAGAGAGAGAGAGAGAGAAGAGAGAGAGAGAGAGAGAGAGAGAGAGAGCAGACAGACAGACAGACAGACAGACAGAGAGACAGAGACACAGAGAGAGAGAGACAGAGAGTCTTTGAGTTGCGTATCTGTCCCTTTCCTTTCTCGATACTGTTACATATGTCGGGCTGCAGGATTTGTCTAATCTAATCTGAGAACGTCTTTGCGACTGGTTTTAAAATGAGCGTGGAATCTGGAACCAACTTAACAGATTTAAAAATTGCAATGCCGTCCAACGAAAGAAACAAACAAATCACATGACAAACACGACGCGTTTCGACCAATTTGGCAACGCAAGAAACAACATTCATTCTTCGTTCTCATTGTGAATGTGTTGTTTCTTGTCTTGCTTGAAGAAAACGAAAGAGGTCGAAACGCGTCATTTTGTCTTTAATTTGTTCGTTTCTTTCGTTCGGCGGCATAGTAATTTTTCTGTTAAGTTTGTTTACGATGGGGGGAGGGGGGGGGGAAGACTTCGGAATTCACTTGTGGCGAGCCATATTACGCTGTTCTACCTTGCCACTAGACGCGACGCGACGCGACGCGTCGCAACGCGACTGACACAGCTTTTGAACTCATACCCCACTGCTCTGCTGTGCACTGCAATGCCACACGAAACAGATTCCTCATCACTACACTACACTACACTACACTGCACTACACTGCACTACACTGCTACTGCACTGCACTACACTACACTACACTTAACTGCACTACACTGCACTGCACTACACTACACTGCACTACACTACACTACACTTAACTGCACTGCACTACACTACACTGCACTACACTACACTACACTTAACTGCACTGCATGCACTGCACTGCACTACACTACACTGCACTGCACTGCACTGCACTGCACTGCACTGCACTACACTGCACTGCACTACACTACACTACACTACACTACACTACACTGCACTACACTGCACTACACTACACTACACTACACTATATTGCACTGCACTGCACTGCAATACACTATATTGCATTGCACTGCACTACACTACACTATATTGCAATGCACTTCACTACACTACACTATATTGCACTGCACTGCACTGCACTACACTACACTATATTGCACTGCACTACACTACACTATATTGCACTGCACTGCACTACACTATATTGCACTGCACTGCACTACACTATATTGCACTGCACTGCACTGCACTGCACTGCACTGCACTGCACTGCACTGCACTGCACTACACTACACTACACTACACTACACTACACTCCACTCCACTCCACTCCACTCTACACCGCACCGCACCACACCACACCACACCACACCACACCACACCACACCCCACCCCACGCACCCCACCCAAACCACACCACACCACACCACCCCACCCCACCCCAAACCACACCACACCACACCACGATGCACCCCACACCACATTCACCCCACCACACCCACCCCACACCCCATCCTACACCACCTCAAACCACACCGCACCACATCACACCACACCACCCCACGCCACCCCACCCTACACCCCACCATATCCCACCCTACACCACCTCAAACCACACCACACCACATCACATCACCCCACCCCACGACACGACACGACACGACACGACACGACACGACACAACACAACGTTAAGCAGTGCGATTCAGTAGCAATGAAATGCAATACAATGCAATCAATACAACGCAACGCAATACATCACGTCCCAATTCAAAACAACACGATACAACACAATAAAGCACCATACAATACGATACAATACAATACAACACAATACAATACAATACAATACAATACAATACAATACAATACAATACGACTCCATGCAACACTTACAGACGGCATTGTACACTTTCAAGCAGTCTCGCATGGTGAGAAGAATTCAGACGAATACTGGCTTACCTCATTGGCCAAAATGACAACAGTGTACATGGCAATGTTCTTGTTTTGTTTGTTTGTTTGTTGTTTTCAATGAGACAAAAATATGTCCAAACTCAGAGAATAAAAACCAAAGATTACAAATACAAATGCATATTCGATTAAGCACAAAGAAATGATTGGGCATAATTCATTAACAAGTCATCACGGCTGTGTGTAGAAATCACAAACATTCATAAACAAGATAGTAACTAATAAATATATAGAATTAAAAAAAATTGCACCAAGGTTTACAGGGGAAAAAAAGCAACAGAAAAGCATGAGAAAAAAAAGTAGGCCGTTGCCATAGCCTTTCTATACACTGTGCAACTTGCGTTTCACTCCAACAAAGGCAAATATGGAAGCCATTGTGCTACAAAAATTTCCATGGAACATGTTAAGACGAGGTGCATAATTTTCTGTTTCATATCTGGCTTTCAAAAAACACAATACAGATTTGAACTGACGGTGGACTTGTTCTTGGTTCTGTGAAGGCATGGTGATGTCCTTTGGTAATGCCACTGGTATAATGTTATGGGTTATGTGAGCGCATAGTGACGGCATCGACAATGTGACCGGCAATGTCATTGAAGAAGCTGTTACGGCGCTGGGCTCTTCTGTCTTCCTGTGTCTTCGTCAGGTGCGCTCTCTCTTTGTACTTGTCTGGTTCCCCCCCCCCCCCCGCCCAACCCCCACCGTCCTCTTTTTTCTCTCCGTCTGTACGTCCGTCTGTTAGTCAGTAGCTCTGTACTGTTCAAGTGTCTGTGCATGTTTGTGAATGTGTCTCAAGAACACGTGTATGTTTCTATGTACGCTCGCACGCGTGCTCGCGAGTGTTCTCTCTCTCTCTCTCTCTCTCTCTCTCTCTCTCTCTCTCTCTCAGAATGTATGTATATGTGTGTGTTTATGTACGCGCGCGCGCGTGCGTGCGTGTATGTATGTGTGTGTGTGTGTATATGTGTGTGTGTGTGTGTGTGTGTGTGTGTGTGTGTGTGTGTGTGTGTGTGTGTGTGTGTGTGTGTGCGCGCGACGGTGGCGATCGTCATGTGAGCGTTTGCGTACCGAAAAAAACAAAAGAACAGGAAAAAGAACAACATCACACACACACACACACACACACACACACACACACACACACACACACACACGTTCACCCCCCCCCCCCCCCATCCACACACACACACAAGCACGCACGCACGCACGCACACACACACACACACACACACACACACACACACACACCATCCCTCCTAACAATATGAACAAACGATACTCTACAGAACTTAGCACATAACACGCGCGCGCACGCGCGCGCGCGCGCGCACACACACACACACACACACACACACACGCATACACGCATACACACACACACACACACACACACACATACACACTCGCACGTAGAGACACAGACACACACACAGACACAAACACGCACGCCTACACACACACGCACACAGATACAGACAGACTCATGTACACACACACACACACACACACACACACACACACACACAACACATTAAGCGCTGAATTTCGGGAGCAGAACTACATTCAAAGCAAAGAAATAATCAGTGAACAACTGGCTGTCCACACTTGACGACAAACGCTAAGTCCAGTCCCGCGATCGATCTGTCCGTGACCTACCGTTAGCCACAGCTGTCGTCTACGTCCCCCATCCAGTCTCCTCTGTCGGTCAGATTTCAAGCAAGACAGAGACCTACGACCAGCAGTGGGGAGCTGGAAGAGGATCTGAACGCAATACCAGCGGCGATGGCGGTGACCACGAAGCGCCTCATCTATTTGACTCAATGTACGTCGTGCTGGGTGAGTTGAGAGATATGATTTGGATAAAACTGTAAAAATGTGAGATTTAGAAAAAAAAAATGGTTCTAACAACTACGTAACCCTAATAATATGTACTCGCAAATAATGACACATGGAAAAGTTTATGTATGGATACATCAATAAATGATTAAAACTGAGTGTTACATATGCCAAGACATCTTCATTAGAATATTTCAGTATTATGGCTGCAAATCCACAATGGACTATGAATCATAAACAAGTGGATTGCGCATGTGACCGTGGGAGGAAATTCTCCACTAAGCGCAGCACGAAGATCTAGGAATCGACAATAAGTGCATGAAGACTCATATGAATGAACAGGAGTGCACTGCGTCAGCAGGTAAAACGTCAGAAAACAAAGGTCAGGATTCAAACCACAGCGCCAAGCGCTCATAATTTAAATGAGAAATGTGTTCAGGCTCTCGACATCAAACGCCAGAAACTCAGCTTACCTTCCGAAAGCGCAAAAGAGACGAGAAACATTGACCAGTCCACAAACTGGATGCACTAATAGGAAGGAGCGAACTGGGGCATAAACTAGCTCTGTTTGGAGACAGTGTATACAGGGCCTGTAGGGACGACCACGGAGTGAAACAATCCACACTTTAAAAAAATCTAGACGGCAGTGAGAGATGGATAACATCCGGAAGCTATAGGAGAATCTCAAGAAACAGACGAAGACCGTCTCAGAAGCTAAGGAGAAAGGGAGAGACGAGCTCCGGGAAGGCCTGGAGGCTCAAAATACAATGCCCTCCAGCAAAGCGCAATCCGCAAGGAGAGAGAACAAAAAGAAGGACCCCCAAGATGGCTTTTTCAGAGACGCCTTCCAATCCACCAGGAAACTTTCGAGCGGCCCAAATCATGGACACTCACAGAGGACAGAGAAACTCTTCAGCAACATCTCAGGAAAACATATTCTGACCTTCAGAGCAAAGCACCACTTCATCCAGAGGCGGCAACATCTCAGGAAAACATATTCCGACCTTCAGAGCGAAGCACCACTTCATCCAGAGGCGGCCAGCACCGCCAGAGAAAATAAAATCAATGACGAGCCACCAGCACTGCACGAGGTAAGGAAAGTGGTTATGAAAGATAGAACCAAATCGTCGCCTGAGCCTAATGGAAAACCCTATCTGCTGTTTACGAAATGTTCCAGTGTCATAGTGTGATTCCTCAAATTGATAAGATCAGTATGGAGGAGAACTTGAAGATCGGCGACCAGTGGATGATAGCTGATGAAATGTTCCTTTCCAAAGAGCTGAACGCGAATGACATCAACCAGCTCAGACCAATATAACTTCTGAACGTTGAGGAAAACACCTTATTCTCTGTCATGGCGACCAGGGTGACTGACCCACACAGTCTTGGATTTGTCAGTCTGAAATGAGGTATTCAGTTTGTTTCAGTTTCATCAAGGTGGCGTCACTGCGTGCGGACTAGTCCATATACGCTACACCACATCCGCTAAGTTTTGAGACCACACTGCGCAAGATTTTAAGCTGATGGATAAAAGAATCAATAACTAAGATGAGATAATTTAAGAAGAGGGTCTCGTGGCTACGACTTTGCAGATGTCTGACCTACGCATTAGCCCAACGCGCTGGTCAGACCTTGAGTGCCTACCTAACATTGGTTGTGCCTTGAAAAAAAAATCATTGTATGTGTGTGTAGTGAATGCACACGTTTGTGTGTATGGATGTGTGGGCACGGGCCCATGTGTGTGCGCGAGCGTATGTGTGTGTGTGTGTGTGTGTGTGTGCGTGTGTGTGTGTGTGTGCATGATGTGCGTGCATGCCTATGCATGTGTGTGTGTGTGTGTGTGTGTGTGTGAGCGCACGCGTATGTGTGTGTACGCACGTGTGCCTGCGTGTGTGTGCGCGTGTGTGTGCATGTGCAAAAGTGCATGTGTATGTGTGTGTGTGTGTGATATGTGGGTTTGTATGAGCATACAAAAATGGGAAACCATCAAAGATTATGAGGTAAAATGTGACAAGAGACCGCATATTGTACACCGCTCAGGATCATAAAAACAACTGATTCTAATCGAACTCACACGGTCATACGAAAGCAGAATGGAGCAAGCTCTCATCTACAGCACTGGAAGGCACGCCAGTCTAGCCTACGGCTTGAGGGGTGCTGGCTTCCGAGCCAAAATCCATGGCATAGAAGTTGGAACACAGGATCTTGTAGGCTCATCAGTCCGCGATCTTGTAAAACAACTCGGACATTTGTCAAAAAGAGGATAGAACCACACAGGAAATGAAAGAGGCAGGTCCAGCTTGAACTCTTTACAGGAAAACAGGATAACAATTTTATTTGTCCAAATGAATTTTCCATCTTTTGGACAAATAAAATTGTTATCTTGTTATCCTGAAAAGATAAACAGTAAACAAGTGGGGTATTTCTTGCTCCATAAGAAAACCCAACACAGAGCAACTTTTATTCAAGACTGGCACAGCCCTTTAAACTTGAATAAAGTCAGACAAATACATAGACGAACAATCTAATAGTGGGGAAAAAAACAAGCGCAGGCCAACAACTGAACTGTCTTCATAGTAATGACTTGGCAAAGATTTGGACTTAAGGGGGGGGGGGGGGGGGGGGAGTTGAAAATGGAGAAACTGGGAACATGAAATTAAGAAAATATATTACAGATATGAAAACTCTTCGCTAGCTGCATAAGGGAACCATCACAATCTCTTTTGAAGGCAGATATATTTGTATTGCCTGCTCCGAGGCCTTTCGTCCGCTGGGTCGGAACTCATCAGGGAGACACGGCTGGTTGTGTCTGCGCTCCTGGCGTCAAATAGAGACACACCACAGTCCATAATACTGTGGTGTTCTCACCACCAATGGTGCAAAAAAGAATCCAATAGCACCCCAAAAGCAGCCAGCGAAGAGTAGTAAATGAAACGAAACGAAAGTGTGTGGGGAGGAAAAAAGTTGCGAAAAACTAAAGACATTATGCAAATAGTATAAAATGTAGGGGACAATTTTTGAGCCTACGCTTGAGGATCCACCCAAAGATGCAAGGGAGATCAAAAGATAAACATACAGACGGACAGAAACAAATACAAATAACCTGCTTTTGGGGGTGCTATTGGATTCTTTTTTGCACCCTTGGTGGTGAGAACACCACAGTATTATGGACTGTGGTGTGTCTCTATTTGACGCCAGGAGCGCAGACACAACCAGCCGTGTCTCCCTGATGAGTTCCGACCCAGCGGACGAAAGGCCTCGGAGCAGGCAATACAAATATATCTGCCTTCAAAAGGGATTGTGATGGTTCCCTTATGCAGCTAGTGAAGAGTTTTCATATCTGTAACATATTTTCTTAATTTCATGTTCCCAGTTTCTCCATTTTCAAACTCCCCCCCCCCCCCCCTTAAGTCCAAATCTTTGCCAAGTCATTACTATGAAGACAGTTCAGTTGTTGGCCTGCGCTTGTTTTTTCCCCCACTATTAGATTGTTCGTCTATGTATTTGTCTGACTTTATTCAAGTTTAAAGGGCTGTGCCAGTCTTGAATAAAAGTTGCTCTGTGTTAGGTTTTCTTATGGGAGCAAAAAATACCCCACATGTTTACTGTTTATCGT
>CM065738.1:8007183-8014683 GCA_033310375.1 Conus canariensis
ATGTCTTATATTCTGTGTCCAGGACGGGGGAAATCGTGATGGTATTGCTTAAGTGCACTAAGTTGATGTATTATTGGTCAGGCTTAACACACCAAGGTTATCTTTGCACTCATACACGCATATGCACACTCATGCGCCCATCAAACATTCGCCTCTCTCTGGGAATGGGATGTCACGCATTCGTTTCTCTCCTAACACGACTGAGAACAAGAAATACAATTTCTATGCTATTTATGATTAGTCATGAACAATCAAATCACACACAATAAAATATTAAAACATAAAAGATCAATACTTCCTAATCCCGGGTTATAATGAAAATGACTTCTTACCTGGTCAGGTTTTCACACACACAACCACGCTTTCACACCACACCACAGTTCTTGAAAAAGTCTCTTCACGTCTTCTTCAGCACTGCTTGATGGTGATGCCCTTGGTTGACTGGCTCCAGGTTTCAGGAGTGGGTCTTCGTGGTCGTCTCTGGGATCTCGACGTAGAACTCTTCTTCTTCGTCTCCTTCACCCACCTCTGGGTTCAAATTCAGTTTGTCTGTCTTCACCCACCTCTGGGCTTCAAACTTATTTTCTTCTCTTCCAGCTTGTCTTTCCCTAAGACTTTGCTGTCTCTTCTATCTCCCAGACCACGTTTCTCTCGACCCGTTCTCTGTCCTGTACGCTCTTCTCCCTTCTCTCTCTCTCCTCTCATGTTTATATAGGGATGGAAACAAAGGATTCCCCTTCGGGCCATGCCTTTGTCCATGCTGCTTCTCAAACCCCTAGTTCACAAGTACCCTGAATTCCCCATTCGCTACGTTCTTCCACACATCAGCATTTACACACATCCTACCTAATTGATTAGCAAACAAACACTTGGCACCAGATGGACATCGAAAATTCCCGCCGACTTCGGAGGCCACTTTAACACAGTAATTATCTTAAAGAGGGCTACGATAACAACATCCACGCGCGTTCAACCAGCCTGACAATAGAACCAACCCAGTGACCCACGGCAATACCATCCGAACGAGTCCAAGACTCCTGCTCTTCAATGACTGTTTACAAAGAACCTCAGCTGACTGAGTATTTAGCGCTCACTTGGTGCACCGAGGTCCTAGTGGTTACATTCCTCTCCCCTTTCGCTGTCGGGCAGGTCCGAACTCCTTACTACCTTAGGTGCCATCTGTCACCTGACCGCTTCGTCCTCCTTGACACGGCTCGACCGTGTGCGATGGGTAAGGCACACTTGTTAATGGTTCTATTACCTATTTGTATACTACGTACAACGTCCCTTTGCCTCTAAGCGTTTAATGGCTTTTGTGAGAGGTTGAACGCCCTTGACATTCTGTCACCTTCTACTCTGTTCCCTTGGTGATCCCGGTTTCCATTTCCTCTCTCTATCCACACACACACACACACCACACACACACACACACACCACACAACACATACACACACACACACACACACGCGCGCGCGCGCGCGCGCGCGCCCGTGTGTCAGTATGGGCAAGTTCAGGACTGTCATCGTGTAGACTCGGTGGCAACTTCCGGAGATTGACACTGGCAACTTCCGGAGACTGACATTGGCAACATCCGGAAGGGGGGGGGGGGACATTGGCAACATCCAGAGGGGGACATTGGCAACAACCGGAGGGGGGGGGGGACAATGGCAACATCCGGAGGGGGGGGGACATTGGCAACATCCAGAGGGGGACATTGGCAACATCCGGAGGGGGGGGGGGGGCACTGGCAACATCCGGAGGGGGGGGGACATTGGCAACATCCAGGGGGACATTGGCAACAACCGGGGGGACATTGGCAATATCCGGAGGGGGGGGGGGACATTGGCAACATCCGGAGGGGGGGGGACATTGGCAACATCCAGAGGGGGACATTGGCAACAACCGGAGGGGACATTGGCAACAACCGGAGGGGGACATTGGCAACATCTGGAGGGGGGGGTACATTGGCAACATCCGGAGGGGGGGGGGACATTGGCAACATCCAGAGGGGGACATTGGCAACAACCGGAGGGGTGGGACATTGGCAACATCTGGAGGGGGGGGACATTGGCAACATCCGGAGGGGGGGGGACATGGCAACATCCGGAAGGGGGGACATTGGCAACATCCAGAGGGGGGGGGGACATTGGCAACATCCAGAGGGGGACATTGGCAACAACCGGAGGGGGGGGGGGACATTGGGAACATCCAGAGGGGGGGGGGGGACATTAGCAACATCCAGAGGGGGACATTGGCAACAACCGGAGGGGGACATTGGCAACACCGAGGGGGACATTGGCAACATCCGTGAGGGGGGGGGACATTGGCAACATCTGGAGGGGGGGGGGGGGGGCATTGGCAACATCCAGAGGGGGACATTCTACTCATGCTGGCTCCTCTATTAAGCAACTATTGTTAGTAGGGGCGCAACAGGTGGTGTCCTTCGTATGGTGGTATGGAACAAGCACCACTGAACACCATCCAAGCGATCTGGCAGTGGTGCAATGTCTCCCTTGGTGGAACAAGCGCCACTGAACACCATGCAAGCGATCTGGCAGTGGTGCAATGTCTCCCTTGATGGAACAAGCACCACTGAACACCATCCAAGCGATCTGGCAGTGGTGCGGCGTCTCCGTTGGTAGGTTGCCTCAGAATCTAGTTCCCTGTTGCCGGAGCTAGACTGAATCTGGCTGTATATTGATAACCAGATTATAAAGCGGCACTGAAAATGAGAGTTGAACAAACAGACAAACAAACAACGACAGAACTCCGAAGCAACATGGTGATCACCGCAATCCCCACAATCTTAAGATTAAGGTTAAAGTGAGGATTAAAGGTTCAAGCCTAACAGCCACAGGAACAGTCAGCTGTCAATGGGTCACTGTGTCTGGACCACGGCATGGCTGAGGGCGGAGCCCCGTCCATTGTTCCTTCCGCCGCCGTAACCTTCCCTGACGTGAACCAGGTATCGATTTGTCCTGCCGAATGGACAGAGAACCAGGTATCGATCTGTACTGCCGAATGGCCAGAGAACCAGGTATCGATCTGTACTGCCGAATGGACAGAGAACCAGGTATCGATCTGTCCTGCCGAATGGGCAGAGAACCAGGTATCGATCTGTCCTGCCGAATGGACAGAGAACCAGGTATCGATCTGTACTGCCGAATGGACAGAGAACCAGGTATCGATCTGTCCTGCCGAATGGACAGAGAACCAGGTATCGATCTGTCCTACCGAATGGACAGAGAACCAGGTATCGATCTGTCCTACCGAATGGACAGAGAACCAGGTATCGATCTGTCCTACCGAATGGACAGAGAACCAGGTATCGATCTGTCCTACCGAATGGACAGAGAACCAGGTATCGATCTGTACTGCCGAATGGACAGAGAACCAGGTATCGATCTGTCCTACCGAATGGACAGAGAACCAGGTATCGATCTGTACTGCACTGCCGAATGGACAGAGAACCAGGTATCGATCTGTACTGCCGAATGGACAGAGAACCAGGTATCGATCTGTACTGCCGAATGGACAGAGAACCAGGTATCGATCTGTACTGCCGAATGGACAGAGAACCAGGTATCGATCTGTCCTGCCGAATGGACAGAGAACCAGGTATCGATCTGTACTGCACTGCCGAATGGACAGAGAACCAGGTATCGATCTGTACTGCCGAATGGACAGAGAACCAGGTATCGATCTGTCCTGCCGAATGGACAGAGAACCAGGTATCGATCTGTACTGCCGAATGGACAGAGAACCAGGTATCGATCTGTACTGCACTCCGAATGGACAGAGAACCAGGTATCGATCTGTACTGCACTGCCGAATGGACAGAGAACCAGGTATCGATCTGTACTGCCGAATGGACAGAGAACCAGGTATCGATCTGTACTGCCGAATGGACAGAGAACCAGGTATCGATCTGTACTGCCGAATGGACAGAGAACCAGGTATCGATCTGTACTGCACTGCCGAATGGACAGAGAACCAGGTATCGATCTGTACTGCACTGCCGAATGGACAGAGAACCAGGTATCGATCTGTACTGCACTGCCGAATGGACAGAGAACCAGGTATCGATCTGTACTGTCCGAATGGACAGAGAACCAGGTATCGATCTGTCCTGCCGAATGGACAGAGAACCAGGAATCGATTTGTACTGCACTGCCGAATGGACAGAGAACCAGGTATCGATCTGTACTGCACTGCCGAATGGACAGAGAACCAGGTATCGATCTGTACTGCACTGCCGAATGGACAGAGAACCAGGTATCGATCTCTCCTGCCGAATGGACAGAGAACCAGGTATCGATCTGTCCTGCCAAATGGACAGAGAACCAGGTATCGATCTGTACTGCCGAATGGACAGAGAACCAGGTATCGATCTGTCCTGCCGAATGGACAGAGAACCAGGTATCGATCTGTACTGCACTGCCGAATGGACAGAGAACCAGGTATCGATCTGTACTGCACTGCCAAATGGACAGACAACCAGGTATCGATCTGTACTGCACTGCCGAATGGGCAGAGAACCAGGTATCGATTTGTACTGCACTGCCGAATGGACAGAGAACCAGGTATCGATCTGTACTGTCCTGCCGAATGGGCAGAGAACCAGGTATCGATCTGTACTGCCGAATGGACAGAGAACCAGGTATCGATCTGTACTGCACTGCCGAATGGACAGAGAACCAGGTATCGATCTGTACTGCACTGCCGAATGGACAGAGAACCAGGTATCGATCTGTACTGCACTGCCAAATGGACAGAGAACCAGGTATCGATCTGTCCTACCGAATGGACAGAGAACCAGGTATCGATCTGTACTGCACTGCCGAATGGACAGAGAACCAGGTATCGATTTGTACTGCCGAATGGACAGAGAACCAGGTATCGATCTGTACTGCCGAATGGGCAGAGAACCAGGTATCGATCTGTACTGCACTGCCGAATGGACAGAGAACCAGGTATCGATCTGTACTGCCGAATGGACGGAGAACCAGGTATCGATCTGTACTGCCGAATGGACAGAGAACCAGGTATCGATCTGTACTGCACTGCCGAATGGACAGAGAACCAGGTATCGATCTGTACTGCACTGCCGAATGGACAGAGAACCAGGTATCGATCTGTACTGCACTGCCGAATGGACAGAGAACCAGGTATCGATCTGTACTGCCGAATGGACAGAGAACCAGGTATCGATCTGTACTGCACTGCCGAATGGACAGAGAACCAGGTATCGATCTGTACTGCACTGCCAAATGGACAGAGAACCAGGTATCGATCTGTACTGCCGAATGGACAGAGAACCAGGTATCGATCTGTCCTACCGAATGGACAGAGAACCAGGTATCGATCTGTACTGCACTGCCGAATGGACAGAGAACCAGGTATCGATCTGTACTGCACTGCCAAATGGACAGAGAACCAGGTATCGATCTGTACTGCACTGCCGAATGGACAGAGAACCAGGTATCGATTTGTACTGCCGAATGGACAGAGAACCAGGTATCGATCTGTACTGCACTGCCGAATGGGCAGAGAACCAGGTATCGATCTGTACTGCACTGCCGAATGGACAGAGAACCAGGTATCGATTTGTACTGCCGAATGGACAGAGAACCAGGTATCGATCTGTACTGCACTGCCGAATGGACAGAGAACCAGGTATCGATCTGTACTGCACTGCCGAATGGACAGAGAACCAGGTATCGATCTGTACTGCAGAATGGACAGAGAACCAGGTATCGATTTGTACTGCCGAATGGACAGAGAACCAGGTATCGATCTGTACTGCACTGCCAAATGGACAGAGAACCAGGTATCGATCTGTACTGCCGAATGGACAGAGAACCAGGTATCGATCTGTACTGCCGAATGGACAGAGAACCAGGTATCGATCTGTACTGCCGAATGGACAGAGAACCAGGTATCGATCTGTACTGCCGAATGGACAGAGAACCAGGTATCGATCTGTCCTGCCGAATGGACAGAGAACCAGGTATCGATCTGTACTGCACTGCCGAATGGACAGAGAACCAAGTATCGATCTGTACTGCACTGCCGAATGGACAGAGAACCAGGTATCGATTTGTACTGCACTGCCGAATGGGCAGAGAACCAGGTATCGATCTGCACTGCCGAATGGACAGAGAACCAGGTATCGATCTGTACTGCACTGCCGAATGGACAGAGAACCAGGTATCGATCTGTACTGCCGAATGGACAGAGAACCAGGTATCGATCTGTCCTGCCGAATGGGCAGAGAACCAGGTATCGATCTGTCCTGCCGAATGGACAGAGAACCAGGTATCGATCTGTCCTGCCGAATGGACAGAGAACCAGGTATCGATCTGTCCTGCCGAATGGACAGAGAACCAGGTATCGATCTGTACTGCACTGCCGAATGGACAGAGAACCAGGTATCGATCTGTCCTGCCGAATGGACAGAGAACCAGGTATCGATCTGTACTGCACTACCGAATGGGCAGAGAACCAGGTATCGATCTGTACTGCACTACCGAATGGACAGAGAACCAGGTATCGATCTGTCCTACCGAATGGGCCGAGAGGATATTCAAGCCGTGAAACTCCCGAGCCCGCAGGTGGCTGTAACTCCCGGTCGTCAGCTCCGCGTGCAGGCAAAGTGTTTCCTTGCTTGTTCTGTGTGCTCTGTGCCGTCATATCTGCTAGGCGATTTGGTGTCGTAAGCAGCGTTCCTTTGGAGTTACGGGCGTGTATTTGTTTCATCGTGGGAGCAAGAGTTACCCTACTTTGTTTGTTGTTTTATTGCTTACTGTTCCCTGCCTCGTTTCATATTTACTTTCCTCTCTAAGCTGTTATTTTACATGGGCCAATCGTCAGCATAAATACAGTGTTCTTTTGAAGAGTCTCAGATGACCTTTGACCTGTTCCTCCGCAGCCGCTCAGGTATCTGTGATACTCCAGTACCTGCTGATGCTGGGCTGCGCCGTCGTGGTCGTGGTCTACCTGGGGGTCAAGGACGATCTCCAGTCGACCTCCAGTCGCTGGCTGCTGCCCTTTCTCCAGGCCTTGGTGATCGTCCTGGGCGTGACGTCAGAGCTGGCGGCCCACACCCGCGTCCTCGTCGTGGAGAGAGACTGGATCGTGGAGATCTGCCGTAACGACGCCGACCAGTTGGCGGGTTCGTGCTGATGTTGTCGTTGTGGATGTGATGGTAGTGGCGGTGGTGCTGGAAGTTTGATTGTGAGTCTTCTTTTTTTCATTCATGGTCTTTACACACTGGGTGATGTTAGGCTACAAAAAAAGGAACAAAAGATGTGTGTGTGTGTGTGTGTGTGTGTGTGTGTGTGTGTGTGTGTGTGTGTGTGTGTGTGTGGGTGTGTGTGCGTGCGCGCGCGCGTGCGTGCTTGTATGTGTGTGCAAGCGCACGCATGTGTGCATGCATGCGTCTCTCTCTCTCTCTCTCTCTCTCTCTCTCACTGCGTGCTTGCTCGCGTTCGTGTGTGT
>CM065738.1:8017183-8027183 GCA_033310375.1 Conus canariensis
AAGGCTCGCGCTCATCCTCATCCCCAGCGCCTTCTTCAGGCTGCTGGCGTTAGGAGGACGTGGATCATGGAGCCGGGTTCTCTCTCCCGGGGCAGAAGCTCGCTCGACCTCCCTCCCCAGCTAGGCAATCACTAATTTTATCTCCCTCTCTCAGTGACATTAATCCCCAATTCGCTAAACAGTTGTGTATTTATTTCATTAGCTTTTACATAGTTATGAATTCTTTTTCGTTTTGTGTTCCTTCCTTCTTCCTCTTCTTTCTTTCTTCCTTCCTTTCTTTCCTTCTCTCTCTCTCTCTCTCCTCTCTCTCTTCTCTCTCTCTCTCTCTCTCTCTCTCTCTCTCTCTCTCTCTCCGTCCTTCCTTCTTTCCCTCATTCTATTTTTCTATGTTGCAACAAAGAGAATGAGTGTGTCAGTACACCAAACAATAGCACACTGATAACCCAGACTCTCTGTATCAAACGCTAAAATACTAAAAGTTCACATGAGAATGACCATCGGTAAAACAACATACAGATTTGCATGATGAATGAGAGTTGGTTAAAAAAAAAAGGTAGGAAAGCGTCAGAGGATGGAGGGCCCACAAAAAAAGGAAAGAAAAAAAGAGAAAAAAAATGAAAAAACTTGGGAAAAAATGTGGAGAAGAATTGGAGATCAGGGACAAAAAAAAAAAAAGAAAAAAAAAAGAAAAAAAGTACAATTTCTCACACCAACTTTACTTGTGTATACATGATTGAAATATACAAATTAACAGAACATCAGGAAAAAAAGACATTATCCACACATGTTGTTTCTGGTTTTCCCCCAGACACACCCACACCAAGACTGGTCCTGTTGCATCGAACTTAAAGTCCACAGGAAGGAGTCAGTAAGAAATAATTATTATTGTCATGCGGCAACATGCCAGAGGAGACGCTGTAACTGCTGTTGGATGACTACAGGGGTGTTCTCTGGTGCCCGTTCTGATCTCACATGAGCGCAAAGACACCGTATGAAAAAAAATGTATTCCAGCAACACAGGGAGGGTGTCTTTGTATAGAAGTCAACTGAGTGAAAGCAAGGGTAAAAATGTTGCATTAGAAGCAATAGTGAAAGCAAGGACAAAAATGTTGCATTAGAAGCTTCTTCTTCTTCTACGTACACAGACTGATACTCCTGCGGACACTCCCTGTATGGACAGGCAGGGATTAAACCCATCTGCTCAACAAAGGAAGTGGAGTTTTGTGTGTATGGTCGTTTTTTTTTTATCCCGCCATTAAGGCAGCCATACTCCAACTTCGGAGAAACATTAGAAGCAATATTTAAAGGGAAGGAGTCTTTATAGTGAGGTTTACTTAGAATTTAAAAAATCCTAAGATGAGCTGGGGTAAAAACTGAAATCTTAAAAGGAGAGAAATTAAAAAAAAAGATTATTTTAATCGGGCGGTCAGTCTCGTTTAGACAAACACAAAAATATTCCGGAAAGTTGAATAAAGAAGGTGGAATCTGTAATGGAGGTTTCAATATATTAATCCTTTTGCTCTTGATAATTAACAGAAAAACACGGGTCGCTACGTATTTTCTTTCTTCAACCCACCGTTCTCCTCAGAAAGCCAGTCTGTTTCATTATGCTGTACATTATATGCTGTCGTGATGAAATTTCTACGTTGAAAAACAACAATCTCTACCCACCTTTTTTGTGTCTGGCCAGATGTCTCCATAGAAGACGTGGAAGGCGGAACGTTGGAGAATGCTGTTGAAGCTGTCACAGACATCAGAGGCACTGCACCCTATCCGGACACTGACCACGGTCATCTTGGTACGGCCCGGATCGGTCAGCAGCACTGTAAGGAAGGAAAGAGTCTTTTGTGTAGCCATAGTTACCAGGCTGGAATACCGTTAGCGTGTTAGACTTCAAAAGTACAAGTTGAAACTTAAGGTAAGGTAATGTTGCTTATAACCCAGCCGACCGCAAAAGGCCATATCAGGGCTGTCACCGCGTTGAAGTCAACTCACAAATTAGTTTTTTAAAAAAAGAAGAAAAAAGAAAAAAAGTCCTTATTCACTCAACCCTTCACAATCCACAATCTGAAAGCACACCGGACATTTTGTGAAAAATCTTTCCTTCCGTAAAAATCTTAGATGAGATGAAAAATGTTGATCGACGAAATATGTTGATCAGATGAAAAATGTTTATCTCTTTCAGAAATTCAAAGATCACATCAGGTGGGACATCTTTGAACAAGGTTTTCATGCAGTCTGCTGTAAAATGTTTATGCCTTGAGATCATATCAGGTGGGACATCTTTGAACAAGGTTTTCATGCAGTCTGCTGTAAAATGTTTATGCCTTAAGATCACATCAGGTGGGACATCTTTGAACAAGGTTTTCATGCAGTCTGCTGTAAATGTTTATGCCTTAAGATCACATCAGGTGGGACATCTTTGAACAAGGTTTTCATGCAGTCTGCTGTAAAATGTTTATGCCTTAAGATCACATCAGGTGGGACATCTTTGAACAAGGTTTTCATGCAGTCTGCTGTAAAATGTTATGCCTAGATCACATCAGGTGGGACATCTTTGAACAGGTTTTCATGCAGTCTGCTGTAAAATGTTTATGCCTTAAGATCAATCAGTGGGACATCTTTGAACAAGGTTTTCATGCAGTCTGCTGTAAAATGTTTATGCCTTAAGATCACATCAGTGGGACATCTTTGAACAAGGTTTTCATGCAGTCTGCTGTAAAATGTTTATGCCTTGAGATCATATCAGGTGGGACATCTTTGAACACGGTTTTCATGCAGTCTGCTGTAAAATGTGTAAGTTGAAACAAAGGCTCACTGCTGTTGCAGTGTGTGGCGATGACGACACACAGGCTGGAATGGTTCCTCCCAACCACGTGTCTGAAACGCTGCTCCTACAGTCTCCCCCAATCCTGTTTCTGAAACGGTTCCTTGAGCGACACATTCCTTCTCATCCGTTAGGTTGAAACGGTCTGTCCAACCACATTGCTGAGGTGGCTGTCCTGAATCACATGGCTACAATGGTCCTCCCTGGAACAAGAGATCGGCATGGAAGGACTTGAAGATCAGCCAACAAAGGAGGGTAGCTGAGGAGGGCGTGTCTACATTGTCTTGGAGCAGAACTCCGGTGACATGAACCAGTTCAGACCAACATCCCTTCTGAACGGTCAGGGGAAGGTCTTCTCTGTCAGGACAGAGAAGCGGGTTGTTGTTGTTGTTGTTGTTGTTGTTGTTGTCGTACCCTGGCTCAAAGACTCCAGGGATCATCCAAACAGCTGAAGCATTTGAACACTATGGTACAAATGCATCAGCCGGGGATGAGTTCTTGGATTGTCGGTCCAGTAAAGAGTCTTCCCGCGAGTGCCTGGCTGTTTAAAAAAAATGCCACTATGGAATGACAAAGAACAATGACGGTACCGCCAGAAGAAAGAACAAATGACAGCACAAGCACATACCACGTGATTGTCTCGGTATCCACACACAGAAATGCAAGGGAAAAAAAAACACATTGAAAGTAAGACCAGATCCGTTTGTTACAGATGCACTGTAGGGAAACAAACAGTTCAAATGCGACCGATGCGACTTTCAGCATCAAAGCCATTCACTCTGGAACTGTCCAGCACACAACTGACTCACTGTGCCAGCATTTGAAGACGATGAGACGAAAACGGTGGATCTTGTGAAGAACAGTAAAAAAACAGACTTCTCAAGGAGGCACAGACAGAGAGACAAACGGACAGGACACACGTTATTATATCTGAATTACAAGAAATGATTCCCGTAACCAGCAAAACCACTAGGATGGGGGTGAGGGTGGGGAGTGGGGGTGGAGGGTCCGAGACAGAGATGCCATCTGAGGGATCATCATGGCATATCAGTGAACAATGGGAAATGCCTGGCGGAGCCCATCTCCTCTCTCGAAGTCTTCTGATACTTTGCTGGGTGTTTTTGTGTGTCCACGACCAACCGAGCAATCGACATATGCATACATACACATTTTAGCGTGAAGAAGTTCACCGTGATGTTGTCCACATAGTCAACACTGTTTCAGGTCAGCGGGAGGAGGCGGACAAGCAGCGCGCGTGCACGGCACGTGCGGCCAGCGGGAGGCACCACCGCCTGGTGGTGATGGCGGTGTTACGGCAGGCGGAGAGGGCGTGGGGCTGGTGGAGAACGTACTTCAGCTACACGACGTGGCCGGCAGGACTGGCCCTGGCCCTGCTCTACCTCACCGTGCTGGACTTCCACCACGTTACTGTGGGTCAGTTCTGTGTCCAGGGCAACGTTTCTTTCTTGCTTTCTTTCTTTCTACAGTCGCTCCCTCCCCCAGCTTCCTGCACCCCTTCCTACAGTCGATCCCTATCTGGGGGCCGGAATAGCTCAGTGGTAGAGCGCCGGACTCGTAATCCAAAGGTTGCTGGTTCGAATCTCCACCGGGCCGTTTCGGTACAGGGGGATTTTGCCCTCGGAGTTAACATTAGTTCTGACTCCATTTCGCGTACAGTCCTTCGAATGAGACTATAAACCGAGGTTCCGTGTGTGAACGCATGCATAATATCTTGCACACACGTAAAATCCCATCACCAACTTTCGGAAGAGAAGGCCAGTTTGGCCGTTGGTATGAATGACACGTAACACATAGCATGCACCTTTGCCGAAGCTGGAGTATGGCTGCCTTAATGGCGGGCTAAAAAACGCTCATGCACACAAAACTCCACTCCCTTTGTAGGGTAGATGGGATTAACACTTGTCTGTCTATACAGGGAGTGTCCGCAGGAGTATCAGCCTGCGTACGCAGAAGAAGAAGAAGAAGAAGAAGAAGAAGAAGAAGAAGACCCCTATCTACCTCCTCCCTCCTCTCCTCTCACTCCCCTCTAGTCACACAGCTTCTCCCCGCGTCATGGACGTTCACCAACACATGCTTTGGGGGGAAATCCACCCTAGATGCTGAAGACACCAGGCACTCTCAGAGACATGGACCTCATCAGCGCAAGGGAAGAAAATGGGAATGGGTCAGACACGCTCTCAGGAAAGCCGCGTCAAACATCACCAGTCAAGCTTTGAAAGGGATCTACACAGGCTGCACACCAGAAATGAACGCGCCAAGGCCCTGCTTAAGGAGTCGAGCATTAATAGACTGGCGCAGTTAGATTGTTTTGAGAACTTTTCTTTGTCTGAAAGTTGATTCTCCTCGTTTTCTTTCATATGGCCATCAAGGTACAAGCCAGGTGGTTCCTTACAGACAGATTCAAATCAAAGGAACGGGACTATTTTGGAGCAACCACCTGGCGCAAAGATAGGGTCACGGCTGAGTGCAAAGGCCTGAAATGTGTGTCAACTAAGTGGAAGGTTGAAGATTGTGATTTCATTGGTGAAAATTCCACCAAACAAGGGAAATAATCGGTGGGGAGTTGTTCTATTGATCAATTATCAGTTTAACATTAAATGCGGGGGGGGGGGGGGGGGGGGGGGGGGGGGGGGGGGGGGAACGAGGGGGGGGGGGGGAAGGAAGGGCGGATTTGGAAGTCAGAGACCAGATGGGCTACATCTGGAGGGCAAGGCCCAGGTGAAAGAGCTCTGGAAGGCTGCTGTTGAAGGCCTCTGCTTTGGCAGGGTGACGGGTAATGGTGATGACACTGTCCTCATTTTAGGGCCAGTGCCCTCAAAATCTCGCCATACAATCACATGCGTACAGACACGTTTGTGTTCTTCATTAAGGCCGTTATTTATTGAACGAACCTTTAGATCGCGAACCTAGTTCGTCTGCTGCTGCGAGATTTCGGATATCGAGTCTTTGTTCTTTACTGCCTGATTCTTTAGTTCGCGATCCAAGATCGTTAAGTTCGTGAATTTCGCCGATTTTCGTTCGTGATTAAAAAAAAAAAGGATAGCCCATCATCTTTTGTGAACTGCTTGGGTTCACGCAAAGGGGGGTAACCATTTGAAAGCTCTCCTCTAATGGAAATAATTTTGTATCGACTCTCCAGCGATTGAAATCAGTTAGTAGCTGGTTGATTTTAACTTCTGTTCTCGATTCGAAAGTGAACATTTTCATTCGGCACGGTCCAAATTAACAGTAGAGTTTACAATGCTGTCGAAATAAGCGCGTCAACCAGCCGCCGTGGCGAAGTGGTTAGTGTCGCGGACTCCGGGCTAGGGGGTCGTGGGCTCGGAATGAGCGGCGTGGGTGCGGTGCCAGTGAAGTGGCGCAGAAAATGGGACAGCAAAAGAAAAAGAAAAAAAAAAAAAAAAAAAAGAAAAAAAAAATCAGAGAGATGTCTAAAATCGACTTCACAGCCAGTTAAAAACGGTTCCGAGTTCGGCGTGTCTAATAACGAATCTCAGTCAAGCGCCAGTGAGCAGGCTGCATTCTCTCCCTTGAGAAAAGATCATTCAAAGTTCAAATCAAGAATACAGTTCTCAGGTTCGTCGTAGCTCTGCAAACGACGATCGAGAATCGTGAGCTTCACGTAAGAGAGTAACCACGGTTTGTCACTTCACGGCCTTCACAGTTTTTTTGTTTTGTTTTGTTTTTTCTTATTTCTCCGAAAGAAATGCCTTTGGTGCGTTAACATGAGTAAGCTGTAAGCTTGACAGTGGGGAGAAGCTGTGTGAGAAGGGAGGAGGTAGGGTGGGGAGATGGGATGGGTTGGAGGGGAGGGGGAGGGGGGGTGTTACAGGGAAAGGCACGAAACTGGGGAGGAGGTGTGGGGGGAGGGGGGGTGGGAGGGGGGGGGGCAGACAGGCTACGTTTCCTTGATGTATCACCTGCTGGCACTCTACTTCCAGTGTCTCTACAACTGTGTCTCTTTGCCTCTGAGTGTTTTTTTTTTTCTGTGTCTCTGTTTCTGTGTATTTGTGTCTCTGTTGTCTTTGTCTGTCATGTCCGTCTGTCTGTCTGTCTGTCTGTCCGTCTGTCTATCTGTCTGGCATGTCCGTCTGTCTGTCTATATGTCTGTCTGTCTGTCCGTCTGTCTGTCTATCTGTCTGTCTGTCCGTCTGTCTGTCTGTCTATCTGTCTCTCTCTCTCTCTCTCACTCTCTCTCTCTCTCACTCTCTGGGGAGGACAGGGCGGATGGGTAGGTGTCTCTCTGTGCTTTCTTTCATTCTTAATTCGTTCTGTTCGACTCTCTCCTCACCTAGTATGTGTGTGTGTGTGTGTGTGTGTGTGTGTGTGTGTGTGTGTGTGTGTGTGTGTGTGTGTGCGCGCGTGCGTGCGCTTGTGCATTCAATGCCTGTGTGTGTGTGTGTGCGCGCGCGTGCGTGTGTGTGTGTATGTGCGTGTGCGTGCGTGCGTGCGTGCGCGCGTGCTCAAGCGCACACGCGTGCATGTGTGCGAGCTACGTACGTAACCGTATGAATTCACCTATGACTGTATGTGCGAGTGCTTGCTTATGAATACGTGTTTCACCAAACTACACCCATCCTTTGTCCTCTCACACACGCATCACTCCCCGAAACTTCACGCGACACCACCTCACGCGACACCACGCCACGCGACGCCACTCCATGCGACGCCACTCCACGCGACGCCACGCCTCTCAAGCTTACGTCATCACGCAGGGTCTATCCGAATCCACAGTGGGCATCCTGCAAGGCGTTTCCGCCGTCTTCGGGATTCTCGGCTCCTCGGCCTACCCGCCGGTACGTCGGCGTGCGGGGCTTCCGCGGACGGGTTGGCTAGCGCTGTCCTTCCAGGTCACGTGTCTGAGCTTGTGCGTGGCGTCCGTGTGGATGCCTGGAAGTCCCTTCCACCCCCTTCAGCGGGGCGAGGGGCCCTGGCCTGGTGGAGAGTGTGTGGGTTGGGCGACTCCTTTGTCGGAGGGTCCATTCTCGCAAAGGGTGAGGGCGTTTTTTTGTGAGCAGTTTCTTGCGTTGACCGTTTTTTCGGCTGCGTATGGTAGGAGTCAGTATGTGTGTGTGTGTGTGTGTGTGTGTGTGTGGTGTGTGTGTGTGTGTGTGTGTGTGTGTGTGTGCGTGCCTGAGCGCGCGTGTGCGCGCGCACATGTGTGTCTGCACTGTTGTTTGTGTCTGGTGTGTGTTTCGGGGGGAGGGGTGCGTGCGTGCCTGCGTGCGTGCGTGTGTGTGTGTGTCTGCGTGCGTGCGTGTGCGTGTGGTGTGTGTGTGTGTGTGTGTTGTGTGTGTGTGTGTTTGTGCGCATGCATGCATGTTATGTAATCCAATTCGTGTGTGCACACGCAGGCGCCACCGCCGAAGACGTCGCGCAACAGTTCGGATGTGACATACAAAGTCATCACCACCCTCGACAACAACCACAACAGCAGCAGCAACGTCAGCAGCAACAGCGGAGGCAACATGTCCTCCACTGCAGTGGGGTGCCAGTCTCTGGAACCCAGAGGGGTCCTCCTGACTCGTACCTCTCCGTGGGATTCCTTGTGGCTGGAATTTGTCTCTCCAGGTTTGGTGAGTTCCGCTCCAGACCCAACGAAATGGGTCAAGTAGTGGCGTGCGCGTTCGAACTTGTGTCGTACAACTTGTGTGTGTGTGTGTGTGTGTGTGTGTGTGTGTGTGTGTGTGTGTGTGTGTGTGTGTGCTTATATGAGAGGGGGTGACGATGGGGTGGGGGTGGGGAAGGGAGGTGAACGGAGGGGAGGGGAAGGAGAGGAGGGGAGTTGTGGAAGAGGGAGGGAGATGAATGGGGAAGGGGTAGAGGGAGACGAGGGGGTGGTGGAGAGGAGGGTGGGGATGGGGGACAGGTGTGGTAGTTAGTGGATGGGAGATCTAAGATCTAAGGGTGTGTATGTATGTATGTATATGTATGTATCTGTCTGTCTGTCTGTCTGTCTGTTATCAATAAAGGGCACACCTGTGTTATGTGTCCGAGTCTCTTACCTTAAAAAATCAACGTGTTCTTTAACTTGAGAGAGAGAGAGGGAGGGACACAGAGAGAAGGGGGGTAGAGGAGGAGGGGGAGGAAGAGTAGGAGGAGGAGGAGAAAGAGGAGGAGGAGGAGGAGGGGAGAGGGAGAGAGAGAGAGAGAGAGAGAGAGAGAGAGAGAGAGAGACAGACAGACAGACAGACAGGAATACAGAGAGAGAAGAGAGAGAGAGAGGAGAGAGAGGAGAGAGAGAAGACAGACAGACAGACAGACAGACAGAGAATACAGACAGATAGAGAGAGAAAGAAGAGAGAGAGAGAGAGAGAGAGAGACAGACAGACAGACAGACAGACAGACAGACAGACAGACAGACAGACAGACAGAACACGGACAACATTTGTTTAATGAGGGAAAAGAATGAGCATACACCGGGCTTGTTTACATCTTGCTTCCAAAAATAAAATCAACAGGAGGAAACAAACCAGCCTCTCTCTCCTCCCCACTAAACACACGTCTTCATTCAGCAACAATGACAACACCACACACACACACACACACACACACACACACACACACACACACACACACGCTCTTACATACATATATGCACATATAATCACTCTAGGCTAAATCAATTCTACAGACAGACAGGCTGACATGATGACTTGAGGAGTGGGCGGGGGGGGGGGGGGGGGGGAGGTGGGGGGGGGGTAATCTAAGTTCACGGGACGAAAAGTAAAAGAAAGGACCCAGATCAAGGATTATTGGACGACATAGGAGACTGGTCATGAACTCCGAAAGCGAATGTAGAAACACACACACACACACACACACACACACACACACACACACACACACTACACACACACATACACACATACATACACACACACACACACACACACACACACACACACACACACACACACACACACACACACACACCCCTACACACCCACACACACCACACACACACCCCACACACTACACACACACACACACACACACTACAACACACTACACACACATATACACACACACACTCACACACCCACACACTTTCCGTCTCTCTCTCTCTCTCTCTCTCTCTCTCTCTCTCTCACACACACACACACACACACACACTCTCTCTCTCTCATCTCACATACACACACACACACA
>CM065738.1:8034683-8047183 GCA_033310375.1 Conus canariensis
TTTTCTTTCCTACCTGCCAAATCATGGTTACCAGTATTTCTTTCTGAAAAAAAGCTGCCCCAGTCTTAAATAAATGCAAACTTGTGTTTGTTTATTTCTCCAGTTGTTGTTGCGGTGTACATGGCCCAGATACAGGGTATATATATACAAGCGAGCTTGGAACATCCTGTTTTGGGGATGTCTCCTTGTTTTTGTTTTTTTACTGTGTGGTCAGTGTTGACATTTCTGACAGGCGATTTCGTGTCATAAGCAGCATTCGTTCGAAGTTCTTTGCGAAGAATTATTTCATTACGACAGCAAGAGTTACCGTTCTTTTTTTCATTGTTTACTGTTTCCTGCCTCATTTCAGATTTCCTGTCATCAGGGTATCGACTGTCTGCATTGCCAAGTGCCCTAGGCGCACTGTTTCACTGGCATATTTTTGGCTTTTTCTCTTTCTGATTGAACTGTTGAGCTGACCGGTGGGACGACACTGCTTTGGACGTGCTCATCAGAGGCATCTGTTCCATGAACACGGCGGGCTCTGTCACAGATTACCTCCCCTGCAGATCAGAGGATTGTCTTTTCTTTCCACTTTCTGTAATTTCCCAGATCAAATTTGTGTCCATCCAGACATCAGTTACGCTTTTTTTGTTTTGTTTTGTGTTACTTTTACATTTTACAACACATTCGTTTTTTTTTTTTTTTTTTTTTTTTTTTTTTAAATGATGATCATGAAGGGTGCTGCAAACCTGGTGAAGTGGGGGAAAACAGACGATCCTGCATGCCCCCTCTGCCATGAAAAACAAACAGTGGAGCATGTCCTAAGCTCATGTAAAGTAGCCCTGGCTCAAGGAAGGTACACATGGAGGCACAACCAAGTGCTCAAAGAAATTGTACAAGTAGTCTGGGCTAGTACCAACACCACAAAAGGGAAAATCAGGACTCCAAAAGCACCCGCAACATTCTTCACGGCAGGAGGCAGCAAATCATGGCCAAGAACAACAGTGCCACTCGAAACATGCAGGCAGAGTCTGCTGGACGGGGCAGATGACTGGGAGTGCACTGCAGACCTCCCAGAATGGAAGAGTCACCCAGAGATCATCAGCAAGAGTGGCATGAGACCAGACATAGTAGTCCACTCTAAGTCAACCAAGCAGCTGATCATGATCGAGCTCACGGTGCCATATGAGAACAGAATGGAGGCAGCTCAAATCTACGAGACTGAAAAGTATGCTGATCTGGCAAACAGCCTGAGGAGAGAAGGCTATCAGGTCAAAGTCCTCACTGCAGAAATTGGAGCTAGGGGGTTTGTAGGAACGTCTGCATACAGCCTCATGAAACAGCTCTCAGTTGCAGGGAAGGAAAAAACCAGAGCCCTGAAAGCAATGGCAGAAGCGGCAGAGAGGTGTTCAAGCTGGATCTGGTCAAGGAGGAACAAAAGTGAACTTCATAAGGCTTAATTTCCCTACAAATATCAGGTGTCCCTGTGGCTCAGTGGTTAAAGCGCGAGTCATTAAGTGGAAAATGAGCATGTCCAGAGGGTCATGGGTTCGAATCCCAGCCATGGCTCGTCCCAAGATGGGAAAAAAAGGGGCAGCAGAGGGACATCCGGAGTCATGAACCGGGTGTGGCCCAACCCCCTAGAGTGTCAGGAGATAAGGGCCGGAACACTTGCTTGAAGGGGGCTTCTCTTCTGAGGACTCTCTGCTGCCACGCTCTCCACGAGTTTCTTTCTACTGATGCATGGGTAAACCATTGACTTCCGGGAATAGGCCGGAGGACGTCCGGGAAAGACCGGAGGACACTGGGAAAGACCAGAACCAAGGGCTTTGTGGGCTGGCTCCCCACTTTGCCTTAAACATGTGGCTACTAAAAATAAAAGGAAAAGATGCTCCCAGGATTCACCGAAAGGGGGAGAGAATGATGAATCCATCGGTGCTCAACCAATCATGACTGCAAATCCCAAACGGACTATGAACATGGACCAAATGGAATATCCATGTGTCTGTGGAAAGCGTTTCGCTACCACCCGTGGCATGAAGATCCACAGAACAAAGATGGGATGTGTGAAGACTCATCTGAATGAGCAGCAGCGCACTGCATCAGCAGATAAGACGTCGGAAGACCAAGGCCAGGATTTAAACCACAGTGCCAAGGACATCCACGCTGTTGGTTCGGATGAGGAATTTGCACAGGCCCTCGATGCCAGGCGCCTGAAACTCAACCTGCCACGAGCAAACGAAACTGAAGATTGGGAGAAACTGGATGCAAAAATCGTCCAAAGACTCGATGCACTGATAGGGAAAAGCACCCTGGAACACAAACTAGCCACATATGGGGACATTGTGTATGCCACATGTAGAGACGCCTATGGAGCAAAACTACCCAAAGAGAAAACACCTCCAAAGAAATCCAGACGCCAAGAAAAGATGGACAAGATCAGGGTCCAAAAGAAAAACCTCAAGATGCAAATGAAGACCGCACTGCCAGCTGAAAAACAAGGCTTGGAAAAACTGTGGAAAGACCTGAAAGAAAAACACAGTGCCCTCAGCAAAGCGGAATCTGCGAGGAAGAGGAAGAGCAAAAAGAAGAAGACACAAGAGCGCTTCTTCAGAGACCCCTTCCAGTTTGCCAGAACACTGTTTGAGCAGCCAAAATCTGGGACCCTAAGTGTGGACAAAGGAGTTCTTGAGCAGCATCTGAGGAAAACATACTCTGACCCACAGAGCAAAGCACCACTCGACATTCAAGGTCTGGTGTGGCCAACCAACCCTGAGGAACAGTTCAATGGCAAGCCTCCAACGTTGGCGGAAATCAAGAAGGTGGTCGACAAAGCCAGAGCCAAATCATCACCAGGGCCAAACGGAATACCTTACCAGCTTTACAAGAAATGTCCCAAGGTGCTGGAGTGGCTCCACAGGCTGCTGCGATCGGCTTGGAGAAACCAGAAGATCAGCGGCCAGTGGATGACGGCAGATGGTGTGTACATCCCCAAAGAGCAAAACTCAAGTGACATTAGCCAGTTCAGGCCAATATCACTACTGAACGTCGAAGGGAAAATCTTCTTCTCTGTCATGGCAGCAAGGCTGACCAAGTACCTGATGGAAAACAAGTACTTGGATGTGTCAGTCCAGAAAGGTGGCATCCCAGGCGTGGCGGGCTGTGTAGAACACGCCACAATGATCTGGGACGCAATCCAAAAAGCAAAAACAGAAAAGAGAGACCTGGACGTAGTGTGGCTTGATCTGGCAAACGCATATGGATCTGTGCCCCATGAGATGATACAGTTGGCTCTTGAGATGTACCATGTGCCAAAGAACATCCGCGACATGCTCAAGAAGTACTTCAATGGCTTCTCAATGCGGTTCTCTACCAAGGAGTACACAACAGACTGGATCAACCTGGAAGTGGGTATTGCAATGGGCTGTGCAATTTCCCCAATACTGTTCGTGCTGGCAATGGAACTCATCTTGAAAGCAGCAACAAACAACGCGAGACAAACAGACCTTGGCGATGGATACAAGATGCCTCCTCTCAAGGCCTTCATGGATGACACTACAGTGATTTCATCCAGAGAAGACGAGACACGTCATGTGCTGGAGAGGCTGGACGACATAGTTGCCTCATCCAGAATGAAGTTCAAGCCAAAGAAATCACGGAGTCTCTCACTGAGGAAAGGAAAAGTGGCCGGATCTGTGGTCTTCAGTGTTGCCAACCAGGCCATTCCAACAGTCACAGAAGAACCAGTCAAGAGCCTTGGAAGATGGTATGATGATACGCTGAAAGACACACAAAGAGCAAAAGAAACCAAGCAGATGGCGGAGGAAGGCTTGGAGACCATTGACCAGTGTGGGCTCCCTGGCAAATACAAGGTCTGGTGTCTGCAGTTCATGCTGATACCAAAGCTGCTATGGCCTCTGATGATATACGACATCTGCACCAGCATAGTGGAGGCAATGGAAGCCAAAATCAACAAGTTCACAAGGAAATGGCTTGGTGTCCCACCCTGTCTGACTGACATAGCGCTGTACTGTCGCCAAGCAAAGCTGAAACTACCCCTGAAATCCATCCTGGAGGAATACAAAGCAGGGAAGATCAGACTTCAAAGCATGCTGGAGGACTCAGGAGACAAGGTGGTAGAAGCAATTAAGCCCCAGCTGAAGACAGGCAGAAAATGGAAAGTTCAAGAGGCGATGGATTCTGCAAAAGAAAGTCTCAAGATCAGAGAAATAACAGGACACACACAGACCAACAGACAGGGACTGGGGTGACCAAAACTGAATGGTGGTCAAAGGCCAAAGGAAAAGCCAAAAGAGACATGATGATTAGGAGATGAGAAAAGAAGAAGACCAAAAAAGACTCCAAAAAGCAGTCCAGCAGAGCCAGCAAGGGCAATGGACAACGTGGGAGAATGCACTCCAAAGAAGTCTCACTTGGAAATTTTGACATGTTGGCACATGCCCCCTACAGGACAGCATTCATTCTCAGATGCATGCATATGAACCTTCTAGCCCTGCAAGATGCAAACTGGTAGAAACCAAGAAAATGGACTCCAAAGGGCAAGAATCAGCAACGATGCCTGCATAGGGCCTGGACCATACTGGGAGTGCACATCCAGAAGAAAGTCACCAACATGAATGGCATGGACATGTGCCCTCAAGCTCAGTGATCAGATCAGCTAGCCTTCTGGCCTCAATAGGAAAGTAGTGACGAACACTAGGAGGCTATCAGCACCCACTGCAGAAATGGAGCTGTCCATAAGCTCATAAAGCTCTCAGTGAGGACCAGAGTGAAGCAAGGCAGAAGCAGAGTGGGCTAGTACCAACACCACAAAAGGGGAAAATCAGGGCTTCTCTTCTGAGGGACTCTCTGCTGGCCACGCTCTCCACGAGTTTTCTTTCTACTGCTGTTATAAAATCATTGTCTTTAGACTCATTCACAAAATGACACTCACAATCGGTAAAGGTCAAGTTACAGTCTCTGCACACACGCCACGTCTGTTAACAATTGTATTGCACCCTGTCTGAATTTCTATATTTGACTGGTAGTTTATCTTTAATAAATGTGACACTTCAGCACGAAATCAGTCTTAACTCGATTTTTTGAACAGCGTTTTGAGTTACACATATATTAAAATTTTGCAGGCTTCCCTGTTGATTTGATCTGACAATGAATGAGCACTGAAAAAGAAATAATGAAGGTATGGCTATTTGAAGGAGGGTTACTATGCTGACGGCCATATTGAGAACACAGCTTCAATCAGTTTTCACTGTTCCCTCTTGCACACTTTCTTTCTAGCCTGTAAAACCTCCTTTTTTTTTGGTGTTACTAATTTACCAAACGTTTTAAAACAAATGAATACTACCACATGAAAATTTATAAACACATAAAAAAGTTAACTTGCCTCAGACTGACACCTCCCCCCTCCCCCTCCCCCCGCTGCCCCTCCCCCTGCCCCCACCTAATCCGGCCTCTAACAGCGAAATCCCCCCCCCTCCCCATGCCCCCCCCCCCCCCCCCCCCCGCCACACACACACACACATGTAAATACCAGAGAAACACAAAAGTTTACAAAAACGCGGAAATAAATTAAAAAAAACAAAAACAGTATATTTGATATTCGGTGAATACTCGGGATGATGCTGTCAGGTTTGTTACAGGTATAGAAGATGAATCAGCCATCTTGTTCCTGGGCACCTCAGTGGAGTGAAATGCTGAAATGATTTGCGATGAGAGTTGGTTCCCATCTGTCGTTGAACCAATCAGAACAAAGAAAAGCTGAAATCGGGTCACTGGTATCGGCAAGTTCATGAAGGCTGTCGTTGGACGGACGTGGTGGCGCCCTCCGGAGGGAGAGCTCACACACGCCGGCTCCGCGACTAAGCAATTATTGTCGTCAGTAGGGGGCTTAGTAGGTGGTGTCCTGCGTATGTTAGATCAGAACAGGCGCCACTGTGGGTTGCCTCTTGACGACTTGACATTGCTCCCTGTGGATTACCGGTGCAGGGGCTGCCACGGGCCGTGCCAGGCTGTGGCTGTGAACGAGTGGTTCTGAATGAGCGGCACAGGTGCAATGCCACTGAGCTGGCAGAGAAGATGGGACAGCAGCAACAACAACAAAACACACAACAACAACAAAACAACAACAAACAACTAAAAAAACAATACAACAACAACAGCAACAACAACAACTACAAAATATTTCAACATACACAATACTTTTTCTTTCTTATGAGCTGCTTGTTAACATTACTCAAGTATAACATGATCATTTACTATTAATTTTTGTCGGACCTGATTCTAATAGTCGATTCACGCCCAGAAAAAAAAATCTTGGAGACTGAACAATCTGCTGTTTTTGATCTTTGTGATTTGATCAATCCATAGCCAACATAAGCAAGGGCGTCGCTCTTGCACATCAGTATGTGTGTGTGTGTATGTGTGTGTGTGTGTATGTGTATGTGTGTGTGTATGTGTGTGTGTGTGTGTGTGTGTGTGTGTGTGTGTGTATGTGTATGTGTTGTGTATGTGTATGTGTATGTGTGTGTGTATGTGTGTGTGTGTGTGTGTGTGTGTGTGAGAGAGAGAGAGAGAGAGAGAGAGAGAGAGAGAGAGAGAGAGAGAGAGAGAGAGACGAACCTTGCTCACTTCGATTGTTCGGTTATTTCCTTCCCTATTTCCACACCTGCCCCCTGTCACACACACTTTCCCGATCACCATCTATTGTACGTCACACAGGCAATGCCGAAGGAGTCATGGACAGACAACGTGAAGACTGGACAACTTACAACGCCTCTACGCGGTTGCACCGGACCAGCGACAGGGAGCTATGGGGATAGATCCGCGAGTATCCAAACGGTTGTCCGTGGCAGCACCTTAACGACCAAACTTCATCATGTCAAGGATCGATGATGCAAATGACGTTATTAAACGAATGACGCCTCAGATTCCCAGTGCTACGTCACGGGTCCTTCCTGAGGCACGTGCTACGGACGCCAAGCGCTGTAACTGTGTCCGCTTAGCTTGGCAGACCCAGCAACGAGGAAATTCCCGCACAGAGTATGGACCAATCAGTGGAGCGTTTCTGATTGTGGCGTTCTGGACCAAATAAAAACTTGACCATAAACGAACCAACCAACCAACCGGAAGAAAAAAAAAGAAAAAAGTATGACAAAGCAAAGAAAAGAACAAAAAAAAAAAAAAAAAAAAAAAAAAAAAAGACCCCCCCCCCCCCCCTCCTGTTCTCCAGTCCTTAAAGAGCATCCATCTTGTTTACACCGACAATGTAGATAATTGATAATCAGCGGAAGGCAGTGGAATCTGAGAATGGATGCTCAAAGTTTTCTTTGTTTCTTTCTTTCCTTCTTTTTTCCTTTCCCTCTTTTTTTCTTTTTCTTTCTTCCTTCTTTCCTTTCTTTCTTCCTTTCTTTCACGCACTCTCTCGTTTATTCAATAGTCATAAATATTCTAATTTTATTCTTTTCTAATATTTGAGCTGTGGCGTGCAGTTTATTTTGAACCGTTTTATCCCATCTTGTTTCCTTTTTCTGTTCTTACTGGGGCAGCTTTTAGTTTGTATGCCTCTTGGCTGCTTTCTTCTGGAAATTTCTGGAAAGTTCACTCTATAACGGTCGTTTCATTTTCATTTTTTTTTTCTAAATACAGGACTTTTTTTTGTACTTTCGCGTTTCTCTCTCTTTAGTGGAGTGAGACGGTGCGAAGGGGAGAGGGGGGGGGGGGGGGGGCGGTAGGTTTTGGAAAATGTGTCTGTGTAGGGGTGGCGTAGATTGGTGGGTAGAGGGGTGGGGGGGTGGGGGAAGCGTTTTTCCATGCAATACGAAAACTTATCAGAACCCGCCGTGGTCTTTTTTTTTTTTTTTTTTTTTTTTACAGCAACATACCCCTAACGGTGCCATAGCTTCAATTCCTGAAACTATCAGAAGACAGCCTTTAATTCTTTGACTCGCGGTGGGTGAGGGGAGATGGGGGGGGGGGGGGGGTTGGGGTGGGGGGGGAGCTGGGAAGAGTGGGGGAGAGGAACATCCGACATTTTCACACGATCAGTTGACTGTCATGTAGATCCCGTGGTGACACACCAGTTATTTCTGTGATCTCGTTCTAGGCGACTTGCTTTGATCGACAGCCACAGAAAAAAAGAAGGCTCCACAAGCAATCTTGGATATATGGAATTGGATCACTGCGTATTTTCACTGTGTGTTCAGAATCTTCCAGTTGTTGTTCGGGATTCCTATTTCTTCTTCTTCTTCTTCTTCTGTGTGTGTGTGTGTGTGTGTGTGTGTGTGTGTGTGTGTTGTGTTGTATGTGTGTGTGTTGTGTGTGTGTGTGTGTGTGTGTGTGAGAGAGAGAGAGAGAGAGAGAGAGAGAGAGAGAGAGAGAGAGAGAGAGAGAATGTGTGTGTGTATGTGTGTGTACGCGCGCAAGATTTCCCTAAGCCTTGCCAAAAATTGGACGAATTCGAACTCACAGAATTAGAGAAAAGGAATAATCATTGATCGATAGGACTGATTAACAGACCGACGAACAGACTGGCTGATATGATTCTTTTTGATTGAGCCAATCTATCATCCACTACACCTTGATGATGATGACAGATGGACATTCTCGGCTATAGGATTATTTCAACGATCGATCCCTGTTAATACGTATATACATCGTCATGGTGACAAAAAAAAAATCCACTCGCAAAATTACATCTATCACTGCAGTACATGTCATTTACATAATGATACATCATTGTGGTACACAGACATCCATGCACACCAAAACTATAACGTGAAGGCATTGTACACTGTTTGACACTGTAGCAATGGTTCCTATGAATGACAGCAGTAAATGGAGAGAGAGAGAGAGAGAGAGAGAGAGAGAGAGAGAGAGAGAGAGAGAGAGAGAGAGAGACAGAGAGACAGAGAGAAAGACAGAGAGAGAGAGAGACAGAGACACAGAGAGAGACAGACAGACGGAGAGAGAGACAGGCAGACAGAGAGAGAGAGAGAGAGAGAGAGAGAGAGAGGAGAGAGAGAGTCACACAAGCAAGGAAAGGCATTCTACATGGCTTCACAAAGAACTTGAATAAGAAAAGTCTGGTTAGGTCGCTCAACTTGTCCATATATTTGAAGTCTGCCATTTTAGCGAAGGAATCGGACTCAAGGCACAATCACATACCTTTTGTTTATTATGAGACAAACCTAGCTAGATGAAGTGAAAGAGCTGTAGTCTTTTAATGGTTGGCTACCGTAAAACTGCACTGAAATCCACAGAGTTAAAGACAAGTTGGAAACACTTTGATCTGTCACGTGGTCACTGTGCTTCATGTGCTTGGCAGTCAGATCATGATTGTCACGCTACATGAACGTTAGTCACGTGCACGCCTGTGTAATAATAACCCTGACTCAAACATTCTGTAAAGGGTCAACCTGTCAACCCCCCCTATACATCAGGCGGTAAGTGATGTTACCCACAATGGCGAACGTTTTGTGCCATTGAATGAAAAACAAATCTTTCTGTGATGAACCTATGTCTTCCACAGCAGAGTCATCTAATAGATGCGACAATGTGGCTCCGTACAGTGAGACAGTAATGGTTTGGATGTGTTTAGGCATCTGTTCTAGGTATTCTGACATTTCGTATGATTACAGTTTTGACCATCCTTAACTGATTCGCTCTATACATTTTCAAATGGTTCAGGACCACAGGAAGACGAGACGCCCAAACAGACAGCACGAGGCCTCTACTATACATAGCCGAACTTGAAGAGGTGGAGGGGTGGGAGGTGGTGGTGGAGTGGGGTGGGGGCGGGGGGCATTCTCTCAAGCGAACATGAGCCCTATGCTGAGGACCCAACCAACCGGAAATTCCAGAGAAAGAAGGCCTCCAGCTCCTCTGAAAACATCCGGAAGGAGTTGATCATGCTATGGGGAATGACGGAAGGAAGGCATCGACGTTCACCCCCCCCCCCCTCCCCCCCCCCCTCCCCGTTTCAGCCTCCTGCCAGTGCCTACGCTGTCCTGACATAAATGCCACTGTCCTCAGTGTGTCCAGCCATCGCCAGGTCCACCCACTGTCCTCAGTGTGTCCAGCCATCGCCAGGTCCACCCACTGTCCTCAGTGTGTCCAGCCATCGCCAGGTCCACCCACTGTCCTCAGTGTGTCCAGCCATCGCCAGATCCACCCACTGTCCTCAGTGTGTCCAGCCATCGCCAGGTCCACCCACTGTCCTCAGTGTGTCCAGCCATCGCCAGATCCACCCACTGTCCTCAGTGTGTCCAGCCATCGCCAGGTCCACCCACTGTCCTCAGTGTGTCCAGCCATCGCCAGGTCCACCCACTGTCCTCAGTGTGTCCAGCCATGAGGACCACAAAGCTGATGCATCATAGGATCGATGGTCAGCCCATCGACGATGATGATGACGAGTTTCAGGTGTTCTGGCATTTTGTACAATGAGTAGTCATTTCAAAGACTTCTGGGTCAGAATTCATGTCGACTTAGAAGATTGCTTAAACTCTTCTGAACTCTAAACACTTGTTTAAGCTCTTCTTAGCTCTAAACACTTGAGAAAGTCCGTGAAAGGATAGTCAGGAGTACCTAATAACCCTAGCAGTCCTCTTATTAAGAATCAACTTATAATCCCTATCCAGCATGTAATACGTGGTACATGGAATGCCGACAGCCAATATGATACACGATTCAGTAACTTTTGTGACGAAATGGTGTCTTCCACAGCAGAACGCGTCATTTAACAGGGGCGACAATTAGGCTTTGTACAGACAATTTCGCTTTGACGTCAAAAACAGGATGTCCCAATTCTGTGAGATGTCCCAATTGGGACATTTTGCAGGGGGGGGGGGGGGGGGGGGGGGGGCGTGTAATGTCCTAAATTGGGACATTTCGCGGCGAGAGCACCCATCTTGTGGAAGAAACCGTTATTTTGTTGGTTGAATGTGCACTTGCGTATGCGATGAAACGCCGACACTAGCTACGCAAGCGAACATTCTCGCCACCTCGCCTCTGTGACACGCCTCTCTGGATATTTGTCTTCTCTTGCATGATAGTAGAGACAGTGGCCATCCGCTGACATGACCACTGTAAAATCAAAGGCACTAAAAAAATAAATGAATAAAACAAAAGGAACAGGTAATTCTCTCTTAGTGCTCTGAACAGGACAAACCTAATCTGCTGACCAGAGTTGAGCTTCTTATTTTTCTGTTCTGTCCAACGTCAGAACAAATATCAGATTAACTGGTCCCAAGACCTTTTACTATTATCATCATCATTATTATTATTATTATTATCATTATTATTATCATCATCATTGTTGTTATATTCATCATCATTATCATTATTATTTTTTTTATTGTTTACATACTCGCACCCCATATCGCATCCCCCCCCCCCCCCCCCGCCCCCACTTTTTCGTTCTTGCCCTACTTCCCCCACGTCCTTTCTCGCCCCCCCCCCCCCCCTCCTCTTTCTCCATTGTCTCTATCAACGCAGATTCAACATTCCGCTAACAACTTCCCACACCCCAGAGCAAGTTGTATGAGTCCAACGTTTCACTGTCAGCGAGTGGAGTAAAAATAACATCTGATGTGCGGCAGCCATTGAATTCTCTCTGAACGTTGTTCATGAAAGCTGATCATATAAACGGGAATTTGAAGAATGTTAACTATAGAGAGCAGTCTGCACAGCACTTGAAGTACCTGGCTCATTGGACAGACGTGATGATGACCCCTGTGAAAGGTCAAGGTGAACGGTGTGACCCGCTGACCTGGTCTATGATGCTCATTATTAAAATAACGTGAAAATCTCTCATTGGCTACCATACTCGTAACACCTGCAGTCAAGACTCACAATTCCTCACGCCAGTGAGATATAAGCCATCGCTGTTACAAACACCACTCTGCAACAGAAACCAAGAAAAGTACCAACGAAATAAACCGAGTCCAGCACTGAAAAATGAAAAGTCACGACAGCTTAAATTTTTTTTTTTTTTAACTCATCACTGGGTTCGCTTCCCATACACACGCGCGGTGCACATTTATGTTTGAACTGTGCTGTATGACATGTTATGAGTAGCAAAAGCGAAAGACATCTCAGAGATATCGACTTCCACGAAACACGAACCGACCGATCTCGTGTTTGTGTAGACGAATGGAATATGATGCAGACTGTAGTGAATTAACTCGACTTACGTCCAAAAATTACCTGAGGGCATATTTCATTATATATATATATATCTATATATCTATATATATATTATATATATATATATATGTATATATATACATATATATATGTACATGTGTGTATGCATATATATATACACACACACAGATATACACACACATATACATATAATATATATATATATATATAGGTCACAGCAAGCAAAATCACCAGCAACACCCATAGTGAACACTTAAGCAGACAGGATCAGGGGGAACGGAGGGGTGGGCGTGGGGCTGGGCACGGGCAAGGAAGGGTGAGAAGTGGGAGAGAGG
>CM065738.1:8054683-8057183 GCA_033310375.1 Conus canariensis
CTTGTGGATTGGGCTGAAGAAGAATCCATAAATGTATAAGCGTTGAAAGAATCCGTGACTTTAAGATAGCTTTCCTACCCCATAGAGCAATTTGCCTTATGGTGCAGATACTGGTGTTTGACAAATGCCTTGTTTCTGATCGTTTGTTAAAGTAGTTGATAAGTCGTCGTTCAAATCATTTCCAAACCTTATTCCAAGGATCTTAAATCTTTGTGGGTTCCATTCAATTCTTCAGTGCTGAATCTAAATTACTGATGAAATATCTTTTCTTCCGGACCAAACCGTGCGGGGTTTTTTCCCCCCCGGCATTCATATTCAAACCTGTTACTTTACCAAACCTTTTTAAGCGCACACATGCAAGATTCCAACGTCTATTTATTTTCTGCAAGAGTGAATTCTGGACCATCAGCGTATGGGGACGTTTGCCTTCCATGTGTTCCTTATGGCCATGCCCTTCATCTTTAACAGTTTCTCTTACCGTCATCGCCAGAACTTCAGCATAGCGACGTGGGCGTAATGCCACGGGAGAGAGGGGGTAAGAATGGGGAAGCGGAGTGGTGGGCGGGGTGCGGGGGTGGGGGTGGGGGCGGAGTCGGGTAGAGGGAGGTGGGGTGGGATGGAAGTAGGTGTGGAAAATGAGGCAGTATTCACCCCATCCCCCGCAACACACACACAACACAACCACACACACACACACACACACCCCACACACACACACACACACACACACACACACACACACACAACACACACACACACCTACACACACACACACACACGTACCTCTACACACACACACACGTACCTCTACACACACACACACACACCACACCACACACACACCAACAACACACACCCACACACACACACACCACACACAAGCACGCACGCGCACAATATACACCTCCTTAACACTCCAGGATGAGATTGACGACCTCTTCCAGACTATGTGTAGATGTTGCGGGTGTCACGACCCCCTGGCCGCACACCAAAAATGAATGCGCCGAGGCTTTGCTTAACGAGTCCAGTATTTACAGACTGGGGCAAAAAGATTATTTTGAGAATTTTTCTTGTGTCTGAAAGTTTATTCTCCTCATTTCCTTTCATATGGTCTTCGAGGTACAAGCCAGGTGGTTCATATGGCCATCAAGGTACAAGCCAGGTGGTTCATATGGCCATCAAGGTACAAGCCAGGTGGTTCCAAGCAGACAGATTCAAATCAAAGGAATGGGGTTATTTTGTGCGCTTGAGGCTGGCGCAAAGATGTGGGTCACGGGTGAGTGCAAAGGCCTGAAATGTGTGTCAAATAAGGAGAAGGTCATGTATTTGAAGACTGTTTGTGATTTCATCGGTGAAGATCCCCTCCCAAACAAGGGAAATAATTGGTAGAGAGCTGTTCTTTTGATGAACTATCAGTTTAACATTAAATGCTGGCTCAAATTTAAGGGTGGTCTCAAAATGCTTGCATGGATTATTTGTGTTTTAGTGGAAAATCCTAACTGGTGTGTGTGGCCTGCAGCTTCGATTTTTGTGCGATTTTCTGGACAGAGAAATGGTGGTGGTGGTGGTGGTGGTGGTGGTGAAGTGGGTTGGCTGGCTATGTAAAAAAAAAAAAAAAAAAGAAGGCTGATAGGGAGTGGAGGGAGGAGGCAATGGAAAGAGAGTGGTTGGGGGGGGGGGGGAGGGGGGCTGTGGGAGAAGGTGGGTGGGGTCAGGGGCAATAATACTATTAGCCAAACAGGAAACCACACACAGACAGTGGAACTGTTGTCAGTCACCGTGGACAGCCCAGAGGTTTAGTTTCCACGGGTTCCATTCTTCTTCTGTGATTGTTTGTTTGTTTGTTTGTTTGTTTGTTTGCACCGGAGAAAGACAGACCAGTTGTGTGCAACCGTTTTTTTTTTTTAAATGTACTTATCTATTTATCAATTCATTTATTTATTTACTTAGTTTATCTTTTATCCATTTGTTATTTATTTATCTGTTTATTTATTTGCATGCAGCTTGTGCATGTATACAGATATCACATATACCTCCCCCCCCCCATGCATGCGCGCGCACGCGCCTGTGTTTGTGTGCGCGTGCGTGCTATGTGCGTGCGCGCGCGCACGTGTGTGTGCGTGTGTGTGTGTGTGTGTGTGGTGTGTGGTGTGTGTGTGTGTGTGTGTGTGTGTGATCTGTATATACGCAAAAGCTGCATATAAAAAAAATAATTAATACTCTGTGTGTGCGTGCGTGCGCGCGTCCGTGCGCGCACGCGCGCGCGTGTGTGTGTGAAATCTGTATACACGCACAAGCTGCATATCAATAAATAAATAACATTGTGTGTGTGTGTGTGTGTGTGTGTGTGTGTGTGTGTGTGTGTGTGTGTGTGCGCGCGCGGCGCGCGCGCGCGCGGGTGTGTGTGTATGCGTGTTTATATATATATATATATATATCTCTTCTGTATACACGCACAAGCTGCATATGAATAAACAAACCTGTGTGTGTGTGTGTGTGT
>CM065738.1:8064683-8067183 GCA_033310375.1 Conus canariensis
TAATCCTCTCTCCTTCCCGGCTCTCTGAAAAACAAGAGTCAGCCTCCATTGTAAATCACTTTTACAACATTTTTAGATTTTTTTTTTTGAAAAACGACTGATCATATCCAATTTTAAACTAGTTATGTTTTTAGAAGGAACGCCTTAGTTTTGCTTTTCTCTGTATCATTCAGCGCCTGGCTTGTCTTTTTTCAGATGGTGATAATGATGATGGTGATAGTGATTGTAGGGTGATGATGATGATGGTGATAGTGATGGTAGGGTGATGATGATGATGGTGATAGTGATGATGATGATGGTGGTGATAGTGATGGTAGGGTGATGATGATGATGGTGGTGATAGTGATGGTAGGGTGATGATGATGATGGCGATAGTGATGGTAGGGTGATGATGATGATGATGATGATGGCGATAGTGATGGTAGGGTGATGATGATGATGATGATGATGATGATAGTGATGGTAGGGTGATAAATGATGATGATGGTGATAGTGATGGTAAGGTGATGATGATGATGATGATGATGATGGCGATAGTGATGGTAAGGTGATGATGATGATGATGGTGATAGTGATGGTAGGGTGATGATGATGATGATGGTGATAGTGATGGTAAGGTGATGATGATGATGATGATGATGGTGATAGCGATGGTAGGGTGATGATGATGATGGTGATAGTGATGGTAAGGTGATGATGATGATGATGATGATGATGGTGATAGTGATGGTAGGGTGATGATGATGATGATGGTGATAGTGATGGTAAGGTGATGATGATGATGATGATGGTGATGTGATGGTAGGTGATGGTGATGATGATGGTGATAGTGATGGTAGGTGATGATGATGATGTTGATAGCGATGGTAGGGTGATGATGATGATGATGGTGATAGTGATGGTAAGGTGATGATGATGATGATGACGGTGATAGTAATGGTAAGGTGATGATGTGATGATGGTGATAGTGATGGTAAGTGATGATGTGATGATGATGGTGATAGTGATGGAAGGGTGATGATGATGATGATGGTGATAGTGATGTAGGATGATGATGATGATGTGATGATGGTGATAGTGATGGCAGGGTGATGTGATGGTGATAGTGATGTACGGTGATGATGATGATGGACGGTGATAGTGATGGTACGGTGTGATGATGATGATGATGATGATCGGTGATAGTGATGGTACGGTGATGATGATGGATATGATGACGGTGAGTGATGGTAGGTGATGATGATGGTGATAGTGATGGTAGGGTGATGATGATGATGATGATGATGATGGTGACGTGATGGTAGGGTGATGATGATGGCGATAGTGATGATAAAGTGATGATAATGGCGATAGTTATGGTGATGATAATGGCGATAGTTATGGTGATGATGATGGCGATAGTGATGATAAAGTGATGATGATGGCGATAGTTATGGTGATGATGATGGCGATAGTGATGATAAAGTGATGATAATGGCGATAGTTATGGTGATGATAATGGCGATAGTTATGGTGATGATAATGGCGATAGTTATTGTGATGATGATGGTGATAGTGATGATAAAGTGATGATAATGGCGATAGTTATGGTGATGATGATGTCGATAGTTATGGTGATGATGATGGTGATAGTGATGATAAAGTGATGATAATGGCGATAGTTATGGTGATGATAATGGCGATAGTAATGGTGATGATAATGGCGATAGTTATTGTGATGATAATGGCGATAGTTATGGTGATGATAATGGCGATAGTTATGGTGATGATGATGGTGATAGTTATGGTGATGATGATGGTGATAGTTATGGTGATGATGATGTTGATAGTGATGATAAAGTGATGATAATGGCGATAGTAATGGTGATGATGATGGTGATAGTGATGATAAAGTGATGATAATGGCGATAGTAATGGTGATGATGATGGTGATAGTGATGATAAAGTGATGATAATGGCGATAGTTATGATGATGATGATGGCGATAGTGATGATAAAGTGATGATAATGGCGATAGTTATGGTGATGATGATGGCGATAGTGATGATAAAGTGATGATAATGGCGATAGTTATGGTGATGATGATGGTGATAGTGATGATAAAGTGATGATAATGGCGATAGTTATGGTGATGATGATGGCGATAGTTATGGTGATGATAATGGCGATAGTAATGGTGATGATAATGGCGATAGTAATGGTGATGATGATGGGGATAGTGATGATAAAGTGATGATAATGGCGATAGTTATGGTGATGATGATGGTGATAGTTATGGTGATGATGATGGCGATAGTAATGGTGATGATAATGGCGATAGTTATGGTGATGATGATGGCGATAGTTATGGTGATGATAATGGCGATAGTAATGGTGATGATGATGGTGATAGTTATGGTGATGATGATGGTGATAGTGATGATAAAGTGATGATAATGGCGATAGTTATGGTGATGATAATGGCGATAGTTATTGTGATGATAATGGCGATAGTTATGGT
>CM065738.1:8087183-8097183 GCA_033310375.1 Conus canariensis
AATTCATTTTTGCTGTCCGTTTGAGTGAATTGACTTTATTACGTTGCCTTTTAAATCCATCCGACTTCCCTTCTGCTTCAAGCAGATCGTCGCGTAAGAAACAAGCAGCTTGTATTTCATCAGTCATCCACTTTGGTTGTGCACTATGTTTAACTCGACGCGTTTTGAATGGCGCATGCTTGTCATAAACAGAATTAAACGTGTGTAGCCAATACTCAAGCGCTTTCTCTGGATCAGTATAATTATAAACATTTATAAAGGGGGAATTCATGAGGTCAGTGAGAAAGGTATCTTCGTGGAAGTGTCCGAAAGATCTGTAAGTGATGTGTTTGTGGCCAGTTTTAGGAATTTTGATTCCACTTCTTTTCCACGTAATGCATACTGGAAAGTGGTCGCTGCATCCATTCAAAGGCACACATTTCTCAATGACGTTTTGTGGTTCAGAAAGATAGATGTGGTCAATTAATGTTTTGCTAGTGAGTGTTACTCTGGTTGGCATGTCTATAATTTGGGATAAGTTGTATGAGGTGGTCCTATCTGACCATGATGTTTGGCCCTTCAATAGATCAATGTTGAAATCACCTAAAAGCATTAATTCTGTGGCATCAAGCGATGCTGCATCCATCATGGCCGTAAACTTGTCCATCCAACCAGCATTTTCCGCTGGGTTTCGATATACAAATCCTATTTTGATGGGTTTTGTTCTCTTCAACTTGATTACTAACCAAACTGCTTCAATTCCAAAACTTTCAAGATCATACAAACGTTGGGCATTTAATGTTTCATGAACGTAAAGTAATATGCCTGTAGATTTGGATTCGGTGTGATCTCTGCGTACAATATTGTAGCCAGAGATTAAGACAGTGGCATCAGGGACAGTATCTGAAAGTCTTGATTCAGTGAAGCCAAATATATGAAAGGGTTTGTCTTGATTATACAGTATAGTGGGTACCTCCTGTAACTTGTTTTGTATATGGTTTATATTAAGATGTCCAATACGTAGTCCGTCTTCCTGTGGCCACTTTGAAGATGATTGCACCATTTGTGCAACTAAAACAAATATAGCAAGGATACACTTGAATACAAACTCAATGTGTCCGTATGGTATACACACAACAACAACTATCTTCAATTCAAAAGGATAATGAAAATGAGAAACAAGCAAGTCAAAACAACAAATAAGTGTGATACAACACACTTACACACCAAATCCAACAATGCTCAATGAAAAAGGATAATGAATATGAAAAAGCACAAAAGTTAAATTCACAAAGTTACGTAACACGCTTGTGGCAAGTGTCACCGAAGCTTTATCTACACCACAGGAGGTTTCTGAGCGTGCTCACACACCATTCAGGTACAATAAAACTATGATATAAAAGTCTTGCTTTCTTCAGAAATGCTAATAATGTAGTTCGCAACCACTTTTTCTTCTCAGCTTATCAGATGGTCGGCAGATTCGGAATTACACAGTCCACATTGGCAGATGCATATAGTTCAAACTCTGCACTTTCCACACTAGTGTATATATACATATAGCACACACGCACACGCACACGCACACACACACACACACACACACACACACACACTGATTCAAGTCTAGAACTGGCCATAGTTTGGTGGCATTGGCATGAAGTGTGGCCACTGCCAAAAAGCAGGTGGGAAGCTACGAGGAAAAGAAGGGAAGAACATAGAAGGATACATTGGCGGTGGCATCATGGGTGGTGGTTGTGGAGGCGAAGTGTAGGTCTCTCTACTACCATACGAGAGAGAGAGAGAGAGAGAGAGAGAGAGAGAGAGAGAGAGAGAGAGAGAGAGAGAGAGAGAGAGAGAGATGACAATGACAGTTGTTTATTCATTGAAAGGCAGTTCCCATATATGAAGGGGGTGCGCATGATAAACAACTAGAGCACATTACCGTAAACATAACCAGACAAGCGAAACAGTATTTTGATATTGCGCACTCTCTCATCTGAAAGGCTTCGCATGGTCATATTGATGAATTTTTTATGACACAGTCACAAGGTTATGACATCAAAAGGCTCAGTTCAAAACGATTAAGGCTTCTGTAGAGTGTTGCTGTAGAGTTTTTTTTCTGAGATTAAACAAAACAGGACAATATAAAACAAAGTGTAATTTATCTTGTTTCTTTACAACGTGGACATAGCGACTGATAGTATGTATGATTACTGTGACGAATATAATACACTGCTAAATATGATATCCCAAAACGAAACTTGGTCATGATAGATTCTAAATGGCTATCCATATCAATTAACATATAAGACTGAACAGCATGAATCACGACCAAATGTGCAATACATATTAAATCTGTCGCTTTGAACATGGCGCCATCTACAGCCTATTCGTCTTTGTTTGGAAACTCTTAGAAAGCTTCGTACTTCTTCCGCACCTTGATTTAACCAACAAACCCAAAGCCAAATTCAAAAAGACATATACGAACATTCGACACGTGGGTGTCGATCCCCTCTCGTCTAAACTGCAAAATATTACATAGGCTTTCCTAATTAACTTGTGTGCATCCACACGTGTCAAGTTTACCAGTAAGGAACACAATTCACAACAGCTTTAACACACACAGGAAACAGTTTCCCTGAAATGCCATTTTCTGATGATGCAGGCCACAGTAAATTTCTGTTCAGAGAATCAAATGCCTTTTCAAAGTCAATAAAAGCAATATATAACTTTCGACTGTAGTTGGCATTAAACTGGGTTTGAACACAGGACATGAATGTAAATAAATGATCGAAAGAGGAATATCCTCGCTTATAACCTGCCTGACGTTCCCCTTTTAGATTATACTCTTCAACCCACGCCTGCGATTTGTTATCTATAATAGTGCTATGAATTTTACTGCTAATTTCACAGAGAGTGACACCACTGTAAGTTTCTGGATTATGAATATCTCCTTTCTTGTACAAGGGTAAGATGATTGACTCCACCCACAACTATATCTGGGTAAATACCACAATCAAAAAGTTCGTTTAAGAACTTAACAAAAAAGGAGCAATTTCTTGAAGAGAATATTTCATTACTTTCTTTATTATTTTATCAGGACCAACAGCTTTCTTTAACTACACGTTTCTAATGTCAAGGAATACTTCATCATCAGATATGGGCCTCTTAAAATATTCATCTGTACTCAGATCTGCAAGTTTATAATTTACATAAACAGTGTCCTTTTCAAGCAAGTTTTTAAAAAGTGTATAAACCTCTGATCCACAGGTACTTGATCATTTACAAATGTCTTCTTAGGTAAGGTTTGTGTACCGCATTCCAAAATGTTTTCTGATCACCGATGATTGGGACTTGGGCTCTGTATAGGTGCAGGTGAGACAGAGAAAAGCCACAAGGACATGGACGCCAAAAGGGACTGAAAGAGACTAGAGATACAAGCTCTATATACATGTAGGTTAGAACGAAGGAAGACACAGACATCGGCCCTGTAGAGAGAAACAAACACTGTAGACACAGACCTTGAATAGACAGCCTTTAAAACGGAAGTTCGCCTTGGCTTAAGGCTGTGTCAGGCCAGTTGACATAGGCTACAACACCAAGGCTACATCAAAATGTTGTTATGCTCTGCATAGTTATGCGGGGATTGTCTGCAGTTGTGACAAGCTCCTAGCATAACATTATCAGTCTCCAAAATCCCCCGAAGTCGGAGTGTGGCTGCCCATGTGGCGGGGTAATCAAAAACGGTCACACACGTAATGTTCTCATCCCCAGCTGATGTATTTGTACCATAGTGTTCAAGTACTTCGGCTGTTTGGATGATCCCTGGAGTCTTTAAGCCAGGGTATGACAACATCAACAACAACAAAACAGAAAAACACCAACATGCGAATTTGATCCCTTTAAAGATGCACTTAAAGACAGAAAAACGACATAGGGACACAGGTTCTGAAACGGTGAACACAGAGACGAGAAGAATCATAGAGACACAGTCGATCAACAACACCACAAACAGATCGTAATCTGAATAGGGTCCATTGCACTGGAATTGATGAGACGGCTCCGGGTGATTCGATTGTTCGTTTATCCAGAAACAGGATCTGATTCGGGGACTGAGATGGTCTATGGTAATGCAAGCCCTGCTGGCCTGGGCTGGGCTATTAAGGACGGGGGTGGGGGGGTGGGGAGGGGGTGGGGGTGGATGGGGGGACAGGCTGGATGGAAAAGGAAGGGAGGAGGGGAGGGGGGGGGTAAGGGAAGAAATCAAATGCCCATCGTATAATACTTGGCTGTTTGTCTGTTCTTCTATGATTGTGTTTGTTGGCAGGTTGATTTCTCTCTCTCTCTCTCTCTCTCTCTCTCTCTCTCTCTCTCTCTCTCTCTGTCAGTCTGTCTGTCAGTCTGTCTGTTTATCAGTCTGTCTGTCTGTCTGTCGCTATGTCTCTCTCCCTCTCTCCCCTCCCCCCCTCTCTCTTGCCCAAGCCTCTTCCCACGTTCCGTGCCTCTAATCAGAGTTCACTGCCGGGGCACATGGTCACAGCAGATTGCGTTACTCCAGAGCTGGGGGAAGCGCAGATGATGATGTGTGGGAGGCTGCGCTCTTTGTCCTTATCCACACCACGGGCCTAAACCCCAAGAACGGGTTTTGATCGGCGCACAGAGGGAAAGAGTGAGCATGTTATCATTGGCGTGGGGGCACACAGGGTTCTGCAGAGGTGCACACAATGCCGAGAAATAAGACAGGACGTGATACAGAAATCTCAGCCCTATAACAGATGTGTAGGAGGCCCGGAGACAGGCTCTGTACATTGTCCAGGGAGAGGGACAAAGAGGCATAGGCCATACAGACAGACAAAGAGGCATAGGCCATACAGAAAGAGAAAGAGGCATAGGCCATTACAGAGAACCAAAGAGGCATAGGCCATACAGAAAGACAAAGAGGCATAGGCCATACAGAGAGACAGAGGCATAGGCCATACAGAAAGACAAAGAGGCATAGGCCATACAGAGAGACAAAGAGGCATAGGCCATACAGAAAGACAAAGAGGCATAAGCCATACAGAGAGACAAAGAGGCATAGGCCATACAGAAAGACAAAGAGGCATAGGCCATACAGAAAGACAAAGAGGCATAGGCCATACAGAGAGACAAAGAGGCATAGGCCATACAGAGAGACAAAGAGGCATAGGCCATACAGAAAGACAAAGAGGCATAGGCCATACAGAAAGACAAAGAGGAATAGGCCACACAGAAAGGCAAAGAGGCATAGGCCATACAGAAAGACAAAGAGGCATAGGCCATACAGAAAAACAAAGAGGCATAGGCCATACAGAAGTGTACACAAGGCCGGGGACAGATGCACAGGGACGTTGGGTATATAGAGATCCACATAAAACGGGGAAGAGAGAGACATGGGGGCGTAGGCTCTGCAGAAGTGTGCATAAGGCCAAGGAGAGAGACCCAGGGACATAAAACATATAGAGATGTACAGTACGCTGGAGAGAGAAGAGAGAGAGAGAGAGAGAGAGAGAGAGAGAGAGAGAGAGAGAGAGAGACAGACAGACAGACAGACAGACAGACAGACAGACAGACAGACAGAGACAGAGAGAGAGAATGGGGACATTGGACCTAAAGAAGTGTGCATAAGGCCAGGGAGAGATGTATAGAGACATACGAACGATAGAAGTATACATCAGGCTGGGGAGAAAGACATGGGGACATTGGACCCACAAAAGTTTAGGTCAGGGAGGGAGACATAAGGACAAAGGCCAAACACAGATGCACATATGGCCTGGGAAAGAGACGCAGGCCCTTCCGCGGTGTACACAAGTGCAGGGGCAGTGCTTATGAAAATAAGTAAACTCGAGAAGAGAGAGACATAGGGACGTAGGCCCCATAGGTGTGTACATAACGAAAATAAGAGGCACTAGCACGTAGGACCTATAAACGAACACGTAAAGACTGGGGAAAAAAAACCCAAAGGGCAACGGCATAAACAAGAAAACATCCATAAAGACAGGGAGGGACATTTTGGGACATGGGATTCAGAGGTAAACACGGAGACGAGGGGAATTAGAATGACATCGTCAATGAAGAACCAGGAAATCACAGTCTGAAGAGGACCGATCGCACAGGAATAGTGAGATGTCTATGAATGATTCGATTGTCTGTCTGGAAATAGAATCTGAAGCCAGGGCTCCGATGGTTTGTGGCAATGCTGGCCTCCAGTTTATGGTATTGCAGACAGTAGTAGGGGATGGAAGGGGGCGAGTGCGGGGTGTGGGGGTCCAGGCGGAAAGAGGGAAGGAAGGGGGGGGGGGGGGGGGTGTGGGGGTCCAGGCGGAAAGAGGGAAGGAAGGGGGGGGGGGGGGGTATCGTAAAATGCTTGTTTCTCTGTCTGTTTTTTAAATGTCTGTGTCTGGCTGTGTGTGTCTTTTTTTTTTTATCTCGGCTGTTGAATTTCTGTCTGTCTGTCTTTCTGTCTATCTGCCTGTCTGTCTTTCTGTCGGTCGGTTGGTCTGTCTGTCTGTCTGTCTGTCTGTCTGTCTGTCTGTCTGTCTGCTCTCTCTCTTCCTCTCTCTCTCTTCTCTTCTCTCCCCTCTCTCTCTCTCTCTGTCAGTCTGTCTGAAACTTTGCAGTTGATATTAATGGGAAATTTCATGTTAAAAACATTGTGAGAGTTACTTTCTGCACAAAAACTGTTGACTAAAGGACTACGTCACTCTCTCAAATCGAGATGTATTTCTCTATGAGTTTTATGTCCTCATGCCCTTGCTCGTTGTCCCTCCACACCACAGTACTACCTATGTCCGTCCTCATGTCTAGCTTTCTGGCCTTATGTACACATCTATAGTGCCTATGTCCCTGTGTATCTCTCCTCGGCGTCATGCACATCTCTAGAGTCCCTATGTCCTTGTGTCTCTTCCCACAGGATGATGTACACCCGTTTAGAGTCTGTGTCCCTGTGTCTCTTCCGACAACTTAATGTACACCTATATAGTGCCTATGAACTGTGTCTCTTCCCGCGGCCTAATGTTCACCTCTATAGTGCCCATATCACTATGTCGCTTCACATAGCCTAATGTACACATCTATAGTGCCTATGTCCCTGTGTCTCTTCCCATGGCCTAATGTTCATGTCTATAGTGCCTATGTCCTTGTGTCTCTTCCAATGGCTTCATGTACAACTCTATAGTGCCTATGTCCCTGTGACTCTTTCTATGGCCTAATGTCCACCGCTATAGTGCCTATGTCCCTGTGTCTCTTGTCATAGCCTAATGTACACCTCTATAGTGCCTATGTCCCTGTGTCTCTTGTCATAGCCTAATGTACACCTCTATAGTGCCTATGTCCCTGTGTCTCTTGTCATAGCCTCATGTACACCTTTATAGTGCCTATGTCCTGTGTCTCTTCCAATAGCATACTGTACACCTCTATAGCGCCTATGTCCCTGTGTCTCTTCACATGGCCTAATGTACACCTCTATAGTGCCTATGTCCCTGTGTCTCTTCACATGGCCTAATGTACACCTCTAAAGTGCCTATGTGCTTGTGTCTCTTCCAATGGCCTAATTTATACCTCTATAGTGCCTATGTTCTTGTGTCTCTTCCGATGGCCTAATTTATACCTCTATAGTGCCTATGTCCTTGTGTCTCTTCCAATGGGCTAATGTATACCTCTATAGTGCCTATGTCCTTGTGTCTCTTCCCATGGCCTAATGTACACCTCTATAGTGCCTATGTCCCTGTGTCTCTTCGCATGGCCTAATGTACACCTATATAGTGCCTATGTCCCTGTGTCTCTTCACATGGCCTAATGTTCACCTCTATAGTGCCTATGTCCCTGTGTCTCTTCCAATGTCTTAATGTACACCTCTATAGTGCCTATGTCCCTGGTCTCTTCCCATGGCCTAATACACACCTCTATAGTGCCTATGTCCCTGTGTCTCTTCGCATGGCCTAATGTACACCTCTATAGTGCCTATGTCCCTGGTCTCTTCCCATGGCCTAATACACACCTCTATAGTGCCTATGTCCCTGTCTCTCTTCCCATGGCCTAATACACACCTCTATAGTGCCTATGTCCTTGTGTCTCTTCCCATGGCCTAATACACACCTCTATAGTGCATGTGTCCCTGTGTCTCTTTCAATGGCCTAATGTACACCTCTACAGTGCCTATGCCCCTGTGTCTCTTCACATGGCCTAATGTACACCTCTATAGTGCCCATATCTCTGTGTCGCTTCACATAGACTAATGTATACCTATATAGTGCCTATGTCCCTGTGTCTCTTCCAATGGCCTATTGTACACCTCTATAGTGCTTATGTCCTTGTGTCTCTTCCAATGTCTTAATATACACCTCTATAGTGCCTATGTCCCTGTGTCTCTTTCAATGGCCTAATGTACACCTCTACAGTGCCTATGCCCCTGTGTCTCTTCACATGGCCTAATGTACACCTCTATAGTGCCCATATCTCTGTGTCGCTTCACATAGACTAATGTATACCTATATAGTGGCTATGTCCCTGTATTTCTTTCAATGGCCTGATGTACACCTCTATAGTGCCTATGTCCCTGTGCCTCTTTCAATGGCCTGATGTACACCTCTATAGTGCCTATGTCCCTGTGTCTCTTTCAATGGCCTGATGTACACCTCTATAGTGCCTATGTCCCTGTGTCTCTTTCAATGGCCTGATGTACACCTCTATAGTGCCTATGTCCCTGTGTCTCTTTCAATGGCCTGATGTACACCTCTATAGTGCCTATGTCCCTGTGTCTCTTTCAATGGCCTGATGTACACCTCTATAGTGCCTATGTCCCTGTGTCTCTTTCAATGGCCTGATGTACACCTCTATAGTGCCTATGTCCCTGTGTCTCTTTCAATGGCCTGATGTACACCTCTATAGTGCCTATGTCCCTGTGTCTCTTTCAATGGCCTGATGTACACCTCTATAGTGCCTATGTCCCTGTGTCTCTTTCAATGGCCTGATGTACACCTCTATAGTGCCTATGTCCCTGTGTCTCTTTCAATAGCCTGATGTACACCTCTATAGTGCCTATGTCCCTGTGTCTCTTCCAATGTCTCAATGTACACCTCTATAGTGCCTATGTCCCTGTGTCTCTTCCAATGTCTTAATGTACACCTCTATAGTGCCTATGTCCCTGTGTCTCTTCCAATGTCTTAATGTACACCTCTATAGTGCCAATGTCCCTGTGTCTCTTCCAATGTCTTAATGTACACCTCTACAGTGCCTATGTCCCCGTGGCTCTTCTCAAAGCCTAATGTCCACCTGTATAGTGCCTATATCCCTGTCTCTGTTCCCTTGGCCTGATGAACACATGTAAAGTGCCTATGTCCTGCGTCTAATCTAACACTTAGGCCGTCCTTAATAGGCCAAGTGTCTCGTGTAACAGACATGATGAGACAAAGAACAAGACCAGGAAAAGGTTGACAGTGGATCAATATAAGAGCGACAGGAAAAACAGATAACAAGTATGTGCATGCAAATAGCAAAAGGAAGAAACGTGATATGAAAATGCGATATGAGGGAGAGAGAGAGAGAGTGAGAGGAGAGAGAGAGAGAGAGAGAGAGAGAGACAGACAGACAGACAGACAGACAGACGACGGACAGACAGATAGTAAGACAGACAGATAGGCAGACAGACAGAGACAGGGACAATGACAAAGAGAGAAAGAGACAGAGACAGGCAGACAATCAGATAGACAGACAGACGGACAGGCAGACAGACAGACAGACAGACAGACAGACAGACAGACAGACAGACAGACAGACAGACAGACAGGCGGGCAGATAGATCATCAATGTTATACACTCAGACCGACACAGAGAACACTTTTCCTCACCACAAACAAAAGCAAAGGCTGGGTTCATTTCTTTTATCGAGGATGGTTGCGAGGGATAGAGAGACAGACGCACGAACAGACAGCACTTCACATACAGGCAGACACGCAGAACAATTCCCCCTCTGACGTCAGGCAAAATGGCAGCAGTGACAGGA